>CM062295.1:290023754-291256750 GCA_031216915.1 Pictodentalium vernedei
GATCAGATTCTAGTTTGTTCAGTTTGAGTCCTTGGCTTAATATTTAAGCTCTATGGGCAGGGGTGGGGTGGGGGGGAGGCATGTCATGTTCAGGTTTGTTCAAATTCATTCCTTAGTGTTTTTCCATAAAAATTTGTCTCTCATGACTTCATTCCTTTATAGTGTTGATGAACCATGTCTAAGTGAATGTGACCCCAAATACTTCTTTGAACCAGTTTGGCCGGTGGGCGATTAAGGCCTCTTGTTTATTTATTGGGGTTTAATGACACTTTTGACAGCCAGGGTCATTTCGTGTCAGACAGTTTTATGGTTGGAGGAAACTGAAGTACACAGAGAGAACCACTGAGCAATGGTGACCAACTGCCAGACTCCCTAACATACTAACTCTGCATGTGCAGGGTTAGAATTGGTTGAAGACAAGTGCCATCGATGTGCAGTATGCCTTAGTACACAGTGTCACTGTGCCCCCACATGGGCTGTTGAGATGAAGTGCCTTGCTCCAGGACACAATGCAGTTACCCTGGGTGGGGATTGAACCATAGACTTATTGGTTTTGAAGTCCAATGCCATAACCACTGAGCACATTGAGCTTTGTCAAACAGGATGTAATAGATTAAATTGCTAATAATTGGATGGATGAGGCAAAAAACTAGAGGCTCTACAGAGCCTGTAATTGCTCACCTGAAACTACATATAAAAATGTGATTTCCCATAGGCTTTCCATGGTAACCATGAGCTGCATTTGTGGCCATGTTTGCAACATTACATTAAAATTACACGAGGATCATTGGTAGAAGGTGTCCCAGTCTTCAATCACGTGAAGTTTCAAAACAATTGAATCCATCAAACAGAATTATAGAATGTCTCTGGTGGCCATATTTTCCAACCAACGGGAACAAAAAGAGGATCGTTTGTAGATGGCCTTCTATAGACTATTTTTTGCCAAGTTTTGGTTCACGTCAGCTCAGTAGTTCCAGAGGGAAGATGAAAATGTGATTTCCCATAGGTTTTTTCTACAGTAACTATAAACTGCAATTGTAGCCATGTTTGCAATACGATCAACATGAAAATGAGGGAACTTTGGTGGAGGGTTGTCCCAGTTATAAACCATGCAAAGTTTCAAAACATTTGGCCATGTGGTTTTCAGAGGGGAAGAGTTTTCAAAATTGACCAATCAAAATCAAAGAATGCTTCTGGTGGCCACGTTTTTTTCACCCAACAGGAATAAAATGAGTAACAGTTGTAGAGAACCTCTCATAGACAATGCCTGCCAAGTCTGGTTCACATTGGCTCAGTGCTTTCAGTGAAGATGATGAAAATGTGATTTCCTATAGGATTTCTATAGTAACTATAAGCCACAATTGCAGCCATAATTGCAACTGGATGAAGATTAAATTGAGGAGCATTGGTAGAAGGGGGTTACAGTCGTCGGTCACACCAAGTTTTCAAACCATTTGGCCTTGTAGTTTCAAAGAAATGCACACATTTATGAATTCTGTTTCAACAAAAAAAAAATCAGTAAAAGAAGGTTAAAAATTTTGAAAATTAGAATTTTCTCAGTCAGAATTCTCGTTCAAAATAGCTTTGGATAGGTAAAGGGTTTACAGTCAAACATTTTTTTCCAATTTTGTCAAATCTTAAAAGATAAACAATAATTACTGTCATCTAAGCTGACATGATGAGAAGTGAATATAAATGAAAACTTTTCTGGTGTTCCAAGCACCTGTCATCAATCAAGATTTACTGATAAGTAACATGAGACTAATAATCAACATACAGTTGCCATTGTTTACAGGAGTTCAAGTCAAAATAAGTTGTGTAGGAAAATCCTATAAACTATGTATCTTTCTCTTCCTACACTTATAAGACCAGAAGCTGGCATCATTTTCTGGAAAGCTCTCACTGATAGCTTTCCAGAAAATGTCAGATTCTGATCTTGTCAGGGCAGGAGCAGCAGTTTACTTAATGCATTGTAGTTATGCTACAGCTTATTTTGACTTGTACTGTATACACAATATTTTGGGTTTTTTTCCAGTTCTCAGTGGAGAAAACTGGAACCAACCCTCACCAGATTCTCAAAAACAAGTATTTTGCTGACAGTACTGATCTTCCTGCAGACAGGAGAGGCATTGGGTTAAGCATTTGAATATAGCCTCTCTTAGACCATTCCTGGGAAGTTTGGTTCACATCAGCTCAGTAGTTCCAGAGAAGAGGAAAGTATGATTTCCCATAAGGTTTCTGTAGTAACTATAAGCCACAATTGTGGCCATGTTTACAACCCGATCAACATTAAATGAGGATCATTGGTAGAGTAGGTCCCAGTCATCACTTATGTGAAATATCAAAACATTTGGCCTGGCAGTTTCATCAGAGTAGATTTTTGAAAATTCACCAAATCAGAATCAAAGAATGCCTCTGGCGGCCATGTTTTTCAACCCACGGAAACAAAATGAAGATCGTTTGTAGAGGACCTCCCATAGACTATCCCTGCCAGGTTTGTTTTCATGTCGCCTCGGCTTTTCCAGAGAAGAAGAGGAAAATGTGATTTCCCATAGGGTTTCTACAGTAATTATAAGCCGCAATTGCGGCCACGTTTGTGACCCAATCAACATTAAATGAGGATCGTTGGTGGACGGGGTCCCAGTCATCATTTATGTGAAGTTTCAAAACATTTGGCCTGGCAGTTTCAGAGGAGAAGATTTTTGAAAATCTACCAACCAGAATCAAAGAATGCCCCTGGAAGCCATGTTTTTCATCCAATGGGAACAAAATGAGGATCGTTTGTAGAGGACCTCCCATAGACCATTCCTGCCAAGTTTGGTTCACACCGGCTCAGCAGTTGCAGAGAAGAAGATGAAAATGTGAAAAGTTTACAGACGACGGACGCCAAGTGATGAGAAAAGCTCACATGGCCTTTTAGGCCAGGTGAGGCAAAAAGGCTATAAATGTTTAAAATTCAGTGGGTGTTTGAGTAATTATTCAACAGATTACAAGATTTTTATAAACCCCTGCAACAAGTTGTGGGGGGTATGGATACTGGAATCACCTTGTCCGTCCATCCATCAGTAGACATAATTTTGTCAGGAGATTTTCTCAAACGTTTAGGGAACAACCTGCTTGAAACTTTTTATGAATGGTCTCCAACATGGGAACGTGTGCACCTGCAATTATAGTTGCGGTTGGACTATTTTTGCCAGAATTATGCCTCTTTTCGACTTGAAAAAGCAGGCCTAGAATTTTGTCTGGAGATTTTCTCAGATGTTTATGTGTCATTTCCTTTGAAACTTGGTATGGATTTTACTACCATGGGACCCTGTGCACCTGCGATTGTAGTTTCGATCTGACTTTTTTGGCCAGAGTTATGCCCTTTTTCTTCTTAGAATGTCTGAATTTTGTCCGGTGATTTTCTCAGCTGTTTATGGGTCGATTCCTTTGAAATTTGGTATGGATGCTCACCACTACCATGGGATCCTATACACCTGTGATTATAGTTTCAATCAGATTTTTTGCCAGAGTTCTGCTCTTTTTTTTTTTTAATTCAATTAACAGTTTACTCTATAGCCTATATACAATTATCAGGTCATCTTTGTACTGAAGGTATGGTAAATTTGTTTGGTGTTTTATGTTATGTACAATTGAAAAATATATACACCTGAACTTAATTAAGCACTCCCTGAAATTTTTCATGACAGTGAAGTTGTTGTTACTGATTATTATGTTTTAATGATTGCTATGTCTTGCAGTACATTTCATCTAGTGAAACGTGATGTTTCTGGTTGATAGCATACCCCAAACACATCCCCTCATCCATGTAAAGCATGCTTCCCATGAATGTCACAAAAAACACTATCATTCACATGCAATATCTGGGTATGAAACAAGAAAATTTGTCACTTCTTTTATCAGTAAATGTTGACATGGCAAGGAGGAGACTATCAGAGGCACTAAGATGGCAAATTGTTGGCATTCATGCAACAGGCATGTCATTCAAAGCTATTGGAAGGCAACTTGGCTATAGTCATTCTGTCATCAGCAGACTTGTCCGAAAACATCAACAAACCAATGGTGTTTAGGACTGACCAAGGCCTGGACAACCCCAAAAGACCTCTCAGTCAGATCAGAGTCTGGCATGCCTCGTTAGGTGTGAACCCTTTGTCAGTGCGGTTTTTGAAATGCCTTTGGCTCCCCAACAGCATTTGTGCAAGAGAACTGTCCGAAACCGTCTCAAAGCACTGGGTATGAGTCCAGAAGGGTCATCAAGCATCCAGCTCTGTCCGATCAGCATCAAAGACAATGTTTGGAGTGGTGTATGGCAAGACAACATTGGAATCTCAGGACGTGGAGGAGATTTCATCGAAAGTAGGTTCCTGCTTCACATCACAGATGGTCGCATGAGAGAGTGGAGGCATAGAAATACTGCTTGCATGCCCAGGAACATCAGACCTATTGTTCCTTATGGTGGAGTATCTGTAACGATCTGGGAAGGCTCTCTCATGATTGTAAACTTGATAAGTTGACTGCAGATGGGAATCTCAGTGTTCATCAGTACATCTGGGACATTCTCAGTCTGATTGTCATGCCTCATTTTGACAACCACCCATTGGCTACTTGCCCTGTATTCATGGACGACAATCCAAGGCCACATCGTTCCCATGATGTCAGAGCATTCCTTCAGAACAACGCTATAACAACACTACTTTGGCCTGCAATGAGCCCTGATTTGAATCCCCTGGAACACATGTAGGACTTTCTTGGACGTCATGTGCAAGCAAGGGTTTTGCCTGTACAGAATTTGGCCGATTTGGAAGCAGCATTGCATGAGGAGTAGCAGCAGTTGCCTCTGGACCATATCAGGAGGCTCACTGGTAGCATTAGTAGGAGGGTTCAGGCTGTCATCTGGGCATGTGGTGGATATGTCACTGTTATTGTGTTCAGGAGATCACAAGTTTATACATTTTTTGTCAGTAATTACCATTTGTTTCATCATGGACCGTTCCAGCCCCATACGTGTTGAGAGAACATTTTCCCATCAGAAACATTAGTGTCATATATGTTTAATTAGTGCCATTAAAATCCTGCATATTTTCGTTATTGTGTTGTCTTTCATTTGTCAATAGACCATTCTTTCTGCAGCTAATCACTTTTGGCCATCTGAAAGATAGCATGAAGGTAATGACAGTTTCTACTAACACCACTGCGAAAAGAACGGGGTGTTTAATTAAGTTCCAGGTGTATACAATTAAGTGGGTTCTAATTTATAAATGACTGGCTAAACTTGACTTCAAACCTATATTGTGATCATGATAAAATTAATGATCCTGAAAATAACCTTAACTTTTAATCTGCCGAGTATTTTAAAATTATTTTGCATCAAATGTAGTCTACTTCACAGCAGCAATGGCTAGATTTGATGAAAAATTTATGAACATTTGACATACGAAATCATTGGTAAAAAAGCTGAGTCAATTTCTGGCCATAAAATTTAAGAGGAATTATTTTATCCTTCCTCTGGTGGTTATCTAAATAAAAAAAACCAGATAACCAAAAAGTTGTTCGCTGGAACTACAAACAGTTCGTCAGAAAGTTGTATCTCACCTTATTTGATAACACTATTTTAAAATATTCTGGTGGAAAGATCCTGTTCTTCAGTGCTGTTACTCCCTAAGACAGCTGACGTCCCCTGTGCTTGCTGCAGATGCTTTCAAAATCTGTGAACTGTCATACAGTAGGGCCATCATGAACTGGTCAAAATCCATGGGTTGTTATTTTTTCCTCGCATATAATTCAGAGATGATCCTCTATGACACCTAGCAAAATTTACACCAATGAAGCACTGGGATTGCCCCAGTGCTTCATTGGTGGAAATTTTGCTAGGTTTCATAGCGGATCATCTCTGGATTATATGCATGGGAAAATGCCCACCCATAAATATTGACCCGGCCACGATGGCTGTACTGTAATCGGTCCTCTTTATTATATCCAGATGAATGGTAAATAGGTTATCTCAAAATTCGAGTTTTTATTCTCTGAATTTACAGGGGAAATATGGTTAAAAGTGCCCAGATTGTATTTTAGTAGCTCAAGATTTCCTGTGCCGGGAAGGAATATCTGTCAGCAGCAAATAAATTGTTAAACACCAATAAATAAATAAATTTAGTTATTCAAAAACATTTTTTTGTTTGTATTATCTACAAGTCATGTAAAGTGATTTTTTATTCAATAAATACTCTATAACCTATATTCAATTGACAGGTCAAATTTGTTGTGGAGGTATGGTAAATGGTTTTATGTTGAGAAATTTTATTCAATTAACAGAGTTATTCAGTTAAGAGATATCCAATTACGTTGGTTCCACTGTATTATGTGGAATCCACAGTGTTACAATTTTCATGAGACGTGCAAAACTGATAATTGATGTTGAAAGTAAAACCATAATCTGTCTACTCAATGTTTATATTACAGGAGATAGCCTCTATCCATCAAATCCAGACTTGATAGGTACAGAGACACAACTGTCTTCAGATGAGCCCTTCAGTGAAGTGTCGAAGAAACATCCCAACAGGAACTGTACACAGATGGTATTCACATCCGGTGAGGATGGAAGTCCTAAAGTGCCGAGAATGGAATTACTTTCTAATATTGTGCCAGCAGATGGGCACATACCCCCAGTTACAGGATTGACTGATAAACTGTCAGTGAAATCAAGTTTGTGATGAGAACAATCAGTACTAGGTTTTGACTTCTGTTATTGTTATGCTCTTATTATTATTGTGTAATGGAATTTTATTGAGTAGCTGTCATTAAATCCTTTGATAAAATATACTGATATTAACCAAAAGAGTGCTGAATTATTTTTCAAGGGTGAAATTGTGCAGTACGGTCACTGTGGACTGGTCACTTTCCATGCGTAGACAATATTTCCACGGATGTAATAATATTTGATTCCAAACACTAATTATAGGAATAATCATCAAAAATTTAAGTAATGAAACACCGGGAACAACCCTGTGCTTCATTAATTAAAATTTTGCTGATGATGCAGTCCTTCTCACGAGGCGAGAGCAATTGCACTCGCACCCGCCTGCTCTTGCAATTTGTATTTTACGAGAGCGAAAATCTGCACCCGTCAATTGCATGAATTTGGCAGGTCAGACATAGTCTTTCGTCAAGAATTCAGGGAGATGAGAGCAAATTGCTCTCGTAAATGGTTTTACGAGAGCAAATTATTGCTCTAGCTGTATATTACTCGTGAGATGGTCTGATGATGGTTTTTATTACCTGGTAAATGCATGTGTGGACTACAGGCCTGGCAATCTAGAAAATCAAGGAGTGCAAAACAGTTGCCCTCCTCAGATTGCTTGTGAGTGCAATTGCACCTGAAATTTTCAATGCAAAAACTGCAAAAAAATGCTGTATTGGTTATATTCACTTCAAGGTATTAGTATTGTGACTGTAAAATTGTACTACATTCAGCTGCATAGTGGAAAACTTAGCACACACATCTTCTCATTATTCAAAATGTTGCATTCAATTCTTATGTGACTGTCTTCTACACTCAGAATGTATCGAAATGTGACACAGAATGGGTCATGAATTATCGCGAATCAATGCAACATTAACAAATCTCCCCCGAGTTCCAGTGTGTTCTCTGTGCCAATAGGCACAGAGAACACATTGGAACTCAGAGGACGAAATGATAATAGATTTTAAAGGCAGTCCCAAAAAGGTCTGACATTCCATAAAATCAAGGGGTGCAAAAAATTGCCGTCCTCAATTTTTTCAAGGCGTGGAGTAGGCGTGCAGCACTCCTGCACTCCTAAAGAATGCCAGGCCTAGGACTACAATGCCCATGTGTAGATTATGATTAGTCCATGGCGACTGTACTGTAATGTGTATTTTTTCCAAAGATACCTTACTACTACCATGGGAGCCTTAGTGGTAGATAGATTTTGTTCATACATAATTTTATCACATAATCACCATCAAATAGCTCATTACAGAAAATATCATTTGCAACACGTCTAATATGGGAATGACGTCAAAAGTCAATGCTGATTTGATAACATTGTGAGTGAGTTGGTTTTCAAAAGTGGAATTGAATTCATCTTCTCTTATTTTTCATTAACTGTCTACCTTATACAAATAGCAGACAACATTTGCAGGCACCTGAATAACTAAAAAATATTTATCCTTTTTTTGTCTCAAAACCATAGCTTATGACCCCACCATCTAGGAGCATCCCCCCCCCCCCCCCCCAATCTTCTAATCAAGGCATTCATCAGGCAGAAGTTCGGCAAGAAATTATGAAATACCAAACTGGACAAACGTCCTTGCTTGCCCAACGAAAATATACACTCAGTTGGGCAAAATCTCTTGCTTGCCTGTAGTCCAATAATATTAGCCTTCGCCTGTGCTCCGAATTTATTATTTTTTGATTTTTAATTTGTCGCACCGTCGAAGTCTAATCTGATCTTTCGTTTTTCCAGCAGCAGAGTTCAGCGAGAGACTCTCGCTGAACGGTTGGACCTCGATTAAAGATCAAATTTCCCCACCTGGTTCCTACTTCCGATTGACAGTTGTGTAAAACACATTTTTCTTTATTCTGGTGGTCATTTTCTTGCAAATAAATCGATATTTTGAAATATTTAGGCGTCATTTGCACTGCATTTTTTTCAACTCGAAACAAACTGTTGAACCGGAAGATGGGTTGATAGGAAAACGCGGGGTGAAAAACGGAATACCGATAATGTAGTGCACAACAAGTCAAACGACGCGGCAGTCGTTGCAATACATCTCGATTTGTTCGAAACCGCTGAGGTCCGTTCCCGGAAATGGGATATGATTTTTAACAATTTTCCAACCGCTGTAATATTACCACTTGAAAAAATGTTTTTATTCAATTATTGGTATTTAATATGTAATTCGACAGTAAGTATAGGAAATTTATACATCTAATATGAATGTGAAGGCATATTATTCTTGTCGAATGTGGGAACATGTATGGAGAATGAGTATTCATCATATTAGTGTTATGTCGCCTAATTTCGTACTTTGCTGCTGGAAAAACGAAAGATCAGATTAGACTTCGACGGTGCGACATATTAAAAATCCAAAAATAATAAATTCGGAGCACAGGCGAAGGCTAATATTATTGGACTAGCTTGCCTGAGACAAAAATATTCACAGATTAGAAAGTGCAATAAATGCCTGATTCAGTATATTGGTATAATTACACATCCAGGGAGAGAGTAACTAATAACAAATGACTTATATGACCATGACAGTTTGAAAGCACTCAGATGGTCGTGCTCCTCTAATATAATATTAGAACATAGTTCTTTTCATGTTCTATCGGTCGATAGTTCCTGAGTTTGTGTGATTTTTGAAATAAAACATGAAGCAGCTAAGCTGCTTCAGGTTTTATTTCAGAATCACACAAACTCAGGTACTATCGACCAATAGAACATGAAAAGAAACGTTCTAATTTTTTTATTATGCCAAACAAAAATAGCTTTCATTGTTAAGTGTTAACTGCAACATGCCATCAATCTTGTAAAAACAATGTAGTCGAATCCAAAAACATGACGTCATTTCGAACGAAAGACGTCTCTTTTGGAGTTTCCAGATCACCAAATTCGAAAATGACTTGTCACAAATGCTGTCGCTTTGGGAGTTTCTATATCACCAAATGCCAGTGTTTACAACTGCATCATGCTGTTCATGTTATAATTCATTATTAATTCTTGTGTGATAAGTGGGATAAATTAATGGAATATAAATTCAGGTTTCTTGGACGTAGGGCTTCACTGTATTGGAAATTGCAATACCGGTAACGGTATTGAAAAAAATACCAAGTTATACCAGTATATCATCAACACTAATGAGAAGTAAGTTTCAGTTTTGAATTGAAAACAAGTCTCGTGTCACGATAAAATTAAATTCTTTTAAATGACAAAATAATTATACATTCTAGCTATGAATGCATAATTATTTTATCATTTAAAAAAATTCATGATTAAATTATTAAATAGGCTTCATGTTCAGCTGTTGCGAAAACCTTTATTCACCTGACATATGAGCATTCGATCTCATGTGATCTCACGTGATGAAAACATGTGCATTCAGCCCATGTTCAGAACATGAACAGAATGTATGCCAGTAATATCAACCCCATTCTAACTCGTCGCTATTGATTCTCTTGGTGCTGCGTATAGGTCTTCAGACTGATGACATTTTTGATCGATTTAAAATACAGATGTGGTCATCATTAGCCATTGTGCAAAAATATGTGACCTTAAGCACCAACAAATAAATAAATAATAAAATACAGATCAGACAAAGTCATCAGCCTGAGTTTTTTTATTATTATTATCATGGTCAATAAACAAATATGTACAAATAAAATAATAAAGATGCCTGAAAATTTTAAAATTTACATTATTTTTTTCACATATTAGCAGCTAAAAATGAAAGTTGTTTCACTAGTTAATTACGGGCTGTGAAATGACGCGGTCACTGTAAATGCGTTCTTTGTTCATATAGTTCGAATTTCCTGAGGACGGATTAACTTGCATAATAAGTGTTTACACAAGATTCACTCAACAGTGTTCACCCAGGTTGACATGTTTACGTAGTCAATGTACTTGCAAATGGGTGCTTTATTATGTGAAATGTTGTATAGAAAATAGTCTTGTAATATAATTTATGGATTAAATCTAAAGATTACCCAAGATGACAATTAATATGAACTTCCCTCACACTTTTGCCAGATTGTCTAATTTCGCCTAATTTCGTTTATCAATCAAAGTTGAATTACTTCCATTTTTACACATGAAACAGATGCAGCCAAAAAAATATATTCAGTCGATATCGACCCAGTATTTTTGGCAATACTGGTATAATACCGGTATATCGAAAAACCGTGAAGCCCTACTTGGACGATGACAGTTGTTAGAATTAAGCGGAGTGAAACAATTTATTTTGAACTTGAGGCGGAGGCTTGAGGTCGAGGTGTACTAAACTTGTGGAAATATAATTGATTGAAGTCATAACTCATATTCAGGATTCACTGAAGTGGTGAACAACACATGAGTTTTCAATATTTCTGATTCTTTTGAATTCATTGTTTGCAGTTAAAATTGAAAACACACCCACTGAAGATGACATATTTGTTGGTAAGTTTGTGTCCATATCTTACTCAAAAAGTTAAACGGACACAGCGCCTGCATTTGGTGTTGAGAAATTCCAATCAGAGCGTGTGTAATCAACGCTGATCAATGGAAGTGGAGCTTATATTTTCTTTGTTCTCTTGTCTCCATGGAAGAACGTTCCGATAGTACCCGTGTTTTGCCCCAAAACTCCAGTACTATGACTTTTAGAAGGTGTCAAATTAACCAATCACGGCTGATGTTACAAACGTGAGGCATAATAAAATACAATATTTTTTCAATGAAAAGTGTATTTGTAGCTTATAAGGCTTTGATAGAAACAATTAAGTATTTCGTTGGACAATATGACCCAGCCGTCGGGCATCAATGTCCTTCCCCCCCCCCCCCCCTTTCTTAGTTATAGCTCTGCCCTCACTGAAAATAGCTCTATGAGCTCCTTCCAGTTTTTCAGTGAAGGGTCATAACCTTGGCTTTTGAGGCAAAAATTGAAAAAAAATTAAATTTGGCTGCGGATTTTTATGATTAGAACTGGCCAGCTTCAGTCATTAACATTGGCTAAAAGATAAAATTACACATTATGTGATAATAAGAATCTCAAATTCATCACAACTTGACATGAAATTTCTGAACCTTGTTCAGTAAAATCGATCTGAGCCTAGGTAAACATTGACTCACATTGATTTTAGTGAACTGGGTGGGGGGGGGGGGGGGATTGGGGGGTCTGCCAAAATGGGGGGTCTGCCAAAAAATTCCAGACACAGGGGTGGGTGGGTCCATTGGCCCGGAAAAAATGTGGAAATGACCCAAATTGCAAATTTTTTCCTGCATTTGAATTCATTCAAAGAGTCATGTTTTTAAAACCTTTAAGATCTTTAAGATGATTCAGGGTGGTGAATAGAGTATTTTAAACATGCTTTGGAGAGAATGTGGGATATAGACAAGCTCAGAAGAGTCAAAATGTTCTCAGTGAAGATTCGCAAATTCGACAACTGAAGTGGACGTTAGAAACATTAACATGCACTGATCAGATTTGAATAATCTGCAACTGAGTTTTGTTATGAACACTTGTTTTCAATTCAACCAAACTGACTCATGTAGAATTACCCTACTGAATTCAGCTATTAATATACTTTAACAAAATATGTCTTTGCTATGTAGTCTTTAGAACCAACTCATTTGAGTTTGCCTAATCCCACAGCTCATCTCTCCACATGTAAAAAGCAAAAACTATCATATTCACTTTGATTATTCATTTATTTATTGGTGTTTAAGGTCACATACTTCTGCACAATGGCTAATCATGACCACAACATGGAGATAAAGTCAAGGTTTGTCAATTGTTAAAACCCCATGTTGCCTATTTTAGAGGACTCTCACCCCAAGCATTAGTGACTGGGTCCTATTTTACCAGTGAAGCACAGCTTGTTTACCCCAGTAAACAAACACTGCTTCACTTCCCAGGGTTCTTGTGGGGGAATTCACTTTGATTAGTTTATATAAAATGTAAACTTAACTAAAATCAACAAAAACATAAGATAAAGTTCTGAATATGTCAGATATGTCATGATTCAAACTGATTGCTTTATTTTACTTTTTATTTGACATTCTCCACTGCACCACTGATTTCAGCCCTCACTCAGCTTCAGGTATCACAACTCACATGTAGTGATGTCAGCATTGCCTTGGAAATAGGATACATTAACTTTGAGCATCAAATTATATTATGTAACAAAGGTATATTGGTGCTAATAAAAAATTGCAGGGTGTAGAATGTATCTCATAAAATATTTCACCTTAATACAATTCATATGACAAACCTCTGTTTTGATAACTTTGTTAAATCATTTTACATGGATTTATAACATGAGGTTGAATTTCAATTTAGAATTACTTCCCTTTTATTAGTTTATGCAGAACAAACTAAATTTTGGGAATGCACAATAGCATAGAAAACAGACCATTGATAATTGGCCAGGTTTCAGCAGTGTTTTGAGCTCCGGAATGAAATATGGGGGGGGTGGGTGCCCTCAGGAGGGGTGGAAAAAATTTACCGGTTTGGGGTGGTGGGTCCCCAGCAGGTGTAAATTTTTAGACCCTGTGTCTGCAAATTTTTTCCAGACCCCCCCTCCCCCACCCCCCAGATCCAGAATTAGTGATCACAGATATTTTTTTTACCAGTTCTTTGCCCTTCTCTGCCAAGCATCCTGCCAATATTGTATGTTTCTTCCAGTGATACTTCATCATTCTAAAACCCTGTTTGTAAAAGTTGCAGACTTAACCCTTTCAACACTGGTGGTATCTTCCATGCCAGTTAAATGACAGACATAGGAAAAGTCCATATCCATTATTTGGGGGTAGAGCAATTAATATTTTCAATGTGCAAACTTCAGGCTGCACGTGGAAAATATTAATTGTTCTACCATACACATTCACTTAGCAGCCATCCTACTTAATGAAATTATGATGTATCGTGTTCCTGGACCCGAAAAGTGGCCTCTAGTGTTGAAAGAGTTAACTAGAAAACCATGAGAACACTGAAGAAATGACATCATCTTCAATTGAAAAATGCTATTCCCTTGATGTAAACTCAATTGACTAAATGAGAATGGGAAGAAAAGGACAAATTTGCAGTACCCTCCATTTTCACTGGATATTGCACTGTCAGACATTTCCCATACCCAGCTCTGATGTCATCCTTGTGGGTTTTTTTCTTTCCTTGTTCCTAATTCAAACCTCAAGCAAATATGAAACTGGCTAGGTCAAAAGACTTTCAAATGAATTTACCAGTCACATCAGATGAACACGCATACTCACTCGCTCGGTCGCACAGCCGCCTCCTCTACGCACACGTATAGTAGTCGTGAGCCTTCCTGCCAATTCCTCTTTAGACGCTGCATCCCCTTCCCCATATAGCACACTAACTTGTTCACATCAGCGATCACACACACACCCACCCACCCACCTACCCACCCACAAACACACCCACACCCATTCACACACACACCTACACACACACACACCCACCCACCCACCCACATGCATGATGCACGCACGCACGCCTGCACACATATACGCTCACACACACAAATAAATACTCACTCAATTATATATACACAGTGTATAGAATAACCTTCACTCTACCACAGATTCCGTCTTATGTCACACTCCTAAAAAGAAGTTGCACAATACAAACAACAACTTTTGTGTTGTAAATTTATGGTGCAGAAATTCGACTTTTGTAGAGGAACAGATAAGAAGCAAAATGAGTTCATTTTTGTTATTGTTTTTTGTTACCTTTTTTGTTACCGATAAAATTTTAAATTTCAGATCTAACAGATTTTCTAATGGCAACTTTGTACAGAAAAGCAATGTTTTTGTTAGGGACAAACCTAGCAGATTCATAGGTCTTTCCATGTACTGTTCTGTACATAAATGCAAATTTAAAAAGGAAAAATGAATAATTCACAACATAGTAGCTGCACATACACCTCTAGCTTTACCCATAACCTCATACAAAATGGCTAGCATAATAATAGGAAGCATGAACTGCCGTGGCTTATCTTCCGATTCTTATAAACGACGAGACATGTTTTCTCGATGCAGGGATAAATTTGACATAACTTTTCTGGTGGATACACATTCGAGCAAGAAAGTGGAAAACTGTTGGAGAAGTGAATGGGGTTATGAGGCTGTATTCTGTTCTTACTCAGGTTCAAGCAGAGGCGTGGCTATACTTTTTAAAAATACTTTTGGGTTCACCATACACAAAAGTATTTTAGATGAGACTGGAAACTTTATTATTCTGGACGCTACCATCAAGGATCAAAGATTAACCCTTTCAGTTGTTTACGGTCCTAATGACGATAGACCACAATTCTATGATGAATTATTCTCTAAAATCGAAAGCATAGGTAATGATTCAATCATAATAGGAGGGGACTTGAACGTTCCCCAAGATTACGAAAAAGATACAATTAAATATAAGCAAAAAAACAACCAAAAGGCAAATAAAAAAATAATGAACTTAATGGAAAAATTTGACTTATTTGATGTCTGGCGTTTAGAAAATACAGAGGAAAAACGTTATACTTGGAGAGGGCCTGAAAATAAAATGGCAAGATTAGACTACTTTCTATTATCGTCAGACTTGCAACTCTTTTTTAAAAAAAAGCAGAAATTCACACTAGATACCGCTCTGACCATAATCCAATAAGCATAAAACTGTCTTTTGATAACCAGCCCCGGGGAAAAGGCATTTGGAAGTTTAATAACAGCCTACTCAGTGACCCAGACTATGTAACTGCTATTAAACAAATTATTGCTGAAACAATAGACCAATATACAAATAATAATACAGGAAGTTATACTATAAATAACCAGGTTTTTTGGGAAACACTAAAGATTATGATCAGAGGGAAAAGTATTGCATATGCCTCGTCTGTAAAACGTAGGGCGGACAAAAGGCAACAAGAAATAGAAGATCATTTAAAAGTTCTGAATACTAAACTCGACAGCGGGGATGAGTCAGTGTCAGAAGAAATGAGATCACTTGAAAACGAACTTAAAACCATTAGGGATAAAAAGCTTCAGGGAATAATAATGAGAACAAAATTAAAATGGAAAATAGAGGGGGAAAAATCAACCAAGTACTTCTGCAACTTGGAAAAAAGACATTATACAGAAAAAAATATTCCCAAGTTAGTAAAGGATGATGGATCGGAAATTACTGATATACACGAGATTCTAACCGAGCAAAAATCATTTTACGAAAATCTATATTCATCAAAACTATCTACTAATCAACCTCTTGATACAGATGATACTTTTTTTTGACAAAAGTAACCCCTTCCTTAACTTTTTAAGCAATGACGAAAAAAATTCTCTCGAAGGGCCATTATCACATTCGGAAGGCTTAAACACCCTTAACTGGTAGAGTGCTAAGTTTTTTGAGGTGTTAAAATTTTGCTCACATGTTATTGCCTTGCTACAATTTATGGGAGAGTGCCTACAGGCACTCTCCCATAAATTGTAGCAGGGCAATTCCATCCAGACTAAATAATATCACATCAAGAATTAATTGAAGCACATCCACAGAATATCAAGCCTTTAAGCCGTGGTACCTGCACTTCAGGATAAAGCCCAAAAATGGGCTTCCAGCACTCTACCAGTTAAAGCAATGCAAAACAATAAAACACCCGGTTCTGGCGGCTTCACCGCCGAGTTCTATAAATTCTTTTAGAAAGACATTGGCATTTACCTTATAAACTTGTAAAATTGTGCTTATGAATTGGAACAACTTTCAATTACACAGAGACTCGGAATTATTACTTGTATACCAAAACAAAACAAACCTAGACAATACATAAAAAACTGGCGCCCAATATCCCTAATTAATGTAGATACAAAAATAGGATCCGCAGCAATTGCAAACCGAGTAAATACAGTTCTTCCCAATTTAATTTCAGACATCCAGCTCGGTTTTATGAAAGGTCGTTATATTGGGGAGTGCACTAGACTAACTTTCGATTTAATTGCTAAATGTGAGAAACTAGACATGCCAGGCATCCTAGTTCTTATAGATTTCGAAAAGGCCTTCGATTCCCTGGAATGGATCTTTATCCAAAAGACGATGGAATTTTTAAATTTTGGACCCTCTATGATAAGGTGGTTCCAAACCTTCTACAGCAATATTTCTAGTTGCGTACTTAATAATGGCCATTGTTCTGAAAGATTCAATATAGAACGAGGTGTAAGGCAAGGTGATCCCCTATCGCCCTATCTTTTTATTCTTAGCGTGGAAATTCTTAGCGCGTCTTTAAAATTTAACCCCAATATAAATGGAATAAAGATAAAAAATTCTGAATACTTAATAAGTCAATTCGCTGATGACTCCACTCTGTATTTAAGCGATGATGGATACTCTTTAGACAATGCCCTGAATATGGTTAAACAGTTCTCACTAATCTCTGGCTTAAAGGTTAATTTTGATAAAACGGAAGTTATATGGATAGGCTCCAAGCAGGGTTGTGGTGAAACACTATCAACAAGAGAACAAGTTGTCTGGAACCATTCCAGATCATTCAAAATTTTGGGGATTGAATTTAATCTATTTAGCGACAATTATATTCTAAATAATTACACTAACAAAATGCAGAAAATTGAAAAATTATTAAGTGATTGGTCATTTCGTAACTTAACAATAATCGGAAGAAATACTGTTATAAAAACTTTGGCTTTACCAATTCTGACACATTGTTTTATGGTTTTACCAGATCCACCAAAGGAGCTATTTCACAAAATTCAAACAATTTTTTATAATTTCTTGTGGTCCGGAAAAGTTGAAAAAATTAAACGTAAAACAATTACTGGCCTTTTTGAAAATGGTGGAATTAAATTTCCCCACGTTGAAACTTTTAGTCATGCTTTAAAAATGATTTGAATTAAGAAATTATTGGACTCCACCTCATTGACTGCATGGAAAACTCTTTTAATTGACGAGTTAGAAATGTTCGGAACTTACAAACTTTGGCACTTACATAAAGAAGGTTTAAAGGTAGTTGGAAAACATGTGAACACTTTCTGGAAAGATATTCTTTTGGCCTGGGCTCTTCTGGACAATAACAGCATCACAACCCCAGTAGACATATTATGTAATAAAGGTATTTACTTTGTAAATGACCTAGTATCTGACAACAACGGCCTCCTAACCTTCTCTGACTTCTCCAACAAGTATAACATTAATACACCATTTACAGTTTTCCAGGGTATTATGAATGCATTACCCAAAGCTTGGAAAACGGCAACCAGATTCAATAAACCTTTGAATAATATTCAGCATGGAAACATCGAAATATTACAATCTACTAATAAAGTCTCGCAAACCTTTTATTTTAAATTTTTAGAACTGTACACAACGCCTCCCATTCATATGCAGAATAAATGGAATGAGGTTTTGGATGTAAATCTGCACTCAGATGATTGGAATTTTATATATAAAATCCCATTTTCAATAACGGACGATACATATTTACAAAGTTTACATTTTAAAATTGTCCACCAAATATTATATATGAATTCAAAACTTTATAAATGCAAACTCTCTGAAACGCAACTATGTACTTTCTGTTGCAATACAAAGGAGTCAATACTTCACTTGTTCTTTGAATGTTCTGTTGTGAAAACAGTTCTTCTGAATTTTTGGGAACATTTGAAAGACAAGTGCGGCGTTGAGTTTCCCTTCACCCCAGAATATATCATTTTAGGCTACAGAAATATCCTTGCTCCACCCAGTAACACAACAGACTTCTATATGTTGATCTACAGAAAGTTTGTTTATTCCTGCAAAGTGAAAAATAACTTACCAATATATACAGGATTTATTGAACAATTAAGAAACTACAGAAATCTAGAACTCATGTCCAAATATACATACTCGAATAAACATAGAAAGGAAATAAACTTAAGGTGGGATATAATCAGTTCATTGCTAACTGGTTAACACCTTTTGCCTTTTTCATATACTGTTTTGTCACAATAATCCTTTACCTAACCCAATATGTATGTAGATTAATATGTATATATGTATGTATCACCTCGATCCCATACCAAAACACAGACGGCAGCTTCCTGCAACAATGTGCAGCTACAAATGAAATGTCATATCACTATGAATGAAAATCAAACTTTGCTTGTTCTCTTTTTGTGTCATGTATAAAATCTCTTCGTAAAATTTCATGGAAACTATGCTTTTAATTTACCAGTCAGATGTGAACATATCTTTTGTTATTGTGCCTCTGTTCATCACACACACACACACACACAACTATTTTTTTAAAATGCAAAATGAACTCTTTACCAAACAAACCTACTGGATGAAAAAATTGCACGAAAAACTAAATTTTTTTATTTTTTGCCTCACAGATTATGATCCCTCATAGCAACAAGCTTGTTGAGCTTGTTCCAAAGAAGGTTCATATTTATTTATTTATTCATTTATTAGCTCTCCTGAGCAAAGCTCAAGGGGAGCTTCAGTGATCATTTTCTGTTCATCATCCGTCTGTCTGTCCTCCTGCCATGAGCTTTAAATTATCGACTTCTCATAAACCACTGGGCCAAATTGAACCAAACTTGAGAGGCATCTTCTTTGTCATATGTCAATTCAAGTGTGTTCAAATAATGTTGCCATGCCAACAGGGGGCACCACAAGGTGCATAATTCTGTTAGAACCCACAAATTATTTTTACAAAATTTAAAATATCGCTAAAACTGTCAATCAGAATCTTTTGATACTTTGTACACAACATCCTTAGAGGTGCCAAATTCAGGTTTGATCAAAACAAGTCCCCGGGTTCATATTTGGGCTCTCTGATGGGAATCCGAATTTCAACTTGTGCATTGTGAGGAAATTTATTTTAAAATCTTCTTATTCAGATGTACCAGTCAAAATCTCTTGCTATTTGGTATACTGCATCTTTATGGGGGTCAGCTTGAATTATTTTCAAATTAAGTCCCTGGAGTCATATATATGGGTGCCCGGATTTTAACTTAGTGTAACATGAGGATTTTTCTGAAAAATGTTCTCCTCTAGATCCATCAGTCAGAATCTTTTGATATTTGGTATATCCTCAGAGGGGTGAGATTCAAATTTCTTCAAATGAAGTCCCTAGGTTTATATTTGGGCTCACTGTGGTAACACAAATGTTAACTTGGTGCAATATGATGATTTTGATCTACCAGTCAAAATCTCTTGTTATTTGTAATGCAGCATCTTTAGGAGGGTCAGCTTGAAGTTTGTTAAAATTATATCCCTGGAGTCATATTTGGGCTCACCATGGGAGCCTAAATTTTAACTTAGTGTAATGTGAGGATTTTTTTTAAGAATCTTCTTCAGATCCATCAGTCAGACAGAATCTGTCCATATTTGGTATGTAGCACCCTTAGTTGGGTGAGATTCAAGTTTCCACAAATCAAGTACCTGGGTTCATATTTGGGAACCCAAATTTGAATTTCGTGCAATATGAGGAAATTTTTTTTTAAAATCTTTTTCATCAGATTCAGAGACAAAATTTGTGGATGATTGGTGGTATTGCACATCTTTAGCGGGTGAGATTCAAATTTGTTCAAATAAAGTCCTTGTGGACATATTTGAGCTTCCTGTGGAAACTTGAACTTTAACTTAGTCCAATATGAGGAATATTCTTCTTCTTAAGACCAACCAGTCAGAATCTTTTGATATATGACATGCAGAGGTTAAGTATGTGACTTTAAACACCAATAAATAAATAATAAATAAGTATTGCATAAACACTAAAATTTAGCCTCGGGAATTAGCATCTGGTTTTGGCAAAGCCAAAGTGAAATCAGACATAAAAAATGATTTGTGTCTGCAATTTCTCAGCTGAGGCAAATAAATTAAAACTTGTGTGACATGCAAGTGAATAGGTTGTCGTCAAAAGTACTACCATTGACCCCAAATACACCGAAATTGACCTTAAACACCAACAAATAAATAAATAAACTACCATTGCCCAAAACAGCTGAAGTGATTAAAATAGCTTGTGTATCCATACGTGGAGGAGCAACTTATACACAGGTAGGATTGTTTTCATAAAATTATACAGGTGATTGTGGAGAAAGGAGAGGCACATTTTTGGTGAACCAACCAAAATACCAAACTATCTATTCGGCATGAAAAATACAATTTAAAGCACACCAACTTCTACTGGGTTGAAGTATTTATTTATTCTGCAACAGTCAGAATGCTAAATATTAATGTGTAGTAATCTCCAGTTAATTTTGATGAAAATATTGACATTATTTTGTACACATGCACCAGATCCTTTGACATTTGAACTGGGATTCCCCTCAGTGTTGAGATATTGTTATCACACTCCACTGGTTTTGAAATCATAGGGGAATTCCCCTCAATAGTAAATCATGGTTATTTTCCCCTCCCATTGGCTGTATAAAATTCTGCAGTATATGTGCCAACCGAAGGAGAAATGGGATGAAAACATTTTTCTGGTTATCCTACAACTTACTTTTGTTACCACTTTGTTTGTTTATTTTTAGCTGAGTTGTGACAAAGTCAAACTCGACTTATAGTTTGATGAAGGGCGGGCGTAAACAATTGGTTTCCGGAAGATAATTTGATAATGGTTCAACCCATGTCCAAGAAACTTCATAGGTAGGTTGGTATCAGTGAGAGGAAAAACCCTATTAATTTTGGACTTGCTTGGTCAAAGGTCAAGGTCACAGTGACCTTGAACATAGTAAATTGTAAACAATTGGTTTCCGGATGATAACTTGACTACGGTTCAACCCACTTTCATGAGTCTTCATATGTTGGTTGGCCTTCATGAGAGGAAGAACCCTATTTATTTTGGACTTGCTAGGTGAAAGGTCAAGGTCACAGTGACCTTCAACATAGTAAATCGTAAACAATTGGTTTCCGGACGATAACTTGATAATGGTTTGACCCACATTCATGAAACTTCATAGGCAGGTTGGCCTAGGTGAGTGGAAGACCCCTATTTATTTTGGACTCACTAGGTCAAAGGCCAAGGTCACAGTGACCTTGAACATAATAAATCGTAAACAATTGGTTTCCAGATGATATTTTGACAATGGTTCCACCTACGTTCATGAAACTTCATAGGTAGGTTGGCATTGGTTGAAGAAAGAGCCCTATTTATTTTGGAATCATTAGGTCAAAGGTTACAGTGACCTTTCACATAGTAAATTGTAAACAATTGGTTTCCAGACGATAAGTTGATAATGATTAAACCCACTTTTGTGCTGTCACAACTTGACATTGGATCGGTGATCCTATCGGCATTTTTTTTAAGTATCAGTATGATGTGTAGATGTGCATGTTGGCAGGAATTTTTGATTCAGCAGATTTTGTGCAGTTACAGCCCTTGTTTACTCCTACATTTTCGGAGATATCGAGCCAAAATTTGCCACCAAGTGATAATTTTTTATCAGGTATAACATCAATGGTGCAATTTTACATGCGATGTTGCATTAATCCTTCAACCATGCCCTTCAGCCAATAAGTTATACAAAATTACAGTGTCCATTCTCAAATGCTCATTTTATGCATGTTATAGTTAGAAAAAAGTCAGCGGGGGATGTGGACGTCATTAGACTGTCTTTGTTGTCATTTGTTGGAAAGCTCTCTGGAATAGACATGGTTATCATCAGATATACACATACAATTACCATGTATATGCATATTAGAAACTTAACTTCCTCTAAAACTCACCCTTTGCATTTAACAAAAGAAACTAAGGTGCATTTTTCAAACATAAAGTATTTTTTGCCTCTCTTGGTAACAATTACATAGTTAAAAATATTTGTAACCTTGAACAAATGAATCAATACCTACCTCTATTGGGTGTACTTCTCAATAGAGTAATACTATTTCAAACACCTACCCAGACATAAATTATGTCTGACATAGTAATCATATATCAGACTATTGGGTCCTAATACCTGTGATAGGCATCCTAAAAAGTAATGTTATAAAAGCAAAGATTGTATTCAAACCTTTTGACTATTTGCAATTCAATAAGGTGTCTACATGTTAATTTTTAGTGGACTCGACAATTCTTGACTTATCATTTATTGGAAAAGCAGTCTTTCGAGTTTTAGGGGGTCTGTCATTTTGCGTGCCATCGCACCTGCAATTTTTACTTTTTGCATGTAGACAACAGCACACATCAGTTCCACCTAGTGAGCAATTAACCCTTACTTAATGGTAAACAAGCTTTGTTTTACTGGTAAAATAGGACCCAATCACCAATGCCTGGAGGTGGAAGTCCTCTATAATGGGCAACATGGATATAAATGAGGAATTGGACTTGATTTTTTAGCTCACCTAACTGAAAGTCAGGGTGAGCTTTTCTTATCACTCTTCATCCATCGTCTGTCGTCCATCGTCCTGCGTGAAGGTGGTGTTTGAGCCTCTTTCTCCTAAACCACTGGCCACATTTTAATTAAATTTCATTTAAGTAGTGGTTATATAGGGGCATTTTGATTTTTATCCAAAATAGGTTTCGGCTCATATTGAGCAGAGGTGTGAGGAAAAAATGGCCAAATTTTTTGAAAATCTTCTTCTAATGAACCACCAGTAGCAGAGACTTGATATGTGGTATACAGAGTCCTTTTGAGGTTTAGAATCAAGTTTGTTCAAGAGAAGTTTGTCGGGCATTATTTGCCTTCGTTATGGGAGGGGCAAAAATTTTGGCCACGCCTAAAATTTCTATTTTCAGAACCATCAGGTCGATTTGAACCAAATTTGATATGAGATGATAATGGGTCATAAGTAGTTGATTGATGCAAAAAAAAAATTTCTCATTGCCCTGTGGGAACCTCGGGAGCTAAAAATAGGAAAAACCTTAAAACTGCCATATCTCCAAAACTACACGGCACAGAGAATTCTTATTTTGTATAAAGCTTACTTTTATCCAGTAGAATAGAATGGTTAACAAAAATCTCTATCGGTTTGATCACAATGTACTTTTTCCAGGACTTTGAAAAAGTGCTGAGTCAGCACTTTTTAACACTGTAGGCAATGGGGAAAAAGATTAAAAAATCTTCTTCTCCAGATCCAGCAGGCAGAATCTTTTGATATTTGGTATGCAACATTGTAGGGTGGATCTGATTCATGTTTGTTCAAATCGGCCCCCTGGGTTCATATTTGGGCTCAGTATAGGAGCCCGATTTTGAACTTGGTGCATTTCAGGCAAATTTCTTAAAAAATCTTCTTCTCCAGATCCAGCAGGCAGAATCTTTTGATATGTGGTGTGCAACATTGTGGGGTGGATCTGATTGAAGTTTGTTCAAATCGGCTCCCTGGATTCATATTTGGGCTCACTATAGAAGCCCGAATTCGAACTTAGTGCATTTCAGGCAAATTTCATAAAAAATCTTCTTCTCCAGATCCAGCAGGCGGAATCTTTTGATATTTGATATGCAACACTGTGGGGTGGATCTGATTCAAGTTTGTTCAAATCGGCCCCCTGGGTTTATATTTGGGCTCAGTATAGAAGCTTGAATTCGAACTTAGTGCATTTCAGACAAATTTCTTAAAAAATCTTCTTCTCCAGATCCAGCAGGCAGAATCTTTTGATATTTGGTATGCGACACTGTGGGGTGGATCTGATTCAAGTTTGTTCAAATCGGCCCCCTGGGTTTATATTTGGGCTCAGTATAGAAGCTCGAATTCGAACTTAGTGCATTTCAGGCAAATTTCTTAAAAAATCTTCTTCTCCAGATCCAGCAGGCAGAATCTTTTGATATTTGGTATGCAAAATTGTGGGGTGGATCTGATTCAAGTTTGTTCAAATCGGCTCCCTAGATTCATATTTGGGCTCACTATAGAAGCTCGAATTCGAACTTAGTGCATTTCAGGCAAATTTCTTAAAAAATCTTCTTCTCAAGATCCAGCAGGCAGAATCTTTTGATATTGGGTATGCACCATGCTTATGGGGGTGAGATTCAAGTTTGTTCAAGCTAAGTCCCTGGGTTCATATTGGGGCTCACTGTGGTAGCCCGAATTATAACTTAGTTCAAAATGAGGAATTTTCTTTAAAAATCTTCTTCAGATCCAGCAGTTGGAATGTTTTGATATTTGATATGCAGCATCCTTAGGGGGGTGAGATTCAAGTTTGTTCAAGCCATGTCCGTAGGTCGATATTTGGACTCACTGTGGGAGCTTGAATTCTAACTTAGTTCAAAATGAGGAATATTCTTTAAAAATCTTCTTTTTTTTTTTAGATCCACTGGTCAGAATCTTTGGATATTTGGTATAAGCTTTTCTTTGGAGGAGCAGATGCAACTTGTTGATATCAATTCTCTGGGTTGATATTTAGGCTACCATTGTCAGGTGAGCACCCTCAGGCCCCTTGGTGCCTCTTGTTTCCATGTTGTGGTCACGATCAGACATTGTTCAGAAATATGTGACCTTAACTGGTAGAGTGCTAAATTATTTTTATGCCCCCCGACTTAAGTCGGGTGGCATATAGTGATTGAAGTGTACGTGTGTCCATCCGTGTGTGTGTGTGTGTGTGTGTGTGCATTTGTCTTACCAACTTGATGAGGTAACTAGACAAAAGAGTTTGCGTGTTTCGCCTTACCGAGGTACAAAAGACAAAAGAAACCCTTTACCTCGGTTGTTTTCCCAGAACTGTACCGGCAAAACGAGGTAGAAACCGTTAGTCCACACAAAGGACAAACAATGGGGTACCTCGGTATGTAGGGTAGACAAGACTCTGTGTGTGTGTGTGTGTGTGTGTGTGTGTGTGTGTGTGTGTGTGTGTGTGTGTCCGAGCCAATAACTCGAAAACTTCACACAATTATAAAGGAGCATGGGAGGATGTGTCACACACCATAGCCGGGTTCGTACCTTCAAGGTCAAGGTCACATTTCAAGGTCACACTAAAAATCGGTCAATATTCGTGTCTCGGCCATAACTCAGAAACGAATCATAGTACAATTGTTAAACCTTTTATAATGTTAAGGACGGTCAGAAGGTGTGTCGTGTATAATAGTTTCTGCCGCATCTGCAAGGTGAAGGTCACAATTCGTGTCTCAAGCATAACTCCAAAACTATTAGGGTTATAATCATCCAACTTCGCTCAATTATAAAGGACAATGGGTGGATGTGTCACACACCACAGTCAGGTCCATAAGGTCAAGGTTACATTTCAAGGTCACACTGAAAATCATCAATATTCGTGTCTCAGCCATAACTCAGAAACGAACCTAAGTACAAATATTAAACTTTTTACAAATGTTTTTGTTTGATGGAGGTCAAGGTCACAGATCAAGGTCATTGCCACATAGGGGGGGGGGGGGGGGGGGGCATAGTCACTTCCGAGTGAATCTCTTGTTGGTCCTTAAAATTTCTTTGAGCATATTTGCCTTGTTACAATTTATGGGAGAGTGCCAGGGCACTCTCCCATAAATTGTAACAAGGCAAATCGTAACAAATAAAATAATATCACTTCAAAGGTAATATGAAAGACATCCACACAATATGAAGCCTTTAAATTGTGAACCGGCACTTCAGAAGAAAGCCCAAATATGGGCTACCAGCACTTTACCAGTTAAACACAAATAAATGAATAAATAACCCTTACTTGATGAAACAACTGTATCAGTCATGTAATATCCATGTTGTGTAGAATTTTCTTTTTTAAATTTCAACGAAACCGTATGTAACCCCTTATTGGAATGAGCTGAATTTTTTTAAGAATTGGGTGAAAAAAGATAAAATAACAAAAAAATTTATATCATGTATTTTCTTTTAACTGGTAGAGTGCTAGAAGCCCATACTTGGGCTTTATTCTGACCTGCAGGTACCTAAAGTTAAAGGCTTCATATTCTGTGGATGTCCTTCATATTATCTTGAAAGTAAAATTCCTTCACCTCCACCAATTTGCATTGTTTCAATTTATGGGAGAGTGCCTATATAGCACTTTCCCATAAATTATAACAAGGCAAAAATGTGTGAACAAATCTGGAGGCTGAGAAAAAATTTAGCACTCTACCAGTTAAGGGTTTACTGGTAGTGCTAGAAGCCCATATTTGGTCTTTACACTTAAGTGCGGGCTGAGTTGCTAGAGGTGCAAGTTGCAAGCCGAGAGGTCCTCGGTTTGAATCTCACCTGCGCCAACCATGTTGTGTCCTTGGGCAAGACACTTCACCCTCTCCCCCCCCATTGCCCACGTGGGGGCGTTGTGTACTAAGGCATATTGCACTTTGATGGTGCACTTGTCTTCAACCAATGCTAACCCTGTTTGTGTGGAGTTAATATGTTGGGGAGCCTGACAGTTGCTCACCATTGCTTGGTGGTTCTCTCTGGGTACTCCGGCTTCCACCACCTGTAAAACTGTCTGACACGAGATGACCCTGGCTGTCGAAAGTGTCGTTAAACCTCAATAAATAAATACCCTGAAGTGCAGGTACCACAACTCAAAGGCTTCATATTCAGTGAATATATACCATACGCTTGATAGATTATCTTTTTTGCGATAACCGCTTCTCGTCAGATAACCGAAGTTAAGCAACGTCGAGCCCGGTTAATCATTGGATGGGTTACCGTCTGAGCGATCAATTCGGAAACCCGCGTTGTGTCCTTGGGCAAGGAACTTAACCCCGATTGTCCACATGGGGTCACGATGCAGGGGCGTCATGCTAGGGAAAAATCGGGGGGGGGGGGATCGGTAACACAATCTAAGCAGAGCGCCACCATCGGTTGGCGCGTAGCGTGCCCCAAAATTTTGGCAAAAAATGCCTCCCAGATTGCCGGAAATGGCACTTTCCAGGCCTTCACCGAAAATATTTGCCACCCCACCCCCCACCCCCGTACACCGTTGGCATGACGCCACTGGCACGATGATGCCGTGTACTAAGGCGTACTGCACGTCCATGGTACGCATGTCATCAAGAAATCTAACCCTGCCTGTGCTGCAGTGCGGAGTTACGTTGTTGGGAGCTGGCAGCTGCTCGGTGGCTCTCTCCGGGTACTCCGGCTTCCTCTACCCGTAAAACTGTCACGGTCATGATTAACCATTGTGCACAAGTAAAAAAAAATTGATTATCTTTGAAGTAAAATTACTTAGTCTGTATGGATTTGCACTGTTATTAAAATTTATGGGAGAGTGCCTACTCTCCCATACATTGTGACAAGACTAAGACATTTTGGTGCCTAAATATTATTTAGCACTCTACCATTTAAAATCTATTTGTGAGCAGAGGCGGCGGAAGCTCCAACAAGAGGCTCTAAAGAGTCTGTAATCGCTCACCTGGCAGAACTACATATATAAATGTGATTTCCCATAGGCTTTCGATGGTAACTATGAGCTGCAATTGTGGCCACGTTTGAAACATTACATGAGGATCATTGGTTGAAGGTGCCCCAATCCTCAATCATGTGAAGTTTCAAAACATTTGACTTTGTAGTTTCAGAGGAGAAGAATTTTCAAATTGACCAATCAGAATCAAAGAATGCTTCTGGCGGCCACGTTTTTCATCCAACAGGAATAAAATGAGAAACAGTTGTAGAGAACCTCTCATAGACCATGCCTGCCAAGTTTGGTTCACATTTCACCGTAGTTCCAGAGAAGAAGATCAAAATGTGATTTTCTATAGGGTTTCTATAGTAACTATAAGTTGCAATTGCAGCCATAATTGCAACCCAATGAAGATTAAATGAGGAGCATTGGTAGAGGATGTTCCAGTCACCAGTCACATTAAGTTTCAAAACATTTGGCCTTGTAGTTTCAAAGAAGATTACTTGAAAATCCAAAAATTTATGAATTCTGTTTCAATAAAAAAAAATCAGTAAAAGAAGGTTAAATATTTTGAAAATTACAATTTTTTTCAGACAGTATTCTCTTTCAAATAGCTTTGGATAGGTAAATGGTTACAGGAAACACTCCATTTTATTCAAATAATTTGTCATATCTTAAATGATATCATGATTGACTGGTCAGCTCTACATGATGGGGAAAACAAAATAAACAAAATTTCCATGCTTTCCGAATACCTTTCATCAATCAGTATCTCTGATAAGTAACTTGAGAGTAATACATGTACTGACATAATTGCAGCTGCACTTGTTTACATGCATACACAATATTTTTGGTTTTTCCCCAGTTCTCGGTGGGAAACAAGACCAATACCGGGTCTGGACCTGCGTCGCTGCATGCAATTGAATCGGCAAACAGGAAGTGGCTGCATGGCAGATCTGAAAATTGCATACACGATACAACTGATCATTATCAGGCCCCAGATGAAATATAAAATCAATCCCTTGCATAGAAGCTGAGAAAAGTTTGACGAAAAATTTCAATGTTCAGTGGGTACAGTAAAATTTCAAAGTATCGGCAAACAGGAAGTGGCTGCACGGCAGATCTGAAAATGTCTTACACGATACAAGTCATCAATATGAAGCAGCAGACCAAATATAAAATCAATCCCTTGCATAGATGCCGAGAAAACCTTGACGGAAAATTTCAATGTTCAGTGGGAACAGTAAAATTTCAAAGTATCGGCAAACAGGAAGTGGCTGCACGGCAGATCTGAAAATTGCTTACACGATACAACTCATCATTATGAAGCAGCAGACCAAATATAAAATCATTCCCTTTCATAGAAGCCAAGAAAACTTTGACGGAAAAAGTGTTTCGGACGGACGGACGGACTGACGGACGGAGTCGAACGGTTACTAGACCTGCTCTGCCGCTGGCGGCGCAGGTAAAAACTGGAACCAACCCTTGCCCGATTCGAAAACAAGAAGGACGCCAACGCCCTATAGCTCACCAACATTCCTCCTCTTTGACAGTAACTTTGGCAAACACAAGAACTGTATCAAAGAGGCTCATAACATGTGACAAAGCTTACCAAAACACAACCACTTAATAGTAAAACACAGAAACTGACATAAACACTAAGTTAAACATGAAATTCTAAGCTAAACAGAAAACTAAACGCAAATAAAAATGTCAAGAAAAATGTTTAAAATGCAGGGTATTAGGGGTTTATCATGGAACAATGATACTGAGGAACATGTATGATGAATATAAGTGCCGTGGGAAGAGAATGAGCACAGCAGTTGACCTAAACACTAAGTTAAACATGAAATTCTGAGCTAAACAGAAAACTAAACGCAACTAAAAATGTCAAGACAAATGTTTAAAATGCAGGGTATGAGGGGTTAATCATGGAACAATGATACTGAGGAACATGTATGATGAATATAAGTGCCATGGGAAGAGAAGGAGCACAGCAGCTGACCTAAACACTTCGTTGAACATGAAATTCTGAGCTTAACAGAAAACTAAACTCAACTAAAAATGTCAAGAAAAATGACTAAAATGTAGGGTATGAGGGGTTAAATCACGGTAAAATGATAATAATCATCATATAGCAGCATTATAAAAGCCATGATGTGGAAATAGGGTGAGTAAGTGACCTAAACAGAAGCTTTAACATTATTGGACACGAACGCTGACGCCGACCGATCGAGCCATGCCATAAGCTCACACAATTAAAGTTGGTGAGCTAAAAACAAGGATTTTGTTGACAGTACCGATCTTCGTGCACACATGAGAGGCACTGGGTTAAGCATTAGAATACAGCCTCTGGCGTCCACATTTTTAGCTTAACTTGACAAAGTCAAGATAAGCTATTGCCATCACGCGTGCGGAAGTATGTGAGTCTGTTCACATTTTCCTTTAGCACGGGCTACACCCCCGCAGTTCTTGTCTGATCGTCACGAAATTGCATATGCAGGTTTGGGGTCATGTCTAGATGAGAACATCCCCTTTTGGTCGCGATCGGTCAATCGGTATGGTTGCCCGAGCCCAAAACCCTAAAACCATTAGCACAGTCTAAAGGTCGTATTTTTGCAGGGATTTCATTGTAACTTGGTAGGATGCCTCTGTATAATGCTAGATGAGAACGTCCCCTTTTGGGCATGATCTGTAAACCGTGATGGCTGCCCAAGCCCGAAACCCAACACTTTTAGCACAGTCTGCAGGTCATGTTTAATATAGCGGGATTTCATTGTAACTTGGTAGGATGAGGTCTAGATGAGAATTTCCCCATTTCGGAGTGATCTGCCAACCGTGGCGACTGCCCGAGCCCAAAACCTGAAAACCTTTAGCACAGTCTACAGGTCATATTTATTGAGGAATTTCATTGTAACTTGGTGGGTTGACTTCATACAATGTCTAGATGAGAAAGTCCCCTTTGGACGTGATTGGACAAATGTGACGGCTACAGGGGCCCGAAGCCCGAAAACCTTTAGCACAGTCTACAGGGCATATTTATGAAGGGATTTCATTGTAACTTGGTAGGATGCCTCTGTATAATGCCTAGATGAGAACGTCTCCTTTTGGGCATGATCTGTTAACCGTGATGGCTGTCAAAGCCCGAAACCCAAACACTTTTAGCGCAGTCTGTAGGTCATGTTTAATATGGAGGGATTTCATTGTAACTTGGTAGGATGACTCCTTATGATGTCTAGATGAGAATTTCCCCATTTCGGCGTGATCTGCCAACCGTGACGACTGCCCGAGCCCCAAACCCGAAAACCTTTAGCACAGTCTACAGGTCATATTTATTGCGGAATTTCATTGTAACTTGGTGCGTTGACTTCATATTATGTCTGGATGAGAAAGTCCCCCTTTGGACGTGATTGGGCAACTGTGACGGCTACAGGGGCCCGAAGCCCGAAAACATTTAGCACAGTCTACAGATCATATTTATGAAGGGATTTCATTGTAACTTGGTAGGATGACTCCTAATAATGTCTAGATGAGCACGTCCCATTTTGATCGCGATCATTCAGCCTTGATGGGTGCCCGAACCCAAAAACCTTTAGCATAAGCAAAAGGTCATATTTATGGAAGGATTTCATTGTAACCTGTTAGGTTGACTCCATATAATGCCTAGATGATGACATCCCCTTTTGGTCGTGATTGGTCAACTGTGATGGCTACAGGTGCCCGAAGCCCGAAAACCTTGAGCACAGTCTACAGGTCATATTTATGAAGGGATTTCATTGTAAATTCGTAGGATCACTCCAGATGATCATTCAACCATGATGGCTGCCCGAACCTGAAGCCCGAAAACCTTTAGCACAGTCTACAGGTCATATTTATGAAGGGATTTCATTGTAACTTGATAGGTTGACTTCATATAATGTCTATATGAGAACGTCCCCTTTGGACGCAATTGGGAAACTGACGGCTACAGGGGCCCGAAGCCCGAAAACCTTTAGCACAGTCTATAGGCCATATTTATGAAGGGATTTCAATGTAACTTGATAGGATGATTCGCTTTGGAATAATTTCACTGCAACTTGGTAACTTTCGTTGATATACGTTAACTGTGAGGGCCACATACATTAACTGTGAGGTCACATTAACCCATCCATCACCTCTTTAGTACAGTGTACACCTCATATTATTTTATCAAAAACATAGCATACAGGAAACAGAAATGAACATATTCCCAATTATCACAATTCTTGTCTTATTTCATAATCATTTCATAAACATTGAACATTATCCTTTTCATCAAACACAACACACAAGTTAAGCTACAGTGTCATTGACACTTTCATTCAATCCTCTCATAGACCATTCCTGTCAGGTTTTGGTTCACATCGGCTCAGTAGTTCCAGAGAAGAACAACAAAATGTGATTTCCCATAGGGTTTCTGTAACTATAAGCCGCAACTGTGGACATGTTTGCAACCTAATCAACATTAAATGAGGATCATTGGTAGAGTGGGTGGGGGACCCAGTTTTTAACGATGTGAAGTTTCAAAACATTTGGCTTTATGGTTTCAGAGAAGTTCAGAGGGGAAGATTTTTTTCAAAATCCATCAATCAGAATCAGAGAATGTCTCTGGTGGCCATATTTTTCAACCAACGGGAACAAAAAGTGGATCATTGTAAAGGGCCTCCTATAGACCATTCCTGCGAAATTTGGTTCACGACGGCACAGTAGTTTCAGAGAAGAAAATGAAAATGTGATTTCCCATGGGATTTCTATAGTAACTATAAGCCGCCATTGCGACCATGTTTGCAACACGATCAACATTAAATGAGGAACGTTGGTAGATGGTGTCCCAGTTATCAACCATGCAAAGTTTCAAAACATTTGGCCCTGTGGTTTCAGAGAAGATTTTTCAAAATCCACCAATCAGAATCAAAAAATGCTTCGGGCAGCCATGTTTTTCGATGCACGATAACAAAAAATGAGGAACATTTGCAGAAGACCCCCCCCCCCCCCCCCCTCCCTGACTATCCCTACCAGGTTTGGTTCACGTCGGCTCAGTAGTTCCAGAGAAGAAGATGAAAATGTGATTTCCCATAGGGTTTCGAAAGTAACTATAAGCCGCAATTGCGGCCATGTTTACAACCCGATCAACATTAAATGAGGATTATTCGTAGAGGGTGTCTCAGTCATCATTTATGTGAAGTATCAAAACATCTGGCCTTGCAGTTTCAGAGGAGAAGATTTTTGAACATCCACCATTCAGAATCAAAGAATGCCACTGGCGGCCATGTTTTCAAAACCATGGGAACAAAGTGAGGATCGTTTGTAGAGGACCTCCCATAGACTATTTCTGCTAGGTTTGGTTCACGTCGGCTCAGTAGTTCCAGAGAAGATGAAAATGTTATTTCCCATAGGGTTTCTATAGCAACTATAAGCCGCAATTGCGGCCATGTTTGTAACCCGATCAACATTAAATGGGGATCGTTGGTAGAGAGCGTCCCAGTCATCACTTATGTGAAGTTTCAAAACATTTGGCCCTGCGGTTTCAGAGGAGAAGATTTATCAAAATCCACCAACCAGAGGTCCAGAATCAAACAATGCCTCTGGAAGCCATGTTTTTCATCCGATGGGAACAAAATGAGGATCGTTTGTGGAGGACCTGCCAAGTTTGGTTCACATCGGCTCAGCGGTTACAGAGAAGAAGATGAAAATGTGAAAAGTTTACGGACGACGGACGCCAAGTGATGTGAAAAGCTCACATGACCTTTTAGACCAGGTGAGCTAAAAAGTGTGGTGGGGGAGGAGGGGGGGGGGTTGTCACAAAGAAGTGGGGAGTCACGCCTTTCTGGGGGGGGGGGGGTACCGTTAGGGTGTAGGAATTTAAAATATTTTTTCTTTGGGTGGGGGGCATGGTGGTTGGGCGGTTTATTCCTGCAAAATATATAAATTTATATACGTATTGACCGGTCAATATTGAATCGTGTGGCATCAGCTGTCTTCGTGTGGCATTGGCTGTATTCGGGTGTTACCTCTCATTAGGGCAGTGGATTTAAATTTTTTCGTTTTTGATAAAGAATAGCATTCACCTTTTGAGACACACTACAACCTATAAGCCTATGGCGTCCACCCAATTCGCATAATTTGGTTTGAATTGAATTAAGCTTGTTCTTTGCCGTCCTTTGAATACAAATTTATATTTTGCAAAATCACAGGGTAAAAGTGAATGAGAAAAGAAATACGGTGCATATGAACATATGAAGCGAATGAGAAATGACGAGAAAGAAATGCGTGGTGGCCATTTGGGATTGTGTACGTTATATCGTAAATGCCGTCGGGGTACCTATAATTGGTGAAAAAAGTGAAGCCCCCCCCCCCCCCTCCGGTCCGGCTCCGCTGCCCGATTGTGGGAAATAGGCAAAATAATACCATTGCGTACACACAAATGTGAGCAGTACACCTGAATACACCACACACTAAAAACTAAAGTGTTAAAACTGACACTTTCAAGATGTTAAACCCATTCTAACTCTTAGGGTTTGATTTTAACACTCAAGGTGCAATGCTTTAAGCACTTAGACATTACAATCGTCAGACATCTGAAACTTGAATGGATGGTACTTCCCATGTGTCTAGCATTGGTGGTTCTTCCAGAATCGTCCATAATTTGATTTGCGCTTGGTGGGTACATAATTAAAAGGCCACAACGCAGATGACGCGGATCAGGCTCGAGAGTTCGAGCCTGATCCGCGTCATCAGCGTTGTTTCCTTTTAAGTGTCGCGACATTACACTTGTCAGGTGGTATTATTGTAACGCCTGTCAAGTTCTGGGATATCTGCACTTGAACAAAGTGCTAGTTCAGCACTTAGTAAGTGTCAAATACAGCACTTCAAGTGTAGTTTTTAACACTTTAGTTTTTAGCGTGCATGAATTACTGGGTCTCAACAATAGCGCGCTTCACTTCAAATGTTAGCGAGCAGTATACAGCGCGCCTTCCATTTTCAAATTTGAAAGACTGGGAAAGCTCTCTAGTAAGAGCTTTTCAATCAGGAGAAATTGGACAGCATCTCAACCAGATCTAGATATACAAATAATATGCGGATTGTATAAATCAACCTCAGAATTTAGGGAGAAAATTGGGCGAGCTGTATTTGATTTGCAGACATAAACTAATGTTTCATTCTCTCATCAGGGCATGTTGCCTTCAGAAAAATATTTTTCTGAGCTTCAGTAAATGAAATAAAACCAAACAGTGTATAATACTGTATTTTACACGCCAATTCACAGAACGCACGGACCCAAGTAGGGTAAGTGAGTACAGGTGTTCAAGTGACGTCTATTGTTCTATCGGATATTTCACGTCTTTTACCAACCCGGAGAAGACAAAGGAATTGGTGTGTAACTTTTGATTCCGGACTGCCTGAACTTCTAATACCAACAATGTGACAGATGTAAATGACAACAGCCTGCTGAGTCGTTCGAAAACTCATCTGGACCCCAGTTAGACTCGGTCATTCACTGTATTCAGCAAAAACTCTTGTGATGAAGAACAAATGAAAACTGTCCATCTTTTGTAAAGTCATTTATGTCACAAGATCCTTAGCTCAAGCTTATTTTTATTGTTTAATTTAAATGCAGATTTGAAGAATATTTGGCGAGGCTCATAACAACCACGTTTATGTATTTTTCTGTTCATTTCAAGCTCGAGTTCAAATGCATGTAGAGTGCCAAGAATAAAACATATCATACTTTTCATATCTTACAGCTGCACCAACAATTAATTACACCATGCCAATCACAGCACCCTTATTCCAAACCACCTGCCTTTCTTTCAACACAAAATCCGAGTTGAAATTGTGTATACGCAAAGTTTCTTGGACTCGACAACTCCTTGTCATTTCTGGCGTGTTTTGATAAGTGACAACTAGCACATGATCATGGGTGTGTCTCCGTACCCAAACTAGATTTATTTCATCGTCTTCAATTTCTCTTTCATTCCAGGAGGGGGAGGGGTTAACGGAATGTTTTCTTCGGCCATTGTGAACACACAAATGGACCCTATTTTCAAAGCTGATCAATTTGTGGTGCAATGAGTTTGTGAACTTAACATTTTTTTTTTGCACAGTTTAACGTCACAAATATTCATTAACTGACAGAGAGCTAAATTATGTTTCAAACATACCCAGCTTTCCACTTCAGTTGACTGCTTCAAATGGAAGGTTATCTCCCCCTGTCGACTTTCAGAATCCATCAGCTAATTGCTTAACGGATAATCGGCCGAGGTGTGAGAAAAGTAATCAGATTATACTGAATTTTGGACATCAAACGAACAAACTTCAAAGCTTGGATCCGATAGATATTTCCACCAGACAGTAGACACAAGATGCTATTTTTCGATTTGATGCGCTTCCCAGTCGTCTGTTAAACCAAAAAGCGACATAGATGGCCAAAAGTCCATGGAAACACTGTCTTTTAAACAGTTTTAGCATGGTTGCACTGCAGAAAATAGAACATTTTATGAGTGACAGGGGAACGAAACTCAGAAGGTAAACTGGCAATATTCAACAATCATTATAAAGAAAACTTTCAGATAACATGCGCTTCCACAATGTAACTTTTGAACATTTTATTTAACTATAGGATTTGTAAAACTTTCCCATCTCGGTAATGCAAATTTCCAATTCCAAAAACGACAATTTCAAGGGAGATAACTAGACCGCTTTTCCACTGATGTGAAGATGAAAGCTGGCCATGGGGATTTGTAACATGGGTATTTTTTCAAAGGTATCATGCCATCAGCACTTGAAACATTAGTTTAGCAAGATTTTGTTCATCATAAATAATTGCTTTGTTACAATTTATTGGAGAGTGCCTATTGGCACTCTCCAATAGGTTGTAACAAAACAGCTTTATACAAATATTTTCTTGCTTCTGCCCAGAAAACAAAAATGCCACTTCATACATCAACATGTACAGTTTAAAGCCACTAAACAGGCTTTCAGCACTTTTCAAGAAAGCCATGGTAGTGGCTTATAGCACCCAACCAGTTAACCCGAGTTTTACCCTTGTGTTCAAAATTAGGAGGTCAATTCATTCCTCATGTTTTCTCTTCTAGGAGCCATTTTTAAATTTTAAGGGGTACTTGTTAAATTCACGGCAGATGTATCTTAACACGTTCCACTATAATGGCGGAATGATATCTTCTTATATACTGCTGTCAACAGGGAATGAACCGGAAATGATCGGTAATAATTTAATCCTACAAGATTTTTATTCTGTATCTTGTGTGACAGAACCCACGGCGCTCTTGTCAAACAAGATATGACAGATTAAAATTATGTATTGGATGTACTGAGGAGGAATAGGCCTGTAAACAAGGGGGATTTGGTGATTGTTGGAGTGTGTTCTTGGTATATGACAAGGCTTTTTGTTAGCTCACCTGACTGAAAGTCAGGATGAGCTTTAGTGATCACTTTTCGCCGATCGTTCAGGGTCGTCCGTCATAAAGGTGGTGTTTGCAACTTCTCCTTCAAACTCGCTGGACCGATTTCAGTTAAATTTTAGGTGATTGGTTATTCCGACATCGCATTTTGTTTTTGTTCAAATCATCTTGCCCAGCCCCCATAGGGAGGGGGTGGGGGAAATGTTCCCACTTTTAAAAAAAATCGTCTCATGAACAAGTGTGTACTATGACTTGATATTTGGTACTGAACTTCTTTTTGAGGTGTAGAATCAAATTTGTTCTAACGAAGTTCGTGGCGCAATATTTACCTTTGTAATGGGAGGGGCAAGAATTTTGGGGCCTCTCCCAGAATTTCTGTTTTCTGAACCGATGAGCTAATTCGAACCAAACTTGGTATGTGGTACTATGTAGTCATAGGTACACGATTCGTGCCAAAAAAATCCAGCATCCCCATGGGAACCCCAGGAGCTAAAAATAGAAATATTTTCACACGCCCATATTTCCCAAACAACACAGAACAGAGATCTGTTATTTAGTATGAAGCATCCTTGGAACCCGAGAACCCGAAGAATGGACTGGTATAAAAAATTGTCATCGGTTGTGTCATAGTGTACTGTACATGTAGAGGGTATCGAAACAATGCTGAGCCAGCATCTTTGCGAAAATTTAAAAAAATCTCCAGAAACATTGATCAGAATCTTTTGATGTTTAGTATACGGCATCCATAGAAGAGTCAGATACCATTTTGTTAAAATTAAGCCCCTCTGATCACATTTGGACTCAACACAGGAGCCCGAATTTTAACTTGGTTCAGTATGAGAAATTCTCTTTTAAGAATCTTCCTCTCCAGAACACCAGTCAGAATCTTTTAATAATTGGTCTACAACATCGTTACAGGGGTCAAATTCACATTTGTTCACATCAAGTTCCCCAGTTAATACCTTCACGGGAGCCTGAATGTTAACTTGGTTCAACATGAGGAATAATCTTTGAAAATCTTCTTCAGACCCACCAGACAGACCTCTTTTGATATTTGGTATACACTGTACAGCATCCTTAGGAAGGTCAGATTTAAGTTTGTTCAAACCAAGTCTCTTTGTTAATATTTTGGCCTCCAATTGGAGCCCGAATTTTAACTTAGTCCAATACGAAGAATAATCTTTTAACGGCCTTTTTCTCTAGAACTACTAGTTAGAATCTTTTGATATACGGTATACAGGAGCTGTACATGGGACAGATTCAAATTTGTCCAAATCAAGCTTATGGGAGTCTGAATTTTAATTTTGTGCAATATGGGGGATAATCTTTAAAAATCTTCTTCAGATCCACCAGTTAAAATCCTTTGATGTTCGATATACAGCATCCTTGGGGGGGGGGGGGGGGGGGCAGATCTAAATCTGTTCAAACCAAGTCCCTGTGTTAATATTTGGGTCCCCTATTGCAGTGGAATACGGGGAATAACCTTTAAAGATCTTCAAATCCACCTGTCAACAACATCCTCACATGGGGTCAGATTGAAGTTTGTTCAAATCAAGTCTGTTGGTTAATATTTGGATTCCCTATTGGAGCCTAAAGTTTGATAGGGTGGAAAATGAGGAATATTCTTTTAAGAAAACCTTTTTCTCTTCACCCCCCCCCCCCCCCCGGAACCCCGGAAGTTAAGCAGTGCTTGTATACTATGGTAAATAAGGGTCTGTTTTACGGGTAATACGGAACCCAGTCACCAACGCTTGGGGTGGAAGTCTCTAAAATGGGCAACAAGGGTATAAACGATTGACTGAAATTGACTTAAGCTCCATGTTGTGGTCATGATTAGCCATTGTGCAGAAATATGTGTCCATGAACACCAATAAATAAATAAATAAATCTCACGAACCCCCAATCAGAATCTTTTGATATATGGTATACACCCCACCCCACCCCCCCCCCCCCCCCCCCCCAGTGGAATCAGATTCAAGTTTGTAAAAATTAAGACCCCATGGTTAATATTTGGACTCCCTATTGGAGCCTGAATTTTAACATGGTCCAAATATGAGGTATAATCTTTTAAAATCTTCTTTTCCAGAACCACGAGTCAGAATCTTTTAACATTCAGAATACAGCGTCCCTACAGGGGGTCGGATTTAAACTGGTTGAAATCAAGTCCCCCCGGTTAATATTTGGAATTTCTATGAGAACATGAAGTTTAATTTAGTAATATGGGAAATAATTTTTTTTTTAATTTCTTCCTAAGGTCCACCAGTCAGAATCTTCTGATATTTGGTTTCCAACCCCAAATGTTCAAATCAAGAACCCTTGTTAATATTTGGGCTCCCTATCGGAGACCGATATTTCACTCTGTGCTATATAAAGAATAATCTTTACAAATCGTCAAATCCACCGGTCCTGTGTTACTATTTGGGCTCCCCATTGGAGCACCACGTAAGACGTGACACTTCCTTTTTTGCCTCCGTCTTTCCTTAACACTAACACTCTTATTCCTTGACATTATTCTAGACAAATTGATCTAGATGAGCGTTTTAGGGACACTTGAACGTAAGAGGTGACACTTCCTTTTTGCTTCCGTCTTTCCTTAACACTAACACCCTTAATCCTTGACATCATTCTAGATAAATTGATCTAGATGAGCGTTTAGGGCCACTTGAGCCCCTCGTTCTTTTGGGCACCCGTCATTGCAATGTTGTTTGGAATTAGCAGGAAGAGGGTGCACATGTTCTTTACTTTTTAGATATGACCAAGAAGACGATTCTCTCGTACACTGTATAATTTTTCTCCTCTACCAGCTACGACCTTTCAAGTTTGGAAGTGCGTATTTGGTGCTCCTCATTTTAGCGCACCCCCCCCCCCCACCTTACACACACCATGCGAGGTGCAATTGAAGGTGCGACAAGTTGAGTGAAATGGATTGCAAAAATTTTTTTCCTATTCATTCTTTATTGATGTTCCTGTCCTTGACACTGACTCGAGAGAAACTTTCTGTGGGAGCTTTCCACAAATCAATGCGGGAATTTTCTGTCTGTTGGTCTACAGGGTCCAGTTATAGGTCTTCTACCCAATGCAATTTAGAATACATTTTGCCAGTAATCAGCCACTAATTCCCAACTCTCCAATATGCAATGAACTTTCAGTTATAACCTATCCATCTCGGGGATTCAAAAAATCCCCCGGACCCCACCATCGAGAGGGGGATACCCCCACTCGAACTCTCCGTCAACACGGGCCTGCGGTTCTTGGGACATGGCGTGCTGAGACCCCAACTCCAGTTAGAAATCTAACTGATCAGCCCCCCCCCCCCCCCCCCCCGTAAAAGTGACCAGTCCACGACGATCGTAGTGTAGCCTACATGGAGTTTCAAGTTGAGTGTCGAGCGTTGACCTTTTTTCTAGTGGGGATGGGTGTGAGTGGGGGGGGGGGGGGCAAGATCAATTTAGTTTGGAAATAAATCCAAATGGATATCTTGGAAGCGTGGTTTCCTTGAGTGCTCTTGAAGAGAGCCAAATGCGATTGGACCTGAACCTTTCCAACCAACGTTTGGTGCTGTTCATTGGGTCCTCTAAATCAACGTCCCTGTAAATCTCGCCCGCCTCGAGTCAAGAATGGAGGAGGGGCGGGGACGTAGCTGGAGGGTATTCAATGAGGGGGTGATCGGTTAGATTTCTAACTGTGGGTTTGGGGTCCCAGTGCGACACGCTGAGACCTCTAACCCTGGAGTGGGGCTATCCCCAGTGGCAGGACTTTAAAATTCATTTATTTTGGGCACACCATTTTGCCCTAACTGAGGACATTAAAATCAGAAATAACAGCCTTATCTTATGTTTTATTATGCCTTTCTAAATGTTTCTGTGGTCATATTATGATGGAAGTTATTTTCAAATGCAGAAGAGACACAGAGAATTTATATATCTTTCTTGATATCTTCACACTTTCTTTAATTTGGGCACACCTGTAAACGGTGTGAATTAGGGGAATCTAGACTAAAGGCCCGTTCAGTTGTGGGGTTAAGGGGTTCTCACCGCGGAGAAATTTAAAACCTATCCTGAGACTGATTCTGAAGCCTCCCTCTGCCTTAAATCTAATTTTATCCACAAGAAATAATGCATTTCCCCAGGTAGGTCCATGAGTTTTCCCTTTCACTTACACTGACCAGCCTACACAAACAAAGACAATATACTGACAGCTACTCAGCCAATGCGAACTCCTTCCAGTTGACTACTTGTATATATTGGCCAAGTTACTGTTAGGCTATGTATCTACATGTAGGTCGACTAATGTATCTAGGTCAACTAACTTAAAGCAGACTAAAAACGTTCGACCGAACTTGAAAACACACTCAGTTCTCTATACCAAGCATTAGGTTACAGTTCAACGAAATTAAATTTTAACTCAGCGTAAGTGTTAAAGTCATGTAAAACAGATAAAACTTTGAATTAATAAAATGAAATTTTCACGAATCAAGTCCACTATATTCGTGAGGTAGCCCTGTGTGGCAATTATTGTCCTGGCAAGAAGAATATCCGAGCAGCAATCTCTGTTATTATCGGCTCTGATGTTGAATTATTGAGGCAAGAAACCCGCAGAAAAAACTACCAAACGTCCTTTCATAAAGTTAACCTGAATTGTCGTCACTCAAACAGCGCATCAAATGTTTTGCGAATTAAAACCGTTACACAATTTATTGATTCCAAGCAATCCATCCCGTGGATATTCCCAAGATCAAATGTCCGGTAGTTCTCCGTAGAATTTGTGTCGGTAAGCTGTCAACTGAAAGTGTTGTTCGATTTTACAGCAACACGTTTTTCACTGTTGTGAACCTCGTGTAATCAGGGGAGGTTACTGACAGGCATGTGCATAGCGAGCGGAAGTCGTAAATGTAAAGCGCGACCCATTTTCTACGTGCTCGCAAACAAGGAGAAATATGTTGCAGCTTAAACCGTACCGTAACAGAGGATCTTCAAAATATTTTATTACTGCATGAATCAAGAAAATTTTAATTTGATACCTGGGAAGTAATTATGAAGAAAACTGTCACCTTAATATCATCGAATTCAATATTGCCACTGATTCTTTGTCCAACGACACAAAAGTAAGTATTTCCATCGCTCACGATCGGGATATCTCCGATTTGTATCGTGTCATGGCCGCGGAAAAGAATCTCACCACCGACAGCCATGCGCTGTGAGAACACAACAGTAATTGCTTCAGATGTGTTGGATTTTGACATCACATTTTACACCTGCATGACCATTCGATGATTAGAGGACGTAATTATGTTTCATTGTGGATGTTATAACAAGACAACAGTGGCTTAATTTTCGTTTTAAAAGGTTTTTTTTATTATTTATTTGAAATAGCTTTTCAAATAGGTCAGAATAGAAGAAACCTTGGCTTTAGGTAGTGATGCTTGTAACTTTTTTCCATTGAGGGTCAACACTGTAATTATAAACTCTTCCCGACGAAATTAACAAAGCAAATTATCACCGCGTACAACGGCTATGCTTTGCCTCGCTAAATTTTGTCAGAGATTTGTTTGGGCTACCTCCTTGATCTCAAGATGTCGCACGCCGTTTTCCCCCCAAAACGTATCTAAAAGTTGATTTGTCTGAATTCCCTGGCTCTAATTGAAAACTGGAAGCATCTTTGTGAGGAAGATAATCTGGAAAAACTCTAAATTGCCGACAAAATTCTTGGCGGGGGCCTCCCTACTTCCACCCACCCAGTTACTCCAGTGTCTACGCTGCTGCATTCAGGCTTAAACCAAATCCCGAAGCGTAACGTGACTCCGATACAGGCGTGACTATTTTAGGACAGCTATTACCCCCACACCTGTACAATTAAATGAAGGGAACTCATATAATTCCTCTCCTGAAGCTATATAAAAAACCCAAATAGACCAAGATCTATTAATTTGGGTTGATCCATCGCCTATTAATGGAATGCTACCTTTAAGACATGATAAAGAAGTACAATAAAGAACAGTCCTCAGATTTAAGACGCACAAGCTCATGAACGCAGTCTTGACGGATAACGAAACAGGAACAAAGCGTCAGTGTGGTAACTGAAACTATTCAAGTGTGTGTGTGTGTGTGTGGGGGGGGGGGGGCACTTTTAGGCACGTATAATACTGTTTTGTATTTGATCACCTCTGCGACCCATCCACCCCTTTGACATAATTTTCTTTTCCATTTTAACAAATTGTATCTTGACTGTCTTCCGACCCTACCTTTCAATCAGCACAGAGGGAACAAATTAAACAGTGAACCCAACCCTCGTGCAAATTCATTTCAGTCTCTCCATACAAGTAAGATTGATAACTGCAATGGTTTCAGACTATCACTATTCACTATACGTTTGTCTTCGCTGGATTTTGTCACCAGCAAAAAGATAACAACGAAATGAAAGTTGATCTCTGTGCTGCTCCGAGAATTTCCTACCAATGGTAAGTACAGGCCACGTTCAGTTTATGACTTTTTCCATCGATTTTATAATATAACAGAAATGTCATTCTACATATGGGATTTCCGGAATCAGGTGATTTGGGGAAATATTCATCCCTCCCGTGACATTACCTGCTGAAAACTGGGGCTCAGCTTTACAGTAAAGTCAGATTTGGAGTTATCCACCTGATCTTGTATCACTTGACAGCTAAGGTAACATAACACATGGCAATAAAATTCCATTCACGTTTTATCAAAATACCAGCTTGTTTGAATTTGGGGCAAAGAGAAGGGTTGTTTCTGGGACACAGGCCATATCCGGGCGCCGTTTACTTTTAGGAAAGATGCCTCCTTGGGCAAGGGGGTGGGGCAGCGCATTCACCCCCCCCCCCACCTCCGCACAGATTTGAATATATGCATGTCAGCATGATGTTCCATAAGATGTCCAGAAGAAACGAGTCCGCATTTAAAATCCTGTAAGCCAAATTTGCTTGACTTGGGTTATCATTTGCATTTAAAAGTAATGTGAAATACATGTATCTTGCAGGCGTTATTTGGGATCTCTACAGGTGCCGAATATGGTACCCTTTCCCAATGACAATTCGGCATGATTTTTTCCAATTGAAACCAAAAATATCCCAATATCAGTCCTCATTCAAATTACAATTTATTTCTTCTTTAATTCTTTAAGGTCCAATTTTGACTTTCCACTTTTTACTGCAACAGAAAATCAGAATTAGGTGCCCCCAAAAGGCAGTTTTTAGATAAATTTGCAAGTTACATCCGAGGAACCTTACCTTGTCAGTTGTTTTAAGCATGTCTTAGCTGCCTACATAGGCAGCCAATACTAGCCACGACACTGCTGCAAAGCCACAGAATGTAGACCATCGGATAAAATATGTTCATCATTTAATAGAGAGAGAAAAATTTTATTTAATAAAAATTACAGATACTGGTCATTATTTTATGCGACTTTTTTATTTATAAAACGTGCTGCATGTACTATACATGTGGTAGCTTCTGCATTAATGTTCTCAGATCAACATGAAGGTAACATTTCTTATTCTTCGTGAGTTTCTTCTCCCAAAACAAATTCCGAATTCGAGTCTTTGTGATGCGAATTTTCCAAACTGCATGGGCCCGGACCCTTTCAAAAAGAAGGCAGGCGAATCCCTGTCTTGTGGTAATATGATATACAATGCTTACATTTCGTGAATCAATGCTTACATTTCGTGAATCACTTGTCATCTTCATTAGACTGAATAAAGCATTATAACAATATTCACAGTTTCCTAAACACGAGTTTAGGCAGACAATTCAGTGAGCATAACGACGTAAAGGTTACGTTTTCTGAAAACCTTTGCGGAATGGACCAAAATGAATTTTTATTCCGCTCTTTTTGATGTATTGTTGTTTTACATGTCGTTCTTCAGTCTAGCAGATGAGCAGACTCAACAGAGGCTAAAAACTTAGTTTAGACTCACAGAACGAAGTGCATTATAAGTTTTAAGGGGCATACTCAAATGGCCATGACCAGGAATGACAGCCATTTAAAAACAGACAGACTCAACAGAAGCTGAAAACTTAGTTTAGACTCACAGAACGAAGTGAATTATAAGTTTTAAGGGGCACACGCAAATGGCCATGATCAGGAATGACAGCCATTTAAAAACAGACAGTTATTGGCTGCATGAAGGTACTGACAGTAAGTTTAGAGGTCAAATTACATTCTTTTCTGTTTTTTTTTTCTCTCCCAAGCACTGTCCCAAGCAGACTTAAAAACAACTTTTAAAAATATAGAGAAAAAACAGAGTTTTGGGGGAACTTTCGGCCACTTCGACTTCACCGACCCACCCAATACCCACCCATCATTAACGTGTCCATATTTTTTTTTCCGTTCCCAACACCCCACCCGGATGAACGTATAATTCTTAATGCTTATGGGGAATGAAAGTCACTGAATGCTACGAAGTGAACGGGAATTAAGGAAACTGAGATGAAGATTCTATCAAATTACTATCACCATGCAGAAAATCACTTCAGATCACTAAAACACTCGCAGCGCCACAAATACAACCTCGATTCTAGTCATCAGATATGTCGTTTTAGTAGGAACATATATCGGCCCTTTTTCTGTTTGGTCAATTCAAAATTTAATTTTTTCTTCTCCACGGCCTGGGGTCGGGGAGTCAGCAAAAATATTCCGGACCGAAAAATGTGCTTTTGGAGGGTTTTGCAATTTTTCTCTACAGGCTAAGAGAGGCTTATATGATAAAGTACATCTAAATAATTAAATAACCATTTATTGGCCAACAAAATAGGATATTTAGATGCAAAGAAATTATTATTTCTTTATTTGAGTTTAACGGCACTTTCGACGACCAGGTCCGCCAGTTTTACAGTGGATGAAGCCGGATTATACCCGGTGAGAACTACCGTGCCGCAGCGAGCTATCACCAGACTCCCTAACGGCTGACGGCACAAACAGGTCAGCATTGGTTGAAGACAATTTCACCATCGACGTGTAGTACACCTTAGTACACAGCGCCACCGTGCCACCATGTGCGCAATTGGGATTAAGTGCCTTGACAAGGACACAACGCAGTTACTCCTGGCGGGGATCGAACCCCGGACCTTTCTTTTTGAAGTCCAATGCCGTAACCACTGAGCCACCGTGTTCTACTAAATAACCATTTATTGGCCAACAAAATAGGATATTTAGATGCAAAGAAATTATTATTTCTTTATTGGAGTTTAACGGCACTTTCGACGACCAGGTCCGCCAGTTTTACAGTGGATGAAGCCGGATTATACCCGGTGAGAACTACCGTGCCGCAACGAGCAATCACAAGACTCCCTAACGGCTGACGGCACAAACAGGTCAGCATTGGTTGAAGACAATTTCACCATCGACGTGTAGTACACCTTCGTACACAGCGCCACCGTGCCACCATGTGCACAATCGGGATTAAGTGCCTTGACAAGGACACAACGCAGTTACTCCTGGCGGGGATCGAACCCCGGACCTTTCTTTTTGAAGTCCAATGCCGTAACCACTGAGCTACCGTGTTCCTTGACCCCCCCCCCCCCCCCCCCCCAGAAGAATATATAATTACTGCCAGTGGCTAATATATGTAACCTTTTTCTATCATCCATGCAATATGGGAGGACAACAAAATATTTTACTTCAGTCATTTTCATAATAAAATCAAATATGAAAACAAAGACTAAACGTTTAAACACAGAATTAAAAAAAACAAAGCATCCCTCTGATTCCCACGGCAAGGAAGACAGGTGAGCAGGGGCATAAAAAGGGACCCTCGATCCAAGGTACGAGTTAAGACCAGGAGTTTACAACGTATTATAAATTGTGATGTGACAGTCAATAGTATTGGCCTTGTGTAGAGGTCACCCCTTGAGAGGAACAAGGAGACATCTGCAATACAAAAGCATTGCAGATGGCACCTTATTCCCCTCAAGTGGCGATATATAAAGCTTCTGAAATCTCCCGCCGATTGTGTTGTTTTTCAAATATATTAATATTTGTAATGTAACCAAAAATATGAAATACAGTCGGCTATACAGTGTTGTCCAATTTACACCTGTTGAGAGAACAGGAGATGGATAAGGATTGGAGTTTATCATTGAAAACTTATTTAGGGACGAAAAACACCCACTGAACAGTGGTATATTTAACTTTCGGTTGTGTTGTGTTGGGGAGAGGGGGGGGGGGGGCGGGTGTCCCAACATTATTGAGGAAAAAAAAAGTTTTTTGCACAAAGAGCAGGGGGGTGGGGGGGGGGGGGGGGGCGGTTGGTTGTCTAAATGGGTGAACATTTTTTCAGCCTCGTGTCTGCATTTTTTTCCATACTCACCTCGACCGCCGCCTCCATGCGGCGCCTTCCCATTTAATATTTTTCGAATCATCGCAAACTAAGAATGCATGGACATGTTGCGTGCACAACTGTTTGGATGGACGTGTGTTGAGAGTGATGTTGCAGGTGATTTGGACTCAAAACATTAAGGACAGAGAGCATCCTGTGTGTACCGTGCAGTAGTGAGCATTCGTGCTCCGTCTGGCAAATTTTGTTTAGACAAGCACTTTTGAAAAATATGAATTTTCAGTAAATTCCACCTGCAACGTCAGCCTCCCAAAATGTCACATTCAGTACTATGGACAGAAGTAGACAGTCGGCTTGCAAATTTCCGGCCCACAAAATGTTCTTGTGCAGAACCTCGCCTGTGATGCGCTTTGCGATTGATGGATTATATCTGACGTGCCTTGCTTATTTTGGAAGTGACGCTGCAGACGTTTTTTTCTTTCTGACCGGAGATCGACCGGGAGGGGCGGGGTATGGATGGAAAAAATAGCAGATGCTATGAACATCGTCATCAGTCATGGTTCCCACTCAACTGTTTCCTGCATGTTATTTTCCGGTTGGGTGGGTCATTGGCCCGGAAAAAGCGTGGAAATGACCTAAATTGCAATTTTTTTCCTGCACTTGAATTCATTCAAAGAATGATGTTCTTATACCTTTAAGATGATTCAGGGTGGTGAATAGAGTATTTTAAACATGCTTTGGAGAGAATGTGGGGTACAGACAAGCTCAGAAGAGTCAAAATGTTCTCAGTGAAGATTCGCAAATTCGACAATTGATGTGGATATTAGAAACATTAACATACACTGATCAAATTGGAATAATCTGCAATTGAGTTTTGTTATGAACACTTTTTTTCAATTCAACCAAACTGACTCATGTAGAATTACCCTACTGAATTCAGCTATTAATATACTTTAACAAAATATGTCTTTGCTATATAGTCTTTGGAACCAACTCATTTGAGTTTGCCTAATCCCACATCTCATCTCTCCACATGTATTATTGTTCAGAAATGTGTCACCCAATAAGTACCACTTTATCTCAACCAAGCTTGGCTCAAATCTACTTACCGATACCGATTTCAGAGACCCCGGAAATGTGTAGATCAATCAGGGCCCAGTGGGGACATGTTTGCCGGGACAAATGGCATAACTAAGTTTAGCGAGGACCACCCAACAAGTAAAATCGAAATATCCCAGACTGGTGAACATAAGATTCAGTTCTGAATATGTCAGATATGTCATGATTCAAACTGATTGTTTTATTTTACATTTTATTTGAATTCTCCACTGCACCACTGATTTCAGCCCTCACTCCGCTTCAGGTATCAGGTTATGAACCACTAAATAAGTGAACATGTGACTTGAAGTTGTGAGTAGGATTAAATACGGCTGATCAGCTGATTGGTTAAATATATTTTGACTTTGAAACCATTAATTAAAATTTTGATTCGTCCACTTTAGAAAGGATTAATAAGTTTGTTTGTAATTTGGTGCCGGAATGTGTGAAAATCTCTCAAAAACATGAGGCGTGGAAAAAAAGCGTGAAGGTCATTCAGTGCAAGACCATACGGTAGTTGTGAAAATTCGAAATTTAAACTGAAATTTCATGTGGCAACATATATTATTTTCCAGTTTAATTTTTTCAAGAGATGATGTACTTTGTAGATGTGCAGGTATATTTTTTTCAAAACAACTTGGAGTGTTGTACAGAGAAAGAAAGGTTAACACTATGGTCAATGGGATTTATTTAGTGGTTCATAACCATCACAATTCACTTGTAGTGACGTCAGCATTGCCTCGGAAATAGGATACATTAACTTTGAGCATCAAATTATATTATGTAACAAAGGTATATTGGTGCTAATAAAAAATTGCAGGGTGTAGAATGTGTCTCATAAAATATTTCACCTTAATACAATTTATATGACAAATCTCTGTTTTGATAACTTTGTTAAATCATTTTACATGGACTCATAACATGAGGTTGAATTTCAATTTAGAATTACTTCCCTTGTATTAGTTTATGCAGAACAAACTAAAATTTGAGAATGCACAATAGCATAGAAAACGGACCATTGATAATTGGCTAGGTTTCAGCAGTGTTTTGAGCTCCGGAATGAAATATGGGGGCTGGAAAAAAATGTTTTTAGACCCTATATCTGCAAATTTTTTCCGAACCCCCCCCCCCCCTTCCCCCCCCCCCCCCCCCCCTGTTTGGAACAGGTATAAATGGAGGATGCGGAGCTGATATATCACAATCCAAAAGGTACATCTGCGACCGGTTTAGAGAAATAAAAGCTTGATTAAAACGAGTTGAAGGCCTTTTGGGGTCAAATAACTCCGTGAGATGTTGTGGACAAGTTGAAGATTGCCGTTTTTTGGACAGGACTAAAGCACAGTCTAATCTATGCAGGTCTTTCGATGGCTTAAATAGCATGCAATGGGATTTGCAGACAAGCAAGAGTTTTATCTTGCTCTGTTATATTATAGCTGGGGTAGACGGGGAAAGAACGATAAGGCATAGCATTCAACCATGGATGGGTGGGCGGTTGTTCCATCAAACCTAACTGACTGCGATTCCTGGGTCAACCGCATTTGCTGATACACAAGTCAAAACCCGGATGACAAGACGCGATTTGAAGTTATGCAGTTGCTTCGAAAAATGTTTCATATTCATCTAAACTTTGATCTCATCAGAACGGAATAAAATTTCAAGTTGTTGCAAGACATTCAATTAATTCGAAACGCTGAAAGCGTGTTCATATGTTCCGTTAGGGTCTCTAGATGTGCATAAAGGTTTCGGATTTTTTATTCGGCACCAGGTGGTGCCTGTAGCACCACTTTTGTCGTCAGAGAATCAGTTTCCGGCGAAAGGCTCATAGGCCACCTGAACATACAATTTCCAGACAGGCCTAAGATGCGCCCATTTAGGATACTAGCAGGAAATCAGAGTGGTTACAATACTATTCATTGATAGCACAGTGGATGACCGATATGGAGACACTTCTATGCAGGTACGGATATACGTGTTATTTTTGCTATAACTGTTACACCTGGTCAACATACGATGTGCTATTTTATAACATCCAGTGCCCGATATTAACTACATTTTTCACGTCCAGTCATGCATGGACTTGGCCAGAAGAGGACACCGCTAAATCGTCCAAATATTGTCTACATTGCAACCTATTGCTGTATTTGGGAGCATTGTGGCTCAGTGGCAGAATGTTGGACTTATATGCTAGAGGTCCCGAATTCGATCCCCGCCCGGGACGACCCGCGTTGTATCCGTGAGCAGGGCACTTTCTCCCTGTTGCCTACATGGGAGCACGATGACGCCGTGTATTAAGGCGTACTGCACGTAGATGGTGCACGTGTCTTCAACAACTGTAACCCTGCTTGATGGGTGCTTGAACAAAGTTAGAATGTTGAGGAGCTGACAGTTGCTCGTCGATGCTCGGTAGTTCTCACCGGGTACTCCGGCTTCCTCCACCCGTAAAACTGTCACGGTTCCGATTAGCCATTGTGCACGAGAATGTGACCCTAAACACCAATAAATAAATAAATAAATTGCTGTATTTTCAAACAGTTTTTCTCATTTTCATCATAAGCGGCAACAGTAATTCCTCTGGAGATTTCGCGTGCCTATTTTCTTGATTGAGTTGCGAGACTTGAGGGGCAAAATCTTTTCTGAAGCCCTCCAATGTTCACACATCCTTGATAAGATAAAGCCGACAATTACATTTTGAAATATTTGGGTACGGATAGAAAGTGGCATGCGATACAGATTTACGGGCATACCAAGTCTGGCAATAGTACGGGTATAAACAGGCGATAAATTTGATATATTCGAGTGTATTTCTTCATGAAAATCACAGGACGGAATTCATGGCACAAGATTCTAAAAAGGTGAATATGAGTGTTTTTAACGACCAAGATATTTCAGATCCTATCTAAAGATAGGAGCATAGCAACATTGATGTCCCGGGCAGTGTGCATGCACAACACCGAATCCGGAAAACCATTGTTCTTTTCACTGTTCCGTTTGTCTGCCGGGCTGAGGCGGAAACAATTCCTGTGCCTTCGGATACCTGAACTCGCGGTCCGTTTTCAGTGTGTATAAAAATTATACCATTTTAATGTCACGTCTCATTTCGAAACTTAACCACCTCAGATACGATTCTACATTCTAAGCTGCATACGTTTTCTCAGAAATATGGTTGAGACCAACTTGAACACCGATTTTCAGTTAGACGGGCTTCAGGACCCAAAAAGAAAAAAAATCACCCTTCGAGAGGAGGTGGTGCAACAGTTTATATCAGAAGTGAAATTTGTTTTGAAATAAGGCTTGACATTGAAATTCGTCCATTCGGGCGCGCCTGGATAGAATTATTTTGTCCGAAAGCTCTCATATAGTACATCCCAATCCACGCGTGGGCTGTGATGTCGACGCATGCGTTCACCAGGTAGTAAAAATCATCAGCAAAATATTGCACCCGGTGCTTTTATTAATTAAAATGTGGAGAAAAGAATCTTCCGAGCGAGTAGAGTAACTGTAGCAGGCATTGTTCGGGCGACTCATCTTGTAGAGCAAATGAACTATGCTACCGACCATTCGCCCCAACGAATAACACATCGAACGACTCGTCGTCACATCTCGGTAAAAAGAGGTGCCGATCACAGGTACTCGGCACAAGCTGGGAAATCGAAAGAAAAATTATATTTGATACCATTTTTGAATCTATGCTGACGTGCCCCTGTAATGGTATATAAATATTAACAAGGTAAACAACTCGCTTTTCGAAAACGATAGCACTCATCTTCGTCTTTTCCCCCTCAAATTTGATTCACACAACGTATCCAACAATACCCAGTATCAATGGAAAGGGAAATGAATAAGCTTTACAGTGGTGTATTACATGACCGTTGGGTGTTCTTGGGTTGTTCATGATAACTGGGAGAAGTCGCAGAAAAGGCCGAAAAACATTTAGTCGGACAAGAAAGTGCACAGTGAAATGAGGTTTACGAGCGACAATTATCCGATTTATTATAAATAATTCGAGGTCCCATTGTATATGGAGGGCAGATTCAAATATTAACCGTATACCTTTATGAATTACTAATCTCGGATCCACATTTATTAATTTCTGGAGTTCACATTTAACGTTTATACACTTTTTAGCCGCAACTTTGACATCTTTTCCCAAGTTGACCTGAGTGGACGGCGTCCTTAGATACGCGACTTGCGCAAAAGCTTTCCCCATTCTCCCATTGGCTTATTTTCATCGATGATTTTGTCGGCATAAATAGTAGCCAATGGGATCTCATTGTGCTTCTATGGATGCCGAGCTGCGTTTTTAATTCCAAGGGAACGTTAAAAAAATGTTTAAACGGCAAATGTGAACTCCAGAAATTAATAAATGCGGATCCGAGATTAGTAATTGATAAAGGTATACGGTTGATATTTGAATCTGCCCTCCATATACAATGGGACCTCGAATTATTTATAATAAATCGGATAATTGTCGCTCGTAAACCTCAATAATCTTCTAGAATAGTAGATAAGTCTTAAGTTTGTTTTTTCCTATTCTCTTATTGTCATTGTGTTTTTTCTTCTTTAACTAACTTCATACGGTTCGATTCAAGTTTAGACTTCAGAAGATTAATTTTACTTTTGGAAATTTCAGTTTCGTTCAAACAGTTAAATCCAAGTCCTTTAAGCTTTTCACTTTCTGAGTCAGTGAGTTTACATTTTTTGGCTTCCACAAAAGCATCATTCAGAATAGTATCCGGGTAAGTAGTAAGCAATTTACAAGTATAATTTGCGAATCATACTAAAGTATCCAATGTTATTGGATATCGTCCAAGCTCCGTGCGTACCGCATGGTTGGGGGAATGTTTACCTACATTTAAGATCAGATTGCAGAACTTGATATGAGCCCTTTCACTCGGTGCATTATCTCTATTCCTCATATTCAGCTGCGTTGGCCATATTTCACCGCCGTATATACAATAATATGGGCTTAATTAGTTTATCAAACAGATTAGGAAAGACAACCATGGTTGGTGTGCATCTCTCTTTGAACGACCTGTGTAAACTGTACAGAGCCTTAAGCCCCTTAAGACTAAATTCAGACTGCATGTTTCAGGACTTCATTTTCCGAAAAGGTTAACCCCAGGTATGTGTATTTTGAGTTACATTCCAGTTCTTTACCCCTACTGAAACTTTTGGGATATTCCTTATTTTTCTGGCCTTAAAAATCATATATTTTGTCTTGTCTATGTTGATCAACAAGTTGTTTTGCTTTCGATACGCTTTTAGTCTGTTCAGGCAGTTCTGTAGGCCCCTTTGTGAGTCTGGGGTCAGCACTAAGTCATCCGCAAATAGTAAGTGATTCAATTTACGATTGTTCAAGTTTATTGGATCACTGTCTTTACACACACGGTCCAACAGGTTTGAAGTGTGTAAGGATCCTAACATGTTCTGTCCAATATTTAGCATAACTTCTCACCCCCCCCCCCCCCCACAACCACACACACGCCCCCCACACATTTTCTCAATAAAAAATTGCTTTAAGTGAATCTGAGGGATGCCGGAGTGTTTCGTTCGCCCAATTGATTAAACATTTTGTTTGTCCATATCATTGTCCATTTTAGTTTTTCATAACGTTTTATTGCGCACCTTGATGATTGCTATTATACCTTGAACAACACTAACTGCCCCAGAAAATAATGAATCTTTTAACATCATTCATTGCATACGACTAGCAATACTGTCAGTACTATTAATATAGCTGCATCATCTATTAGTTGTATAATTTACCGTCAGTATATTCCATTACACCAGTCATTTGTTGTCATTTATGACCAATTCAAATGAATCTGTGCAAACGAGTGGGGCTAAGTATTTTTGCAGTTGTCGTATATGGGTGAACTATTTACATAGCAAAACATGTTAATTTTCGATGAGCACGAGAACTCCGAGATATGCATATATGGTGTTTTTGTTCTTGTTCATAATGAATGGTAACTGGTTCAAACACAGGACACTGGTGTAGGTAGAGACGGGCGGTATACCGTAAATACCGCTCGGCATCGACCCAATACCGAATTACCGTAGCTATGGAATCTCAAAATACCGAATTTTCGGTATTGAAAAATATTTCCGACACAACTGGATAACGGCATAAAATGAAGCATAATTCATGACAAGAAGAGACCATGGACTGTGTATGTATCAAGTCAGTCATCAACGGCAATTTTATGTAACAAAGGAGCTGAGAGAAAATACCCAGCGGGTATTTTCTGTCAGCTTTTTTGTTACATCAAATGACCGATGGTTACTTCCCGTGTTGTTTTTAACATTTTGAGACTTCGGCGGCTTCGTCTGCTTCAAAACGGTGAACAACAGATGGGCACTGTTCCAAAAATAGCAGTGGACATTGGTATATGTGGAGTACTGTACATGCACGTTCTGACACTGATCACCGTATCGATTCCACGGTAAACCATTAAAAAAATACCGATACCGAACTTGAAATTTCAATATTGCTCATTTCTAGAAGTAGTCCTCTGCCATCCAAAATCAAGCAGTTGTACGTCAGGAATGAACGTAACCATCAGTTTGAAATTTTGATAGTTGGGCGTTTAGATAATAGGCTGGAAAGTGTGTATCACAAAAAGGTTATATGGCAGATTGTGCCACGGAGCTTATGTGCTAAGCTCAGTTCGAAAAGTTCGAACAGTGGATTTCAGGAAGGCAGAATGATTTCGCTACCCGAAGATATTCGAATCCGCCGCGTGTGGATATGCACATCCCTTTGCTTTTGTTGACCAGTTAATATCCGTATCGCTTTTTTTTAATCTACGTGCGCTTTTAGAGGAACAGAGGGTCGATGTACTTTCTGCTAAACAGACCGCCCGACCTCTCGGTAAATGGTAATCCAACGCTTTCGACTACACACCAAGAAAGTATATTTCCAATGGTCATTACTCTTTTGCCATCGAATAAAACACAAACAACACCACACGCATTGGGAGCACCAAGAAAATTGGTGTTAGAAAATGACAGACACTCTGTTGAAAATTAGTTGTGTTGGTTCCTGTGAAAAATATATTTATTGACCTACCCACCATCACTAAAACATTTAGGCAACAAGATATCCGTACCTGTCAATGTCATCCACCGTGTTCAAAACCAATATCTGTGTGAAACTCACGCACATGTCCCTTGAGTACCAATGTGTTCTATGTCTATTAGTCGGGCAGCTAGGTACACCCACTATGGGACCCCCATGACCGAACGAGACCGGTTTTTTCAGGAACCTGGACATCTCGAGAATAGATTTTCAGATGTTAACAAGAAATCATCCTGGCCGGATATGACGTAATCCAAGATGGCTTAAGGTGGGTCGTTTTCGCGATTTTACACCACCACTAATTTTCTCGTTTACGGAAAAACCATATGAGATAAGGAACGGGGATTAACTCATTCGTATTTCTGACACCATTCCCCGAAAAATAATAATATCAATCAAGTAAGTGATAATTCAAGATGGCCACCTAAATAAGCGTCGAAATAGACGAAAATCAAGTTTTTCCACACTATTTTTCTCAAAAAACTTATACAATCATGATAAAAAATAAGAAACCTGTAAACTTATAGATGTTAAATTGATTGGAAATTATTCTTCGATAATACCCAGCGTGAATATGCACCATCGAAAGCTGATGTGGAAAACAAGATGGCCGCCAGTGCGACCACCCTTTTTCCCTTATCCCTCTTTTTGGCTCACAGAAGGGAGCTTAACTTATCACTTGCCGCCCGTTGTCGTCGTCCGTCGTGAACTTTACATTATCGATTTCTCCTCACCAACTACTGGACCAAATTGATCCAAATTGGGTGTGCATGTTCCTTATCATATGTCAATTCCAGTTTGTACAAATAAACTTGATGTGCCCACAGGAGGCACCACAAGGGGCATACCTCTGATAACGCCCATAATTTTTTTCAAAAATTAAAAAAACTCTTCTTCTTCAGAACCACCAGTCAGAATCTTTTCATATTTGTCATACAACATCTCTAGGAGGGTCAGATTCAAGTGTGTTCAAATCGAGTCCCTGGATTAAGATTTGGGCTCTTTATTGGAGCCCAAAGTTTAACTTGGCGCAATTTGAGGAAATTTCTTTAAAAATCTTTTAAAAATCTTCTTCTTCAGGTCCACCAGTCAGAATCCTTTCATGTTTGGTATACAACATCTATAGGGAGGGGGGGGGGGGTCAGATTCAAGTTTGTTCAAATCATGTCCCTGGGTTAATAATGGGGCTCCCTGTAGGAGCCCAAATTTTAACTTACTGAAATATGAGGAAATTTCTTTTAAAATCTTCAGCTCCACCAGTTGAAATCTTTTGATATTTGGTATACAACATCTCTAGGGGTCAGATTCAAGTTTGTTCAAATCGGGTCCCTAAGTTAGTATTTGAGCTCTCTGTTGGAGCCCAATGTTTAACTTGGTGCAATTTGAGGAAATTTCTTTAAAAACCTTCTTCTTCAGATCCACCAGTCAGAATACTTTCATGTTTGGTATACAATATCTATAGGGGGTCAGATTCAAGTTTGTTCAAATCGAGTCACTGGGTTAATATTTGGGCTCCCTATGAGAGCCCAAATTTTAACTTTATGCAATACGTGGAATATTCTTTAAAAATCTTCTTCAGATCCACCAGTCAAAATCCTTTAACATTTGGTATACATCATCTCTAGGGGTGGGGGGTGGGGCAGATTCAAGTTTGTTCAAATTAGGTTCCTGGGTTGAAAATTTTGGGTCTGGTTCGGACTTAGAAATTTTCGACCAAAATTCGGAGAAAGAATTTTTTTTTTTTTTCGATGTGTTTTGTTCAATTTTGAGACGAAAGACGGGTTTCTGGGTTAATATTTTGGCTCCCTATTTGAGCCCAAAGTTTAACTTAGAGCAATGTGAGGTGATTTCTTTAAAAATCTTCTTCATATCCACCAGTCAGACGTCTTTCCTATTTCGTATATCTCATCTCAAGGGGCATCAGATTCAAGTTTATTCAATTTGAGTCCTTGGCTTATTATTTGGGCTGTATGGGCGGGGGGGGGGGGGGGCATATTATGTTCAGGTTTGTTCAAATCCATTCCTTAGTGTTTTTCCATAAAATTTGCCTCTCGTGACTTCATTCCTTTGTAGTGTTGATGAACCATGTCTAACTGAATGTGACGTCATGTCACGTGACCCAGTTACGTCATGTTTGGTTGTCCTGGCTGCCCGCGTCATCCCCATAATGATACGTGGTCTTAGTGCGCATTCGCAGCGTATGTTGTTAGGGTGACACGTGTTTTCGTCGTCCATTTTGTATACTGGAGACCGCCATCATGGTTGGTGTGTGACCCTATACCCTACAATAGGACAGGGGTGTGTTTGGGGATATGTTCGATTGAATAGGAGTAAATCTAAGATAGATAGATAGATAGATAGATAGATAGATAGATAGTTTATTTCTGCAGTATTATTGTTACAAAGACGATACATGAATTAAGCATATAATAAGTGATTGTACATAAAAGACACCATATAATAAGTATGGGGAAAACAACTGCAAGGAGGCGATATAGCCAGGCTGGCTGTTTTGTAATCACCCCCTCTAGGATTGTCATTATAATTCTGGTAATTTGCAATAGTATTCAAAATACACTGAAACCACGCATTCATACACATACATATACGTATATGTCTATACACCTATATACTGCACAGACACACATACATACATGTATATGCATACATGGATCCAATATCATATATACATACTTGATTACTTATTTGTTTTCGGAATTTTCTTCAGGGCAACGGTCTTTCATTGTGATACGTTATTGCATTCAGTTAAGACAAAAAATCTAAAACAGGAAAATTTGATGAGAGTCGGGATTACGGTATAAGTTTGTTGAAATTGGAATAATTACCATATCTAAATCTAGACAACCCGACAATCCTTCCAAACCACCCAAAACTACCGAAACGGACTTTATTTTGTGCATATTTCCCCATTTTGGGCTTATAATAGTAGCACGTTGTATTATAGGACCGAGAGGTCTCCTGGGGATAAGTTCGATCGAACTGAAGTAGTTTGCTGGTTCGGATACTTCTTACTTATCTAGTTAGGATTCCTTTGAAATCCTCGGTTTCTGTCTGTTTTGTCTGTAACTGACCCTATTCTGACTATATTAGCTGCCTATCTAGTCTCAGCTGTCTCTGTCCCAGCCTCCGACCTCTACCAAGTCTTATAATCACTAGTCAGATTGCTTCATTTCCTGACAAGGTACACATTCTGGTCGCACAGTACCCTCCAATAAACAGCAATGTGTTAAACGTTTATGACCAATATGACATCGTGTCAACACAACATGATCATTCCTACTTAAGTTACCAGAAGGATAGAGGTCATTAATAGAAGGACGAAATCGATGAAGTTTGTTGTATAACGCTTCATTCCACTCCGCCTGTTATAATGAGATATAAATAGGATTTAATGTATGGTTTGAAATCACTATTTGAAATGTTAGATACATGTAGTAATAGGAAGATGCAAACCAGCTTTTGCAGCACTGGCGGCTCTGGTGTTACCAACAATACCGACATGGCCTGGTAACCAACAATAAACGAAGTCATATCGATCAGACACTAGGTCGTATAACCTTCTGGAATTGCTAGTATTAGAGGGTTATTCAACCTGGGGCCGAGTGAAGCCTGTATACATGAACGGGAGTCCGAGAATACAATGGATTTCCTTTCCTGTCGGGAGTGAATCTGTTCAATGGCAAGACTCAAAGCTATAGCCTCAGCATTGAAGATGGAACGCCTATTTGGAAATCTGACTGAAGTGCTATTATCACCTGATATAAAGGCTGCTGCAACTTGATCTCTGTCTTTTGATCTGTCTGTATAATAACTGGTATAATTTGAATATTTTGCTTTAATTTCCGCAAACTTTTCTTGGAACTCTAAAGAGTTAGTTTCGGATTTCTTGGATAAAGAAAGATCCAAATTGATATTTGGTTTGGTAAAATTGCAGGGAGGAGTATGAGGAATACGGTTTTCTAAAATCAAATTACAGTCCAATGCCGAATCTTCAATATGTCCACGGACTCTAATACCCAAAGGTGGAATTCTCTTGGGATTTCTATCATAAACGTCCTTACACTGTGGATGAACTGCACACTGATATGCAGGGTTGGAAGGATTTGAATATAATTTAAAGACATATTGTAAAGATACTTTAATGCGGCACTTCTCCAGAGAAGGCTCGCTGGCCTCAACAAGCAGCGACTCAACTGGGGACGTTCTGAATGCTCCCCAACAAATCCTGATAGCCTGATTATGGATAATATTTAGCTGCTTTAAGTACGATTTTCTTACTGAACCGTATACCTCCCATCCATAGTCAAGATTTGACCTAACAAGAGTTCTATACAAACGGAGCAAAGTAGTTTGATCAGCGCCCCAGTCAGTGCTGCCAACCACTTTAAGAATATTGAGTGCTCTCTGTCATTTTATCGGCAATTGTTTGAAATGGGATATATTTGCTATCAAAAAGCAGCCCAAGAAATGTAACCTCTTTGACAACTTTAATAGGAGTTCCATCAATTGTCAACGCGGGGAATAAATGATGACGTTGGAGCTGGCAAAATGGGCGCAATTTGTTTTCGTCTTAGAAAATTTAAAACCCATTCTCCGTGGCCCATGTCTGTGTTTTATTAAGACATATTTGAAGCTTACGTTCTATAGTGTTCATTTTCTTGCCACGAAAACAGATAAGATAATCATCCACATACACTGAAGAGTCTACCATATTCTTTTTCGTCTCATTAATACTATTGATTTTGACAAAAAATAGGGTGACAGGTAAAATACTTCCCCGGGGGACTCCTTGTTCTTGGTCGTGGGGGTCAGAAAAGGTTGGTCCCACACGAACCTGCAATCTTCAATCTTTCAAAAAGTTATCAATAAAGATGGGCATATGGCCTCTTAACCCCAGATTGAAAAAAATCATTAAAAATTCCATACTTCCACGCAGTGTCATATGCTTTTTCTAAAATCAAAAGCATTTCTAACATACGTTTCAACTTTCAAGTCTGACCAAATGATCCAAAGTGTTCCTCTGGTTTCTAAAGCCGCTCTGCACATTGCTGAGCAGATTGTGCTCCAGAAACCAGACGAGCCGACCATTAATCACCCTCTCCATGGTTTTTCAGACACATCTTGTCAATGCAATCGGTCTGTAGTTAGCAGGGTTGCTGTGGTCTTTATCGGGCTTTGGTATTGGAACGATAGTCGCAGGAGGGAGGGAATGTTCCACACACCCAGATCTTGTTAAAAATAGACAGTAGTAGACTCATTGACTCTTCCGGAAGATGTTTCAACAGTTGATAATGAAAATCATCTGGTCCAGTTGCTGTATCTTTACATTTATCAAGATAGTTAATTCCTCTATGGAAAAAGGTTGGTTATAATGTTCTGAGTTATTAGAGTTAAATTTAAGTTTTTTCTTTTCTCTCTGTTTCTTTAGGTTCTGGAAAGCATTAGAATAATTTTCTGGTGAGGAGTGTTTGGCAAAAGTTTCTGCAAGTTTATTAGCAATGTCAAATTTTGTAGTTAGTATATTATTATTATCAAAGAGATGTTTTAATGTAGCTTTATTTCCTTTACCTTTAATTTTACCAACCATTTTCCATATTTTGGAAATTGGCGTATGTTAGTTAAGCTTGGAGATGAATTTTTGCCAAGACGTTTTTCGCTTGTGTTTTTCCAGTCGTCTTGTTTTGGCCCGATGGATTCGGAATTTATCTAAATTTCCAGGAGTAGGATTTTTGTTGAAGGTTCGTTCCAATTTTTTACGTTCATGTGTTGCTTCTTAGCAATCCTGGTCAAACCATGGCTGTCCGAAACGTCTTGGATTTGCCGAGGTTTTAGGAATAGTCTTTTTTGCAATTGATGTTAATGTATCAATAAAAGTAACAATGGCGCCGGTACTCAGTGGAAAAGTTTCTTCACTAAGTTGTTCCCTGCAGAGATACGAGAAGTGATACCAGTCAGCCTTTTAAAGGTCCATTGTGGTATTGTCCCATCTTCTACAGAGGCAGTAGACCGAAGGATAACCGGGAAGTGATCGCTGCCACACAGGTCTTCATGGACATTCCATGAAAAGTGAAGAAGAACAGATGGGAACGTTATAGTTAAATCAATAGCTGAGTATGTGCCTGTGGCAGGATGAAGGTAGGTATCTGACCCATCATTGAACAAACAAGACCATTTTGTGCAATAAAATCTTCAAGCCTTTCCCTTTGGTGTCTTCCTGTTAACAGGTGGCACCCCATAAGGGATTGTGTGCATTAAAATCACCTATAACAATGTATGGCGATGGTGCTGATCTATAAGGCGTTGTAGCGCGTTAGTATCCATCCAAATTAGTATTTAGCGATACGTATATAGAGCATACTATTATTGCCTTGTCAAAGGTTAGTCGTACTGCTACAGCCTGCAACTTTGTCTTTAATGTTATAGGTCTGTGTATAATATCGTTTCTAACGATGACACATGTACCACGGGCATATAGATCAGATTAGTCAACCCAAGAGTTGTAACAGCTGTAGTTTATAAATGTTACAGATTATTGATTGGGTGTGTCTCCTGTAAACATAATGCTACAAGACTATAAGTCTGGGTTAAAGTTCATTGACGTTTGCCCTAAAACCTCGACAATTCCATTGTATTAGTGGTTGTGTTTGTTGTGTATCCTAGCGTTCAACCGATGCTCGGTACCAGCCACCACAATCGGCCGATTGTGGGCATTCTGATGACAACGGCAACGGCTCCTAGAACATCGGTTTAAACGATTGTTGCCAAGTATTTTGTGATGATTCATAAGTCGCATTTCATTATCTTCTGCAGTTGTCCAATTATTAGTGAAAAATGATGTCAGTGATACCATTCAGTAAAGCTGAAAAACCACCACAAAGAGTATTCTTTATCTCTCTAGACGAGACGCCCCTTTACGGGAAAAACAAGTTAAACGGCTTTTAAAGCTTATAACGGAGCGCACTTGGGCAATCGCCAGTTCATACCGGAAAAGTGATGGTTACACTCCCCTCCTCAGGTCGGAATTAAAATTACCAGTTACGTTGCGCGTACTTGGATGGCAAACGTGGTTCTGGTGCGCGACTGGTAATTTTACTGGACCTGAATCAACGAAGTTTAACACTGTGAAATATGTTCAGTTTAATGCAGTTCTTTCGAGTCTCGACTTATCTAGTAGTGAACAGACTGTAAACACTGTAAAATATGTTCCAGTTGAATGTAGTTCTTAGCGAGCCTCGATTTGTCTAGTAGTGCACGGTATTACAATCGGAATCGGCCGATTGTGAGTTCAAATAAACAGTAATCGGACAGCGACCATATTTGGTAATCCGCAGAACACAAGAGTATCCATTATGATGATGGATGTATGGAAGAATATGCCCCGTGTTTCCCAGGTGGTGTTTTGCTTGGAGACTTTCCCCTTAGCGATGATGGAGGGGCGTGGTTGTGGGGGAGGGGGGAGTTGTTTGTAAATATTTCCATGAGACATTCATCCACAGACATTTCCTCAAAGGCCTCAGATCTATTTCAAGTGACAATATCTCAAGGAAATTTGGGAATTCGACCTGAAAGAGTTTCCTTTTTCTCTTTTCTACTTTTTTGACTTTCGAGTCTGACTTTGACTACATTGTTAGTGGTCACTTGACGTTTCACTTACCTTTTTGTCCTTCTTTTTACTTTCGTTTGTTTTAGTTGAGTAGATGAACTATTGTTATTTGTTGTTTTTTTATGCTAAATGGGTTTATAGGTTTTGATTCTGTATTATCATGCCATAAAAGATCTGTTTGACATTGTACTGATTTTGTAGATGCTGCAGAATGTTTAATAGCATTTGCACAGATGATGGAGGTAAATTCATCCCCGTCATTGACATTATGATTTCCTTGCTTCTTTAAAACTAATTTGCTTTTCGCACTTTACTTTTTATATAACTTTTTCCTTTTTCCGCATAGGGCAATCCTTAGATGATGACATGTGATTGCCCTGACAGTTGACACATTTATAGTATGTAGTGTTACAAGGATTTTCATTGGGGTGACCTCATTTAAAGCACATTTTCTTGCCACAACAAGGATCCTGATTATGTCCAAACCTTTGGCACTTGAAACATTGAAGTGGATTTGGGATGTACAAATCCACTTGGACGTTCAAGTAACCAATCTTCATTGACTTGGGAGGCCTTGTGCCATCAAAGGTACAGATGTAGGTGTTAGTTTTAATTTTGTTTCCCTGTTGATTTCAATATGGTTTACATAGGTAATTCCTCGAGGTTTTAATTCACTTGTAATTTCATTTTCTTTCATGTCGGCTAGTTCAGGAGTTCTTATAACTCCCTTGCTATTGTTTAAAGTTTTATGATAACTTGCTTTCATATTGAAAAAGATTGAATGTCTGAACTTGTCTGGAACACTGGATTAATAAATCTCCAAAGCGTAATGTCTTTATACCTTTAACAGTTCCCGCTATACCTTTGATGGTTTTATCAAGAGCAAAGGGGTTGAGATTACTTAATTTTTTATTTTCATCTGTGGAATGCAGTAGAATGAACTTTGGGAGGTTCTCTTCAGGCGGAATCATAGATTTTATAAAAGTTCTTCGTCAGAATCAGAGTCTCTTAGTTCTGTATCTAAAAATGGTCGTTTAACTTTTGGTGGTTGGGTTGCCATATGTAGTATTTATGACGTTCTCTGCCCCGGCTCTTACCCGCCGCGGAGTCAAATAAAGGGTAGAGTTTCTGGTAACCAGTAAACTCATCAAGTTGTCAGTATTCTCACATACTTGGTATGGAGCAGTACACGCGGCCAGTGTTGATGCCAAAGCATGTCACTGGCTGATTGGCCCGCGGGTCGGAGATACCATGTCTTCAGCAGATTGCCCTACCCAGAGGCCAATGCCGGCCCTCAACTGCCAGGATTCCTTCTTCCATTGCCTAAGAGGGCCACGGGAGAGCAAGGTGCCTGCAAGATGTTTATTGCAGGAAAGAACCATTTTGGTCCGGTGATGCGTCTTTGGATATTCCGCAGCAAACCTGCCCATTCGAACAAATCTGCTCATTGTAAATCAGCAAACCCGCACAACTGAAGAGGCCTCCCTCTATCCGTCACCCGAGGACCCGCCCAGTAGGGGACGCCCCTCCCCCCCCCCCCAAGGCGCCGACACTTTACTATTAAGATGTGACCAGAGATTCCCACGTTTGATTTGTCTACTTCTGACTTTAAAGTCGAGGAGATTTTGGTCATAAGTACTTGATTTTTTCCGCAGCCCCGTGGGAACCCCAGGAACCAAAAATACAAAAAAAGAAATCAAACGCCCATATTTACAAAACTGCACAGACCAGAATATTGTTTTTGGTGTTCAGCTTCCTTTGGATCAGTGGATGGACCAAACAGATTGCGGTCAGTTTTGTCATGGGATGCGGTATGGGGTATTTTAATATATACTGTTGGGAAAGCGCTGAGTCATCATATATCTTGTGATCCATCAACTTAGTGAACCTTTGGGCCAAATCTAAATTAATTTGGTACAAAACATGTTGGTGGAGTATACTCCTCGAAGTTTTTTCTCCAAAAAGTTGCTACTTCCCTCGAGGCTGGGGTTAATACCCAAACAGCCCATTTTTGGTAGAGTTGTGCCCCTTTTCTAACTTAGACATGCTGATACTGATTTCCGGACTATAACTTTAGATTGACTGAACGAAATGAAACAACATTTTATACATAGGTTTATAACCACACAATACAGGTTGGGGTTGATAGCGGTCTTGCTCCGATATTTTTTGGTAGAGTTCTTACCCTTTTCCGTCTTAGAATACATGCTAATATTTGTTTCCGGGTGATAAATTTAGATTGACTGAATGAATTCAAACACAATTTTATACATAGGTTTATACTCACATAATATGGGTTGGAATTGATAGTGGGCTTGGCCCGATATTTTTTGTCAGAGTTATGGCCCTTTTCCGCTTAGAAGAATGTTAATATGGGGTTTCCGGATGATAACTTCAGTTATAGGTGTCCGATTTCAATCAAACTTGGAATATAGCTTACTGTAGACAATACATCAGACGGATTTGATTTTGAGTGTGGTGTCATCGTTAGCTCAACTTGACAATGTCCAGTATGAGCTATTGGAATGGGTTGCGATCCGTCTGTCCGTCCACAATTCCTTTAGCACACCATACAGGCCGCACATCTCACCCGATCAGTTCCAAATTTTATATGTGGCTTTGGGACAATGTCTAGATGGGAGCTATCGATTTTTTTCCGAATTTCGTTGAAAGATATGGCTGCTAGCGGCTATTATATATTGTCAACAATTCCACTGGCACACCCTACAGACCGCATCTCTCACCTGGTCTTTTTCAAATTTCATGTGTATCTTTGGTGTGATGTCCAGATGGAACTATCGAATTTTTCGAAAATTCATTGAAAAACATGGCCGTCATAAATTGTCAGCAATTCCATTGACACACCCTCCAGGCCGCATCTCTTACCCGATGAGATCCCAATTTCGTATGTGACTTTGGGGCAATGTCTAGATGAGAGCTATTGAATTTTTCCAAAATCTGTTGAAAAAGTGGCCGCAAGCGGCTATCTTGGATTTGGCATATAAATTGTCAACAATTCCATTAGCACACCCTACAGGACGCATTTGTCATCATATTTTTTTTTAAATTTCATATGTAGCTTTGGTATAATATCCAGATGGAAGCTGTCGAATGTTTCGAAAATTCGTTGAAAAACATGGCTGCCAGCAGCCATCTTGAATTTGGCACATAAATTGTCAACAATTCCATTGGCACACCCACAGGCCACATCTCTCACCCGATCTCTTTCAAATTTCATATGTAGCTTTGGTTTGATGTCTAGATGTGAGCTATCGAAATTTTCGGAATTTTGTTGAAAAACCTGGCTGTCAGCAGCCATTTTGGATTTAGCACATAAATTGACAACAATTCTATTGGCACGCCCCACAGGCCGCATCTCTCATCGATCAGATCCAAATTTCATATTTCGTATTTGGGGCAATGTCCATATGGGAACCATTGAATGTTTCCAAATTTTGTTGAAAAGCATGGCCGCCAGCGTCTATCTGGGATTTAGAGTATAAATTGTCAACAATTCCATTGTCACACCCTACAGGCCACATTTCTCACCCAATCTTTTGAGATTTAATATGTAGCTTTGGTATCATATCTGGATGACGTTGAAAAACGTGGCCGCCAGCAGTCATCTTGGCTTTGGATTATAAATTGTGAACAATTCCATGAGCACACCCTACAGTTTTTGTTCAAATTTCATATGTAGCTATGAAATTTTTTTGAATTTTGTTCCAAAACATGGCCGCCATCGACCATCTTGAATTTAGTATAGAAATTGTCAGCAATTCCTTTAGAACACCCTACAGGTTGCATGCCTCGCCCGATATTTTTCAGATTTCATATGTAGCTTTGGTGTTATGTCTTTTCTACTTGTTTTTTTTTTTTATTTTGGGGGGGGGGGGGGGGGGGGGGGTGAGGGGTGTAAATAGAACCACAGAGGTTAAATAATAAAATAAAATTCGGACGGACACTATTTTGGGGCCTCACAGAGCAGAGCTTTGTTTTTGCATGAGAAGCTTTCCAAGGACCAGCAGAAACGAATGACCAAAACATTGCTTTTTATTGTGTCATGGCAAATCAAAAAGTTGACCTTGCTGCTGATCACTTACTGACACGCTCATCTCTTTTGATAATTTGAGTCAGGTGAGCGTTTTAGATGCACTTGAGCCTCTGGTTTTCATCATGCCCCCCCCCCCCCCCCGTCCCCCCTCGCCCTTATCAAAATGTTCATTATTGTCACTATTTGTAAAGTAACAGTTGGGGGAACAGTAACAGGATGGTACATTGGTGGTTTGTAAAGTAACAGTAGGGGGAACAGTAACAGGATGGTACATTGGTGGTTTGTAAAGTAACAGTAGGGGGAACAGTAACAGGATGGTACATTGGTGGTTTGTGACTGATTTTCCTAAATGTGTTTCAGATGAATCAAAATATATATGTTGTTCCTTTACAGGTCACCTTGGACAAAACTAACGAGGGTGGGAGAGTATTTGATTAAATAATACCCCCCCCCCGCCCCCCCCCCCCCCAAAAGAAAACACGCACACACAAAAAAAAAAAAAAACCTTTAGCAATGGGAACAGTAAGGATCGGCTAGAAATATACTCTTCCGTCTAGCGAATTATGTTGAGAAATATAGCAAAATCAACTTTTTATCCCCTCACCCCGAAAAAATGTCGGGGAAGGGGGTTGATATTGCCGTGGCGCTATCTATCTGTGGACGGTGTTGGTTTCCCCTCTTTAACTAAAATTCCGCTTGGCCGACTGAAACCAAACTTGGCGTGTTGGTTAGGAATGATGAGAAGAAAAACCATATTCATTTTGGTGTCATTGCGCCACAGGTGAAGGTTACAGCGACCTTGAACTTTAATTCTGTATCAGTGTTAGTTTCCGTCCTGTAATTAAAGTTCCACTTGGCCGACTGAAACCAAAGTTGGCTTGTGGGTTTGGCATAAGAAGAGGAAGAACTCTATTTATTTTGAGGCCACTGTGCCGAAGGTCAAGGTTACAGTGACCTTGAACTTAGACATTTACCAGAGTTGGCTTCTCAAATTGAAATTTTGCTTGCCCGATCGAAACTAAACTTGGCTTATGGGTTGAACGTGAGGAAAGGAAGAACTCTATTTATTGTTGGATTATTGTGTCAAAGGTATAGGTCAGGGTGACCTTGAATATAAAGTTTTAACTGCCAGAGTTGGTTTCCACTCTAATTAAAATGCTTCTTGCCTGACCAAACTTGGCTTGTGAATTGGGAATAATAAGAGGAAGAACCATATAATTTTTTAGGCTATGGTACCAAAGGTCAATGTCACGGTGACCTTGAAATTATAATTTTATCGGGCGGAGCTGTTTTCGGCTCTCTTATTAAAATTATGCATTCTCGAACGTAACCCAACGTGGCATGTGGGTTGAGCATGATGGGAGAAAGAATCCTACTTATTTCTCGGTCATTATGCCAAATGTCAAGGTCACAGTGACCTTGAACTTAAGTTTTATTGGTCCGGATCGAAACCAAACTTGGCATGTCATGAAGTATACATGTAATCTTATCTGTATCATTTGAGTAAATACTACCAACAGTGGCTGTGTTATTTTAATGAATATATTACAAAGGGTACTGTATCAGGGTGATTTGCCGGGGAGGGGTAATTGTCACTACTGGTGACTGCGTCTAGTTTTCTGAACAGGCGTTATGCGTTTTGCTACACTTTTTATAGAGTGGATGGAATTGGCTACCAATGGCACTTGTGTATTCGTCCAACTCAATCCTAGTGTGTTATACGATTAACTCAAAACCTTTGGGCTCATCACAGTCACTGACCTTGGAAATCTGCCGCTCCGAGTCACACCCTCTTGGTTCAAAACAGTCGGGAAGTTCAGTCGGAACTTAGTGAAACGTGATAGTGAGATTTCAAAAATTGTAGCCCGCACTGTTTGTCAGTTTTCATCATCCTAAGAGCTTAGAAGCCAAAGGAAATAGCTTGCAGGCGTAGATATACGACCTGTGCGAGTCAATCTCATCCTGATAAATGGTTGAAAACTTATAAGTTTTTCAAACTTATAAATTCAAAAACTTATAATCTTCTCTTGAGCAAATAATGATGGACAGTGCATATCCACTTTGTTTAAAAAGCACGTATGCGCCCATACAATTTAATCTTGATAGCCTTCAAGTTTTATTGGAAGCATAACTGCTTTATTAAAACAAATACAAAGTTGTTGGCTTGAGAATTCCAAATTTTGCTAAAGTAATGCGCATTTGTTCGTGGGAGTTACTTGTTCGAACAGGAGCAAAGCTAAATTATTTCCATGTGAATTTAGAAATTATATCACGCTGTTGTGCTAACTTCAGATCGGTTTCGTGCAACTTTGTTCATATCTTCGCAACGTCGGGTTTTCAAATATTATGCTCGCACCCCTCCCCCCCACCCCCACACACCCTCCATAAAAACTGGCTATTATAGAATCCCGGCTACGTGCTGTATTGTACAACATTCATACCTGGATTCTTCATTGAAAAAACCCATATGCCTTACAATGTGTGCATATTGAGTGACGCGATTTTGTGATGTGTCTGAAGTTGGATACAACGTCTGTATATCCCGGTGAGAACCCCGGAAAGTGAAGCGGTGCTTGGTTAATAAGGTTGACAAGTTCCATTCTAATGGTAAAGTAGGACCTGAGGCCAGTGCTATAAATCTTCTACAGTTGTATTTTTCAGAACTGTGTTTTCCATTTATTGAAATGACTAATAGAAATGAACATTTAGCATTTTCGAAGATGTGGCAATTTGCCAGTTGGCAAATTGCCATATCTTTTGAAATGCTAATGATTCATTTCCGTCATTTATATTCACTTGTACAAATAGAATTCGGGGAAAATGTAATTGTAAAAGTTTTATAGTATTGGTCCCTGATCACCATCGCCTAAAGTGAAGACTCTCTAATGTGGGAAATACAGGTATAAATGGGAGGGTTTTGCATTCACAGATGTGTTAAGGTTATGATATGGCCATTGATGATCAAATTGACCTCAAACACCACTTAATATCTATTAAGGGTGCCTTTATCGCACACATTGCTTTATTTCTTTTCGAGTTCCCGTTTTACTGAAGTTTGGAATAGCGTATATCAAAATTTAGATAAGCATAGCTCGGCCTTGGGCCTTGGTACTGTTGTTTATTGGTCTGTCGTTCGGCGACAATTGTTTTGGGTTTAAAGCTACTTTTCAAAAACTGGTAATATATGTCTGGGTATTTTGTTGCGTCTTTGGTACGTTACTAATTAATATTTTTCCCTCCCCTTGAGAACCTCAGGAAACGAAGCGGAGCTTGTTTATGTTGGTAAACAAGCTTCCCTTTACTAGTAAAATAGGACCCCGTTACCAATGCTTGGACTGGAAGTACTCTACAATTATGGACAACACGAGTATAAACGATTGGCTGGACGTGACTTTATATCCATGTTGCGGCCTCGATTAGCCACTGTGGAGAAATACTTAACCTCAAATACCAATGAATAAATAAATACATTTCCCTATTTTTCAATTACAGGGTCTGAATACGCTTTGTAGAACTCTTTACATGGTATAATGAGGAAATCGGCTAGTACAGAAAACATTGACAGTGCTACTGCAGAGGTTATTCGAAAATTGGTTGAGGAGGAAAAGAGACGGATGCCAAGTCGACGAACAAAACGGAGCGTGGATTATCGGCGTGAATACATTTCTGTTGGAGTTGACGATACCAGTGCGATATCTTCACGGGCGGCTGCAAATGACTGGGAAAACTCTTCTGAAGAGCAATATTCATATGAACCACCAGAACGGTGTTCTAGTGTTCCTGTTTCCGAATTGAATCCAATGCATACTCTAGAGAAAGATGGTAAAAATAATATCGGTCGAACACCATTCAGGAGTAGCATTCTACCTTTTGTCAAACTGGAAAAAATTGAACAACGATTTCTGCAGACAGTTGAGAAAAATAAGTTACTGCACTCTCCCAGTCGGTGCAACATCCGTGTCAAAACAGAAAATTTAGACCTCGAGAACCAAACGAATAAAAAGAACAGTTCCGCTTGTAACAACCAATCATCACCCACTGGCTGTTTTGTCAAATGTGAACAGAGTGATAGCGATCGTTCCAATAAAAACAACAGTAGTTTATCCGAATTAAATTCGTCTTTGGAAAAATGCCCTCATTGCAACATGGTGTTTAATTCAAAGAACCACGAAATCTCTCACCTTAACTTTTGTTTTAAGAAAAAATGTTCTTTCCAGTGTGAGGTTTGTGGAAAGGAGTTTATCAGTGGAAACGTTTTGAAAATTCATTTATTAATCCACGGACAAAAGACAAATAAAAAGAACAATTCTTTTCCGATAAAGTGCGAAACCGACAGAGACAAACAGTCACATATACCTGACCAAGAACCAACAAAAAATCTTCAGTGCAGTTCCGTGAATGCCGAAAAACAATCAGATATTCCTTACATAGAACCAACAAAAGACGTTCAGTGTAGTTCAGTGAACACCGAAACACAATCGGATATTCCTTGTCCAGAACCCACAAAAAAACTTCAGAGTAGTTCAGTGAACACCGAAAAACAATCAGACTTACCTGCTCAAAAACAAACTAAAAGCGATAAGTGCAATTCGGAGTGCAATTCGGTGAATGTGGTAAACGCCAAAACATCGCACGAGAAGCCCGATGACAGTGAATCCGTCGATGACGATGTCATGATTATTGATAATGTGAACGACGAGATTATCTCCGACGTCATTTCTATCAATGACGACGACGATGAAGACTCATTTAGCTGCACAGCTAGAAACGCTGTTTCGCCGAGTCGTGTTGACCCTGATAAACACGATGAGCCAATGAATACACGACTCTGCGACACGGAAAAGAAACGATATCAAAAGAAAGAAGACTTAATTCGTAAAACTCGACGCCGGCGGAAACCTCTTACCACAACAAAGCAACGCACACAGACAAGCCTACCATGCATCCAGTGTCACAAAACGTTTAAATCACTTGAAAACTTGAAGTACCATATACGAATGCATCATAGCTATTACAAATCTGAAATCTGGGCGGGCAGGTCACCCGTAAAAGTGAGCAAGTCACACAAGCATGTCGACGATGCCTTAAATTGTTGTCCATGTTGCTTCAAGACATTTATGACGAGGCATCATTTGTTGCAGCATTTGAGAGTCTGTTTCAAGAAAACAAAATCGTATAGATTTTTTGAAAACGGAACCAGGTGTGCTGTTAAATGTGATGGACGCTATTCTCGCAAACAAATGTTCAAGGAACACAAAACTTGTCCTTTCTGTTATACCGTTTTCGACGGATGGAAACAAATGCTTAGTCATTTGAAAACATGTTACGACAAGGAATGGCCTTACCAGTGCAAGGTTTGTGGGATGTCGTACAAAAATAAGAGGCCATTGATGATACATAAACTTTTTCACGACGGCAGCACTGCAGTCAAGTGTACAGTCTGTAATAAAGGTTTTCCTTCTAGTTTTGATCTCAATGAGCATTTATTTGAAATACATCCGGACAGCATTGAACAAACTTTGATTGCAAGTGAGCGTGACAAGATAGTGAGGAAAGGAGTTTGTGGTATAAAGAAATGTGCGCCCGATATAAATGACATGGAAGAAAAACATTTGAAAAGAAAACGAATAAAAAACTCAAATCACCCGACCGGAGCTGCCCAGTCACTAAGAACAAATGATTCCCCAGACTTTGAGCCCGACAAGAGTACACTAAAATGGGATTTTGAAACTATATCTTCCCGAGTAATAAATTCTTCCAAAACATGTCCACAGAGCAATCGATTTGTTTCTTGTACATTATGTGACGAGAGATTGCCATCAAGTGCCCATCTAAGCCAACATATTCTCGTGAGTCATGCGGAAACTATCGACGACGAAGGAAATCCTGTAAGTGATTCCGAGAGGAAGAGTGAAGGTCATCGGCCGCTCAGTATGTTTGATGAAAACACTGCGGAAAACAAAACCAATAGAATGGAAGATGTAACCACACTGAACCAAAACATTGTTCTCGGGAAGAACCGCCATAAACAGGGACGTGTTTATGAAGACTACACTTATAAGGACAATTCTTTTGGGAATTGTTGCCCTAGATGTAGAAAAAAGTTCCGAGGACTTCTTGATTATTTCGATCATAACTGTCGTTGGGTCGATTCTTCGCGCGTATGCTTTATTTGTTTGACTTATTATGAAGATGGAGCAAGTATTACTGAACACTTGAACACACATCGATCAATGTTTAAATTTCCAGTTGAACCATTAAAACGATCAGATATGAAGCCAAGTTTAACCTGTCAGTTTTGTTCATACTCAACTCAAACAGCTTCTGACCTATCAAGGCATATGATGTTTCACTCAGACCTCCCGGGGGATGTTAGGTTGAGCAGAATGGATTTTTCTGAAGAACATCTTGATGAAACTGATATGATGGATCCGGAAATGAATTTTCAATCACAGCGTTCTCGATCGTCTGACGATTTGGGCAATCCAGTTGGCCCATATTCCTGGCAGTATCACTGTAACATGTGTTATGAGAGGTGTAATTCGGTAGACTTCATTACGCAGCACAGAAAACAACACGTGAATGTCCAAAAGTCATTTTCTTGCCTGCATTGTAAAAATTCAGTCTTCCGAACGAGTCGCGAATATGTGAGGCATTCAGAAGGTCATAAATACCCATATACGTGTACATTATGTCGAAGGGTCTTTTCGACAAGTTTTGAACTTGTGCAGCATAGATACTCATATCACGAGCTTCTGAAAATGTGCAGCAGATGTCATAAATGTTTACCAGATTTGAATAGTCTGAGGAAACACTGGTGTCAACATTTCGCGGAGAGAGACCAGGACTTGGGAAATTGCAAACCGATAAAGGAGCGAGACTTCAGATTCAGGTGTGACAGATGCCCAGCCAAATTTCCGGCCAAAACTTGTCTTCTTTCTCATTTTAAGGCCTGTCATGTGGAAGGGTCACATACCTGTTTCTTCTGTCGACAAGTGTTTGAATCTTCGAATCTCAAAGAAAATGCAGAACAAAAAATAGAACCTATTATGAAAAGCAGATATCTTGCTGACATGAAGTGTTCGATTTGTTTCAAGAAATTCTCGGTAAAATTCAAACTCGTTAAGCACATGATACATAAACATCTTGATGAGTATGAAAGAAAGACGTTAGCATCATCTTTGCGTGTTATACCGGATGACTATCTGGAATGCACTTTGTGTGACTGGAGATTTTCATCTATTGACGATTGGACCGAACACACAAAGAACCATAAGATACTTGACATGAAGACATTGAGAAAACAGCAAGCAGTTTATGTCCTAGCTTTACTAATGAAGGAACACAGCTACCCCAGGTATTTTCCCAATTATGATTCTGCTAGTGATACTGAGGACTCTTCTGAGACTGAGTTGGAAGAAGTACGACTTTCCAGTAAAAATCGCACTCTGTTGAATCTGTTAATAGATGGTGAACAGGAACTTGGTCATCCGTTCTTCATTGGCAACCTCAAGGACGGACTGAAGCTTGCAAGTAAAGATGATTCGCCTTGCATCAATAACATGGCAGAGAATAGTCATTTGGAAACCTTGGCTGATTCGGACTGTGGCCATAACTCTCTGCACGGAAGCATCACTGAAGATGACACAGTCAGCCGTGTGAGTGGCTTTAGTAATATTCCAGGCCCACACCCCTCCAGTGTTACGGAACCTTTATCGACAGAAAATTTTACAGTTCGTTTGAAAGATGCTACCCTGAGTGACTGTGTGGTTACCACGTGTACAGACAGTTATCTTGAGGACGGTGCGTCTGAAGAAATTGAATGCTTCCCAGAATATGCCAACACCGACAATTTGGATAACAGTTGTCACGTGAGTGGTATTGATTCTTCAGAAGCTATCTTGAGCGACAGCGTGGTCATTGCGTGTACAGACAGTTATGTAGAGGAACGTGAATCTGGGGATATTGAATGCTTTTCAGAATATGCCAACAACCCAAAGATGAGTAGCAGCTGTTATGGGAGTGGTGACAATACTTTAGAAGCAGTAGTGAGGATGAAACACAATTCTCAGTCAACAAACCATCAACGCGAAGCACTCTCTGAAATGCAAACTCTTCGAGTTGAGGCATTTGGTGGTGCTGCTTCACACGATGATCCTCCCGTTTATAGATATACAATGGAAAATGGGACAAATGACGCTTCCTTCGAGAAATCACACGGTCAAACTGGTTCGGAAATCCTGATCACTGAAGTGTCTGGTTGCGAACCAAAACCCACCACTGAAACATCTTTGTTTGGGCGTGAAGAATGCGATTTGGACTTACAAGAAGCGATTAAAATACACGCCATGAGTTGGAAAGCAGATGAGTACATACCACCTTTCAGTTAAATGCATAACACAAATAGGAATGAAAGTTGCACCCATCCAGATTCCGGAGATGAAACAAGTGACGTCCTTCAAAAGTCCCGTAGTCTATTATTTTAATCGCATTCCCAAGCCAACGGTTTTTGGAGACGATAATTGGTTAACTGGTACCGAGGCAGAACCAGCAAATACAAATGGATATTCACATGATCGGGAGAAGAGATATCCTGTTTTGCAAAAATATTTCAAGGTCATGAACAGAAGTAACTTTGTCGATAGTAATACAAAGACAGAACCACAGTGTTGACCCCGTGTTTAAGTGCGCCATTCGAAAAATTACGGTAGTGTATTCCGGACATGGTAAAAAAAATAAACTCAGAATTCTGACTTTAGAACTCAGAATTCTGATTTAGAACTCAGAATTCTGACGTTATGACTTTGAATTTTGACTTTGTTAGTCAATCAGATTCGTACTTCCGTACCTTAGAGGATCAAGTCAGAATTCTGATACTTCAAAGTCAGAATTCTCACTTCCCAAGTCAGAATTCTGAGATTACAAAGTCGGAATTCTGAGTTTTAAAGTCAGAATTCTGACTTCTGAAGCCAGAATTCTGAGACTACAAATTCATAATTCTGAGACTACAAATTCAGAATTCTTGAGTGTTCCAAAGTCAAAATTCGGAGATTACAAAGTCAGAATTCTGAGATAACAAAGTCAGAATTTTGAGTTCTAAAGTCAGAATTCTGAGTTCCAAAGTTAGAATTCTGATTTCTAAAGTCAGAATTCTGAGTTCTAAAGTCAGAATTCTGAGTTCTATAGTCAGAATTCTAAGTTCTAATGTCCGAATTCTGATTTTATTTTTTTTCTCACCATGCCCCCGAATACTCTTCTGTATGTAGTACGGATGCATATTCGGGACATGGCAAGAAAAACTCTCAGAATTTTGACTTTAGAACTCAGAATTCTGACTTTGGAACACAGAATTCTGTCTTAGGAACTCAGAATTCTGTCTTGGGAACTCAGCAGTCTGACTTTGTATTCCTAGAATTCTGACTTGGGAACTCAGAATTCTGACTTTAAAACTCAGAATTCTGTCTTTAGAACTCAAAATTCTGACCTTGTAATCTCAGAATTCAGACTGAAACGCTTAAGTACAAAAGTACGAATCTGATTGGCTGATAGTCAGAATTCTGCGTTCTAACATCAGAATTCTGTGTTCTAACATCAGAATTCAGAGAGTTCTTATGCCAGAATTCTGTATTCTGAAGTCAGAATTTCGAGTCCCAAAGTCATAATTCTGAGTTTTAGAGTCAGAATTCTAAGATACGAAACTCTGAATTCTGAGTTCTAAAGTCAGAATTGTGAGATTACAAACTCAGAATTCTGAGTTCCAAAGCCAGAATTCTGAGTTCTAAAGTCAGAACTTTGAGTTTATTTTTTAGTTTAATTTGACAAAGTCAAGATAATCTATTGTCATCAAGCCTGGGGAAGTCTGTGAGTCTGAGTCTGTTCACATTTTTTTCTTTGGCACAGGCTATACCCCACAGTTCTTGTCCAGTCATCACGAAATTTTATACGCAGGTTCGTGGTCATGTCTAGTTAAGAACGTTCTCTTTTGGTTTCGATCGGTCAACCGTGACGGCTGCGGTATACGGAAATCCGAAAACGTTTAGCACACTCTACATGTATTGATGAAGGGATTTCATTGTAACTTGGTAGGATGACTTCATATAATGGCCAGATGAGAACGCACCCTTTTGGTCGCGATCGGTCAACCGTTACGGCTGCGAGAGCCCAAACCTGAAAATCATTAGCACAGTCTACATGCCGTATTTATGAAGGGATTTCATTGTAACTTGGTGGGATGACTTCATATAATGGCAAGATGAGAACGTACCCTTTTGGTCGCGATCGGTCAACCGTGACGGCTGCGAGAGCCCAAACCTGAAAATCATTAGCACAGTCTACATATTGTATTTATGAAGGGATTTCATTGTAACTTGGTAGGATGACTCCATATTATGTCTAGATAAGAACGTCCCCTTTTGGTCGCGATTGGTAAACCGTGACAGCTGCGAGGGTTCGAAAACCTTTTAGCACAGTCTACATACAGGTCGTATTTATGAAGGTATATCATTGTAACTTGGTAGGATGAATAAGTATCATGTGCAGATGGGAACGTCCCCTTTTGGTTGCGATCGGTAAATTGTGACGGCTATGCGGGACCGAACACCGAAAACCTTTAGAACAGTCTACAAGTCTTATTTTTGAAGGGATTTTATTATAGCTTGGTTGGATGACTCTGTACATTGTCTAGATGAGAACATCCTTTTTTGGTCTGCTTCTGTCAACCGTGGTGGCCGCAGGGGCACGTTACCTAGATTCCTTTAACACAATCTGCAGCTTGCATTTATAAAGGAATGTCATTGCAAATTTTGTAGGATAACTGAGTATAATGTCTAGATGAGAACGTCCAATTTTGGCCGTGATCGGTCAACCGTGACAGTCGCACAGGAACGTGACTCTGATTTGTTTCGTAAGTCTACAGTTCATATTTATGAAGCAATTTCATTGTAACTTGGAAGGATAACTTGGTATGATGTCTAGATGAGACTTTGTACTTTGGTCACAGTCGGTCAGCCGTTACCGCCGCCTGATCATATGACCTAGAGTTCTTTAGCAGTGCTTGCAGGTTGTTTTCATGAAGGGATTTCATTGTAATTTTGTATGATATCTAAATGAGACTCTCCTATTTTGGTCATGATCGGCCAACCGTGACCGCCGAAACACCACGTTACCCAGATGCCTTCAGCAAAGTCTACGAGATATATTTATGAAGGGATTTCATTGTAACTTGGTAGGATGATTCATTTTGGAATGATTTTACTGTAATTTGGTAACTTTGGTTGACATACCTTAACTGTTAGGGCCACACCAACCCAGGTTTTAATTTTTTTAGCACAGTCTACACTCAAATTATTCTTATTGAGCACATAGCATACAGGGAACAGAAATTAAGATATTCTCAATTACCACAATTCTTGTCGTATTTCATAATCTTGTCATAAACATTGAACCTTATCCTTTTCATCAAACACTACATACAGTGAAGTTAAGCTACAGTGTCGTCATTGACACTTTCATTTCTTATCATGACCCGAATACGCTTCCGTAAAAAATAGCTTGTGCTCATCTGCGCATGATTTGGAGCAGAGTACACTGGAACATAAGCACTTTGGTTATGGTGGTTGTTAACCCATAAAATGCTGAATTGTACCCTAACACAAGGTTTCAGCACAACTTATGTTGTGACAAGTACCTTAAGGGTTAATAACATGGGTTTGGTCATTGAATTTGTTACATTTTATTCAGAATAATTTATGGGTGTCGCCTGAAACGCCCAAGTAATGATTTCCGAAAAGGGTAGCTGTTGTTCTTACCCTAAACAAGAGCTAGCAACCGACCGCCTCTAAAGTGGCCAGAATTGGTATAAACGACAGACCGCACTTGACTTTATACTTGTGTTGGGGCCTTGATATTACGGCAGCGTAGAACCACCACACCATAGTATATTTCCAGGGGTTCCTAATCTGTTTAAACAGATTACTAATATGTTAAACAGATTACTAATCTGTTTTTACAGATTAACTAAGTAATCTGTAAATACAGATTAGTTAATCTGTAAAAACAGATTAGTAATCTGTAAATACAGATTAGTTAATCTGTTTAAACAGATTACTAATTCTGTAAATACAGATTAGTTAATCCTTTTAGTTAATCTGTAAAAACAGATTAGTAATCTGTTTAAACAGATTAGTAATCTGTAAATACAGATTAGTTAATCTGTTTAAACAGATTACCAATCGGTAAATACAGATTCGTTAATCTGTAAAAACGGATTAGTAATCTGTTTAAACAGATTATTAATCTGTAAATACAGATTACTTAATCTGTAAAAACAGATTAGGAAATATACTACGGTGTGGCGGTTAAATAACATGCCATGCTCTTGGAAAAACTCTGTGATAGCTTGTACGACACCACTCACTACAAAAAAACCCGTCGAAAAAGATCTCGATTGGGTTCAGACTAACATCTCTTCGGTCATTCTTAGGAGTTCTCTAAACCTGTTGGGTCAGAAAAAAACGCAAATTAAGTTAACAAATGAATGAATAGGATCTATTCTATGCTGTGTTCTCGCCACATTTTCTCTCTTATTGACTCGTCCGGGGATAAAATGTGACAATGAGAACACAACATATTCGCCTCTTTGCCAATAATACGTGAGGAGAGTTTAAGGGGACCCCTAGTTCAGTTCCCTCCCTGTAAGATAGTTTGATCAGTTTCTGCACAAACACTTCGGGTGGCCTTTGCTGGGTATTGTGGGGCGTTTTCAGGTTCGCCGCAGAAACCGAAACTAAACCGGAAAACAAAAAAAAAAACCGTAAAAAAACAACAACAACAAAAACCATGAAAACGCGCAGCTCAGCTAAAATCATGGAAACACTGCTGAGGAATCTGCAGTTGTGTACATGTATTTGCATTCTTATCCTGCCCCCGCCTCCTTAACGTTTCGGGCCTGGGGTAGTAATCCCGTGCCCTCCACTCACCGCGCGGTCCTGCAAGTACCAGTTATGGGTCCTTTTATTAGATCACCTAGCCTAAAAGGTCATGTGAGCTTTTCTCATCACTTGCCGTCCGTCGTCGTCCGTAAACTTTTCACATTTTCATCTTTTCTGTAACCACTGAGACCGTGTGAACCAAACTTGGCAGGAATGGTCTATGGGAGATCCTCTACAAACGATCATCATTTTGTTCTCATCGGATGAAAAACATGGCTTCCAGAGGCATTCTTTGATTCTGGTTGTTTGATTTTCAAAAATCTTCTCTGAAACTGCCGGGCCAAATGTTTTGAAAGTTCACATAAATGATGACTGGGACCCCCTCTACCAATGATCCTCATTTAATGTTGATTGGGTTACAAACATGGCTGCAATTGCGGCTTATAGTTACTATAGAATCCCTATGAGAATCACATTTTCATCATCTTCTCTGGAACTAATGAGCCGACATGAACCAAACCTGACAGGGATAGTTTCTGGGAGGTCCTGTACAAACGATCCTCATTTTGATCCCATGGTTTGAAAACATGGCCGCTATAGGCATTCTTTGATTCTGATTGGTGGATTTTGAAAAATCTTCTCCTCTGAAACCACAGGGTCAAATGTTTTGAAACTTTGCATGGTTGATGACTGGGGCCCCTCTACCAACGATCCTCATTAATCGGATTGCAAACATGGCTTCAGTTGTGGCTTATAGTTACTATAGAAACCCTTTGGGAAATCACATTTTCATCTTCTTCTCTGGAACTACTGAGCCGACGTGAACCAACCTTGGCAGGAATGGTCTATGGGAGGTCCTCTACGAACGATCCTCATTTTCTTCCCGTGGGTTGAAAAACACGGCCGCCAGAGGCATTCTGTGATTCTGGTTGGTGGATTTTCAAAAGTCTTCTCCTCTGAAACTGCCAGGCCAAATTTTTTTGATACTTCACATAAATGATGACTGGGACCCCCTCTACCAACGATCCTCATTTAACGTTGATCGGGTTGTAAACATGGCCGTAATTGCGGCTTATAGTTACTATAGAAACCCTATCGGAAATCACATTTTCATCTTCTTCTCTGGAACTACTGAGCCGACGTGGACCAATCCTGGTAGGGGTAGTCTATGGGAGGTCTTCTACAAATGCTCCTCGTTTTTGTTACCGTGCATCGAAAAACATGGCGGCCAGAAGCATTTTTTTATTCTGATTGGTGGATTTTGAAAAATCTTCTCCTCTGAAACCACAGGGCCAAATGTTTTGAAACTTTGCATGGGTGATGACTGAGTCACCCTCTACCAACGATCCTCATTTAATGTTGATCGGGTTGCAAAACATGGTTTCAATTGCGGCTTATATTTACTATAGAAACCCTGTGGGAAATCACATTTTCATCTTCTTCTCTGGAACTTCTGAGCCGACGTGAACCAAACCTGGCAGGGATAGTCGATGGGAGGTCCTCTACAAACTATCCTCATTTTGTCCTCTACAAAACGATTCTCATTTTGTTCCCATGGGTTTGAAAACATGGCCGCCAGGGGCATTCTTTGATTCTGATTGGTGGATTATGACACCTACCAATGATCCTCATGTAATGTTGATGTAATTTTGCAAACATGGCCACAATTGCAGCTCATTGTTAACATGGAAAAGCTTATGGGAAATCACATTTTTATATGTAGTTCCAGGTGAGCGATTACAGGCTCTTTAGAGCCTCTAGTTATTTGAATACATTTTTAAGAAGTGTCGGACAACTTATTTTGTATACATATATTTATACCATGATTGTTCTGTGTATTCAGTGTTACTCGATACGTTACAGACACTGAGAAATGTGCTTTGGTGCACCAGGCGTGGAATACGGCGGACGTGTAAATACGTCATGTTAGAACGGATCTGATTGGCCATTACGCGCGTGTGAGTGACGTTATGCCGCGAACGAAATACTTCGACATAAAGATGTGTTCAGGAAGAATGTAATCAGACCTCTGGAAGTGATATTTTTCTTTAAAAATATCGGCCTCATTCACTCAGTTCAAGTTAAATCGTGGTATAAATACAGAACACAACTCGGAGAGAGTTCGGGTACAGGAATCAACAATGCTTTTTGGGAGTTTTTCCTATATTTCACTTATGTCCACAGGGCTTTTGAAACACTTGAAAAACTCCAGCTCAGGTCGGTGATTCCTGTCTCCCATACTTCACCTTTGTTGTACTCTATCTTTATGGGCCTATATACAGTAGATTGTACTTTTAAAGTCATTGTCAATTTATTGTGTGCATGTATTTATTAACCCCTAGCACACTGGTAGTGCAACAGAATTTTCTCTAATCACTCCGTTTTTCTCTTGAAAAACTGAATTTAACCAATTATATCTTGTTTGACAGAGCTCACTGAGCTCTGTCAAACAGGGTATATTTGGTTAAATATCAAATTGCATTGTGGGAAATATTTGCTGCCAAACATTTTGACATTAGAGTGTAAAGGGTTAATTTATTTATTGGTATTTAATGGTCACATATTTCTACACAATGACTAATCATGACTGCCACAGAACACAACTCGGGTAGAGTTTGAGGGACAGGAATCAACAACCCTTGATGGAGGGTTTCCTGTATTTCATGAGCTCTTTGGGCGCTCGTGAAATGCAGGAAAGACTCCCAACTCGGGTCGTTGATTCCAGTCCTGGCGAACTCCATCCTAGTCGTATTCTGTTTTATTACCCCAGGGGTGGTTAACATAGCTTATGCGACTCAAGACAAGACCTCGAAAATTTTGGATTTTTTTCTTTTAGTGGTGTACAAATCATGATCGAAGGTGAAAAGGCTTGCTGGTTGGCCCGTCGGACTCACGGTAGAGATTCCGGAGGAAATCCATGGAGATGGGCCTTGCTTATTTACTGGAATACACAAAATATATTTTACTGGTAAAAGTGCACCTGGGGTGGAAGTTCTGTACAGCAGGGGCACAGATATAAACGATTGGCTCAATTTGATTTCATCCTTGAATTGTGGTATAGATATAACTGCTGATAGAGAAAACACTCTAAAACATCAGTTGGATTAAACAGGCCAAATAAACTGAGCTGAGTTAATATGAACCCAATTAGGTTCATATGCACTCAGCCCAATTGATTTGGGTTGATTTTTAACCCAGCTGATTTTAGAGTGAATGTAATATAAGCTTCGGGGCTTACAAATCATGCGAGAATCAGTTTTGATTCTCGCAAAGCGTTCATTTGATTCTTGTCATAGGTGCTGTAGTGTCCCAACTGTCATGGAGAATACTGCGTATTTTTTGCTCCCTCATAGTAAAGAAACACTTGGATCTATCACTGGAGGCTGGGGAAGCCTCGGCTGTCTATACAGGCAGTGAACACTTCACTAGAAACCACTTCCAAGGTACGGAAACTTTAATCGTCAAGACCACCTTAATGTTGAAACGTGTTCTAAATGCACGTGGAAGACAAGAAACTCGCCAAAATTTGGAACTAAAACTAAATGGTATGGTTAAACTAAAAAATATAGGCTATCGATATGAGGTTTGTTTTCACTATGGAATGTGTACTTGTTTAACTCACAAGGGTGTAATAGTAATCTCAAATTCTAAATTATGTAAGAAATAAAAACCGATTCTCGCAGCAGGACGAATAAAAACAAGATTCTTGATAATCTGGACATATCTTAAGGACTAAGCTTAAACAAGAAACTGACTTGTTCGTGTTGGCAGTCCGAAAAGCTGAAGCGTACTCTATCAAATCAATTGGGCCAACAATTAACTTAATCTTTTACCTAACATGAAAAGCAGACGACACTTGCAAAAAAAATTCTTGAATAGCTAATTTTTTTCATTTTTTGTCTCAAAAACATAGGTTATGACCCCTCGTTGGAACGAGATCGTTCCAACGAGGGGTGACAACCTATGTTTTTGAGACAGAAAATGGAAAAAATAATGATAATTGAACGGCGATTTTTGAGAACGGCGCTGGCCGGTTTTGGTCGCTACGTTGGGTAAAGGGTTGAATCAACTGAGTTGAGTGAATGTGAACCCAATTGTAGTTAGACGTAACATCTTATTTAATTTACACGAACCGTACCGGTACATCAAATTGGTTATACTGGAACCCCAGCAGCAGGGGCGGACTGAACCGGATTCCACTGGTAAATGCACCAAGGGTCCACAGACCCGGAGAAAATGTTGGTTTTCCGGAATGAACGAACGCGGCATCCTTGCATCTGAGCGATGAATGGCAGTCCACATACATAACATTTCGATGGCATTTTTGTATCATCTTCATCGACCGTGAAACCAAATGTCCGACTCAACATCACCCTGGCTGTTGAAAGTGTCGTTAAACGGCAATAACAAAAATAAATAGAAATCTAAAATAACATAAGCTGAAACTGGAGACAGTGAACTGCTACTAACTTGTGTAGGGCAGCCAACACTTCCGAGATGTGTACATGATCTAGAATTCTACAACAATTTATTGATCTGGGTCCTCGGTATTCCGTTGAGTTGACTAGACCAGCTCTGCTGGATCAAACGGTATCCTGTCTGTCTGACAAAATATGATAATCCAAATTGATTGACTGTTCAAACTTTAAAACTGTTATTTATTAATCGTCTGCTTGAAACAAAAACAAAATTCAGGGTGAGGTTGAAAAACGGCTTTACAGTTCGAAATGTAAACAAAAATATAAATTAAAATTGTATCGAAAATAGGTTATTTATTAGTATTTTTAAGATATTATCCACCGTTATCGGAGAGATATTCGCTTCGAAGTCAGAACTTAGGTGTTATAAAATCACTCCCCATTTGTAGAACAAGTTTAATTTCGTTCCTTTTGGTGGATTTGAACAAAATCATTTTCCAATTGACATTCGATTATTCGCAGCTTCCGAACTGATCTAGGTCAGAATGCGACGTTTCTAATAGCCGATTACCAAAATGGGCGGAGTTTGGGCCATTTAATGAATCCATGAATGCTGGACGATTCGGACCAGTTTTGTGAACGATTCGGACCAGATTTCTGGACGATTCGGGTCATGTGTCGGGATTTTCTCAATTTATTTGCTTCAAAATTGGGAAAGTTGGGAATGGGAAAATAAAGCACAAAATATGATCATTTAAAATACATGTAATGCACCAAACAAGCAAAAACGTTGCTTTTCAACACGGACAAAATCTGATCAATTAAAATACATGTAATGTACGAAACAAGCAAAGATCTCTTTTTAACACGGACAAATTAAAGCACAATATATATATAGAATATACCCATAGTAGCTTGTTATACCAAATGTTCACCACGAGTGGTGAAGTGGTGTTAACCGCGAGCCTTTGCCGCGCGGTCAACACCACTTCACCACGAGTGGTGAACATTTGGTACACCAAGCTATTTCGGGTATATTTATTTATACCATGATCGTCTGATTATTAAGAGTCGCTATTATTTTTTCTCGATTTTATTGAACAGCAGACTTACATACGTTCGAATCTCTTTTTGCTAACACGAGCATCGGTGAATGGTACTTCCACTGTCAATTGTATCACCGAAACGAAATAGAAAAAGAAACGGGGCCTTTTTCATTTTAATAACATAATAACATACTATTTCGAGTTATGTATGCTTTATTGACATAAGACAATGCATGTTTATTAATTTTTGGTGTCTTCTGGGGTAAACTCATTTAAAAACGTGCCACTTTCATTTCACTCTTCGCGAGGCGACGTGCGATAAATTTAGTCAAGTTTGCATTCAGGTCGACGTCACCAAAGGTCAACTTGGATGTTGTTCCACTGTAGGTGTAAATTATAACTATTGAAATCCTATTGCTGGCGTCTTCACCACGGTTGGTGTGTATAGCTAAAATTTATGCCATAGGCTTTTCATAAATAGTAGAATAGGTAATCATGGTATAAAATCATTTAAAATACTTGTGATGTTCCAAACAAGCAAGCGTCGCCTTTTGACAGGGACAGTAGATTTTTCTACATCTCTTCGGAAACTCGCTTGTTGATATCCCCTTATTTCTACACAGTTCTCACAATGCCATTAGTTTACCTTAGGTAATTTCTGTCTGTTTTCTCTGATATCTCTTCAATTTACCCTCTTTTACCAGTTTACACAAGGTTGGGGCTGTCTGCCCTATTTGTAGAAAAGGGTAATTAAGAGATAAAAGGGAAAGTTTGCCTTTTTCACCAGCTTGTCCAATCGATGATGCCAGTCCTCGACATCGTTATTTGTGCGGATTGAACGGCCATAGACGCTCCATGATGGAATTGGTCAGGTTTCACAGTCTATCCAGTTTACCTTTATGTAATCGAAGACGCCAACAAGAGGACTGGCTTCATCATCCATCGTGTTTCTCGGTTGTTCATATGCTGGTCTTATATCTTCAGCAGGTAGTAAATGTAAGGCAAACGTTTTGTCATGTAGTCCCCTGATTTAATGAAGGGGCGGTGGATTGAAAGGAGCTGTGTGAATGGCGCCATGAGAACTTAAAATGTCCCTTCCATACACCAAGTTTTGACTTTCCCAAGTAGTTCCAGTTCCTTAGGTGTTGAGAATATAATATGCCATCTCTCGCCTACCCGTACGTCTTTCTGTAAAAATGGTCCAGGAATGTTAGAATCAAGGAACTCATGATTTAATTCAAAGTACATGTCTGTTTGATTTTTTGGTCGCTTTGTAGCTTTTTTCCAGTTAACCATCTTTATTGAGTTCGACACATCTGGACGAGACACTTCTGGTAGACGTGGGTCTTCTCTTGCAGAAGCAGCCTCTGTAACTAAAGTTTGTGCCGATTCGGACAAATTATTGCTGGCAGCTACTTTGACGTCAGCTTTTTCTGAATACTTGTCAATACACCTGGATTCGATATCGCACATGGTTAAATTTTAGATATATGGTCCGAATCGTCCAAACAGCTGGTCCAAAAAATATGGTCCGAATATAATCATTTAAAATAGATGTAATGTGCCAAGCAAGCAAACATCGCTTTTCAAAACTGAAAAATACATGTTATGTACCAAACAAGCAAGCATCGCTTTTTAACACTGACAAAATAAATAAAGCACAAAATATAATCAATTAACCCTTTACCTAACATGAAAAGCAGACGACACTTGCAAAAAAAATTCTTGAATAACTATTTTTTTTCATTTTTTGTCTCAAAAACATAGGTTATGACCCCTCGTTGGAACGAGCTCGATGAGCTCGTTCCAACGAGGGGTCATAACCTATGTTTTTGAGACAAAAAACGAAAATATTTTGAAAATTAATTGGCGATTTTTGAGAATAGCGCTGGCCGGTTTTGGCCGTTACGTTGGGTAAAGGGTTAAAATACATGTAATGTACCAAACAAGCAAACTTCGCTTTTTAACCCTTTACCTAACATGAAAAGCAGACGACACTTGCAAAACAAATTCTTGAATAACTATTTTTTTCATTTTTTGTCTCAAAAACATAGGTTATGAACTCTCATGGGAACGCGCTCGACGAGCTCGTTCCAACGAGGGGTCATAATCTATGTTTTTGAGACAAAAAATGAAAAAATAATGAAAATTGATTGGCCGGTTTTGGCCGTTACGTTGTGTAAAGGGTTAACACTGACAAAATAAATAAAGCACAAAATATAATCAATTAAAATGGTCCGAATCGTCCACACATCGAATCCATGACGTCAGGTGGAAAAATAGTCTGTCAACGGAAATCCGTATCGAACACGTGTTCCATACGGATTTGTAAATATGGAACTGGAGGAAAAGGAATTGGCATGTAATTAAAGAAATTATAGAATGTTTGTACGGAGTTTTCAGCACAAAGCAGTGGAGTTATTATTTTGCGTTTGTAAAATTATCGCACGGGCGCACGACGGTGGCGTCCCGTGAACCTCGTTTGAAACCAACATGGTATGAATTTGAAATCGTTGAAACTCTTGTTTTCCGGCGAGTCAGATTTGATGAGCAAACTACATTGGTATTGGAATTTTTTTTGTGATGATCGTATAGTAAAATAAAGTCATTGCAAAAACAGACAAAACAGAAAATATTCCAAATAAACCTCTTGCCTTTTTCGTTGGGCTCCGCCATTAATTGGATATAGGACTAAATAACCTATACTTTTTTTCACACGTTTCACTAATTTCGCACACTCCTTAACCATTTGAACCTTGGTGGTATATGCCAGGGTCAGTTGAATTCCATGACTTTGAAGTGTCCAGGTTCGTTATTTGGGGGTAGACCAATTAATATTTTCAACATGACATTGACTGGTCTGCCACACAAATATAATTACCAACCATTTATTCTACGAAATTCGGACGCAGCATGGCCCTGGACCGGAAAATCGGGCCTTCGTGTTTAAAGGGTAAATGGTTTGTACGGCTCGGGGAACTGGAAAAAGTACCCAATGGAACGAATGATGAAGGAAAGTGCTAGCATTTATCTCTTGTAAAACTAACGTCGAGGGCAAACTAATATTTCCGATAAACGCGTATCTCTACAAATACGCACACGAAGCAAGCGCTGTAGCCTGCGCACATAAGAGTTTGAAGGAAGAAAAACCATTCACAGCCTACATGTTACAATAAATGAATTCCACCAATACCATTTTTTATTTGGCTGTCCGATTTTATATAATAATAAATATAGTTTAAACCCGAAAATCCTCTTCATGCCTTACAATGGTTCAAAAAATTGTGTACACTCCACATCACTTCGCTGTTATCTAGAGGAATGGATCACAATCGCGGCTTTTTTAATCAACATTGTACACACGAGTACCTTCGATGGAAGGTGTATACCCACTGAGACTAACCTGTTTTGAGAGCAGATTTGAAGTAAACAATAATGGAGGGTGCCTTTAACCTAACCGGGGAAGCTGGTTACAAAGAACTGAGCAGCCACTGAAAAGACCCAATCACCAGCTGTTGCAAGGTTACCCGGGACATTAACAAGATTGTTTAATGTATTCTAACGTAGAGCTCTCCCAGATCTGTGACGTGAATCCATATTGGACAAATACGACGGGGCCTCACCATTCAGGCATTTATAATTAATTGTGAGAATTTTTAATTCAGTCCTTTCTCTGCATGGGTGGTAGACACCAGCCAGTGAAGATCTTGAAGAGTGGTCGATATATGACAAGATTGTGCTCTCGTAGTGATAACACATCTGTACATTAACCCTTGTCCAACGCATAGGATATCAAAATATATTATTTTAATTTTGTGTTTTTTCATGTTTTCTGAAATTACAACAAACTCATATTAGGTGACGACTCATTCGAAAGAGCTCGTTCCAATGAGGGGGCCACATGATATGGTTTTGTTTAAATTTTTGAAAAATATCTTTTATTCGAATGCTTAATTTGTAAACTGCGTGGGTGGATGCTGTCGATTCGGAAGGTAATGAGTTAAAAATTATATTTTATGAAAGCGAAATATTGGCATCTGACATGGTCGTTGATCATGTTCATAGTCATCGATGCGGAAAGTGACCGTAAACATCAATAATTAATAAACTGACAAAGCTGATACAGCTGCATGTGAGCAAGTGTTTCAATCGGATCCAGCTGGAGGCATAAAATATAAATCATTTTGTCCATTCGAACATACTTTTAATGAGAATAGCCCATTTTTACATAGCGCCATCTCACATCCGGGACTCGATATGCCCGTTCAAACCGGTTTAAAAATCAACATTGCACACAGGAGTACTGAACTGCTGATCGGCATTGAAAGCTTCATTTTTCGTCTCCGTTTTATCAATTAACTCTTTGCATGCTGCTGGCAGATATCCCTGCCCAAGGACAAGAATCTCTTGTCAGTAAAATAAGTAAAGTTTAAGGATATATAACCCAATTTTCCCCTGTGAATTGGAAAGACGTTTTGATCAATGATTTCGCCAAGTCAAATTTTCATTAATGTTACAGCAGCCATGACAAGATTTGATGAAAAATATTTTAAAGTTACTCAGCAGGTTGAGAGTTAAAATTTGACAATTTACCTAATCTGCGTTCGTTCTTATCGACAAAGAAAACAAAGGTTGGGTGTTAGAAATGTGTGCATTTTTCGATGTTATATTCCATACTTATCATTTTCGTGTTTCAATCCTCCATATTCGTTCTCACGTTCGTCACAACTCTCAACTACAATGCACCTACGGCTTCTTTAAAGCTAAAATGTTTCGTTCGAAGAACGGCAGGCAGGCACACATCGAATTGTGTTTCAAAAGAACAACAGTATTGACAAAAAATATTTATTAAATAGAAACAAACGACATGAATGCAGCGTTCAATACTATACAGCAGACGTGGGTGCAATTTTAAGTTACAAATCTGAATGGCTGGTTTCGACGGGCATATGAAGACCCGGATGTAAAATGGCGCAATAAATGTGGAGAACATCCAAAATATATACTATTCAAAAAAAGTAGGAGATATTTGATAAAAGTGAGATATATGAAGAAATATATTTATATTTTCATCAAAAAGACAGTTGAGGCATTGCACTGTGGCATCTGGTGAATGATTTCAGCGATAGTTGGGTGTCTGACAAGTACACATTCCACACACTGAGCTGTAGAAGACATGGAGTGTCAGTCAGAGAATTTACCACATTCAGTCCAAGACCTCAATACCTTGTAAATCCTGCTCGGTTTGCGAGACAAGCGCAGATCCGACGTGGCATACTCCTCGCCAAACGTCGAATATCAGCTTGACTGGATGTTATTCCATTCTTCCTGCAGTGCAGCGGCGAGTTCCTGGACGTTGCTAGGCGTAGGCGCCTGGCAAGTATATCCCAGACGTGCTCGATTGGTGAAAAGTCTGGACTTCGTGCTGTTCAAGGCCGTGGTGTAGTGATGTTCTGCTCCTGGGGGAACTCTGAAGCGACACTGGCCCTGTGTGCTCTTGCATTGTCATCTTCGAAAATGAATCGACGGCAGTGAGATCGCGCAAATGGCACCACATGAGCTGCTAACATGTCACGGTAGTACTGCCCTGTGACACGCCCTTGGGTGACAAGTAATGCTGTTCTGCTTGTCATGGTTATGCCCCCCCCCCCCCCCACGTCATAACCGATCCACCACCAAAACGATCATGCTGCCTAACGGTTACGTTTTGGTATCGTTCGTTCCGCCCCCGCCACACACTGTTTCGCCTATCGTGAAAGTCGAGAGTGAACATCGATTCATCGGAAAACATGACTTTGCTCCACCGACGATTGTCCCAGCGCTGTCGTGCTCCACGCCAATTACGCCTTGCTGCGATGTGACGTTCATTCAAACGTGGAATTATTCGAGGTCATCGAGCGTACAAATTTCAGCTGTGCAGGCGATTTCGAATAGTCTGACAAGTGACTCGCACATCTGTCTCTCGGTGCAGCTGCTGTCCAATTTCTGAGGCACTTTGATGACGGTTGCGGAATGCTGTGGTTCGGATGAAACGATCCTGGTTAGCAGTTGTCGCCCTTGGACGACCTGACCGACGTCTGTCGTCAACATTGCCTGTCTGGCGGTAGCGTGACCAAAACCTGCTAATCACCGATTGAGTAACGTTGAGCCACTGTAGTCTGACTGTTGCCAGCTTCCAACATGCCAACGGCTCGTAAACATTCGTCACGTGTCAGTCTTCGCATACCTCAAAAGTTACGTTTCGACAGAAACTATTGGTGAACAAGTATATACCAAGAAAAGAACGACGAGACCTCCGAAAAAGCCCGTACACAGTACAAATGAAAATTTCAAAACGTACCCCAGACATTAACGCGGCGCTCGTGCGAAAAACCTGCACGACGCTTTCGTGGGCCGGTCACATTCATGATCCGCACCCAACTTGGTAACATATTGATGTGTCTAATCACGCATATCCAATCCCATTTTCCAAAACTATCAACATCAGTTTGCATATCCCCTACTTTTTGGGAATAATATATTACAGAATCACTGTCTGTAGTTAAAACGGGAGCCATACAGTTTCTTGTTACGAACAATAGGGTCACACTCACAAGAGTACATTAGAACAGAATCAAGAACATAAAAATAGGTCCGTTTCCTGACACAAGCAACCATTACGTTTTGTGAGGTTTTAGTTGAGGTAAATGCAAATTCGTCCATGACAAATTATAGGTCGACCCCCATCACACATAGCCTAGCCAACCCAAAAATAGGGAGCTTACATTGTAACCGCTTAGCACAGATTGCGCTGCATAACATGGTTTTCACCTGTTGGAAATAAAGTGTGATGCTGTTTGCTATCTTTGTTTTTACTACGCCAAGCATGCTGGTTACTTCATAACTGAATTTCCACAAAAATAAATAAAAACTAACGATGATCTCGCTTTGGCGATTGTGCGAAATTCGACGGGAGCACGCGGGCAGACGCGTTTAATAGAATTGGATTGGAATATCCAGGTTCTGTATTTGAAGGGCACCGAAATATTTGTCCTGATTAAATTTATTGGAATATCGGGAGGGGCATTTGATCACTGAAAACATTTACTTTCCAGATGATATATATCTTCAAGAAAGAACAGTCGATTCCTCCTCATTTGTTACGGGAAATCTCATTTCCGGGCGTTTTCTATGAAGTTTTAATTTCATTTTTATTGTACTTTGTATGGTGTTGCTGGCTTGTTTTGTGATGTTTCTTTGCTAATAAAATATAATTTACTGTAATTCCCTTCTTATCTACCTCCAAACAGCGTCCAAATCTGTATCCTTCTTTATATGATAGAAGACAATGTTGATGCTTGATCAATAAAATGGTTTGGTGCTCCACCAATCGGTTGTTTTAAGATATGGTTAATGATATTAATTAATTGTTAAATTTGTCTCTCTAGTGCAGGCGGAAGCAAAGTGATGACAGTCTCGGGGTCATCCCATCCGAAATGAAACACCTACGCATTAGCAACTTCCAGCGGTTTAATCTGCTTGCAGGCGTGCAGCCAGGATATCAAAGTTGGGGTGGGGGGGGGGGGGGGGCAACAGTAATATCTAGGGGGCATACAGAATATGATTCGCTGCAGCATCCGAGCTCCGCAGCTGCGAATGGGGGTAAGCACAAGCGAGGGGCTCCCCCCTCTCGTTGGAGGGGGTCGGGGGCCTTCCCCAGGGAAAATGTTGAAATTCGAGACAAAAAAAAACCCCGCAGTTTCCTTGACATGACCAATGTGGACTAACTAGTTGTGAAAGGCATCAATAATTAGGCCACAGTGTGGCCTAATTATTGATGCATTTCACAACTTATAAATTTAGACACAATCGGATTCAGAATCAAGGAAATTGCTAGATATTAAAATTTCTTGCCTGCTTTTCCTTGTACGGATTAACTTGAAGGGGGGGGGGGGGGAACTGCAATTTTAGGGGCGGGGGCCCCCCAATGGCTATGCCACTATCTTCTTGGGACGCTATTCTTGAAGAAAAGCATCCATTCTCCAAAAAAGAAATGCGAAAACTCATGAACATTCGTGCTATGGATTGTCTTGGTACTTTATTAACAGTATCAAAAGAAAGTACTGATCTGCCAGGCATTGTATCTTGCTTGCTACACGGCCAGTTCCTGGTCCCTGAAACTGAATTCAGGACTGTTACGAACACTTGATCTTGAAGTACATATCGCCCAACCCCCACCCCCTCAAAAAATTGCAATAATAAAATAAAATAAAATTAAAAAACCACACACGCTAAAAAGAAAACAATTTTTTGGCACCTGGCATTGCGTATGCACCCGTTTCACTGATTTCGGGTATAATATGTGCCCCCTCACTGCTTTACGGGCGATTGGTCCCATAACAACCAATTGCCGTCATAGAAACCAAGATGGCCATATCCAGAAAACGAAGGGGATGATGGAAACACTAACACCACGTATCACAGTGGTAACGATGCCACAACATGCCCGCTCGTGCGGGCTTCATGACAAATCACATAAGGCGCCACAGTGCACCGCGGTATTGCGTCATTCTCGAGGCAAAAAGGGTCCATTTGCCCCCTCCCCATCCACCCCCCACTCTTTTTTGTCATGAGATATTTCCGAATGCAACAAGGTTCAACTCATGATAAAAATGACATATAAATACAAAATATGGTTGTGTCTCCAGCTCTCGAATAAATTGCAACACAATAATTATTAAGCTGAACTCGGCTATGGAAATATCCCTAAAAATGAGAGTAGATTATTTGAAACATCTTTTCAGTGATATGTGTAGCTTTAGTTGTGCCTAGGCACTGGATTGCAACACAAGATCTGCTGACATCACAAATCGCTCACCCAACCACAAGCATCTCCTTCACACTTTTGAATACCACAACCATAACTTCTTATCAGAGCTTTAACGAGATGAAAGAGCCAACACGGTATGAGGTCTGAGGCATCCATTAACCCTTTACCCAACGTAACGGTCAAAACCGGCCAGCGCTATTCTCAAAAATCGCCTATTAATTTTAATTATTTTTTCATTTTTTGTCTCAAAAACATAGGTTATGACCCCTCATTGGAACGAGCTCGTCGAGCTCGTTCCAGTAAGGGGTCATAACCTATGTTTTTGAGACAAAAAATGAAAAAAAATAGTTATTCAAGAATTTTTTTGCAAGTGTCGTCTGCTTTTCATGTTAGGTAAAGGGTTAAGATGATCAATCTACAGGGGGACTATGTGATAAAAGTGCAATGGCGCAACGCATTACTTCCAAATTGTGACATCTGTTAATTGAAAATATTTATTTATTGGTGTTTAAGGTCACATCCTTATGCACAATGCATGACCGTGACAGTTTTACGGGTGGAGGAAGACGGAGTACCCGGAGTGAGCCACCGAGCAACGACGTGCAGCTGCCAGCTCCCCAACATCGTAACTCCGCACTACAGCACAGGTAGGGTTACATTGGTTGAAGACATGCGCACCATCGACGTGCAGTACGCCTTAGTACACGGCGTCATCGTGTCCCCATATGGACACACCTGGGTTAAGTGCTTTGCCCAAGGACACAGCGGGGAAGTCCGAATCGATCGCTCAGATGGTCACCCATCCGAGAACTAACCGGGCTCGACTTCAGTGATCTGATGAGAACCGGTTACCGCAACGCCACCGCGCCCCCTGTTAATTGAAAACAAGCTCGAGTGAGATATTTTCAACGAAATCATCTCAACCCTTAATTTAATCTTTGCCACCATCTCGCCACAAAAGTTCACATATTTAATAATTAGATTTACAGTAAAGACCACAAGGCCCTTAAAGGGCCTTAAAGGGCGAGAATGATTTTGTGTTGTGGTCATGATTAGCCATTGTGCAAAAATATGTGACGTTAAACACCAATAAATAAATAAATAAATAATGATTTTGTTTTTCAATTTTCGCAGTTATCATGATTATATTGACAAGAAAATAAGAAATAAAAATGTTTCCCCATTAATAAAATCCAGACACTTGCAAATGCGTTGTTTTTCCAGGTAAGGTGTGCTTCCCCATGTTTAATGTGGTACACAAGTTGTCCTTCAAGTGTCTGTAGTGAAAGCTCTAGAGGAGGCAGTATGATATAACGGATTATGTAAACTTGAATTTATATTTGCTTTGCGGTTATAATATAGCCATAGATGCTAAAAGTGATCTTAAACTGCAACAAGTAAAGTCTGTGTGATGGCAACATCCCTCGTCTTGCAAAGGAAGAAGACAGAAATGGGTCAAAACGATAAATGGGTAACATTACTAAACCTACAAAATCGCACCAGATACATATTCCTACATGCGTGTCCACAGAGGTGCCTGAGTGCAAGATACACACCTTTGATTGGAAATTAAAAACTGATCGAGATACGTTTTTTTCAACAAAAAAAAGGTTTTTTTCTATCTGGGGGAAAATGGATTGGCAAGTCACATGTTTTTCAGTCTTGGCAACTATTAAAAGAGGCGGAGCCTACAACATAATTCTGATACACATCGAAGTTCTTCTCTTTCCATAATTCAACGGTTGATTTTTAACACTTTTCGACATGACAGGCCAACATGTTCTCAACCTTTACTAACCAGGTTAAACAACGTCTAGAGGAGTTTCAGTCAGCTTACCGGTAGAATGGTAGCACTGCAACGGCACTACTCCGCGTCCAGACTGACATTCTGCTGTCAATGGACAAAAAACAAGTATTTTCTCTTGTATATCTCAATTTAAGTGCAGCATTCGCTACCATTGATCACGCCGTGCCACTATACCGTCTGGAAAGGGAGCTACCGCTGAAATTCGGTGTATCACAGGGATCCGACCCCCCCCCCCCCCCCCTCCATATTTATGCAGTTATTTATGCAGTTATTTATGTTTTCTCGCTGGGACTCATCATTCTCCAACACTTTTGTGCCGATGATACGCAACTCTATATGTACACTTTATTTCCATAAATGAGAGATAGGCTATTGCCTCCTTAGAAAACTATGTATCTCATATCAAATCACTGTTGACAATGAACTATTTAAAACTAAATGCTGAAAAAACTGAAGTAATTTACATCGGACTTTCAAATCAACTCTCAAAATTGTCAAATATTAATCCTAATTTTAATGGTCATGTAATTTCCCTCTCGGCTTTCGTGTGGAACCTGTGGTCTTTCATGGATGGAAATCTAGCTGGTGACAATCATGGAACATAGGTATGCCATGGCCCCCACCATCTACGTCATGTCAGCAGGGTTCGCTCCATTGTTGATGGGAGGACCGCAAATCTATTAATTCAAGCGCTTGTCAAAAGCAAATTAGATTATTGCAACTCTCTGCTATTTGGCTGTAGACAGTCCCACATTAAGAAGCTGCAACTTATTCAGATTTTTTCAGCAAGGATTATTATCAGACAACAGATATTGTGCCATATTATCCCCTCCTCTCTTCATCTACACCGGCTGCCAGTTGAAGACAGGACAGAGTATAAGGCACTCATTCTAACGTTTAAAGCCCTGAACAGTCTGGCTCCTGATTATCTGAGCGGTATGTACCATCTCGATTCCCCCGTTGAAGAACTTCGAACACCCTGTCATACAAGCCAGGCGGCCTGGCAATGGCAGGCGATCATGCGTTTTTCGTGGCGATTCCCTCTCTTTGGAGTAGGCTGCCCGACCACCTTAAGGCACCACAGAGGCTGGGAAGCTTCAAAAAGGCACTAAAACCCACCTCTTCACAAACGTTTTCGGTGTGTGTTAGTGGTGTATTCTCCCCGTGTTCCATATAAAACATTTGCTGTATACTAACAGAGCACCATAAAGCCTGAGAGTGCATAATTTTGCGGATTCGTGACTCTAAACCGTATTTATTATCATTATTAACAGAGATCTAGACATCTACTAAACCCTTCAGCACTATCTCGAGGAGAATCGACACAAACAAATAAGTCTATTGTTTTAATGACTGTATTATGAATGCTAACCCTGCTCGTGTGGAGTTGGTATGTTGGGGAGCTGACAGTTGCTCGCCGTTGCTCGGTGGTTCTCTCCGGGTACTCCGGCTTCCTCCACCCGTAAAACTGTCACGGTCATGGTTAGCCATTGTGCAGAAATATGTGACCTTAAACACCAATAAATGAATAAATATGACTGTATTATGAAGTAGCCAACACGAACGAGTGTTTTTGCTCGCCTGACTTTCAGTCAGGGGAGCTGTAGTGATCACTTGCCGTCCGTCGCCCGTGAACATGGTGTTTGCGTCTTCTCCAAAACCGCTGAACTAATTTAAGTGAAATTTGAGATAATAGTTTGTTATGACATCGCATTTTGATATCGTTCAAATCAAGATGACTCGTCCCTCAGTAGGGCCACGCCCAAAAAGTGTGCTTAAATCTTTAAAAAATCTTCTAATGAACCAGCGATAGCAGAGGCTTGATATTTGGTGTGCAGCTTCCTTTTGAGGTGCAGACTCAAGATTTGTTCAAGAGAAGCTCGGGGAGCTATATTTGCCGTCGTTATGGGAGGGGCAAGAATTTTCGCCCCGCCTAAAATTTATATTTTCCAAACCGAGAAGCTGATTTGAACCAAATTTAATATGAGGGCTTATTGGGTCATAAGTACTTAATTTGTGGCCCCAAAAAGTTTTCTCTGTCGCCCCATGCGAACCGCAGGAGCTACAAATAGATTTTTTTTTAAATGTCCATATCTCCAAAACTACATGGCTTTGAGAAATCTTATTTGGTGTGAAGCTTCCATGGGACCAACAGAATGGAATGGTAAAAAATAAATGCTATCGGTTTTATCAAAGGGTACTTTTTCGGGACTTTAAAAAAGTGCCAAGTCAGCATTTTTTTAACACTATGGGTTATTTATTTATTTATTGATGTTTAAGGTCACATATTTAAGCACAATGGCTAATCATGACCGTGACAGTTTTACGGGTGGAGGAAGCCGGAGTACCCGGCGAGAACCACCGAGCAACGACGAGCAGCTGCCAGCTCCCCAACATCGTAACTCCGCACTGCAGCACAGACAGGGTTAGATTGGTTGAAAACACTGTGGGTAATGGGGAAAACATTTAACACTACTCTTCTCCCAAATCATTGCTCCAAAAGCTTTCAAATTTCACATATAACATCTTTGGAAGATTGTTTCACATGTTTATTGAAATCAAATCCCTGGGTCCATATTTGGGATCTCTATGGGAGTCCAAATATTTGAATTAGTGCAGTATGAGGAATATTCTTTTAAAAATCTTCTTCTCCAGATCCACCAATCATCAGAATCTTTTGGTATTTGGTATGCAGCATGCTTGGGGGGGGGGGGGGGGTCAAGTTTGTTCAAGTCAAGTCCCTGGGTTCATATTTGGGCTCCCTGTTTATTATAACTTAGTTCAAAATAAGAAATTTTCTTTAAAAATCTTCTTCAGATCCAGCAGTCGGAATGTTTTGATATTTGGTATGCAGCATCCTTAGGGGGTTGAGATTCAAGTTTGTTCAGGCCAAGTCCCTGGGTTCATATTTGGGCTCACTGTGGGAGCCCGAATTATAACTTAGTTCAAAATGAGGAATATTCTTAAAAAATCTTCTTCTTCACATCCACCAGTTAGATTCTTTTGATATTTGGTTTTCAGTATCCTTAGAGAGGTGAGATATAAGTTTGTTAAATTCAAGTCCCTGGGTTCATATTTTGGGCTTCCTGTGGGAGACAGAATTGTACCAAAATTTCTATTTTCCGAACTGAGAGGTCGATTTGAAGCAAATATGATATGAGGGCTTATTGGATAATAAGTACCAAATTTATGCCCAAAAATATTTTCCGTCGCTCCATCGTAACCGCAGGAACTAAAAATAGAAAAAATTTAAAACGCCCATATCTTCAAAACTGCACGTCACTGAGATTTTTTATTTTGTGTGAAGCTTCCTGAGGAACAGCAGAAGCAGAAAGAAATGGTCCAAAAAACATTGCCATCGATTTTATCATAGGGTACGTTTTCAGGACTTTTGAAAAAGTGCTGAGTCAGCAATTTTTTTAAAACTGTAGATAACATTATTGTGGGAAATGGGAAAAACATCTAAGATTCTTCTTCTCCCAAACCACTGTTCCAAAAGATTTCAAATTTCACATATAACATCTTTGGAAGATTGTTTCACATGTTTATTGAAATCAAATCCCTGGGTCCATATTTGGGCTCTGTATGGGGGCCCAAATGTTTAATTTAGTGCAGTATGAGGAATATTCTTTTAAAAATCTTCTTCTTCGGACCCACCAATCAGAAACTTTTGATATTTGGTGTGTAGCACGCTTAGGTGGGGGTGGGGGGGGGGGGGGGTGGGAGATTCAAGTTTGTTCAAGCCAAGGCCCTGGGTTCATATTTGGGCTCACTGTGGGAGCCCGAAGATAACTTAGTTCAAAATGAGGAATTTTCTTTTAAAATCTTCTTCTTCAGATACAGCAGTCGGAATGTTTTGATATTTGGTATGCAGCATCCTTAGTGGGGTGAGATTCAAGTTTGTTCAAGCCAAGTCCCTGGGTTCATATTTGAGCTCCCTGTGGGTTCCCGAATTATTACTTAGTTCAATATGAGGAATATTTTTTTTTTTTTTTTTTTTTTTAAATTCAGATCCACTGGTCAGAATCTGTGGATATTTGTTTTAAGCTTTTCTTAGGAGGGGCAGATGCAACTTGTTCAAATCAATTCCCTGGGTTGATATTTAGGCTGCCATGTCAGGTGAGCACCCTCAGGCGCCTCTAGTTTTATTATTTTAATAAAATATTTCTTAAAAACAAAACGTTTGCACCGGCATAAAAAACAAGGTATCACAGCATGGGCCGATGTAGAGCGATGTAGCAAACTAAGGTATTCATAAAGCACCTTAGAGAAACAGGTTACCTTACTTAAAGAAACTAGAAAAAATCCACGCTGCACGAGAATCAGAGGAAACATTAATGGAGAAATGGATTAACTGATATTCTGATATTTTTATTGAAAGTAAAACCGCCTTGTCAAAACACATGTAATGAATGCACAAGGCATTATTAATTCAGTGGCGTCGATACAGAAGGAGAAACCCATTCCCCGCCAAAAGATTTAAAGGAGATTTTTGTAATTCATACTTTATTTATCCAGCCGCACAGATACATGCAGAAAAGGGGGGGGGGGGGGGGGGCGCACCCATTCCAGCAGTTTTGTCAGAGATTGGGCAGTGGTACAAAACGACTAAGATTATTTTCTATACATTCAAGAAGAGGGGACCGGGCATTTTACAGAAAGTTCATTGAAGTTTTTTATTGTTTTATTTCATACAGACGTGGGCCGAAATGTCCCTGTGTGTGAAATGACCCTAAACAATTGGGCTTGAAATTGTGTGTGTGTGTGTGGGGGGGGGGGGGGGGGGTCGATTTTTCGGTTTATTAAGGGGGCGTAGGGGACACAGTAGCACTGTGTACTAAGGCGTACTGCACGTCCATTGTGCACCTGTCTTCAACCAATGCTAACCCTGCTTGTACGGAGTTAGTACGTTGCGGAGTCAGACAATTGCTTGCCCTGGCAGGGTGTTTTTTCAGGCTTCCTTCACCCGAAAAACTGTCCGTCACGAGGTGACCCTGGCTGTCGAAAGTGTAGCTAAGTCCAAATAAATAACTACAAAGGGAGGATTTCGGTGTTTAGTATACGACCCGACACACAACACGTGGTTCTAGCATCGATTTACAAAGTTTTGTCAAACTGCGATTTGAATGAAGTTGTGTTAACTATCGTTCCCACTCCAAATGAAGACTGTTGGATAATTAACGTAAATAAAAGAAAAGGTCGCTTTGTAATTTCGTTGTTGTTTTTGTTTTGTTTTGTTTTTAGCTCACCAACTTTAGTTGTGTGAGCTAATGGCATGGCTCGATCGGTCGGCGTCAGTGTACGTGTCCAAAGTGTACGTGTCCAATAATGTTAAAGCTTCTGTTTAGGTCACTTACTCGCCCTATTTCCATATCATGGCCTTTATAATGCTGCTATATGATGATTATTATCATTCTACCATGATTTAACCCCTCTTACACTGTATTTTAAACATTTTTGTTGACATTTTTAGTTACGTTTAGTTTTCTGTTTAGCTCAGAATTTCATGTTTAACTAAGTGTTTAGGTCAGATGCTGTGCTCCTTCTCTTCTCATGGCACTTATATTCATCATACATGTTCCTCGATATCATTGTTCCATGATTAACCCCTCATACTCTGCATTTTAAACATTTTTCTTGACATTTTTAGTTGCGTTTAGTTTTCTGTTTAGCTCAGAATTTCATGTTTAACTTAGTGTTTAGGTCAGCTGCTGTGCTCCTTCTCTTCCCATGGCACTTATATTCATCATACATGTTCCTCAGTATCATTGTTCCATGATTAACCCCTCATACTCTGCATTTTAAACATTTTTCTTGACATTTTTAGTTGCGTTTAGTTTTCTGTTTACCTCAGAATTTCATGTTTAAGTTTGTGTTTAGGTCAGCTTCTGTTTTCCTTCTCTTCCCATGGTGCTTATATTTCATCATACATGTTCCTCATTATCATTTTATGAGCCTGTTTGATACAGTTCTTGTGTTTGCCAAAGTTACTATCAAAGGGGAATGTTGGTGAGCTATAGGGCATTGGCGTCCTTCTTGTTTGTCTCGGCAGTATTGTGGACTGATCGCGATTTGAATTACCCCGAGTCGCCATCGTGTTTGGTCTGTCTGCAGTTGTAGTGAACTCCAACTACCAGTTACACAAATGTGTTTTGTGTCTGAAACTGATAGCAGCAACGTAGCTTTGAAACTTTTTCCGAGAAGTCGTTAGAATGAAGTGAAAATTCATAATAACTTACGTGAAAAGTGTTGAATTTTCCATTTGTTTGGCTTTCTCGGTTGATACGGGATATCTGTATGTTGAATACATGCTTGTAGCAAAAAGTGTATGGATTCTCGGCTGGTCGATTTAACGCCTCACAGGGCATGTCCATATAGCGTCAGTACTTATCTAAAAATATTTTATGCAGAAATTCCCATGTGGTTGTTAATTTCTCGAAAAAAATGGAAAACTATGAAGCCCTAAACTTGTGAAAAACATTGCTTCAAAATGAATACTAAGGTTCAGTGCAGCAATTTCTGGAGTATATGCTGTCAAAAACGCGAAAAGTGGCCCACAAAGAAAATGCCTTTTTTAATATATACCGAGTCAAAAAAGAAAGTATAATAAACTTCGAAGAGGAATTTTTTTAGTATTACCGACTTTAATCCCAAACAAATTATTTTAAATTCATATTTCGAGTCTAGCTGTATGAATTTGCATAATTTCATGTTCTCACTGTTGCCAGCGTCACGTCAGGACGCCGCAATTCAGACATGGGGCGAAATGAAAAGTTCACACATGCAATCAACAGCGTGTATATGTCAACCGTTTACCTCTTGGATAGCAAGACATCGATGGCACATGGACCTGATTAGTCTCTGGATGTCACCCTGCGGTATTGCGGTCCACTCCTGCCTGAGAACATTAGGTAAATCGCCTAACGTCTGAAGATCATGAAGTCGTGCCTGACGGTCCAATTGATCCCAAAGATGCACGATTGGCCACAAATCTGGCGAAAGTGGGGTCCAGGGAAGAAGTTCGATGCTCTGCTCCTCAAGAAAGTCACAACAGATACGCGCCACGTGACCTCGGGCATTGTCTTGCTGGAATAACTGCAATCCGACGTTAGCGTTGAACAACGGGACAACAACAGCGTTAGGAATTTCGTCCCTATATCGCTGTCCATTCAGATTACCATCGATGAAGATCAACTGCGTTCGATGGTGCAAGGAAATTCCTGCCCAAAGCCCCCAAACCATTACACTACACCCACCGAAATGGTCGCATTCCCGACAAAATCGTGATTCATCACTAAAAAGAACTATGCTCCAACGCTGCCGAGTCCAGCGAACACGCTGACGTACCCATTCCATTCTGACGGCACGATGACATTGGGTAAAGCTTGGTCCGTGGTATGGACGCCAACTCCGGATGCCGTGTTCAGCGTGTCAGTTGTGGACAGTTTGTACACTGATTCTATTGTTAGTTCTACCAGGAGTAATTGCTGCTGTCCTCGTCGCCGGAAGGAAGTGATCCCACAAGTGAGACGTCCTGATGTGTCGGTTTTGTGCAGGGGTCGTAACTCTTGGTCGACGTGAACGCGGTCAGTCGGCAGTAGATCCAGTGGTTCTATACCTTCCAATGAGACGGCAAATAGTGGCCACAGTGACTCCGAACTCAGCAGTTAGCTCATCTGGAGGTACCCCAGACTCATGCGTACCAATAGCAAGCAATATTTGATTTTTGGTTAACCTTGGCATTTTATAAAATGTCGGAAGACGAAAACTAGCGTGTTTTCTCAATAACACAGGCTCTAGCACAAGATAACACAAAGAAAATCGTCGGTCACCCATTCAAATTGACATTCTCGGGTAGCATGTGCTATTTTGAAATCCTTAGCAAAAATTGTATACGGTTGGGTGCACAACACCATGCCATTAAACTCTTTGCACGACTGCTTGACCACAAACATGCATCATTAGAACTATTATATTTCATCCTTTATGCTATTTTTCACATTTGTTTCTATTATACTTTCTTTTTTTTTTTTGACACAGTATATAACATAGATATCGGATAGTCTATCAGATATCTATGGTATATAAGATATAGGATGGGAAAAGGAATTAAACAGGTTACACGGGCAAGTGGAAAGATTGCCGGACTACATACCTTAATTACATATCAACCGGGTTAGGTCATTTTCATGGAATTCGGTTTAAATGAAGGGAAAAATCAACAGGCTCTGTAGTGAAAAGAAAAGGACAACTTATCATTGGATATAGAACAAATGCCATAGGTCTGAGCCCAATAACGGCAAAAAAACCTCCCGAGAAAGACGTTGAAAATCATCGAAAAGACGGAATCGAATTCTTCCTCGGAAGGAGGAAACAATTACCCGAGTAGTAATTGAAGCAGCAGACTCCAGAAGAAGATCATGTCGTCTGTACCAAATGGCACTAATGGCCTCGGCAATCAGACAAAATGAAGACGTTTTTGAGAAAGAGGAGCAGGATAGGGGAAGCGTCAAAACTAAAATAGTGATCGGATTTGGCGAAACAACAGACCGGGTGAGAACTGTAATCAAACGGAATACGGGATCCCACTAGGGCTGAACCAAAGGGCAGTCACAAAATATGTGTTTACTACTTTCAGAAGTAGCCCGACACAACTGAAATTTGTCATTGTTGCATTTTGTCGAGTTTTCAAACCACGCGTGCACCTACAGGAAGAATATTATGTAAAATCCTCCAAAGGATAACGCGACAGGAGGGATCAATGAAAGTATGAAGTAGATTTGTCCATGTTGAGGAACTTGAGGCATATCCTACACTTCGTTTTCTTGCAACTACTAAAGGGGTACTGGTGTAAGGAGAGAGCATAATGTGGTACAGTTGACGGTTGGTTGGGAAATCATGAATATCGTTTTTCGAAGAAAAAATTCTGAAAGCTAACCAACATTCGGAATAAAAGGACGGCTTCCAAAATGTATGGGGAAGGCTATTTGATGCCAAAGAAGAATCAAAGTGCGTAAGTGGAAACCCATCCAATATCTGGTAAATGGTTTCCACTTAGCCCTAATTTTAGCTACAAAATTTATGAGCCATATACTACCTTCACACTTAGGTAGATACATTGTAGACCTAGCAAGGGGCTCACTTCGACGATGACCCCCCAAATAAATTTAAAAATTGCATATTGTAACAAACGGAAGTAGCGTACACTAATTGGAATAACTGAGCATATGTACCGAAGTAGTTTACTAGCAACATAACAAGTAGCTAAAACTGCACAATCAAAATGAAAAGTGGCACGAGTTTGAAAGAGACGGTAATGTCGAAGTGATTTTTAAATATAACGTGCGATAATGGTCATCCATCGTGAGGGGGGTGCCGAATTTGACACCAAGAAACTTCAAATTGTCCACCCACGAAGTGTCAAAGGGATGATCCCCTCGAGTGCCCCATTTTCCGAAAAAGAAACCTTTAGTTTTAAAACAGCTTAATACATTATTAAATGCAGTAATTCCTTATACACTATAAACTATATATGAACAGATTTCTAATGTCATTAACTAATTTAGGGAATATAAAAAAATGCTTCAAAGATAAACATGTGACTTACATTAATTAAGAATGTCACAAACTGGACAAGTCGAGCTAATTCCATACGTCCAGAAATATGGAATCAAACCAAAACTGTCAGCAGTACATGTTGCCAACCTTTTACATTCCGCCACCCTGGCACTAATTAGCCATTCGTTGTAAACAAAATGTCATTAGTTCGACATCCGTTCTTTCTTTAATCGTTTGCTTATATAAAGTTTTCCCTGTGAATTCACATGGAACTTCGCACCTTCGTCTCTGTAATTATGATTATCACTGAATACAAGAGATGGGTTCTAACTGTTTCGTCCTCTCATGCTTAGCCCGTTCTTTGGCCTCCTCGTGAACATTGGTGTCAATATAATGTTTATTGTGAACTTTCACTAAGGACTGAGTCTTCTAACAATGGTTGCACCTTCAGTTCAGTCGTTTTGTTATGTCCCTTAAGATGCCATCGAATCTGAGTTCTTTGCCCATCTTGGAATCTCCAGCCCACTATTGGACAAATGCTAGCTTCTACAAAGGCGATATGCCTTTTGTTACAGTGTGCTGTTAGTTTGTGATATGTGTGGAAAGAAGTTTGTCTGCAGCTGTCTACTGGACATGCTTGTACCACTTCAAACTCAAGGCACTCTGCATTGTGAAAATCCACTATCTCTTCCTCATCATATTCTAAGACATCAGCCATTTCTGAAAATAGATGAAAGAGGTTTGAGAAAAAATCACTCTAAGCAAGTTATAACTCAACCAATAAAATTGTATTAAATTCAGTTTTTAGTTCCTATCCAAGCTGAGCCAAAAGCCATACAATATATATCAGATATACCTAATACCTAGGTTATAGCCTACTACGACTTTGAACTACTCCTACAAAATCACCATACCTATAACCATGACAACATTTTGTAAGTCTGGAAGATTCCCAATCCCAAGGTACAATTCGCCATAGGAATGGCTAATTCCTAAATGATACGAAAAACAAGATCTCTCTAAGGTTGGCATTACTCTTTTGAATGATACTGTCCACAGTCAAAACCCACCAATAAGCCTGCAGACGTGAAAGCCTTAATAAGGCAGTAAGGAATAAATTTAGGGACAAATGTCTGGCAACCAATATGAAATGGAAGGGTAATATTGTCTTCAATCTTAAGTGCATTACCTTCAACAAAATCTTAGCCTGGGCATCAGTCACTCTGTCCATCAACAATAATAGACAACTTGATAGCTACCTGCCTTGAAATGAGATTAAACTTCGAACCATAATCTACCAATACTCGACATTTCTTGCCATAAAGCTCAATGTTTACATACAGACAGGAACCTGTTTTCACTGGCTGAGTTACTTGGTATTGGGGTGAACTTTTGGTCTAAAGTTCAACCCTTTTTGTCATCCTTCTTTGGACAAAAAGGAACTTTTTTGATTACAAAATTTCTTTTTTGAGGATAGCTTGTTTTTCATTGAATGGTTTCTACATCATATCGATCAGTTTATCTACTCTTTCATCTGTGTTGGGTCTCCCTGTTAATTTGTGCAGTATTTCCAAATCAGGGGCATACTTTTGATCGTTGCCCTCTTCAAAAACAGAAGAAACATAGTGGTAAATAACTGGTTTTCTTATTTTCTTTGCTAATTGAAAAGATTCAAATTGAATACTTATTGAAAGAGCCTCATGAAATGTTAAATCTTTATCCATGAAAAGACATTTTTCAAGTTCCTCACCTCCGCAGCCTCTTATAAACAGCTGGAGCAAACATTTGTCTCTCGAATGATGGCATATCAGGATATACTACCCTACACAGGCGCTTCAGTTCAAATGTATAACTCTTCATACTGGGTAATTTGCAACCAACTGCTCTTTGAGTTTGAATCGCTTTTCTAAAGCTCTGACTACCACATTATAATCAAGCCTTTCTTTATGACCCACTTCACCCTTTAGATGCATCATCAATCGAGTTCACTCAACAGGAGTCTTCTGATTGTACTGAGCAAACAGTTCAGATTGCACTAAATACTCATCTAAATTTTCTTTCCCATATAAAGTTTCTATTGTGTGTATTCGATGTTTCACTTTTGGATTTGTAAGATTATTTTTATAACAAGAAGTATCACTCTTGGGAGTTTAAAAAATTAAAAAGCGGTGATCTACAGGTGCCATTGATTTTGGAAGGAGTACTGTGATTGTGATTTAAAGAAACTGGTTGTGTTACCTTATAACAGTAACCTTGACCTCTAGGTTCATATGGAGTACCAGGAGTTTACCATTCATTAATGTCAGGGCTTTCGTTTAAAACTGACACATGTTTAACATTGGTTCCGCAAGAATTCCTCATATTCAACCTTGACCCACTGGCAAAAATTCCCTTTCTCTGTTTACCTGTTAATGTGTTTAAATGGTCAGTTAAGGGAGTCTCTAACACTCTTGTTCGAAAACAGGACTTCTAATGGAACTTTGGTCCACCAAATTTGAACTATCGAGATGATCCTGGCTGACACCACAAACTGTTCAAGTCAGGTTCATGTATGTGCCTGGGCATGCTATTTAAACCATCTTCAGTTGCCATGTTAATGTGATTTCTCAAGCAACCAGAAACCCCAAGTAGAGACCAGGGCATTTGTGTCTACAAATTATTTTCCTCTGAACTACTAGGAGGAGTTGCTTCTTTATTCATGCAAAGGGGGACTGTGGTTTGTTAAATTCTGGAAGAAACCATTGTCTAGGTCTACTTTCTGATGGAGGATGCATCTGAGATGGACTCAAATCGATCATTTCTCCATTATTTTAAAAGTTACAAAAGGCATCAAGACTTTCGAAAATTTAGTTTTCAAAAAAGGATTCCAGATGAGCCCCCAATATGTAACGGCTCAAAAATACGGCTCATTGGCAGTCCTGGAGTTGAAAAGCAAACAGGATAGCAAATTTCTATTTCCTACCCAAACTAATTTAAAAAAGGAAAATAAAGCAAGTCTATGCCTTTTATTTACATTTTCTGATGAAAGATACTTCCACAAAGTAGATCTGCGAGGAACTGGAATGTAATAGGTTTAGTCTGAATTGGGAAAAACTCCAGTAAATTCAAACTAATGAAATTAGTAGGAACGATACAACATGTCTAAATACTTATCTGAAGTTCAACATCTAGCGACCTAATGAAACTTTCAGTGTTATCTTGAGGAGAATCGCCACAGACAAACAAACAAGTCGATTGTTTTCATGACTATATAATGAAGTTGCCAACACAAACGAGTCGATCCGATCGTTTTCTCGTTAGTGTAAGTTGACAACTCCTAACCAAAATGGTTAGCCGGCCTGGACTTAATCACATTTGAGAAAAGCATCAACTGTGGATGGAATCCACCCCAAAACATCTTAGTACATTTTTAACCCTTTAAACCCGAGAGGCCGCTTTTCCGGAACAGGAACATGACAGGTCACAATTTCACTAAAAGGATGGCTGCTAAGTGAATGAGTGGGGTAGACCAATGACTATTTTCACCTTGCAGCCACAAGGCTGCACGTTGAATATATTAATTGGTCTACCCCCAAATAATGTATATGGACTCTTTCAATGGCTACTATTGAATGTACTTGGAAGATACCACCAGGGTTCAAAGAGTTAAATGCAGAAAGTCCGTATACATTATAAATTGTATATGAACAGATTTCTAATATCATTAACTAATTTATGGAATACAAAAAAGTGCTTTAAAGATAAACATATGACTTATATTAATTAAGAATTTCACAGAATGGACAAGTCGAGCTACTTTCATATGTCCAGAAATATAGAATCAAGCCAAAACTATCAGCAGTACATGTTGCCCACATTTTACAATCCGCTTACCTGGTATTAATTAGTAATAATTAGTTGTAAACAACATGTACCAGTCTGTAAATTAATGTCATTACTTCGGCATCCATTCTTTCTTTAATCTTTTGCTTATATAAATTTCTATGGAATAGAAATAATTATTTTAAAGATAAACAGTTGATTTATAGTAATTAAGAATCCCACGGACAGGACACGTTGAGCTACTTTCATATGTCCAGAAATATGGAATCAAGTTCTTGCTTAAGATCCAAACAGAACTTTTAGCAGTACATGTTGCTAACATGTTACACTGGTAACCACAGATTGTGATTGCTGAGCTGCCCCGATAACTGTCGAGAACTGGGGTGGTTCATCCTCCTGTGGCCATGTCTGTCGGAAATATAAATTTTGGTTGTCAGTCAGAAAAGTTGCTTGTCGCTCGAACGCCAACATTTTCCAGGAAAGCCGCTGACACGAGAAAAAAACGTTGAACAGAATTTTCATAGTGCAAAAATACCCCTATGTCCCAAATAAAAATTAACCATTGTATGAAAGCACGGATTATTTATAAGTATATGGCAATTGAATAGTGATGTAAATGAAAAATATCCATGTATTATATTTTAGTAGAATTACTTTGGTTAAACGAAAATATTTTTTTTTAAAAATAACAATAAACGAACGTTTCCGACCCATTTCGTTTTTGAATTGTTTTAAAGATGTACATTGAGTTAGGTTTCAAGTCTGTAACGACGGTCAACGACCCGGGAACACAGTTGGGGAAATTCTCATCACCACATCCCACCATGTCGAGCCTGATTTTGAGTAATACTTTACAAGTTTCTGTTAAGTGTTGTATTAGGAAGCTAAGTTAATTTTCTACACTTTCACAATGGATAAATCGGAGAATAGATTCACTTTCACCGGAAGTTCTTCCGAAGTTTTGATCTACGAAGTGAAATATATCTATATTAATCCGAGGTTCATCAATCGGCCTGGAAGACCCAAATACAACACTTCAACTTTTTTTGTTTTCGCCACTCTTTCCAGAATTCCAGAAATATAAGTATGTGATGCGTTGACATTTTTGCCAGCCACCAACAAACATATATACACACCTGGACCTTAATTAAGCACCCCCTGAAATGTTTTATGACAGTGAAGTTGCTGTTACTGATTATTATGTTTTCATGATTGCTATGTCTTGCAGTACATTTTATCTCGTGAAACATGATGTTTCTGGTTGATGGCGTACCCCAAACACACCCCTGCATCCACGTGAAGCGTGTTACCCACGAATATCACAAAAAACACGATCATCCACATGCAATATCTGGGTATAAAACCTGAAAATTTGTCACTTCATTTTTCAGTAAATGATGACATGGCATGGAGGAGACTGTCAGAGGCACTAAGATGGCAGATCGTTGACATGTATGCAACAGGCACGTCATTCAAAGCTGTTGGAAGGCAACATATCTGTAGCCATTCTGTCATCAGCAGACTTGTCCGAAAAAATCAACAAACCAACGATATTAAGAACCGACCAAGGCCTGAACAACCCCGAAAAAAACTTTCCTAGGGAAAATCCGAGACTGGCACGCCTCTTTAGGCGTGAACCTTTTGCTTCAAGTGGGGTGTTGAAACGCCTTTGGCTCCACAACAGGCGATTGTGCAATCGAACTGTCCGAAACGTCTCAAAGCACTGGGTATGTGATCCAGAAGGGTCATCAAGCGTCCAGGTCTGTCCGATCATCATCAAAGACGACGTTTGGAGTGGTGTAAGGCACGACAACATTGGAATCTCAGGACATGGAGGAGAAGTCCATTGGTCAGACGAGAAAAGGTTCCTGCTTCACGTCACAGATGGTCGTATGAGAGTGTGGAGGCATAGAAATACTGCTTACGCGCTCGGGAACGTCATACCTACTGTTCCTTGTGGTAGAGGATCCGTAATCATCTGGGGATGCCTCTCTCATGATTGTAAACTTGATATGGTGACCGTACGTGGGAATGTCGATGGTCATCAGTACATCCGGGACATTTTCAATCCGGTTGTCGTTCCTCATTTTGACAACCGTTGGCTACTCGCCCTATATTCATGGACGACAATGTAAGGCCACATCGTTCCCATGCTGTGAGAGAATTTCTTCAGAGCATCGCTATTACAACATCACCTTGGCCTGCAATGAGCCCCGATTTGAATCTCTTAGAACACATCTGGGACTTTTTTGGACGTCGTGTGTAAGCAAGGGATCCTCCTGTACAGAATTTGACCGATTTGGAAGCTGCATTGCATGAGAAATGGCAGCAGTTTCCTCTATCAGAAGGCTCACTGGTAGCATTAGGAGAAGGGTTCAGGCTGTCATCCGGGCACGTGGTGGATACACTCGGTACTGACGCCAGACACTGCTATTGCGTTCAGGAGATCACAAGTTATATGTTTTGTTAGTAATTACCGGCATTGTTTCATCATGGACCGTTCCAACGCCATACTTGTCGAGAGAACTTTTTTCCATCAAAAACATTAGTGACAGATATGTGTAATTAGCGCCAGTAAAATACTACATATTTTCATCATTGTGTTGTCTTTCGTTTGTCAATAGACCATTCTTTCCGCAAACAATCACTTTTGGCCATTTTAAAGATAGCATGAAAGTAATGACAGTTTCTATTAACACCACTGCGAAAAAGGGGGTGCTTAATTAAGTTCTAAGTGTATACATATAATCGCGGAAACCGAATTTTGTCCGAAACTTTCTTTCAAATGTCATTTCTTGCACTTTTCTGTCATCGACTCGAATTCATGCAATATGTCGATGCTTATGGCCAGTTGCTACCACGGGCAAAACTCATCAATTGTGTTTCTTTGGGCCTTTCCATTCAATTTCGATTCAAATTGAGATCCCGTCGGTTATCACTCGAATTCTCAACATCAATGGCCATATACCAGATTCAGCATCAGAAAGATCGCATTATTTCTCAGTTATTTTTCCGCATCTTCCATTGCTTGATAGTCTGAATGTGAAAAGTAGATGGCGGATTAGTCGGAAGGAGGGTAGTAAATCTTATTTGTCCCGATTGTGGCGGCTTCTAGTCCAGACTGATAACGTGTCTCAGCTACATCATCAAAACATGCCTTCGTTGAAGGCATGGCGGCATGCCGTGATGTTTCGAGATTATAGTTAAAAAACTCATTTCTTGAAAATTTATTTGAAGATAAATACGTGCAATAGGCGTGACGCATGAGCTTTCCAACTTCTTACTTAATTAGTACAACCGTCCTCCGAATTCGCTAAGATGGGCCCCCAACATCTAAACTCAAGCGTCACATTCTTCCATTTATATGACTGACTGTGTGTGTGGCGCAAGACCAAGTATCAAATCTAGACCCTAAGGAAGTACATACACAGAACGACACAGACGTATGAATGGGTTAATCGATATGGCACGAGTGCCAGCGCGGAAGGATAAAACGAGAGGTCGTTCTGTGTTTATTACATGCCTACATGTCCAAAAAAAAAACAATTATCAGAAGGACACTCAGCAATTCATTTGACAACTATCAACAAAAAGAATACATTTTATCGCGAAACAAATTTGCGGGGGGAACCCGTGCTACTATTTTGTTTCAATGTGGTCTATGTGCCTTCTTCAGAGCAAGTTGGGTTTACGATTTTGTGGTTAAAAAAGTGTATATAATTTGGATAATTTTTCTCGCCTGGAGTGAACGCGTAAATATAGGTATGTGGCGGACCCCGAAATACCGATTTATCAAGTAAGCCATATGTGTATCTTAATGGAAATAAATCAAATAAACGTGATAACTTTAATGGAGAGGAATCTCATTAGGAGTCTGTAACTCTAATTAGCGGTTATCTGGTCCGAAACAACGATCTTGCCATATAAGCTTCAAACAAAAGACACTGGTTTAGCCACCAAAGGTAATCAGTCATCTAATTATATGGTAATTAGTGGCGATTATCTCCTATTCGTAAGTAACGCACGTGGTAGGCCTGGTAGCATCAGTTTTTGACAAAGGACTGTCTGAAGTGTCAAGGAAAAACAAACTTAAAAGAATTTGAAAGAATATTAAATTAAGACACATCTATAGCGGCGAAGTTCAAGAGAAGCAATTAAAATAGGAATCAATGTCCTTGCGAACGGATAAGAGTCGGGTTTTTTTCGAAAATTTCATTCCTGTCTCAATAAGATTGTGGATCGTAGGCGAGGAGCTTGGGGATGCCCCATGCTATAGGTTAGAGAGGGTGCCGCATCGATGAGAAAGTATAGGCACGTTGTAATGTAAGGGGAGCCACTCATATTTAGAGTAAGAAGAGTCGCGGGCCAAGTCGATGGCCATATATGAGTCTAGGATCAGAAATTGGAAGTACGAGCTCAAGGGAGCTCACGAATGTTGGCATTTGTAGACGGTATTACCTGTTGTAGAAGGCAAGCCATACATAGAGTAGGCTTTGCCTGTATGAACATTAGTCTGAAATAAATGGAGGGGAGCACTTAACCTGCTAGGTGGCGACTGTTGGAGAGAAAAACGTGCAATCCAGTGACGATACATTAGTGGCCGTGCGACGACAAAGTTAGAGTGCCTTTCCGTTACATGTTAGAGGAAAGGCATCCAAATAAAGTGGCTCTACATTAGTGGCCATGCGACGGCAGTGGTATAGTGAAGTTCCTGTTGTATGAAAAGGCGGCCAGAGTCCAAAGACTCTTCGTTGAGCCAAGAGGACCAAACACGAGCGACAAGGAAGAACCAACTAGCGACAACAGAGAACGGGGTCCCGCAGAGTGACTCAAAAACTGTGTGGATGGGTGTGATTGGCGTTTGTGTTTTATTCATTGGGTTTTATGTGAGTTTCAGATTACCATGTTTTTTCTCTTTATATTAAAATTGTTAATTTCAGTGAACACCTGTTGATTTATGATTTTTGAGGAAAAGTCAATGACCCCTTCATGATAAGAACCACTCTAACAAAAAAAGGGCCGGTTCGTCACGGTGAGACATACACTCATGCACTGATTCAGACGACACTCCTAGAGTTTTGGCTGAATACGCGGCATGAATCTATTTCCCGCAGCACCGACCACGCCCCGGTTTCTGACATATGGTCGAGGCTAATACCAGGATCTCCCTAAAAAGTAACAATTGAAAAGTTCAAAATCAACAGGATCGCTCAATGACAATTTTATTACTTTTTTCAGTTTTATGTTCATACAGGTTGCTGCAATTAAACTTTGATAGTTGTTTTTAAAAGTTGTGTTGGGGTTAATTTTTGGTTAAATTAGCTCTTCAATTCGATCGGCGAATTGAATATAACGGTGGTGGAAATTCTCGCATAATAATAGGACGCAGTGTAGGAAAGGGAATAATTAACCCTTTAAGTGAAAAATATTTTTGTGTGTGATAAATTTCAGAAATGGATGCCTTGCTTGGAACAGTGGATTAGCATGGGAGAGCGGTTGGGCTTCGCGGGTAGTGAATTACAAAAAAATTGTGAAAGATGAGCAAAAGCGTCAGGTTACGTGAGGCGCGAGGAGGCTGTCTTACGGGCAGCCGAACGGGATAAACAGATTACATTAGAGTGAGAAAGAGCTGAAGAGAGAGAGAGAGAGAGAGAGAGAGAGAGAGAGAGAGAGAGAGAGAGAAAGAGAGAGAGAGAGAGAGAGGAGAGAGAAAGAGAGAGCACTAAGAGCTACGGAGCCGGAGAAAGAAATTCAGGTTGAGCGCGAAAGGTCTGAAAGGGCGAGTGAGGAAGCTGAAAGGGCGCGTGAAGAGTCTGAAAGGGCGCGCGAGGAGGCTGAAAAGCAACATGAGATGGAGATGGACATTTTAAGGGCCAGGACGCAGTTACTTGGAGCTAATGGTAGACAGGGTGGAGAAAGTCCCGGGGAAAACGTGAGGGCACCTTATCCCCAGTTACCCAAGTTCAATGAATAGACTGCTGCTGGTGGGCAAGTCGCTACAAGTGTATGTGAGCATGCCCCTGACCAAGCTAATGACTACGGTGAGCTAAAAAGGCTACCCTCAAGAGGCACCATCTCATCGGGGAGTGTTTCAGGTCGAAATTCAGAGAATGTAAGGCTGAGAAGGGTGAAGGTGTGAACCAGTTTGTGTCAAGGACCACAAGATATTTCGACAGAAGGGTCGAACTATCAGGAATTGAAGTCATTTCCCTGACTGAAGGACCTACTTATCAGGGAGCAATTTATGTCGTCGTGTGTCCCCGAGATGGCTTTGTTTGTTAAGGATAGGAAGCCGGATACTGTGGAGGAAATGACCAGAGTGGCCGAGTAGTATGTGGAGGCTCATGGGGGAGGTTTGATCCAGGGTAGGTCGGGCTGGAGTGGAGGTAACGTGGCTCCTAAGACGTCCGTTAGACCCCCAAGCTCCGAGACGGAAATTTCTAGGGTGAATCAGAAGAGAGTGTCAGGGCTCAGGGACACCACTTGTTTCGTGTGTAATAAAGGGGGGAACCTGGCCAGAGACTGTTGGAGAAGGATGGTCGCAGGGAGTCAAAGCCCCATCCCCCCACCCCCAAGGATTAGAGGGAGGGACTTGTCCCTGATTAGTAGCAGAAGAGGGAGTAATGCGATACAGCCTGTGGAGAAAAGAAGACAGACAGCGGCATTCTGCCAAACAATCGGGCTAGAGAGAGGCCCACTGTGCCAAGCACTCGAGGCTGGCAGCTCGGTCTGGAAGGAGGGGAGGTATTGCCCATAATTAGTGGATTGTGCGAGGGATACCCCTCCCTTGGTAAAAAAGGTGGAGATGCTGGTGTACCCAGCGTATGTGGGTGACCTAGCAGTCCGTTTGCTACGTGCCACAGGGTGCCACAGGGTGCAGTAGTGCAGCAGCAAACAGGGAACTCGTTGGTGACGGGCAGTGCTAATAGATGGCACGATTAGGGGGTTCCCACTTGCGACGGTGAGAGTGGATACCCCATTCTATGACGGCGAAGTAGAGGTAATGTGTATTGAGGCACCCATCTATTCTCTCGTACTTGGAACATACCCGTGGTATTTTCAGAACCCTGGCAAGATATGGTCGGAGAGGAAAGCACCCAAAGGGGCATTCGGGCGGTCACTCGAGTCCAAGCCACGGAGATAAAGCGGACGGTGAAATCATGGAGGGGTCCTTGGAGTCAAGTACGATGGCCCATGCAAAGTGCATAATGGAAGCCCCTAAGGTTAACCCTTTGCACAAGAAAAGTCAGGGGACTCGCTGAATGGAAGCAGTCAAGGTATGTGGAAGAGGAGAGGCGTAAAAAGGGTCCTAACTGGAGTAAACCAAAGGTTAGGAACTTTCAGGTCGGTCAAGATTGGTAAGTCTTCTCGAAGCGCTGACCATCACCGAAGGCGTCGGAGAGGGGGGGGGGGGTTCTCCCCTCCGATGCCCTCGGTGACGGTCAGCACATCAGGGAAGCATGAGAGGAGCATAACCCACCACCCTTTGTAAGTTGGACCGAAAAAGATTTTTGAAACTACCATTAGTAAGGGAATCCTGATTGGTTTCATATCTTTCTGTCGCATAATTCCACGCAGTAGGTAAAGGGTTAACTGTCCTCATGACAATATTTGTTTGAGAAAATATATACGAAATGGCAGCTTTTGAGCTTCGAACGAAGCGAAACTGTAGCTTGATATGGTAAATAAATCTAATACTGATCGCGTATCTGGGAACTAAATTTCGAGGTAGCTAGAAAAAAATAGCCTGCGCTCTTTTTTGTCTTGTCGCCTTTCTCAACTGACTTCGCTTGGGGCCGAACGATAACAAGGGCCGAGTTCTCCTATAAGCAAACTTCTCAGAATGTGAGCCAAATCGTCGCTATCTCAGCGCTGTTGACACTGCATTCACTTTTTATGAACATGGGCCCTCAAACAGCATGAATTTGAGGATTGAATTCACAAACAAATCAGACCATATTTTATCTTGAACATTTTGTCCGGGAGATTAAGTGCATTAACTTGGGTCTTGGAGAATTTGTCCGGGTGCCAATTGGGTAGTATTGGGGGCTGTTAGGTGTTATTGGGTAGATTGGGTGTTATTGGGTAAATCGACGTGTCCCCCAATGCATTGAACATTGCCGTGCAAGTATTTTTATACTCAAAAAGTAGTTGGGACAAAAATTTTTAAAGTAGGTCACGCTAATATCTCAAGCATGGTATGGCCTATGGAAAATATATTGAAATACTATGTTTCTCCTGTCGAATGGCATTATTATTATAATAAGTATTATTGCGATTTTTCTAGAAGTTCATCAGTTGAAGATGGATAATCTCACTGAGTTCTCGTGCTCACGATTCTAAAGTGGTCCGACGCCGTCAAGAGGCTTTAGACTTTTATTAGGGCTTAACGACACATTAATAGCCAAGGTCATATCGCGTCAGTGCCAATTTTACGGGTGGATGAAGCCGGTGTACCCGGAGACAACCACCGAGCATTCAGCTGCCAGCTCCCCCAACATCGTAATGCCGTATTGCAGCACAGGCAGGGTTAGATCAGTTGAAGACATACGCGTCATCGACGTGCAGTATGCCTTAGTACACGGCGTCATCGTGCCCCCATGTGAACAATTGGGGTGCAGTGCCTTGCCCAAGGACACAATGCGGGAGTCCGAATCGATCGCTCAGACGGCCACCCATCCAAGGACTTACCGGGCTCGACGTTGCTTAACTTCTGTGATCTGAGGAGAACCGGGGTATCGCAACGCCTCCGCATCCCCGACAATGGAATTAAAAAAAAATGTTGAAATCAGACGGGACAATACAATTAACCAGTGCTCGTTATGTGTTAAACATACTGTGCTATTCTGTATTCTAGTTTTGTAAAACCTGTTTTATATGTCCTTCTTTTTTTACTTTTTGGCCGTATTGCATTTATGACAAAAATAAAATGGATGAAAAATAAATATAGTCTCTCAGTTTTCTTTACCTCAATAATGGTAGTATAGGCTATATAAAGCCTTCCTGTTTGGTATGAATCGACCAAGCCTATGGTGCGACTCGACCATAACATGGTGCAAATGGATTTCAAGGATGGTGCGAATCAACTAGTGGGATGGTGCGAATTGACTTTTAAGATGGTGCGAATCAACTTCACGGATGGTGCGAATCGACCGTGGTACGAATCATTCTTGGTGCAGTTGGACCGTTCCCCTAATAATAGTAATAACCTGGCCGGCCGCTGATTTGTCGTTGTTCCCAGTGAGGCCTTGATTGGCCCTGTGCTCCAAATACCTCCTTATCCCTAAGCCTCTTCTCTCCTCCCAACACTCGGGGCATATCTAGCCACCCCCCCCCCCCCCCCGGATTATAAGCGTCGGTGAAATTCTGGCGCCACCCCTGAGCATAGGTCTACCAGTAACCTGTATTATTACCACTCAATAAATAAGTTACTTGTCGATTAACATGATTTTGGAGGGCCGTTAAAACTCCATAATTTCAGTGACGTCATTCGACGGAGCCGGGCCGCGGGCGATAATGGTATAAATAGCCATTAGCGGCCCGTGGCCCCGCTATTTTTAGATTCCATGGTCTAATGAATTACTCCCATTCCGATGACGTCCCTTTGTATTTCTGAACTGAAGTCGAACGCACGATCGAAACAGAAATATCGAACCGACTTTAGAGATTATTTCTTCCAGCAATTCCCTCGTGTGGTTAGCTGTAACAAGGAGTGGTAACAAGGAGTGGTAATAATAGTAATAACATGATTGTTGTGTTGTCAGGCATCATGATTCATTAGCGGCCCTGCAGCAATGATGAACAGCCCTTGGGCTTATTAACGGCCCTCGACTTCGTCTCGGGCCTTTAATCTGTATCTGTATCTGTATTTGTACCTGTTTTTTTTGCAGTTCTCGGGGCAAAATTTTAATTTTTTTCTCAAGAAGCCAGTGGTTGAATTGGGTTTACTTACAATTTTGGATATGTGGGAGTCCCATTTCAGGTCCTGAGATAGTATCACCCCCAGGTATGGTGATTGGGAAACTTGTTTTAGAATTTGATTATCCAGGGTGTAGAAATGGGGTGACTTTTCGTTAGTGGACATGAGGTAGCATTTTTTTGCATTAAATTTCATGCCCCAGTTTGAAGCCCATTTTTCCAGTTGGATCAAGTCATTTTGGAGAATACTGTGATCAGCCTGTGATTTCATCGGGCGGTATAACAGGCAGTCATCAGCAAATAATCTTACCTGGGAATTTACTGAAAGCGGCAGGTCATTGATGTGGCATAAGAACAGTATGAGGCCCAGGACTGTACCCTGTGGTACACCTGACTCGACTGGGACCGATGTGGAGCCTTCACCGTCGATAACTACCCGTATGTGTCGTTTCGTGAGAAATGTGGTGAGCCAATCATGGATGGAGCCTTTGATGCCATAATGCTGAAGTTTGTACAGAAGGCGTTTGTGTGGTACTGTATCAAAGGCTTTTGAGAAGTCGAGTATGATTATATCATTTTGTGTGTTATGTTCGTGGTGTGTAAAAAAATCCTGCATTGTTGTAAGTAGCTGGGTCTCACATGAGAACCCTGATCTAAAGCCATGGTTTAGGTTTGTAAGGGCGCCTGTCGATTCCAGGTGGGTCAACAGATGTTTACAAATAATATGTTCCAAAAGCTTACAAGTAACTGATGTTAAAGATACAGGTCTATAGTTTTCTGCTAGGTGGACGTCTCCCTTTTTGTAGACAGGTGATATGTTGGCATTTAACCAGTCCTCGGGGAGTGTTCCTGTGTCAATTGACTTTTGGAAGATGCTTGCTAGGCCTGGGGCTAGCTCTGCTGAGCACTCTTTTAGTATTTGGTTTGGGATATTATCAGGCCCTGTGGCTTTGGATGTATTTAATGATCTTAGCATTTTTTCAACACCGGTTGTTGTTATTGTGATTTTATCAATTCTCCTCGCCTCTGGTTCAACCATGGTTGGTAGCTGTGATTTATGGTCTTTAGTAAAGACGGATTTAAATTGGTCAAGTAGCACTTCAGCCTTGTCTGTTGGATCATTTACAAGCTTCCCCTGTTTTTTCAAAGGTGGGACGCCTATGCGGTCTTGTTTCATTGACTTAATATACTTCCAAAATGGTTTTCAATTCCGGTTTTCAAGGCCTTCATTTATACATTTGTTTATGTATGTTATTTCTGCTAATTTATATTCCCTTCTACACTGTTTTTGGAATACTTTGAAATCGCTCCACTGTCCAGAATTCTTGGCCATGTTATATAATCGGGCTTTTCTTTTGGACATTTTCTTGAGGTGCTTATTGAACCAAGGTAACGAGGTATTTGGTCTAATAGTTTTGGATGGTATATTTCCAGACATTGAGGTACTAATGTCTTCTTTGAATGTATCCCACAATAGGTTTATACCTTGTGTGTGTGCATTTGTAATGATTGTTTTACTAAGTTGTTTCATGCCATCTTTTAATTTATCCCAATTGGCTTTTTTATAGATGAATATTTTTCGAGACTTTACTTTATTGTGTTCTGGGGCTTGGTCAAGATCTGTTACAACCATTGCATGGTCACTAATCCCAGGGATGCTAGAAGATGACTTAACCAGGGATGGGTTGTTTGTAAAAACCAGTTCAAGGATATTATCTAATCTGGTTGGCTCATTGTGGACTTGAATCAGGCCATGGTCGGTAATCAAGTCAAGAAGGGCGAGTTGGACTTCCCTATCTTGTGCCCCTGGCTTGACAACTTGTGCTTCCCAGTCAATGTCAGGGCAGTTGAAATCCCCTGCTATTATGATGTTATGGCCTCTCAGCTTGGGCATTAATTTTTCTGAAGATGCTGCAAGATTTTTTATGTCAGCCATCTTTCTATGGGGCATGTAAAATGTTGCTACATACAGATCCCGTTTATTTGATAGTGTGATCTTGGACCATTCAATCTCACAGTCTGTAATTAGGTTTATCTCCTCTGTTGCTGGTATTTTCTGGTTTATGGCGGTAACCCCCCCCCCCCCCCCCCCCCCCCCCCCCCCCCCCCACCTCTGGTTTGTCTATCATTTCTGTGTATAATATAGTTATCCGGAAAAACGTCACATGATAATATGGCATCTTTGGATGGTACATTTCCAGGTGTTATCCCTCTAAGCCAGGATTCAGTACCGCAGATAATACCTGGTTTGATATAGTCTATGGTCGCTTTGAGCTCTGACTGATGTTCTTTTACTCTACGACAGTTTATGGTAAGTATCCTAAGGTTTTTTTGGTGGTGGTGTTCGTTTTGTATTATTTTTGTGATTGATTTTGTCCTTGGTGAATGCGATGAGGACAGTCGGCTTTTTGGATGGTGTGGGCTACTAGTGAAGAGTGGGTTGAAATTTATGTCTGAGTAGACAGAGTCTATTGTGTCGTTAACATTTTCAAGAGGATTGAACATGTTAGTCGTATGAAGCTGGTAGCTATTGAAGGTGAAGGTGTCCAGGTTTAGGGTGTTGCATTTGCAGCAGTGCCAGGTTACTTGACTGTGTTCGAGTTTTTCTAATTCTTTTGAGCTGATTTCCTCACAGGATTTGTGGAACCAGATGTTACAGTTGTCACGGCATATACCTTGGTCAGACCAATTTACTTAATATTCACAGAGGCCACATGGGAATACCGAAGTTTGGCGTGGTCCAGGGTTTGTTTCGATATCACCTGATACACATAATAGTAAAAGTGAGATGTTAATGTTTTTTATAATTGTCCTTTTTGAAGTTGTAAGTTGGTGTATATATCTGGATTTTGTTTGTAATGAGGTAATACAGCTAAGTGTGGTATTTTGTATAATCTTGTCTGCCTTCCAGTGTTTATAGTTATTTAGTATCACTAAGGAGTAAGGACATAAATATTAATGATTGTAGGTAAATAAAGCGCAGTCTTTCATTGTTGTGACTCATGGTAGTCTAATTTCTTGGATTCCTGCGTTGCCCAGTCCAGTAGATGGTTATGGTAATGTATATGCAATACGGTGACTCTAGGTTGGTTTAGCATGGAGTAACCCATATTCAACCGGGGGTGTCATGGATTGCATGAGATATTTACGGTAATAAATAATGTGCATAAACGTTAACGGTAGTAAATAATAGTGTTCTGTACTGTAATAGGTGGTGATTTGTAGTCAGTTTCTTGCTTGTTGAGTGATACCGGTTCTGATGCTTACCAGGGTAACTTGGTTAGCATGGAGAAGCCCATTCTCACCAGTACTCTGGGGCAATCATATCCAGCAGTCTCTCCTTGTCTGTGTCAGGATTCTTTTATTCCAGACTCTTGCTAGTAGGGGTTCAGGATGTACACCGTCTGCATACAGCTTAAAATTTAATAAACCCTCGGGCTGTTCATCATTGCTGCAGGGCCGCTAATGAACCACAATGCCCTCCAAAATCATGTTATTGTTATATTAATTGAGGTTCCAGAGTAAAAGAACACGAAAGCTCTTGTCTCGCCGTCAAAAAGTACACGTGCGCACAGACAGGCGAACGTGCGTGCCCAGGGCTATCACTAAAAAGTGTATACCGAGGCCGAGTCCGAGTCCGGAATTGGTGCATACAGAAATCAATTATTCAAATATCTCATTAATGCCGAAGTGTTGACGAGATATTTTTATCTATATGCCGTATAAACCCATCTTCTTTCGAAATAGTGAAAGAAAATCCAATTTTTTTCCATTTTCTGACGTATATCGTGAAAAATGTCTTTCAAACACACTAAAAAGTGTATACAGAAAGACTATTTGGTCACGTGATTTGTCTCTTAGTTTGATCGGCGGTGTTATGAATCTTATATTTTCCGCAAGTTCTGGAAGGAAACTGGCACGAGTCACACCCGTAAACTTCGGTAGTAATTTTGTTTCGTATATTTCTGACGTGTGTCCAAATTTTAATGTTGTACACAACTTATTTATCGATTTATTATCGATTGAAGTGCCTGAAGTGTTTTCAGCTGCCGAAGCCGGATCGCCGCCGAGTGAGATCGCGAGAGAGCGTATCTATAATTATTACCACTTTGCAGGGCGTTTCCTACTGCATTAATGTCGATTTAACGGGCAATCATATCCTCTATTGCTCGGTAGTCACGTGATAGGAGGGCCGCTAATGGAAAACAAAATTCATTATCGGCCCTCTTGTCACGTGACGTCTTTTAGAATTGAAAATTTAGAAATGAGGCGAGAACTCGCAAGGAAAAGTTGATGCTTTCGCCATGTTGCGGTCTTGTTGATCGACAGCAACAGAAACAAATGACACGTGGCCATGTTGTCAGTTGTAGCCATTTTCCATGGCAACTGATTCGTCATCTTTATTGCGTGCATTACCTCCCTCGCTGGAAGTGGAAGACGGAATTTTTTTAAACGTGGTCCCAAATAAAATGTTTCTGTTTTATTAAATTTTGTGTCTTTTGATTGCTGGGATATCATTTTGGAAATGTGTAAAATTACAAATTACGTAGTGGTAATAATAGTAATAACACGATTGTTGTCGGGCATAATGGTTCGTGAGCGGCCCTGCATCGATGTTGAACAGCCATTGGGCTTATTAACGGCCCTCGACTTCGTCTCGGGCCTTTAATAAACCCTCGGGCTGTTCAACATCGATGCAGGGCCGCTCACGAACCATAATGCCCTCCAAAATCATGTTATTGTTTAATTATACTTCAATTAAGAAAGCGTCCAAATTATGCATGTGATAAATGGAAGGAAGGACAAGACTAGAACGCCCCCTTTTCTTTAACTTATTCGCAGTCGGGTTGATTGTTTGGCTTTCGAGTCATTCCATAGTTTGATATTAAATAGATGTTTGCTTGGATTTCGAATCTCTCTCTCTCCTCTCTCTCTCTGTCTCTCGGCGATCGGCTTTCGGAAGCTGCATACACTTTTTAGTGTTAATTTCTATACACCTTCCCGGACTCGGCTGTTGACGATTTTCGCCTCAGGTGCTTCAATCGATAATAAATCGATAAATAAGTTGTGTACAACATTAAAATTTGGACACACGTCAGAAATATACGAAACAAAATTACTACCGAAGTTTACGGGTGTGACTCGTGCCAGTTTCCTTCCAGAACTTGCCGAAAATATAAGATCATAACACCACCGAGACAAATACCAGACAAATCACGTGACCAAATAGTCTTTCTGTATACACTTTTTAGTGTGTTTGAAAGACAATTTTAAGGATATAAGTCAGAAAATGGAAAAAAAAAATGATTTTCTTTCACTATTTCGAAAGAAGATGGATTTATACGGCATATAAATAAAAATATCTCGTGAACACTTCGGCATTAATGAGATATTCGAATAATTGATTTCTGTATACCCCAATTCCGGACTCGGCCTCGGTATACACTTTTTAGTGACAGCGCTTGCCCAGTCACGTGAAGATCAAAAATAGATCATTTTAATCACATGATATTCAAGATGGCATCAGGAAGAGCTGGGTAAGTTTCAAAATCTGATATGGATGTGGTACATGTTCAGCTTGTCACAATCATATAACGCCTATTTCTTATCAGTTTTGTGTGAAATAATCTACAGAGCAACAAAATTAAAATTCAGTTTTACACCCACGAGAAATATCGCTTACTGCATTTTATTGGCTCCGGGTCAAGTCGGCCTCGGGTCAAGTCATTACCACATACATTTCCTGTTTGGGGCGAGTTGACCCGACAAAAAGTTTTTTGTTTACTAACTTTATTTTTGTAATTTTTATATTTTTTTTAGTTAAAAACGGACAATTATGGAATATTAATTTATGTACTTACCTTTAATAATAAGAAAATCCTGTTCAAACAAATAAAATCCTTTATGCAACTTGCATAATGCAAGTTTTGTCTTTTGAAATTGAATCCACTATACAAAGCATGCATGAAAGAATAACTCCTTTCCAAGAATATGAAATTTAACACAAAAGTTAAAAAAATCGTGTTCACTGACTAAGGCGAAAATTGTCCTTTCAGTACCCAGACCTCAAACTTCATGATTCAAAAATAATAATTCTAATCTGTGTTTGTTTAAGTGGCTACATAACTATAAGTAATTGAATTTTGTTTATTTTGATGTTTCCACGTCTCACATTCCTTAAATTCAAATTAAATATACACAAATTATACATCAAAATGAAGGTTGAGATGTATTGAACATGAAACACATATGTAATCAACACATATGACATTTGGTCACAATTTGTTCTGGTGAAATATTATTCAATTTCAGTTCTGGTACGAATATGGTAGCAGGCTTTCAGGAACCATTGATGCCTGCTGTCAAATCTGTGAGTTGATTTTCATATGTGTTTCGTGTTCTATACATCTCAACCTTCATTTTGATGTTTAATTTGTGTATATTTAATTTGAATTTAAGGAATATTAGAGGTGGGAATTTCAAAATAAACAAAATTCCATTACTTATATGGCCCCTTAAAAAAGCAATGTGAGCAATGAGTGTAATTGTGGCTGACGACATTTCCTTAACAGGCCCGTCGGAACGAAATTTATATTGGGGGGGGGGGGGGGGGGGGCTGATATTGCTAATTTGGGTGAACTGGCTGATACTAAATGGGTATGGGGTATCCAGATGCCGAAGGCATTTGGCGCGAGTGCTGAAGGCAGGAGCTTTGTAAGTGGGTGTTACTCCCCCAGAAAATTTTTTGAAAAGGACATTCAAAGGAAGCATTCTGGTAGCTTTTGAAGCAGAAACCTCTTGATTTTTTTAAACGGCAAAAGTTGTTTTTTTAACAAAATGTTTCAAAAATCCCAATAGAACCCCATAACATTTGGGGACGGTTCTCACACCGGGCCTCACCTGCAGGCCGTGGCCGTATTCCGTCATGCTAAAAAACAGTCGGGCCTTATGGTGGATTCATTAGTTTTATCATTACGCCAACGGTTGTCGTGGTCTTCTAAGCTGCCAAAGGAATTGCTCAAAACGTTTGCACATAAACATATGCAGGTGCATGTTATACATTCAGTGATACGTTCATAATTCTAATCCAGGGGCGTAGTAAGCTAATTTTATTTGGGGGGGGGGGGGGTAGGACCTATATTCCCATGACGCGACGCGTCATCCGAGCGGCGAGTGGGGGTAAACAGGAGAGGGGATATCCTCCGTCTCGTTATGGGGGGACAGGGGGCCTCCCCCGAGAAAAGTTTCGAATTTAAGATGTAAAAACATGCATTCTGGTTGATTCTGAGCAAATAAATCGTATATTCCTATGACGCGAAGCGTCATCCGAACCGCGAAGAGGCGAGTGGGGTAAGCACGCGAGGAGGTACCTCCCCGTCTCGTTGGTGGGGGTCCGGGGGAAGTTTTTTTAATTTAAGATGTACAAATATGCATTCTGAGTGATTGTGAGCAAATACATCGTCAATAAGGAAATACGTCAGCTCTCTGTTCGGTTCCGACGGGCCTGCTTAACAGCTCTGAAAAGAGTTATCATAAATAAGTTTTTTGTTTAAAAAGCAATGAGTGTTTTTGGTGGATTGTGATTGTGGCTGACAACTGTTAGATCAACAGAAAACACCCGACAACAATAACACAAGTTCTGTTTTGGATGCACCTGAAAGTCCAGACGACAGCACGTCTTTGAATGTACCTTTTTTGGCTCACCAACGCTAGTTATGTGAGCCTATGGCATAGCCCTCATGTCGGCGTCGTCTGCGTCGGCGTCCGGATTCATTCATTTTGAACTTTTGTGCAGGTTTTGATTTTTTTTTTTTTTTTGCCTTTTTTTTTTTATGTCAGCATACTTTTCAGGGATAGTAATATTTTATTCAACCCTTTCCTTGCTTAGTTACTACTTGAATTTTGGACTTTTGTGTACAGGTTTTTGACTTTTCTGTGCAGGTTTTTGACTTTTGTGTACAGGTTTTGAAATTTTGTCTTCAAGTGGAGTTTTACCTTACTGGCATATTGCCATGGTGGTTACCTTGACATTTCAGGGTATTTTTCTCAAATTTTAACCCTTTGAAACAATTGTGATACTTTTTTTACTTTTATGTGCAGGTTTTGAGGTTTGTCTTTCTTTTCTTCCAAGTGGATATTTTTCAAGTAGAGTATCGCCTTACTGACATATTGCCATTGTGGTTACTATGACATTTGCAGGGTATTTTTCTCAATTTTAACCCTTTCAAACAAATGTGATACTTTTTTTTACTTTTATGTGCAGGTTTTGAGGTTTGTCTTTCTTTTCTTCCAAGTGGCGGCTTACCTTGTAGCATATTGCCATGGTTCCTATTTTATATTAGGATGCTTCTTGGAGCTAGTATTATATTATTTAAACCCTTTAGCTGCTTATTTACCTTAATTTTGGACTTTTTGTGTGCAAGTTTTTGACTTTTGTGTACAGGTTTTGATATTTTCTTTAAGTGGACTTTTACCTCACTGGGCATATTGCCATGGTGGTTAGTGTAACATTTTCAGGGGTATTTTTTACTAAATTTTAACCCTTTGAAACAAAGGTGATACTTTTTGGACTTTTATGTGCAGGTTTTGAGGTTTTTCTTTCTTTTCTTCCAAGTGGATATTTTTTCTGGTAGAGTTTCACCTTCCTGGCATATTGCGATGGTGGTTACTGTGACATTATCTGGGTATTTTTCTCAATTTTAACCCATTGAAACAAATGTGATGCTTTTGTTTTTACTTTTATGTGCAGGTTTTGAGGTTTGTCTTTCTTTTCTTCAAAGTGGAGACTTACCTTGTAGCATATTGCTATGGTTCCTATTTTATGTTAGCATGCTTCTTGGGGCTATTATTATATTATTTAACCCTTTAGCTCATTATTTTATTCATTCATTTTGAACTTTTGTGTGCAGGTTTTGATTTTTTTTTATGTCAGCATGCTTTTTAGGGATAGTAATATTTTATTCAACCCTTTCCATGCTTAGTTACTTGAATTTTGGACTTTTGTGTACAGGTTTTTGACTTTTCTGTGCAGATTTTTGACTTGTGTGTACAGGTTTTGAAATTTTGTCTTCGAGTGAAGTTTTACCTTACTGGCATATTGCCATGGTGGTTACCTTAACATTTCAGTGTATTTTTCTCAATTTTAACCCTTTGAAACAAATGTGATATTTTTTTTACTTTTATGTGCAGGTTTTGAGGTTTGTCTTTCTTTTCTACCAAGTGGATATTTTTCAAGTAGAGTTTCACCTTACAGGTTTTTGACTTTTCTGTGCAGATTTTTGACTTTTGTGTACAGGTTTTGAAATTTTGTCTTCGAGTGAAGTTTTACCTTACTGGCATATTGCCATTGTGGTTACTGTGACATTTCAGGGTATTTTTCTCAATTTTAACCCATTGAAACAAATGTGATACTTTTTTTACTTTTATGTGCAGGTTTTGAGGTTTGTCTTTCTTTTCTTCCAAGTGGCGACTTACCTTGTAGCATATTGCCATGGTTCCTATTTTATGTTAGGATGCTTCTTAGGGCTATTATTATATTATTTAACCCTTTAGCTGCTTATTTACCTTAATTTTGGACTTTTGTGTGCAGGTTTTTGACTTTTGTGTACAGGTTTTGATATTTTTTTAAGTGGAGTTTTACCTAACTGGCATATTGCCATGGTGGTCACTGGTTACTGTAACAGTTTCAGGATATTTTTCTTAATTTTAACCCTTTGAAACAAATGTGATACTTTTTGGACTTTTATGTGCAGGTTTTGAGGTTTTTCTTTCTTTTCTTCAAAGTGGAGACTTACCTTGTAGCATATTGCCATGGTTCCTATTTTATGTTAGCATGCTTCTTGGGGCTATTATTATATTATTTAACCCTTTAGCTGCTTATTTACTTTAATTTTGGACTTTTGTGTGCAGGTTTTGACTTTTTTTTTTACTCCAGCCACCCCTTTACATTGGCTACCTGCTGGTGAGCCACAGGGTACTGATACCCCCTCTAGTTAGAGATACGTTTTGACATGCCACACCATAATGTAAATAATCGTCCAAAACATTAGTTATAAAACAAATAAAGTTATAAGGGTCGCAAAGGATTTCAATACCACATTGTCCCTATGCACCTTTGGCACGCTGAAACATTTCATTCATTTGCCATAGAAACATCAATTGAGGAGCCCAATTTACCAGAGAGTTTACCAGAAGATACACCAACAACATACACAGAAATGCCCAATGGAAGTCAACGTGGTGGTTGACTTTTGGTATCCAGTGAAGGGTATTCTTATGCAGTGAAGGTAAGCCATTCATCTTAAACGCAACATTGCTATGATACGCAATCACAATCTGCAGATGTATCTCGATTTCCCATACGTGAATTACAATCTTAAATTTTAACACTATTGTTAATTTCTTATATTTATTTAACATTTGTATCAAAATATATTATATAAATCACAGATAGATATTGATGTAAATTATGAAATGAATAGTTGTGTATATTTTGTTATTATGTTGTAGTTTTAATAAATAAAAAAGTTGTATGTATTTGTTATATATTTTGTTATTATGTTCTAGTTTTAATAAATGAAAAATACGTATTTAATCAGATAAGTCTTACGTTATTATTAAGTCTTCCCACTCCAACACTTTTGGGGGGGACGACTTGACCCTATGTATGGGGGCGACTTGACCTGGAGGAGACTTCATCCGGGGGTGACTTGACCTGTGGTTATTAATTGGCTTATTTTGACCTAATGCAATCTTATGGATACAGTTGATATACATGTACTGTTGGAGAGTGAAAATTTGTAACAAGTATTTGTTGAACTTTGATTACATGTTTTTGTTTGTTCTTGGTCAACATATCACCATTTTCTTTTGGGGTAAAAATTGTCTTGGTGCCAAAATGACATTGAGGTCAAAGAGATTAGGGCTGAACAGGCTCTGAATTATCTTTGGGGCCAAAGTAACCAAAGGTCAATATAACTTTGGGATGAAGTGACCAGACATATTTCTAAACTGAAATCGGAAAAGATTATTGTTCCACTCTGAACAAACCAAAGCAAATCCAGACCATTGCCAGACAAACTTACAAGTAACAATAAAGAAATTAAAAAAGTGAATTAAGAAATTTATACATAATAAAAATATGAGTGACTTTTTTTTATCAAACATTATGCATTTTGCTCTTGTGTCATAAGACATGCCTGGCATTCTTAAAAATGCAAGAGGGCTAAAAATTGCTCCCATCGCATGCCTTAGGGGAGTGATTAGCTCCCCTCAAGTTTGCAAAAGATAAAAGTGGCAAAATGAAGTTTTACTGTTAATGAATTCTGCCTAGTGCTGGCTTTGTACATTTTATTCAGTGCTGCTGCTAACAAGGTAGACTCTGATGGCTACACCACCCTCCCACAGCTCCGGGCCTCAGCAAGGCCTAGAGAAGTTGGAGGGGCAATGTGGCAATTTTACAGAGACCACTAACATAGCAGAGATCTGAAAAGATGTTGGTTTTAGGAATAGGCTGTTGTGGTAATCATTATTTTCTAAGGCAAGGAGGGCTAGTTTCCGCCCTCCTTAATTTTTTTAAGGTGAGCAGTAGGCAAGCGAATATATCGCTCTCCTGAAAATGCCGGGCGTGATAAGATATATATATATAAAACTGGAAAATTGCACTTCTGTCATATGGTTAAAATTAACTCCCCTCTCTTTCAATTCAGGTAAAGTATTCAAATTATCAAGTGAACATTTAGTTTTCTAATATTTGAAATTTGAAAGCGTGTTTGAACTGTTAACCAAGTTGAAACAGGGCAGATGTCGCAATCAATTCACCAGCACACCTTCTCTCTCATAATACTAAAGCATTGATAACGAGTAAACAACAGAAAATATTCTCAAATATCATTTTAACATTTGAGTGAACAAGTGAAGCCCTTGAAGTGAATAGAATATTAGTTGATACTAGCACATTTTTACATTAATTCATGTTGTAACTGGTGCATTATAAAGCATTTTTCAAAAAAGATTGTCCGGCATATTTTTTACACTGAGAACCAGACACCCACCCCTCCATCAACATGTATTATTTGTGATTATTTGCACAGATTTCACCTCATATTAACACTTATAAAGGCACCTTGTGTTGCATTTAACCTATTAGGGTTGATTTACAGCCTTGTCTCTGTGGTTTGGAACATAAATAATGATATATTGCAGAAAATTATGAAAAATTGCATAATTGAGAATGCATGCTTTTAGCACACCCATAAGACCCACCCACCCAACACATAATGCCTCACAAATTTTTGGTGCCCCCCACCCCCAACTTTTAAAAGAAAAAGATGTCCTGCTGTCTGTACTGTATTTACTCTATGTATTGGGACAGCTAAAAATAATTATTTTCACAGGTGTCCCAATTCTTAGAAAATGGGGAAAGAACAGAGCCTGGTCTTGATTTGATGCTGAATAAAGTTGTGTGTGATTCGTTTTCCATCACTATATATGAAAATCACCGTCCAATTTTTTATCATATTTTCATTTTTTGCTTCCAAAACATACCTTATGATCCTTCATTGGAACATGCGCATTGCGCTTGTTTCAATGAGGGATCATAAGCTATGTTTTGGAAGCAAAAATTAAAAATTTTTAGTTACTCAAGAATTTTTTTTTTATGAGTGTCGTCTGCTACTAGCGACGGGCCAACTGGAAACAAATCTCCTGAATGTCCCAAACTTTGGAGCATAAAAAAAATATAGTTTTCTGGAAAAAATGTGTGTCCCAAATCATAGAGTGTCCCAATACATAGAGTAAATACGGTATATTTGTCTGTATCCCCCATCTCTGGCTTCAGTCTCCCTCTCTCTCTTCCACTTTTTAACAATTTTATTGTATATCAAGTTCTTTACCATGTGGTTAAGTTATTAAAAAAAATCCTATTTCAGAGCCATGGAGGGGTTTCTGCATTCATAATCCCCTGTAAGAATAAACTATTCAACTATTCATAAAAAGTAAGGGACATCTGAACTGATGTTGATATTTTCAGAAAATGGTATTGGATAAGCGTGATTGGACACATCAGTATGTTACCAAGTTTAGTGTGGATCATGAATGTCAGTGACCCATGAAAACTTCGTGCAGGTTTTTTGCACAAGTGCTGCATTAATGTCTGTGGGGTACGTTTTGAAATTTTTATTTGTACTGGACAGGCTTTTTTGGAGGTCTCATCATTCTTTTCTTGGTATAAACTATTTCATCAATAGTTTCTGGTCGAAACATAATGTAACTTTTGAGGTATGCGAAGACTGACACTTGACGAAAGTTTGCGTGCCATTGGCATGTTGGAAGCTGGCAACAGACAGACTGCAGTTGCTCAAATTCTCAACATTACTCAATCAGTGATTAGCAGGTTGTGGTCACGCTACTGTCAGAAGGCAGTGTTGATGACAGACGTCGGTCAGGTCATTCAAGGGCGACAACTGCTAATCTGGATCATTTCATAAGAACCACAGCATTACGTAACTGCCATCAAAGTGCCTCAGAAATTGGACAGAAGCTGCACCGAGCGATAGATGTGCGAGTCAGTGGTCAGACTATCCGTAATCGCCTACACGGCTGGAATTTGTACGCTCAACGACCTCAAATAATTTCACATTTGACTGAACGACACATCGCAGCAAGGTGTAATTGGTGTGGAGCATGACAGCGCTGGGACAATCGTTGGTGGAGCTATGTCATGTTTGCCGATGAATCAAGGTTCACTCTCGACTTCCACGAGGGCGAAACTGAGTGTGGCGGTGGCAGAACGAATGATACCAAGACATAACCATTAGGCAGCACAATGGTTTTGGTGGTGGATTGGTTATGGTGTGGGGAGGCATAACCATAACAAGCAGAACAGCATTACATGTCATCCAAGGGCGTGTCACAGGGCAATACTACCGTGAAAACATGTTAGCAGCTCATGTGGTGCCATTTGCGCGACGTTACAGCATCGATTCATTTCCCAAGAGACAATGCAAAAGCACACAGGGCCCGTGTCACTACAGAGTTCCTCCTGGAGCAGAACATCACTACACTGCCTTGGCCAGCACTAAGCCCAGACCTTTCACCAATCGAGCACGTCTGGGATATGCTTGGCAGACGCCTACAACAACCTCCCCCTATCAATTGTCCAGAACTCATTGCTGCACTGCAGGATGAATGGAATAACATCAGTCAAACTGATATTGGTCATTTGGTGAGGAATATGCCATGTCGGATCCGTGCTTGTGTCGCGATCTGAGGATGATTGACAAGGTATTGAGGTCTTGGAGTGAATGCGGTAAACTCTCTGACCGTCCATGTCTTCGACATCTCAGTGCGTGGAATGTGTGCTTGTCAGACACCCACCTATCACTGAAATCATTCACCAGATGTCACAGTGCAATGCCTCAACTGTCTTTATGATGAAAATATAAATATATTTCTCATATATCTCACTCTTTTCAAATATCTCCTACTTTTTTGAATAATATATATGAACAAATACTCTAGAAAGAAAAGTTTCATTTAATCTGGGAATTTAAAATATTCCTTTAAGTTTTTGACAGGAAATAGTGATGCATGGCATTAACCCATTACCCAACACAGGCGATATCAAAATTTATTATTTTAAACATCAATTTTTAAATTTTTTCCAAAAATTTCAACAAAAACAAATCATGTGACCCCTCATTGGAAGGAGCTCGACAAGCTCATTCCAAAGAGGGGTCACATGATATGGTTTTGTTGAAATTTTTTAAAAATAATAATATTTTTTCAGCTTCTGAATTTGCATATTATGCGGGCGGATGTGGCCGATTCATTGGGTAAAGGGTTAATTGCATTTGGAAATGCTTACCCCATATGATCTGTAAGAATTGATTGAGGGGGCCAGGGAAATGTTTTTTCCTATTTTTTTTATCCCCAAATAAAAAATGCCAGAATATAGTGATGATCTCCACCCATCCGTTTTTTTGAGTTATTATTTTGAAAATTACCATACTTCTTAAGCATGGTATAAAGATGACAGAAATAGGTTTAGTTTGATTTTTTGTCACCAGGTGGTGCCAGGTAAAGACTGAGCTAAAATACAGCTTTCCGATGAAAGGCTCCTAGGATATGTAATTTTAATTGTTGAAAGTGTGTTCATATATTCTGGTAGGGTGTCTAGATGTGCATAAAGGTTTCGGAATTTTTATTCGACCCCCATGTGGCACCCGTAGCACCACTTTTGTAGTTAGAGAATTGGTTTCCGACAAAAGGCTCCTAGGGGTTTTAATTCAAAATGTTGAAAGTGTGTTCCAGTAGGGTCTTTAGATGTGCATAAAGATTTCGGAATTGTTGATTCTGTCCCACGTGGTGCCCACAGTGTCACTTTTGTCATTAAGAGAATCGTTTTCTGGTGAAAGGCTCCTAGGGGTTTTAATTCCTTACGTTGAAAGTATGTTCATATGGTCCGGTAGGGTGTCAAAATGTGCATAAAGGTTTGGAATTTTGATTTGGCCCCATGTGGTGCCTGTAGTGCCACTTTTGTCATTAGAGAATCGGTTTCCGGTACACATTAGAGAATTGGTTTGTGGCAAAAGACTCCTAGGGGTTTTAATTTGAAACGTTGAAAGTGTGTTCATATGTTCCGGTAGTGTCTCCAGATGTGCATAAAGGTTTTGGAATTTTGATTCGGCCCCATGTGGCGCCCGTTAGAGAATTGGTTTCCGGTGAATGGATGCAAGGGTATTTAATTCGAAACGTTGAAAGTGTGTAACTGTTCATATGTTACGGTAGGGTCTCTAGATGTGCATAAAGGTTTCAGATTTTTGATTCAACACCATGTGGCGCCCATAACGTCACTTTTGTTGTTACAGAATCGGTTTCTGGCAAAAGGCTCCTAGGGGTTTTAATACGAAATGTTGAAAGTGTGTTCATATGTTCAGGTAGGGTGTCTAGATGTGCATAAAGGTTTTGGATTTTTGAGTCAGCCTCATGTGGCACCTGTAGCACCACTTTGTTGTTAGAGAATTGATTTTCAGCAAAAGGCTCCTTGGGGTGTTAATTTGAAACATTGAAAGTGTGTTCACATATTCCGGTAAGATTGTGTAGTAGTGCATAAAAGTTTGGGATTTTTAATCCACTTTTGCCATTAGTGTGTTTTGCACAAAAATGATACTGTTCTAGTTTATACTTTTACTCTTCTTATATCTATTTGTTTAAGTCTTTGTAATATTTCTTTCTGTGTTTTGACAAAAAAGGAGTGAAAGCAAAAAATTCAGAGTGATGAAATTGTTTTCATTTCTGAGTGTTGTCAGGTCAGTGATATCAGCATGAAGTCATTTTTTACTCAAAAGGTATCCCATTGCAGTCCCCATCAGGGTTAACTGTATTGTGTCCGTAGGCAAGGCACTTAATCCTGACTGCACACATGGGGGTATGGTGGCACTATGTACTAAAACATACTGCACATCTATGGTGCACTTGTCTTGAACCAATGCTACCCCTGCTGGTGTGGAGTTGGTACATTGGGGAGTCTGACAGGACTGTTGCTGGCCGTTGCTTGGTGGTTTTCTCCAGGCAGTCTGGCTTCCTCTACCCATAAAACTGTCTTGACAAGAGGTGACCCTGGTTGTCAACAGTGTCATTAAGCCTTGATAAATAAATAAATAAATCCACTTTCAAACCTCGATAAATGATGATTGAACAATGAAGCCTAAAGTGTTCAAGTGAGAAAATGAAAATAATCTGTTTACTGGTATCTCTTGATTAAAACATTCGCTAAATGGTGCTATGTAATTGCTGTACAGATGGAGATTTGTGGATATTTAGCACCAAAAAATATGGTATGTGGAGAGTCTATTATCACTAAATCACCTGCAGAGTGGAGATTCCACTCAAGTAATAATTGCAAATTTGTTGCAAAGCATAACAAGCACATGCAAAGTTCCAGCCAATGGCCCTCCGAGTTATACCCGGAGGTCTATTGCCTGAAACATTGCTTGTGTTTTTTGTCCACATGTACAAAATTTGAAAGTGATACTTTGGGTGATAACTCCACTCCCAAGGTGATTTAGTTACAATCAACTCTCCACATACTGTATACTGAAAATTTTATGTTTTTCTGCTGTTCATTTACATTTTTGTTCAGAGTCTGAGTATCCTCTGGTTTGTTTTAATCCTACTTCGTTGTATATATTTTGTATCCTGTATGTGTACATGTATGCATTTTACTGATACAGTACTAGAAGCCAGTATCATGGCTCTATCGAAAAGTGCTGAGCCACATAAGTGGCTTTACACTTTATGCCCAAGCTTATTACACATATTTTCTCAGCAGTAAAAAAAAATGTTTAGTTATAATTAATTTGTTGCAATTTATTGGAGAGAGCCAAAAGGCATCCTCTTGCTTAATAATGGCTCCCAATGCTGTTAGCAGAGTATCTTTGAAAAAAAAATATTCATGTTACAAATCGCCTTAGAATAATAATTTAACACCAGTTAATTGTAGTTTTAATAAAAAATACTACTATTTCCAGTAATTTTTTGATGGCAACAAATACAACTTACAGTTTCAGTCTTGATTAAGTAATATAGCTTTTTAGCTCATCTTGACAAAGTCAAGCTGAGCTAATCTCAACGCTTCCCGTCCGTCGTCCGTCAACGCCATGTTTAGGTCTTCTCCTCCAAAGCCACTGGGCCAATTCAAGTGAAAGTTTGTGTGAGTGATGGTCCCAAAGGGGCATTTCATTTTTGTTCAACTCAGCATGCCCAGCCCCATAGGGAGGGAGTGGGGGGAAATGCTCCAAAATATTTAAAAAATCTTCTTCTCAAGAACCAGTGTGTACAATGACTTGATATTTACTATGGAGCTTCCATATGATGTGTAGAATCAAGTTTGTTCAAACGAAGTTTGTGAAGTAATATTTGGCTTTGTAATTGGAGGGGTAAGATTTTTGGCCCTGCCCAAAATTTCTATTTTCTGAACTGATGGTCCGGTATGAACCAAATTTGGTTTGTGGTAGTATTGGATCATAAGTACTTGACCCATCAAAAAAAAAATTCCCGCATCCCCATGGGAACCCTGGGAGCTAAAAATAGAAATATTTTCAAACGCCCATATTTCCCAAACCCCACGGAACAGAGAGCTTTTATTTGGTATGAAGTATCCTTATGACCAGTAGAATTGAATGGTAAAAAAGAATTGCCATCGGTTATGTTAGGGTGTTCTGTAATGGGCATCGAAAAAATGCTGAGTCAGCATATTTGCAAAAATTAAAAAAAATCTTTTCTCCAGAACCAGTCATCAGAATCTTTTAATATTTGGTATACAGCATTCATAGGGGGGTCAGATAAAAGTTTGTTGAAATAAAGCTCATTGGTTCATATTTGGGCTCTCTACAGGAGCCCGAAGTTTTAACATAGGGTAATATGGGGAATATTCTTTAAAAATCTTCTTCTTCAGAACCACCAGTCAGAATCTTTTAATATTTGGTATACATCATTGTTATGAGGGTCAGATTCTAGATTGTTCAAACCAAGTCCCTAGGTTAATATTCGGGCTTCCTACGGAAGCCCAAATTTTATCTTTGTTCAATATGGAGGGTAATTTAAAAAAATCTTCTTCTTCAGATCCATCAGTCAGAATGCTTTGATATTTAGTATGCAACATCTCTATGGAGGTCAGATTCAAGTTTGTTCAAATCAGATCCCTAGGTATATATTTGGGCTCACTATGGTAGCCCAAATGTTTACTTAGTGCAATATGAGGAAATTTCTTTAAAAATCTTCTTCTTCAGATCCACCAGTCAGAATGCTTTTATATTTGGTATACAACATCTCTAGGGGGGTCAGATTCCAGGTTGTTCAATTCGAGTGCCTAGGTTAATATTTGGGCTCCATATGGGAACATGAAATTTAACTTAGTACAATATGAGGGAATTTCTTCAAAAATCTTCTTCTTCAGATTCACTTGTCAGAGTGCTTTCACATTTGGTATACAACATCTCTAGGGGGGTCAGATTCAAGTTTGTTCAAATCGGATCCATAGGTTAATATTTGGGCTCGCTATGGGAGCCCAAATTTGAACTTTGTGCTATTCGAAGAAATTTCTTTACAATTTCTCTTCTTCAGATCCAACAGTCAGAATGCTTTCATATTCGGTACACAACATCTCTAGGGAAGTAAGATTTAACTGTGTTCAAATCAAGAGCCTGGGTTAATATTTGGGCTCTTTATGGGAGCCGGAATTGGCCATTTTGCTGAAGAATTAAAAATTTTGTATTCAGTACCCTCTAGAGGTACTAAGATTAATCCACATAGGTTGTATCAAGGGGCTTCATAGGAGAGCTCTACATTTTACTTATGATCAACTGAAGAAAAGGCATGATGCCCAGTTTATTTTTGTCACTCCTGAGGGACTGAAGGATTGACAGTGTAGCCTATGGAGATGGCTTGCTTAATGTAGACTCATTCTTGGACTCTGTTTAAATTGTGTTGTGTATAAGATGAGCGCTTCAGGCCCCGTGGGGCCTCTTGTTTAATGAATGGAAAGGCTGATGTTCTATGTATAATAATCAGCAAAGACAGAAGACAGGTGTCCCTGGTATATAAATCAATAAGGGGGGGGGGGGCAGGTTCAAATGTTGTAAATTTAAAATCAGCAGGGGGCAGATGCCCAACCGTAATTGCATAAGAACCTTGGTCATCTATTTCTATTGTCATTCAGGAGTGTGGTGGCTCAGTGGAAGACTGTTGGACTTCTGTGCTAGAGGTCCCGAGTTCGATCCCTGTCTGGGATGACCTGCATTGTGTCATTGGGCGAGGCACTTTATCCTGGTTGCCTACATGAGGGCATGATGATGCTGTGTTCTAAGGCATACTGCACATCGATGGTGCACACGTCTTCAACCACTGTAACCCTGCTTGAGCGGAGCTTGAAAAGAGTTAGAATGTTGAGGAGCTGACAGTTGCATGTCGATGCTCGGTGGTTCTCTCTGGGTATTTCAGCTTCCCTCACCCGTATAACTGTCATGGTCACGATTAGCCATTGTTCATAAGTATGTGACTGTAAACACCAATAAATAAATAAATTGTCATTCAGTGCAGGCCTGTACATGCTGGCAGAATGATAATTTTTTTCTCCTCAAAACAAATGAAGCAACCATTTCTCAATCTCCAGCATTACTGTACCTTGTACAAAAAACAAGAACATATACTTGACTTTCCCTTGAAATTCATTTGTTAGCTCTTCCAGAACCATGATTCTACTTTTTAATAATGATAAAACTTGATGTTTTTTTGACTTTGCAGATGCATTGCTGTGATATAAAAGTGATGGCCAAGTGGATAAGTGTTCTGGCCTCTTATGTGAGAGGTCCTGGGATTGATCCTTGGTCGGGAAAGTTCTTGAGGTGTCCAAACACTCTCTGTCCACATCAATGATGGAGTTGATGCTTTCACAACATACCTTCCTATCGGGTGGGGGACTTAAAATGGCTGTCCCCTGTGCCAAGAGAACACTCTCTGCAGGCTAAAGATCCCTTTGTAGTATTCAAGAAGTGTGAGGTCACAAAGTTGTCAGTACGAAGGTCATCCCAGACACTTGTACCATTTTGTCAATGAGAGACATTAACCTTCAACACTGGTGGTATCTTCCATGCCAGTTAAATGGCAGAAATTGGAAGAGTCCATATCCATTATTTGGGGGTAGAGCAATTAATATTTTCAATGTGCAGCCTTCAGGGTGCACATTGAAAATGTTGTTATACCAACCACGTTCACTTAGTAGCCATCTTACTTAATGAAATTATGACGAATCGTGTTCTTGGACTGGAAAAAAGCCCTCTCGTGTTGAAAGAGTTAATATAAATTGCATAATTGATTGCCAATCCTTGTAAAACAAATAAGTTGAAAACATGTAAAACACTGTTGGAAAGGGATCTATGAGCCCTTTCCAGCAATGTTATACAACACTGCACTTCACTGTCAGGGTAATAAAAAGCTCTATCATACATGACTACACAGCTCTTAAAAATGATGTTTGTCTTGAAAAAGCCTGGACTTAATGTGGACATTGGCCCTTGAAAAACTGATGAATATTTTAGAAATTATTGAAAAACCCATGGCTTTCCAAAAGTTCTTAAAAAGTGTTAAGGCATTATAATAAAAGCATTTGTTTCTATTAAACTAGGGTTTTTTTAATGGGCATGGATGATTTTTTCGTTTAGACAAACGTCAACAAATAATTATACCACCGACTTGAAAAGTGGGAGGTATATAGTGATCACTTGGTCCATCTGTACGTCTGTACGTCCATATATCCATCCATCTGTCCATCTGTCTGTCTGTCTGTTATGCTTTGGGGGGTGCAAATCTGCTATCCGCAACTCCTCCTAAACCAGTGAATGGATTTCATTCAAACTCTCAGACATTCTTTTACATACATTGAAGATGTGCACCTCCTATTTTCTTTTCAGATATTTTCATTTTTACAGTTTCCCATATTGAAAAATGAACTTTGTCAATTTCAGTTGACATTCTGTTAAGATCTGCTATCCGCAACTCCTCTTGACATTTGCTATCCACGACCTCTTTTAAACTAGTGAATGGATTTCAATGAAACCTTCAAATATTGGTGTCAGTGTTTGTGCTCTCTACATTAAACACACTTTTACTGTTGTAAAATGTTGCTTGGTGGGAGTGGGTGGTATCATTTAGTGAGCAGTGCTCACAGTTTTTCTAGTTTTTGGTTGGGTCAAGTTAACTTGGCAAAAAAGTATGGTTATTTGAGCCCTTGAAAAAAATGTTTTGTTAATGGAAAAAAACACATTGCAAAATCCTTGAAATTTTTTTCCCAAGATTTTTTATGAACCATGCTATAGTATTCTATGTTCTTCATCTCGTTTCAATATTTGGACTAAAACCGGTAAATATTTCAGTATTCTTTCTCTTCCTAAAAACGAGAAAGAGATTGCCTAATAAATTCAAGATTTACCCATTTTCATGTTGTCTTCATTCCTAACTTGTTCGAGTCTGCAGTTTTCTCTCATCGCCAATGATTAAACCTGGCAGGTGGTGTAACAAATAAACATTCAAACCAACACCCACATGTTCACATTTTCAGAACGATTTTTTCACTTTCTCTCAACACTTTACCTAACAAATTGGCTGCATCTGCCCACATAGTTTACAAATTGAACAGCTGAAGAAAAATTATCCTTAATAAAATTTCAACAAACTCGTAACAAAAACAACCACTCATTGGAATGAGCTCATTGAGATTGTTCCAGTGAGTGGTCACATGATATTGTTTTCGTGAAATTTTATGAAAAATTTCAAGATAAAAAAGTCAACAAATTTTGATATAGTGTGCTATGTTAAAGGGTTAATGGCACTTTCTGGTAACTGGTTCGCCTCAGATCACTGAAGTTAAGCAACGTCGAGCCCGGTTAGTCCTCGGATGGGTGACCGCCTGAGTGATCGATTCGGACTCCTGTATTGTTCCTTGGGCAAGGCACTTAAACCCGATTGTCCACATGGGGGCACGATGACGCTATGTACTAAGGTGTAGTGCATGTCGATGGTATGCATGTCTTCAACCAATGTAACACTGCTTGTGCTGCAGTACAGAGTTACGATGATGGGGAGCTGGCAGCTGCTCGTCATTGCTCGGTGGTTCTCAACGGGTACTCCAGCTTACTCCACCCATAAAAATGTCACGGTCATGATTAGCCATTGTGCATAAGTATGTGACCTTAAACACCAATAAATAAATAAATAATGGCACTTTCTAAAAAACCTTTGTCACTTGACAGATAATTCATTTCACAATTAATAATACTCACAGATCAGAATCAAGTAAAGAAAAGTAGCGACCAAATGTTTTTCTGTGTAATATTTATTTTGTGTTGGATTCAGATGGACTTGCTCATTGTATTTGTGATTAAAACAATGAAGGCTTGCATGAATATTCCAACTTTTACAAACTATTTAATGACAACCTGATAACTGAAACCATTTATCATAGAGATGGGAGGTATTGGAATTTTGAGTTCGGTTTTGGCATTTTTAGGCAGGTATACCATGGTATCAGTGCAGTATTCAGTATCTGACTCGACTGAAATTTACTGGAGCTGAAACGGTTAAGGGGTTTTCTTGATTGATTAATCTTGTGCTTGGTTAACCGATTAATCACTTGTCCAAATATATATCTGAATAATTGCCATACCGTTGATGATTTACAGCATGAACCCTTTACCCAACGAAACAAACAAAACTGACTAGGCCTATATACAAAAATCTCCATTCTCCTTTATTATGTTTTCAATTTTTGCCTCAAAAAATAGCTTATGACCCCTCATTGGAACGAGCTCGTTGAGGTTGTTCCAATGGGGGGTCATAAGCTATGTTTTTGAGACAAAAATTGAAATTATTTTGTTATTCATGAATTTATTTTGCAAGCATGTATCATCTGCTACCCACAATGGGTAAAGGGTTAAGAATGACCATTTCTTATCAACCTACCCACAATTGTTTACTACAGGCTTGCACTACAGTGGAAGTCCCTAACTCGGATAATATACTCTCTATTTTTAGCTCACCTACATCTGTAAGATGTGGTGAGCTATTGTAATAACCTCGGGCGTCGGCGTCGGCGTCCGGCGTGTCCAATATTGTAAGATTTAATGTTAAGGTTAATTTCTCAAACATCAGTGGGCTCAGGCCTTTGATATTGCATATGTAGGTTGTAGGGGACTATCAGAACAGTATTTAACCCTGATACTACGACTTTTTTCCAAATTTCACCTAAAATTTTCTGTCAAAAGTTGTAAGAATTTGCGTTTAGGTGTTGTAAGAATTTGTGTTAAAGTCAGCTTTTGTGCAGATTGTGCTGCTTTAACTTCTCATTGCTGTTGATTTTCATATTTCAATAACAACTGTAGGTATTAACCCTACTGTATGCAGAAATTTAACGGAAATTTTCTTTTTTTTCAGTCAAAATTTTCATGTTTTTCTCGGACTTAGTAAATTTTAAGTTGTAAAACTTTGTAAACTTAGTGTTTAAGTGAGTTGTGTTTCTATGTGTCTTTCCAGGCGATTAATATTCTACACTTGGGTTACTGAACTCCATTGCAGTAATATTTAACCCTCATTACATGCATATTTGAGGAATTTGAGGCTGATTTTCTGCCAAAACTTGTTGTTGTAAGAATTAGCGTTTAGGTGTTGTAAGAATTTGCATTAAAGTCAGCTTTTGTGCAGATTGTGGTGCTTTAACTTCTCATTACTGTTGATTTTCATATTTCAATAACAACTGTAGGTATTATCCCGACTGTATGCAGAAATTTAACGGAAATTTTCTTTTTTTTCAGTCAAAATTTTCATGTTTTTCTCGGACTTAGTAAATTTTAAGTTCTAAAAGTTTGTGTTAAGGTGAGGTGTTAAGGTGAGTTCTCAAAGATCAGTGGGCTCAGGCCTTTGATATTGCATACGTAGGTTGTAGGGGACTATCAGAACAGTATTTAACCCTGATACTATGACTTTTTTCCAAATTTCACCTAAAATTTTCTGCCAAAAGTTGTAAGAATTTGCGTTTAGGTGTTGTAAGAATTTGCGTTAAAGTCAGCTTTTGTGCAGATTGTGCTGCTTTAACTTCTCATTACTGTTGATTTTCATATTTCAATAACAACTGTAGGTATTAACCCTACTGTATGCAGAAATTTAACGGAAATTTTCTTTTTTTTCAGTCAAAATTTTCATGTTTTTTTCTCGGACTTAGTAAATTTTAAGTTGTAAAACTTTGTAAACATTGTGTTTAAGTGAGTTGTGTTTCTATGTGTCTTTCCAGGCGATTAATATTCTACGCTTGGGTTACTGAACTCCATTGCAGTAATATTTAACCCTCATTACATGCATATTTGAGGAATTTGAGGCTGATGTTCTGCCCAAACTTGTAAGAATTAGCGTTTAGGTGTTGTAAGAATTTGCGTTAAAGTCAGCTTTTGTGCAAATTGTGGTGCCTTCACCTCTCATTACTGTTTATTTTCTCATTTCAATAACAACTGTAGGTATTAACCCTACTTTATGCAGAAATTTAACTGATTTCTTTTCTTTTTTTCAGTCACAATGTTCACGTTTTTGTCTGACTTACTCAATTTTAAGTTCTAAAAGTTTGTGTTAAGGTGAGGTGTTAAGGTGAGTTCTGTTTCTATGTGTCTTTCCAGGCAATTGATATTGTACGCATGGGTTACTGAACTACATTGCGGTAACATTGCGCCCTTATTACATGCATATTTGAGGGGGATTTTTGGGACTTATATTCACTTTCTTTAAAAAAATTTTTTTTTAACTTTTTTTTTTATTTAATACTTTCTCATACTTGTTACTAGTAACATTAAGGCTTATTTTAGTTGTTGATGTGATGTATTTTTGTTGGGACTTATAGTCACTTTCTTGAATGAATGTTTTTCTGCAACTCCTCTTTAACCAATGAATGTACTTCAATTACAATTTCAGTGATTTATGAAAGCCTTTCCTAATTCTTATTTATGATTTAATATCTGGCCTCACGATTCATATTCTTAATCATAAACATTTCTAAATGAAAAAAATGCTTTTATATCCAATGATTCTATGTTGAATTGATATATAATAAATGCAGAAATATAGACTTTCCAAAGCCATCACATAAACCACATTAATCATTTGATGCCTAGTTAATGATTTATATTAACTAAATATTAGGCATGTTACATTGGAACGACATTATCAAGCGCGAATGTAGGTGAGCGTTGGGATGTAACATCCCTCTTGTTGTCTTTCCCAAGCAATTTGGGAAAGAAAAGTGGTGCAAAAGCACCAAGAAAAAATAAGCCAAAACTGGGTGGAGTGCAACCGGCGCAGACCCAGTACTGGACACTCTCTTCCAAGTACAACTCCACGACTTCCGTTACCAGTGCGCAAATGCGTCGCTAATGGCTCATTCTTTTTTTTATCCGAGACACGTGAAGGATGTGTCTCCGCCATATGCATTATGAAACAGTGATAATTCAACTCATCGATAATGGTTTTCCTGTGACTGGAATTATGGATCTGAAAATCGTATAATAACAGGACTGTGTTTTATATATTCTCATTAATATTTTCAACCACATTCTTGTTGTATATTATTTACTACTCCGTTTTTGCGAATGTTTTTTCGACATCGTGTCAATGTGGTTCGACAATGAAATTTTTCGGTTGATAAATTTAATTGTTATTGGAGTTAGGTGTCAATCAGGGACTGTCTGGACAGGATTTCTTCACTCTGTTGAGGGCTGAATTTCTGTTTTTTTGGTCCCAGTCGGCCGTCTGGGTTCTGTCGTGTACCCACCAGTTTTTTTCTGCCACCTTCTCTCATAGTTGAGGGTGTACTTCTACTTTCTGTATCTGTTGAGTTCACCTTTTTCTTCTACTGCTCTCACCTCTGTTTTTTCTGGTTTGGTTCCTTTAGGGCAATTCCTTTTGCCCTCGCCTTGGTGCGTTCTCGTGGCTGTTTCTTCCGCACCCGCGGGTGGTGTGGAACGCTGTCGTTTCGGGCCTTCCCGACTCGACCACGTCTGGTGTGAGTTATACCCCCTCTGTAGGGGATGTGCAGCTCCTCCCGCACCCATGGTGGGGGGGGGGGGAACGCTGTCGTTTCGGGGCCTCCCGACTCGACCACGTCTGGTGAGAATTACTCCCCCTCCATGGGGAATGTGCAGCTCCTCCCGCACCAGCGGGGGGTGGGGAATGCTGTCATTTCGAGGCCTCCCGACATGACCACGTCTGGTGAGAGTTATTCCCCTTCCGTGGTGGATGTGCAGTTTTTTTACTGTGGTGGATACTGTGGGAGCTGTTGGATTTCTGGTGAAGAGATGCTTGGTTGGACTATGCGCCCTCTCCAATCGACGAGGCAAGGGTCTGCAGGGATGTCTGTAGTGTGGTTGTGGGGTATCGGCCTCAGCCTTCCCCAACTTCAACTTGGCAAAGTCGGAAGTGGCTGCCAACTGAACCCCCTACTGTGTCCTCTCAGCCGTTGAGTACAGTAGTTTTATACCTACAGTGGTCTGCAGCGGTGTCTGGGAGAGTAGACGTGGGGATATCGGCCTCAGCCTTCCCTGACATCAACTAGGCGAAGTTGAAAGTGGCTGCCGGCCAGACCCTCTACTGTGGTCTCTGCACCGTCGAGTACCACAGTTTTATCATTGGCGGTTTCCGTCCATTCATTCTGGTCACACGGCCAGTTTTGCGGGACCAATGCCTTCTGTGCAGCCTGGACCTTCTGCCCCGCAGAGGTCCGCGGCAACTCTCCCGAGTTCCCGCTATGTTGATCCTTGGGGTGTGTCGTATCCCTATACACATCTCCCTCAGATGTTTCGGTTGCCACCCGTCGCCCCGCTTCGGGTGTATTGGAGGATCGTGACCCTCCACTGGTTAAGTGGGTCAGGTGTGAAGCCACTTTGCTGGTTCGTTCCCATGTCGAACTGGCTGGTACAGTCAGTGAGCTTAGGGAGGCCCTCTCCTTACTCACTCAGGTTCTGTCCAAGAGCCTTCCCGTTGCTTCCAGCGAGGCAGCGAATGGTTTCCAGGTGCCCCCTATGGCGTGCCTCCTGGGATTGGAAACATGCCGCTTTCTGATCCCCCTAGTGCCTACACCATGGGAGGCATCGGCTGGTTTGCTCACGATGGGCTATGTGTCTTCCGACTCCTGGGAGGAGTCAGACATCCTTGATGTCGAGAGCCAGCAGTCTTCGGACTTGGGGGCAGCTCTTGACTTTGTGTTTGGGTTCCTTCCGGATCTCAAACCATCAAACCAGCCAACAGTGTCAGCCAGGCCGCGATCATTGGTTGTGTGCCTACAGCCTGTGGAGCAACCTGCTTCTGTGCATCTTCGACTGTGCCAGTCAGTAAGGTGGTTGAAGCATTTTCAGCATTGGACTCTAAGCTGAGTTCCAAGGCTATGAAGGCTCCGTTCTTCACCAGGGTTGACACCTTTTTGCCTCCGGTGCGTTATCGTTACTACGATTTCGCCAATCCGTCAGTCTGCCAGACTTTGACAGTTTTGGATCCGGACTCCAATTCCCTCGGGCTTTCCAAGCCCAAGTCGGCTGTCATTCCTATGATGACTCTGGAGTCCATGTTGGGCTTATCGAGAGAAATGATGGGTATGCTTTCTCTCTCTGATCACGTCGTATCTGCCTCCAGATAGGTTTGACGATGTACAGGCTCCTTTGCGTGTGCTGTCCAAGGCGCGCATGCATCTTACTCACATGCATGTCTGTGACACGGCTATTTTGGAACTAGTTCAAAGGGACTCTGTGCTGGACACAGGCCGATCCCTTCCTGGGGGCAGCGCGCTGCTCTTCGATCTGCTTCTTTGGCAGGTCCGCTACTGTTCCATGGGTTCCGTGTCGACGGTCCGGGATGACATCCTATGTCATTCCAAAGATCAGCTGCTGCTTCGTCAGCTTGATCATGCCTTCTAAGGGAGGCAGGGACGGATCTGGTCCCTTCTCAGTCGTTTTGTCATCTGGGGATGGCCTTCCGCACTCAGTTCAATATGGTGGCGGTTCCCCAGGCCAGGGCTGTGATTCTCTCAGCTTTTGCTCTGACTCTATTCCCAGTCCACATCTGCGACAGCACAGGGTATTCTCCGGCTGCTTGGTCTCTGCGGTTCGGTGACAGATCTCATTCCTCTAGGTCGGCTGCATGTCAGACCTCTCCAACACTTTCTGCTCAGTCGTTGGAGGCTGAATGTCGATTCTCTGGATCTGGTGCTTCAGTTACCAGAATCTCTTATCCTCACCTTCTCCACTGGACGAAACCAGAATCTCTTATCCTCACCTTCTCCACTGGACTAATGTTCAGTGGATCACGCAGGGTGTCCTGTTGGACTTACCCACGTCCGATCGCGTTCTGACGGCAGATGTCAGCGATCTCAGATGGGGTGTGACGTTGGATCCTCTAGGTCTTTCCCTTCACGGGATGTGGGACCAGGATCGGGCATCTCTACACATCAACCAGAAGGAGCTTCAGGCAGTGGATCCCTCACCTGTCAAATCATCAGGTCCTTCTGTTGTTCGACAATTCGACAGTGGTTGCTTACATTCAGAACCAGGGCGGCACGCATTCGGTTCCGATGTACGAACTGGCTCGGGATCTTCTACTGCTCGCTCAGGATGTCAACGCCGGGGTGGTTGTTCGTCACATTTCCGGTCGTCTGAACGTCCTATCCCGACGGGGCAGGTTCTTTTCCACCGAGTGGATTCTCCACATGGCGGTGTTCCATCGATCTCTTTGCGACTCGTTGGAACCATCAGGTGGACACTTTCGTGTCCCCGTGTCCAGATCCTCTGGCTTTCGCCGTGGACGCTCTTGCCCTCCTTTGAGATGGTCTTGTCGGCTACGCCTTCCTGCCGGTTCCGATTCCGCCTCAGGTTCTCGCCCAGATATGAACCTGCAGTCGTTGAATCCTTTCGATCACACCCCTGTCGCCTCAGTGGGTGTGGATCAATCTGCTCCGCTCTCTGTTAGCGGCGGTTCCGGCATGTCTCCCTCTACATCACGACTTTCTTTGTCAAAGTTGCCCGAGGAGGTTTCAAGTTGACCCGACTTAATTGTGCCTTCGCACATTTCTTTTATCGGGTCCTGTCTCCTCCATCGAGACAAGCAGTGGAGTTGCTTTTCTTCTTCAAGGAGGCACTCACTCCACTGGTTTAGCCTCTGTGGCTAAGTAGAAGGTTCTTCTGTCGATGGTGTGCGATCACTCTGTTGCTTCTGTCACTCCTTCGGTCACACCGCTTGCGGAGTTTCTGGTATATGTTTGTTTCTGGGGGTCTCCAGCAATGGGTGCAAGTCCATGCTTTGGAGACCTTTTTCATATGTGGTACCGCATTGTTTCGACACTCATCCTTGCCTCTCCAAGCTTGTTCAGCTCTTTTCCTTGAAAAGGCCTAGGACTTTGCAGTTTACTCCAAGATGGACACTTTCTTGGGTGCTGCTCTGCTTGGGAGTGGGGGGCATTCGCGCCTTTATCCTGGATGGATATGCGTTTTCTCACATGCCAGATCTCTCCTGCATCCATTTCTCTGTGGATTTGTCTTGCTATTCGTGCAGCTTCTGCTTGTCTACCTACAGGTGATTGTATTACCAATTGTTTTTTCTGCCACGAGGTGTGTGCATTGTCTTCCTCTCGGGGCTTTTACTAACTCTGTCATGTTGTCGGATGTTATACTGGCAGCCTACTGGAGAAATGCTACCTTTTCCATTTATCTGTGACAGTTGCAAGAGCCGACATAGGACCTTTGTCCTACGGGCCCTCTTTCTTCCGCTCAGGCTGTTGTCTATCCCAGCCATTCAGCTTTTTACAGGGTCAGTTCCAGCTCCGTGCTGTTACTGCCCTTTCTGTCTGTGCGTCGCACAGAACCATACGCCTCATCTTTCATTGTCTTTTACTAATGTTTATGATGCTATCATTGCTATGGTTGATAAGCCTCGGGACCTCTTAAGGCTGTTCACGGTTCCAGTACACTTGGGTTATGTGTAGGGTTGGTTATGCGATTCCCTCCAGCCGATTGTCTATTCAGCCTGTAGTAAACAATTGTGGGTAGGTTGATAAAAAATTTAAATTTTATAGTAAATTTCCTTTCTTATTATACCTACCACAGTTGTTTACATGGAGGCCCTCCCGTCTTCTTATACGGGTAAGAATCCTTCCTCCCCGCTGATCACATAACTCTAACGTTGGCGGATTAAAAAAGAATGAGTCATTAGCGACGCATATGCGCACTGGCAACGGAAGTCGTGGAGTTGTACTTGGAAGAGAGCGTCCCATACTGGGTCTGCGCCGGTTGCACTCGACCCAGTTTTGGCTTATTTTTTCTTGGTGCTTTTGCACCACTTTTCTTTCCCAAATTGCTTGGGAAAGACAAAAATAGAGAGTATATTATCCAAGTTAGGGACTTCCACTGTAGTGCAAACCTGTAGTAAACAATTGTGGTAGGTATAATAAGAAAGGAAATTTACTATAAAATTTAAATTTCCAGCTATTGATACAGTATGATGATCATGCAAGTAAACAGGTATGTCAGCAAGTAACTTGCATGCTTTACTCTGTCTCATATAATTGATGTGAGTCAGTGTGGCAATGTCTGCCTGTTTTGGAGCAAGTTTGTTCCTTTGTTAATCCATATAATACAGTAGTTCAAAAGTAATGGTTAATCAATCAATTACTTTTTGGATCGATCAATATGTTGATCATTGATTAATCGATTGATTGGTTAACCATTTCAGCTCTAAAATTTACTGATCGTACCAAAGGGGAATTCACACCAGGAAAATACAGAATAAGTTCTTGTATCATTCTACCACAGCCAAATGCCACTGCCAATAAGCTCAACACTGGCATTCTTTTGCCAACATAAATCATATCTACAGTAATTTTGTGACTTGTTCCAAACACACCTTAACATTCAAAGGCCTATTTTTAGCTTTTGTGATTTCAGAACTTGTGCCATTAACATGCCATCATTAAGAGTTCCAATAACTATAGGTTAATCACCGAAACAGTAATTTCCAGTCCCGTCTTGTCTGCCTGTTCAGGCAGTCAAGACTTGACTAGAAATCACTGCTAAGCAACTGGACATGTGCATGTATAACCCATGTACTCTGGTGGGAATTCATGATAATTTTCCAATGGTTAACAAAACTGAAAAGAAAATCTGTCACTTATTTCCTGAAAATGAAGCCTTCAACAGCTATCAAGCCTCAGCAAGGGTGAGTAGAGAATGTAAGAAAATATGAAAATTCAGACACTATTGTCATTCATTGATGGGTTCAGTTGTGTTTTTTTGCATCCCCATGGTATTGGTATTGACTCTGTTTTACAGTATCTTGCCTATCTGTAATTTATCACCACAATATGCACTAGAAAAATACCTAAACTTAATTTGATTAACTTTTTTTATGTTTTATTTTTACTTTCTTTGTTCTTTAGCTCACTTGACTGAAAGCCAGGATGAGTTATAGTGATCATTCACTGTCGTCTGTGATCTGTCAACCATGAATATGGTGTTTGCACCTGCTCCTCCTAAACCACTGAACCAATTTTAGTTAAATTTGAGGTGATTGCTTGTTCTGAAATCACATTTTGATTTTTATTCAAATCAACATGCCCAGAGAGGGGTGGAGGAAAATGTTCCAAAATTCTTAAAAAATCTTCTTCTCATGAACCAGTGGGTACAATGACTTGTTATTTGGTATGGAGTTTTCTTTTGAGGTGTAGAATCAAATTTGTTCAAACGAAGTTCATGGATCAGTATTTGCCTTTGTACTGGGAGGGGAAAGATTTTTGTCCCCACCCATAATTTCTATTTTCTGAACCGATGGTCTGATTTCAGCTAAATTTGATATGTGGTATTATTGAGTCATAAGTACTTGATTCTTGCAAAGAATGTTCCCGTGTCTCTGTGAGAACTCCAGGAGAAAAAATAGAAATATTTTCAAATGCCCATATTTCCCAAACTGCACAGAACACAGAACTGTTATTTGGTATGAAGCATCTTTAGGACGAGTAGAACTGAATGGTAAAAAAATAATTGCCCTTGCTTGCATTGGGGTGTTCTACAGAGGGGTGCAACGAAAAAGTGCTGAGTCAACATATTTGCAAAAATTTTAAAAAAAATTTCTCTAGAATCATTGATCAGAATCTTTCGGTATACAACATACATAGAAGGGTCAGATACAAGTGTGTTAAATTGAAGCCCCTTGGTTCATATTTGGAATCAATACAGGAGCCCAAGTTTTTAACTTAGGGCAATAATGGGAATGATCTTTAAAAACCTTCTTCTTCAGATCCACCAGTCAGAATTCTTTCATATTTGGTATACAACATCTTTTGGGGGAGTCTGATTCAAGTTTGTTTAATTCGGGTCCCTTGGTTAATATTTGGGTTCTCTGTAGAAGCCCAAAGTTTAACTTAGTGCAGTATGAGGAAATTTCTTTAAAAATCTTCTTCAGATCCACTCGTCAAAATACTTTCATCATCTTTGGTATACATTGTACAACATCTCTGGTTGAGGCAGATTCAAGATTGTCCAAATCTGGTCTCTGTATTAATATTTGGCCTCTCTATGAGAACCCAAATTTTAACTTACATGTAGTATAATATGAGAAAGTTTCTTTAAAAATCTTCTTCTTCTTCAGATCCACCAGTTAAAACTTAGAATGCTTTCATATTTGGTATACCACATTTTTAAGAGGGGGGGGGGGGGGGGGGGCAGCTTCAAGTTTGTTTAAATCAAGTGCCTGGGTTAATATTTTAACTTAGTCCAATATGAGGGAATTTCTTTAAAAGTCTTCTTCAGTTAGAATCCTTTCATATTTGGTATACAACATCTCTAGGTGTGTCAGATTCAATTTTGTTCGAATCAGATCTCTGGGTTAATATTGGAAGCCCAAATTTTAACTTAGTGCAATATGAAGAAATTTCTTTAAAAATCTTTTTCTCCAGAACCATATCTTAGAATGCTTTCATATTTGGTAGACAATATCTCTTGGGAGGTGAAATTCAAGTTTGTTCAAATCGAGTCCCTGGGTAAACATTTGGGCTCCCTATGGCAGCCCAAATTTCAATTTAGTGCAATATGAGGAAATTTCTTAAAAAATCTTCTCCTTCAGATCCACCAGTGAGATTACTTTCACATTTGGTATACAACATCCTGGTGGTGGGCGGGAAGGACTCAGACTCAAGTTTGTTCAAGTTATGTTCCTACATGTAGGTTGATATTTGGACTCCTTAGTTTTGCATCACTGGAAATCTGGGCATTATTTCTGTGGTAGCATTCCAGTACAAAAGAAAAATCATTTGGCATGGACAACAGAGTTATAAATAATTAAATAACTTCATTCCTCTGTAGTGTTAACTAGTTAAAGATGCTAATTAAATCCTTCTTTAAACAACTATTGTCAGGTGAGCGTCTCAGGCCCCATGGGGCCTCTTGTTAATTCATAACTTGAGAATTCTCCTGTGACTGTTTTCCTTCACACATGGTGTATAAACAGGCCCAAATCTAGGATCTCCAACTTGATTCATACCCCAAAAATTTCATATACATGTACCTCCATGAAAACTGTATTGCTAAAAACAGAAAGGAGTTTTAATTGCCTATTGTCTCTAAGCAGCATGGTGGAGATACAGTGGAACTCTGTTAATTGAATACTCACTTTGTTAATGAGAATTATTCAATTAACACATCCTTTCTGTTCAGGACTAATTGGATTAGTGTGCTTTGCCTATAGGTCCATTGGACTTCGTATTGGTATCTCCTAGTTTCAGAGTACTCAACATGGGTATATATAAGGGGCTAAATCAGCCTAGATCAAGAATAGAACAAAACAACAAATAGTAAGGTCCAGAAACCTTACTCAACAGCCTCAGAGTATTATAGGGTACCACTCCTGCATCACTTCATCAGTTGTTGTCTATATGACACAAGTATTCAGTTAACAGGTATTTGGTCATGTTTCTGTATTCTAGAGATAAATTGAGCATTTATTCTATTATATCTTGTTTGACAGAGCTCATGGAGCTCTGTCAAAGAAGATATAAAAGATTAAATGCCAGTTTTAGAACCATTTTGGCCTAATAGGTCTATAAGTGAGGGAAGTTTGGTGACTGTCAGGGTAATTTCTTGACATGTGTGGACATTTAAGATTTTTTATTCATTTACCAAGAGTGTATACTGTAGTCAGGTCATTAGATTGGTCTAATTTGGGGACACCAGTTAAGTGAAAAATGTCCCCAAAATATGAGAAACTACTTGATCAGTCAATTTAAATACAAATAGAACATGATACAGGGCTTTCTAAGACCTATTTTACAAGGCGCAAAAGTATTTCTTAATAAATATCTTCATTTTAGAATGTTACTACAAGCTGTTGGCAGGCATCTCCTAATTTGGGGACACCCTTTACTGTCTTGAATTTGGGGTAATATAAAGGCTTGTTATACATGTAGTCTATATGAAGTTAACAGGTCAAATTTCATTTTTTTTACTGAAGGTATGGTAAATGGTTTTGTGTGTGGAAGTTATATTCAGTTAACAGGGTTATTTAAATAGGAGATATCTAATTAAGCAGGATAGACTGTATTTATTTGCTATACATGTGTATCCCAATGAGTTGGATAATAAAACTGGCAAAAACTGCTATAAACAAGCTATTAATTTAAAATAGAATATGTTTTCGTTTTTGGAATTCAAAAATGTCCATAATCCAGTATAAGTATTTCCATTAGTTCATTGAATCCTGCACCCTGTGTAACATGTAACCAACTAACCCAATGCATTTTTACTGCCTCAGTCATTGCATATTTTTATGTGGTGTGTGGTATGGCAGTTACTAATTTCTTATAACCAGAAAGTGTGACTATGCAATGCACAGGGTTAGTCACACCTCTTGGTTATAGAAAATTTCCATTATTAACTGAGTAACTAACCCTGTGTAGTGTACTGTAGAACTTTAGTGTAAATCTCATCTATATGAACTCTTTACCCAATGTAATGGCTCAAACAAGTCAGGACTATTCTCAAAAAGCATTCAAACTCAGCTTAAAACCCTCATTGTTTTTTTAATGAATTACAGAAATGAAAACATATTCCATTTTTAATTAATAGCCTGTTTATTGTGAAAAATCAACAAAATGTCTTACTTCCTCTCACCCATACCCCTTTCCATGTTGACCACTTGATCCCTCTGAGCCTTTCAAGGGAGTTAACTGACAGTGCTGGATTATTTTGAGTAGTCAAGATTTATTAATTTATTTATTTATTGGGGTTTAATGACACCTTTGACCATCAGGGTCGCCTTGTGTCAGACAGTTGTATGGGTGGAGGAAGCCGGAGAGAACCACCGAGCAACGGCGAGCAATTGTCAGACTTCCCAACGTACTAACTCAACACAAGCAGTGTTTGCATTGATTGAAGACAAGTGCACCATCAGTACGCCTTATAATACACAATGCCACCGTGCCCCCATCGGGATGAAGTGCCTTGCCTCAGTACACAACACAGTTACTCCTGGCTGGGATCGAACCATGCATGGACCTTTCAGTTTGAAGTTCATTGCCATAACCACTGAGCCACCGCGCCCACTTGTGTAGTCAGAATTTATTTATCAAGTATTTGTTGGAGTTATTGATAGTGCCCATTGCCAAATGAATAGGAATCACATAAATGTACCATGGAGCCCACAAGTTTTAATTGAATATAATTATCAAACACAAAAATTATGTACCATACTTTCAGTGCAAATTTGACCTTTTCATTGCATATAGGTTATAGAGCAAACTCCTGTTGCTTGAATAATAAATCTTGTAATATATCAAAGTATTACTCTGGTATTACTCTGGATTCCCTATGTGTCTATAGATCAACCGTCGTGGAATGGTCAAAATTCATGTGTGGGCATGTTGACTTACGGCCTGCTTTTCTCAATCGATAATCAGTAGTTTGCAGCAAATGTTCAATGAAAGACGTGCCGGATTGTACCTGGTGCTCCTTTTATTGAAAATTTGATAGCGATTCCATTGCTTTATGTCGGAGCGTCACTGTTAATGCTTGCTTGGAAATATTTCACACACATGGATTTTTACCTTGCCACGACCATACTGTATTCAGCCGCAGTACATGCAGTATAGGCATTTAATATATCATATGTATATCTTGTTTGACAGAGCTCGCCGAGCTCTGTCAATCATGATATAATAGAATAAATGCTTATTTTAACACAAGAATGTAGGAAAGTGTCCAAATTCTTGTCACTTGTATACTCCTGTTAACCCTTTACCCAGTGCACATGATATCAAGTGTCTTTAGGCATAGCACTTAATCCCAATTGCCCATGTGGGGGCACGGTTGATCTGTGTACTAAGGTGTACTGTATGTCGATGGTGCACTTGTCTTCAACCAATGCTAACCCTGCTTGTGTGGAGTTAGTATGTTGGGGAGCCAGACAGTTGCTCGCCATTGCTTGGTAGTCCTGTATGGGTACTTGGGCTTCCTCCACCTGTAAAACTCTCCGACACGAGTTGACCCTGGCTGTCGAAAGTGTCATTAAAACCCCAATAAATAAATAAATAATAACATGATATCAAAATTTGTTCTTTAATTATTTTTTTCATCAAATGTAAAAAAAAAGAATTCAAACCACACAGTGTATCATGTGACCCTTTGGTTGAGTGCTACCATGGTTCTATTGAAATGGGCTGGAAGCCACGTCAGTGGATTTACACTGTATGCATTAGCTTGATGTTTGCTCAGCAGTGGAAGAAATTTTTTTATGTACAATTGTTTGGTTGCAATTTTTTGGAGATTGCCTATTGTAAATTGTAAGAAACAATCATTTATGAACAAAATCTTGCTTATCTAAGGCTACCCTTTCTGGTAGTGTTTTATCTGTTAAAAAATCTACCCTTGTTTCAAATCACCTTTAAAAAATAATTTAGCAGTCAACCAGTTAACCCTTTACCCAACGTAACGGCCAAAACCGGCCAGCGCTATTCTCAAAAATCGCCAATTAATTTTCATTATTTTTTTCATTTTTTGTCTCAAAAACATAGGTTATGACCCCTCATTGGAACGAGCTCATCGAACTCGTTCCAATGAGGGGTCATAACCTATGTTTTTGAGACAAAAAATGAAAAAAATAGTTATTCAAGAATTTTTTTTGCAAGTGTCGTCTGCTTTTCATGTTAGGTAAAGGGTTAAAGAACATTATCTTTTTCTTTAGGCATTTAATCTTAATTGCCTGTGTGGGGGCATGGTGGCACTGTGTACTAAGGCGTACTGCACATCGGTGGTGCACTTGTCTTCAACCAGTGCTAACCCTGCTTGTGTTGAGTTAATACATTGGGGAGTTTGACAGTTGCTCTGTGCTGCTCAGTGGTTCTTTCCAGGTACTCCATGTGCAGCTTCCTCCACCCGTAAAACTCTCCAACACGAGGTGACCCTTGCTGCCAAAAGTGTGTTTAAACCCCATTAAATAAATAAATAAATAATTTTTTTTATTTTATACAGACCAGCCTTTTGCCGAGGACCACACACTGTGGTGGTTCCTATGGAATTGTTCCACGAGAATCGCCAGAGATTATGTGAAAGATTAAAAAAGAATAAAAACATTCCTGCAGGTGCCATTGTTCTTTTACAAGGTGGAGAATCAACAACACGCTTTTGTTCTGATCATGAGCCGCTTTTCAGACAGGTAAATAAGAAAAGTATTGTGCCTTTCATCAATTACTAACTCTTAACCCTTTACCTAACAAATCAGTCACATCTGACCGAGCTCATTCCAATGAGGGGCCTCATGATATTGTTCAGTTGAAAGTTTGTGAAAAATGTTGAAAAAAATGTAATTAAAATTACAAATTTTAATATCATGTGTGTTGGGTAAAGGGTTAAATTTAATTTGTTAGAAATACAGTGGAGCCCACTTAATTGGATATCTCTTAACTGAATAACCCTGTTAATTGAATATAATTTCCTAACACAAAACCATTTATCATACCTCCAGTACAAATTTGACCTGTTAATTGAATATAGGTTACCGTATAGAGTGAACTCCAGTTAATTGAATAAAAAATCTTGTAACCTGTCTTGTCCCCTGTTTTCCTTTGTTTATACATGTAGACCTATTTGGCCTCAGTACATCCAGTACAGGCATTTAATCTGTTATATCTTATTTGACAGAGCTCATGGAGCTCTGTCAAACAAGATATATATAAAATAAATAAGTACTACGGCTGGTAATCAGACTTAAACCACGAGTTGGACGAGGGTTTTAGCCACTCAGCTTGCGAGTGGTTAAAACCCTTATTCTACGAGTCATTTAAATCTGATTACTGGCCCTAGTACCTATTGGTTTTATAAATTATTTATACCATGCTCTTAATAAATAATCGACTCTTTGACACTTAAAATGGAGAAAAATTGACACTTTCTATCGCAAATACACAGGTTTTTTTGTTTACATCTGCACCTGTGGGCAGTACTACCGGCTGCAGGTGAATGCTTGATTGACAGCTAGACACATCGTCAAAGTTGATTGAATTTACCTTGCTTTTGACTTAAATATTTAATTGTAGGTATTTTAAACTTTATAAGTCATTGTACATAGTAGATAGTACTGCAAAACATCATATGTTTGAATGAAACATCGCGAAGTGTAAATGTATCGAAGTTGGAAAATTGCATCATGACAAAGGTCAGGTTGGATGAACTTCCAACTATAGGTGTAAATTTTTTTAACCGCAGTATGAAGAAGCTTTTATATCGGTCGTGGGGTTAAAAGCTAAAATTTTAAATGCAGGCTTTTCACAGGTTGTAACATAGGCGAGCATGGTATAAATACTTAAAATTGATGTACTGTCACAAAACAGGTCTATAAATTTTGGCGAGCATGGTATAAATAGAGGATATGGAATGAGTGTTTTTCTCATATAATATTTATGAAACGAGTCTAAGAATTTTCTGTTTTGGCGAGACTCTGGCGAGCGCAATCAGAAAATTCGGACGAGTTTCATAAATATTATATGAGAAAAACACTCATTTCATATTCTATTTATCATATGACACACACACACACAAATTAGCCACTTAGTATCACTTTTTAACTGATCACCTAAGTTGAGTTGCAGACGGCACTTGGAAAAAACATCCTCGTATAACTAAAACTTTTCATTTTTTGCTTCCAAAACATAGGTTATGACCCCTCATTGGAATGAGCTCCTCGAGCTCGTTCCAATGAGGGGTCATAACCTATGTTTTGGAAGCAAAAATTGAAAATATAAAAAAAAATGAATGGCGTTTTTCTTGTAGGTAAAAGATTAATACAATGTAACCAACCCTAAATAGGACAGAAAAAAAATAATCAGCGGGTTAAGAGTTAGGACCCTTGAAAGTACTTGAAATTTATGGATTAAACATAAAAGTCCCTCATTTTAATGGATGCTTCAAGTTTTTTTTCAGCTTTGGACCATCTATCATAAAATGATTTAGAACGTATTACAACGGAATCTATAGTTGTGTTTTGAACAATGGCCATTGCTCAGATCGATTTGCACTAGGCAGGGGTGTGAGGCAAGGTGACCCTTTATCACCCTATCTGTTTATTTTGTGCGCTGAGATTCTCAGTGCCTCGTTAAAATTCAACCCAGAAATAAATGGAGTTAACATAAATAACTCCGAATATCTAATAACACAATATGCGGACGACACAACGCTGTTCTTAAGCAATGACGGCCATTCATTCAATGCCGTGTTAAGTATCATGGATGAATTTTCCAAACACTCAGGCCTGAAGGTGAATTTCGATAAAACACAAGTGATTTGGATTGGATCAAAGACGGGATGCGGTGAAGTAATTCCAACACGCTACAAAGTATATTGGAATCACCAAAGTTCATTCACAATTTTAGGTATTGAATACGATTTATACAGTGACAGATTTATTGAGAAAAACTATTTGAAAAAAATGGAAAAAATGGAAAAACTATTCAATGATTGGTCTTTCAGGAAATTATCCGTAATAGGTAAAACCTGTGTAGCGAAGACCATGGCCCTTCCAATATTAATACACTGCCTAAGTGTTCTTCCTGACCCGGCAGAAGAATTTTTTCACCGAATGCAAAATATTTTTTTTAAATTCCTGTGGTCTGGAAAACAAGACAAAATAAAACGAAACATTATGATAAATACGTTTGAAAATGGTGGAATTAAATTCCCTCACCTACAAACTTTCAGTCGGTCACTAAAACTAACGTGGATCAAGAAATTATTAGACCCTCAGGTATTTGCCCCCTGGAAGACACTTCTATTAGACGATCTTGAGAAATATGGCGGATATAAAGTGTGGTACCTTCGTAAAGAAGGATTGGAAAAGATAAGTAAAAATCTTAACCTTTTTTGGAAAAATGTATTCAGTGGGTGGTCGGCCATGGGGGACCCCCAAATGTTCCAGAGATACTGTCGGAACCACTTTTCTTCAACAACAATATTAAGATTGGGGGCAAACTATTTTATAATCAACATTGGTGTGACCACGGCGTCTTCTTTCTAAATGACCTCTTAAATAACGAAAATTCTTTCGTGTTATACACCGAGTTTTGCGCGAAATTTGATTTAAAACCACCCTTCACTGTCTACCAGGGAGTGATAAACGCGATTCCTAAAAGCTGGAAAAGGCTAATTAAATCCCTTCCAAGATATGCTGACATTACAAACAGTCGTGTCGAGAAATTAAATATCACACAAAAAGTAAATCGAACGTTCTACCCACTTTTCCTTGAGCTAGTCAGTGAAAATCCCCAAAAAGCTCAAACTAAATGGAACAGCGTGCTGAACATTTCTCTGCAAACTTCAGGTTGGGAAGCGATCTACAAAACTCCGTTTGTGACCACAGATGATCCAAAGCTGCAAGCCACGCAGTTCAAAATTTTACAAAGAATTATATGTACAAATTTCATGCTTTTTAAAATGAAACTTGTAGAGACAGAACTGTGTACCTTCTTCACAAAAGAAACTATAAAACATTTATTTTTTGACTGCCCATTCTCTAAAACAGTTCTACTGAACTGGCTTTCAAAATTAGAGGAATGTTGTAACTTGACTTTTCCCATGACCCCCGAATATATTATTTTACATTCAAACAATCAAACCATGCCTCCGATCATTGATCTCAGTATTCTTTTATTTAAACAGTTTATTCTCTCATGTAGAACAACGGGGTGTACCCCTAATTACTCAAGTTATATTGAACGGCTGAAATATTATAAACAGATCGAATTAATGTCTTTATATGTATATTCTGCCAAAAAGAAAACTACCATTCAAGAGAGATGGAACTCACTAGCTACTGTTGTTTGACCTTGCATTAGTTTTTGAGCAAGTTTAGCCAAAACGCCGATGTAAAGTTAATTAAAACAGAGTATTTTTCACGTAACTCTCCTTCCAGACTATCGACGAGACAGTTTCAAACCTTACTTCCATGAGATTGAGACAGAAATACCGCCTACGACAAACACTCCTGAAGTGACTACTGTTTCATTGAATAAGAGTTTTGTTTTTTTTTTCCTTTTTTTCATGTGCACAATTGTGCATATTCTTGTTGCTTATTTTTTTTTGTAAATCACCTATGTGAATACACAACTGTATCGATTATCACTGTACATTTCTAATGTAATACTATATCTGAATAAAAAATATATAAAAAAAAAAAAAAAAAAAAAAAGTTTTAACTTGTATAAACTTGGGAAATAAGAGAAAATGTATTCAGCATTAAAAGTACATGTATTAAACTCAAGGCCTAGCAGTTACTTTTTGTCAACTGTTGTCTGTGGTCAGCTTGAATAAGCAGACAGCACTTGACTGAAAACGACTACTACGGTTACAGACTTTTCTTGCTCATCATTATGTAGGTAAAGGGCCATTTGAGTCCCTGTTGAACAACGTCACAGAGCAGACTCGGCTCTTAACTGGTAGAGTGCTAAATTATTTTTCAGATGTGGTTTGTAACATGAGTATTATTTTTCATAGAGACCATGCCTCCAGCAAAAGGAACCTTGATTTAGCAGGGTTTATTTGATTATTTTGTTACAATTTATTGGAGAGTGTATTTCAGCACTCTCCAATAAATTTTAACAAAACATTATTATGCAACTTTTTTTTCCAACACATATAGTTTAATAAAGCCACTGTAGTGGCTTTCAGCACTTTTCAATAGAGCCCTGATAGTGGCTTCTAGCACTCAACCAGTTAACTAGTATTTGTATTATAGTTGAAAGTCCTTGAATTAAACTCATCCTTAAGCATGAAGGGACAATAAGCCATTAATTTATAAAAAGTGTTGTCTCTCAGATTTTGTTTGTATGTGAAAGAGCCTGTCAAAAAATGCAATCTTAGATGTCAAAGCACAGTTACTGGAAGTTGTGGATACAACCACTTTTTTCACTGATAACAATGAAAGCACCACGTCAGTCCTGACCCCGTGTTACACATCAGTAGTCTATATAATAATAGACAAGTAATGAAAGCCTATTTTGCCCTGACCGATACCCCCTTCCCAGTTCATTTGTGAATTCATTCATTGAACAAAGATTCATCAACACAGTTTTCTTGTACAGCTATCCACAAGGTATTTAACTTCATGTTCATCATAAATTAATATTCAAATCATCATACTGCGGCTTCTTTATTTGATAAAAAAACTCTCCGTTCGACTTTTTTGCCCACGACTCGACGCCATTAGAACAACAATGATGGTGTGACATTTCGTTGCTAGGCTGTACAAAAGTTAACCCGGAAAGCGAAACTACGCACTGCGTTGTTCTTGTGCTGCAGACGACAGAACAGAAGAATAATGGATGTGGGCTATAATGTAAGTCTTCCCTGCAAAACAATTGTTGCACCCCTGTCCTCGAGTTCTATTTATTGTCAAGGCACAACCAACTTGTCCGAACTTTAATAAAAAAAGACTGGTGGTTAATTAAGACAGCGCTACCTTGTTGTCAGAAGTTGAAAATGCAGGAAGCTTTGAAAGGAATATGTATTGGCGGGCAGAAAGGGTATTAGATCTAGGCTATGGGCCCATATGACAGACAGGGAGGGGTCAGAGTGATCTCATGGCCTGTATAAAAAGGAAATTCTATTGTATCTCTTTTTTACAATGCAATCTAGGAATCGTGACATTCACAACATTTAAATTTAATGCTGAATAACCTTAATCATAATAGTGTATTAGGCCCACAAGACTACATGCTGTTTGAAACGTGGAGCGTGGGGGTGGGGGTGGGGGGGTGAATGGGTTGGGAGCGGCGAGGCTTGTTGTAGGCACATATTATTCAGACGAAGCACTTGGCCGATTAAGATATCTCGGGGTCTCGACAAACAATCTTTCCCGGGGACATTTTTTTTTAAAAAAAGAAAAACCTTTCTAGAAAACCCACTGTGAGCATTTGTGTGTGCGTTTGGGAGTCGGTGGGGAGGCAAGAGCAGTGGTGCTTTTGGGGGAACGCCGTTCCCCTTGACACCTTCTACTTGCTGCTGCAAACGTTCTTCCTCCTCAATTGCCAAAGTTGAACTGGCTACATCAAAAATTACCTGTTACTTGCATGATGAGTGAAACGTAAAATTAGAAGCTGGTGAATGGGGGGGGGGGGGGGGGGGGGGGGGGGCTTGTAGGCGCAGACTTTCAGATGCGGCGCTTGGTGGATGAAGATCAACAGCCCTCTGCTTTATTAACGGCTCTCGGGCTGGTAATAAGCCCTCAGGCTTTTATTCGTTCCTCTCGGGCCGCTAGTAAACTGCAAGGCCCTCCCAAACCCATGGTATTGTTATATTATTGGAAGATATCTTCAGAATCTGTAGTTTATGTTAACTTGGCTGCTCGTAGTTACTAGCTTTCTTGCCTCTAGATTCATGGATAAGACTATTGTGACTTTTTCCCATTTAAAACAAAAAATATACACATCTTGCCAAACCATGGTCGGCCCGGGGATTTCCAGACCCCTGCCTGCAGGAACCCCGGGAAGTAAAGCAGTGCCTATTCACTGCGGTAAACAGGCTCTGTTTTACTGGTAAAATAGGACCCAGTCACCAATTCTTGGGCGAGGCTTGTTGTAGGCACATATTATTCAGACGAAGCACTTGGCCGATTAAGATATCTCGGGGTCTCGACAAACAATCTTTCCCGGGGACATTTTTTTTTAAAAAAAGAAAAACCTTTCTAGAAAACCCACTGTGAGCATTTGTGCGTGCATTTGGGAGTCGGTGGGGAGGCAAGGGCATGATGCTTTTGGGGGAGCGCCGTTCCCCTTGACCCCTTCTACTTGCTGCTGCAAACGTTCTTCCTCCTCAATTGCCAAAGTTGAACTGGCTACATCAAAAATTACCTGTTACTTGCATGATGAGTGAAACGTAAAATTAGAAGCTGGTGAATGGGGGGGGGGGGGGGGGGGGGGGGGGGGGGGGCTTGTAAGCACAGACTTTCAGATGCGGCGCTTGGTGGATGAAGATCAACAGCCCTCTGCTTTATTAACAGCTCTCGGGCTGGTAATAAGCCCTCGGGCCTTCATTCGTTCCTCTCGGGCCGATAGTAAACTGCAAGGCCCTCCCAAACCCATGGTATTGTTATATTATTGGAAGATATCTTCAGAATCTGTAGTTTATGTTAACTTGGCTGCTCGTAGTTACTAGCTTTCTTGCCTCTAGATTCATGGATAAGACTATTGTGACTTTTTCCCATTTAAAACAAAAAATATACACATCTTGCCAAACCATGGTCGGCCCGGGGATTTCCAGACCCCTGCCTGCGGGAACCCCGGGAAGTAAAGCAGTGCCTATTCACTGCGGTAAACAGGCTCTGTTTTACTGGTAAAATAGGACCCAGTCACCAATTCTTGGGAGGTGTAAATCCTCTCTAAAATGGGCAACATGGCTTATTAACGCTCACCCCTGGTGTTGAGTTGATATTCATGTTGTGCGCATGATTAGCCATTGTCAAAAAATATGTGACCTTAAACACCAGTAAATAAATAAATCGGCTAAACCCCCTCCCCCCCCTCCCCCCCTCCCCTCCCCCACCCCCGGTGGGGGTCATATGCCTACATTGGGGGAATGTTGGGTGCCTCCCCTAGATTGCGGTGCATTTCCAAAGTCAAATAACCTGAGAGAACGGAATAAGCAACACTAATGAGGTGTATAAATGGGCGTAGGCCTAGACTTTATTTATTTATTTAATTTTTTCCTTTGAACTAACCGTAACATTAGCTGCACATTTTCCACACATGCAGATACTGCTGCCAACATGTTCAACTTCTAAGTACTTCCTTTTTCTTATCATAAATAGCATAAAACATACGACTGCAGTCTAAAAATTCACCGACTATCACTGTAAAATACTAAATCAGATGACAAGAACTTGACCCGTTTCAGTATTCCGCAATCATTTTTAGATGGTATTTTTAGACATTAGAAACGTTATGTCATCATTGTTGTTCTAATGGCGTCGAGTCGCGGGCAAAAAAGTCGAACGGAGAGTTTTTTTATCAAATAAGGAAGCCGTAGTATGATGATTTGATTATTAATGTATGATAAACATGAAGTTAAATACCTTGCGGATAGCTGTACAAGAAAACTGTGTTGATGAATCTTTGTTCAATGAACGAATTCACAAATGAACTGGGAAGGGGGTATCGGTCAGGGCAAAATAGGCTTTCATTACTTGTCTATTATTTTATAGACTACTGTATGTGTAACACGGGGTCAGGACTGACGTGGTGCTTTCATTGTTATCAGTGAAAAATGTGGTTGCAGCCACAACTTCCAGTAACTGTGGTCAAAGCAACATGGAAATTGCTTAAATCTGTGATTAAAATACTTTAATGCAGACATATTCTCACAAGACACGACATTACAAAAAGATAAATAAAGTTGCCCTAAGTATTTGGAAGTAAATCAACTGCATGTTATGATTTCTGATACACATGGAAATAATTTATTATCTTTTCTGCTTTTCAAATAATCACCACAAAGAACAACCTTGCATTATTTTAGCATTAATTGGGCATTATTATTAGATCAAATACTTTGTTTTATTTTAAATATTAAGCAGTTATGCTCCCATTAAAAACCATAGCATGTGTATCATCAATGGCAATCAAAAATATATTACGTAGATGTGTATGCTATGACTAGAAACACCATTCAAATGTGTACTCAAACTTCACCTTTGTGTTTCTCATACAGGTGATTTTAACGAATCCGAAAAAATATTTTTGCACTTTGTGCTGTCCCAGAAGTTTCCGTGAATGATGGGCAAGTACATGTACATTAGATCAGGATGAAAAAATGCTGCCTGTCTTTTTGATAGAGCCAATAAAGTCTTGCCATCAAGTTATTTATTTAACCCTTGAACTCTAGTTGTATCTTCCATGACAGTTCAATGGCAGCAATTAGAAGAGTCCATATTCATTATCAGGGGTTGACCAATCAATATTTTTAATGTGCAGCCATTCTATTTAATGATGTTGAGATGTATCATATTCCTGGCCAGAAAATGGGCCACTCCAGTCCAAAGGGTTAATCGATATGGATGCATTCATGTGAATGATGTATGAAACAGAAGGGTACTTTTGCATAACGAAAATTGTGGTTTCGTCAAATGGTCAACTTTATCTATTGACTAAAGTGATTTTTTATTTGATTGGTTGATAGATACGTGGTATGAGACCATATTCATTGAAACCCACGATATGTCCGCCCAGCCACTGACAAATTTCCCATACCCAGTGGAAGCCTCGTTCCGAAATCTACAAATTGTCCATACCCCATAGAAGACGCATCATTCCAGTTTTACAGTGAACATGTATTATATTTTAATTTTTTTATCTCCAAAATATAGCTCATGACCCCTTATTGGAATGAGCTTGTCGAGTACCCTCCAATGTGGGCTTCATAAGCTATGTTTTTGAGACAAAAAAGAAAAAAAGATATTCAATAATTTTTTTATACTAGTCATATCGGCATATTTTCATAAAAACTCTTTTGCACAAAAATTCCACAGAAACCTGTATGGCTCAACAATGGAAGATAAAAGATCTCATGCTGTGTGTGTTCACACATGAAATAGATTGTACTTCTAAAACGGAAAGTCAATAGATAAATTCGTTATCCCGTGTCTGATCACGTGGTACAGGTTTTTACCTACCCTAAGCCAGCCGTATCCCATGAGGCCGAATTTTTACCTACCCAAAGGCCGAAGGCCTCATGGGATACCGCTGGCTTTGGGTAGGTAAAAATTCGGTCTCATGGGATACGGCTGGCTTAGGGTAGGTGCGAGCCATATCCCATGAGGCCGAAGGCCTCATGGGATACCGCTGGCTTTGGGTAGGTAAAAATTCGGCCTCATGGGATACGGCTGGCTTAGGGTAGGTAAAAACCTGTACCACGTGATCAGACACGGGGTAACTAATAGTATCTCCTCTTATTTTCTGAAGAAACATCATTTTTACAAATTTACATGTTAAATTATAAGAGTTCGAGCTTATTATACCCCCACTTTGGAGAAGTGGGGTCTATATTGTCGTCACCCTGTATGTCAGTACGTATGTACGTCCATATATCCATCTGTATATTCTTATGCATGCAACTTCTATATTTTTTAACCAATTTTGATCAAGCATCTCAAACATTATGACTAACAAGTGGACATACACATTTTCTAAAAATTTTCATCTGTGACAATTTTAACCAGGTTATCTCCTATGAACTTAGATTTATTATGGATTTTCAAATGAGATTCTTGTGTGCATGTGCAACTCCTCCTACTTTATTGAACCGATTTTGATGAAACTTCTTAAACATGGCCACTAACGAGTGAATATTCGCATATTTCCAAATTTTTCATCTCTGTTGATTTTTACCAGGTTGTCTCCCCTTCAACTTAGAAGATTTAATATAGATTTGTTTTTGAGATTTTTGTGTGTGGAACACTTCCTTCATTAATGAACTAATATTGATCAAACTTCTCAAACATTATAACTAACAAGTGAGAATATCCCTGGCATATGCATATTTCAAAACTTTTGATCTGTGACAATTTTAACCAGGCTATCTCCCAAAAACCTAGATTTATTATGGATTTCCAAATGAGATTCTTGTGTGTGCAACTCCTACATTATTGAACCGATTTTTGTGTGTGGAACACCTCATTCATTTATGAACCAATTTTGATCAAACTTTGTGAACATTATGAATAACAGGTGGTCATACACGTATTCCAAAATTTGTGATCTGCAACAATTTTTGCCAGGTTATCCCCCATGAACTTAGATAAACTTTGCTTTATTATTAGTTTTGGAAGCTCAACATTCAGAGGTGCATTCTAATAAGCCAGAAGTGAGGCTATTAATCATCTTCAGTGATACTTCTAGTTTCTTTCATTCATGTGCATGTAACTTCCACTGTCAGGCTCTGTAATTTGGAAAGCCCAAATGGTTGATACCAAAGGTTCCTGATCTTACCTAATCCCTTCTTATAAGCAGTACTGTGATTACGAAAGTGGATAAAACCTCTCAGCTTTATCGTGATCTGGTTACGATCTTTGTGAATTCCCTTGTCCAGGGATGTGTCTACTTTAAAATGCATGCTGGGTGACAAACTTAAGACACAAGTAGGACCAAGCAAACTAGTTCAGCATTCTGAATATAGTGGCTGACCAGCCACTGCCTGCAGATTGCTTTACTATTGTAAGATCAGAGAGAGGCTAGTGCAGGGATATATTTAATGTTACCAATCTTCACCATTTTTTCTAAAAATTCAATAAAATGGACTACATGAGCAGCACCAGCAGTACACTTTAACTGGAGGTAAGTAAGGAAGGATTGGCATTATCAGACAGGCTGCTACTATACTTAATTCAACTCCGTAGATTATTTTTAGAATTTTGAAAATGCAATAACAGAACAAATGTGCCAGATGGAATCTTTGAAACCTGTCTTGAGTCCCAGGTGGTAAATTTCAGTGCTGAGTGATGCCAGCCAGGACCACCTGGTGTGGGCACATCACTGCCTGTCCTCTCTTTAGCCCACAACACAGTAGAATTTTACCTTTAAAAAAACAATGTGCTTATCACTCTTAACCTGCTTAAAAAGTTTTAAAAATATTTTTCTTTTTATCAAATATTGTTACAGCTGCTGTGAAACAGCCGTGACTAGATTTGATGAACAAATTTGAAAATTCAACTGAAAATATCACTGGCCAAAATTTTTATTCACTTTTACAAAAGAAAATTGGGTTAACCCTTGACTGGTTGAGTGCAAGAAGCCAGTATCATGGCTCTATAGAAAAGGACTGGAAGCCACATTAGTGGCGTTACACTGTATGCATTAACTTCATGTTTGCTCAGTAGTAGAAGAAAAACTTTTTCGTTTTAAATTTTAAATTGTAACCAAACAATTATTAATGAATAGAATCTTGCTAAATTGAGGCTACTCTTGCTGGTAGCATGACATCTTTGAAAAAAAACTACCTATGTTTCAAATCACCTTTGAGAAACAATTTAGCACTCTACCAGTTAATGTCTCGTTACACTTATTCAGGTGAAAATGTTGGCTTTTCAAGAAATGTTCAGCTTCTGATTAACACGGCCGAGGATATTTCGCATTTAAATTACCTCCCCTATTCACAATACTCACAATGTATATAGTTTCTGGAAGCTCTGAATATGGCCCTTTCTGGAGACAACTGTACACAACAAAAATCTTACAATATCACTCAAATACACTCAGCCGAATGACACAGTTGATGGCTAAAAAAATGGCTCAAAATGGTCAAAATTTTCTCATTTTGGGGATAAATCTCCAATTTTCATGCATCGATAGTTATAAAACTGTGTTATAGGAATTCTTCATTCTTCCACTGATGATTTTACAGCATAACATGATCATTCTGATAAATAAAAAACATATCGGTTTCTTATTCATTTTTTCAGAAGGCTTTCTCAAAGCAAATTTACACAAAAATTGTCCCATTTGTAAACTGCAAATTGTCAGGTCCCAAACAGGTCTGGATTTGTCATTTAACACTTCCATGTGACCTTGACCCCCAATTGAAATGCACTTGACAATACACAGTTTGAATCAAGACCATCAACAGATTATTTTGGCCATATCACCATTAATGAGAATTATTTACTAAATCCACACCACCTCAAAATAGCTCAAAATAGTCATTTGGCTGAGGATATCCAATAACCTCGGAAATGACCTTTTAATAGGAAACGAGACCTTAAGTGAAAAATAAAAAATTCTTCACACTCTCAGAAACAGTAAATGTGCATCTGTATTTAATTCTGAGAAAAATGATATATGGCACATATGAAAAATTTTTTAACTTAGTGCCCTTAAGCCCCATGGATAGCAGCAGACCGAGCACTCTGACAGCCAGTTTCTTTATGTTTCTGTACGCAGTAATGTTCAGTGAGAGAAGGCCTGTTCTTTGACATTTCTGACTCTGATAAAAGCTATGTAGAGTAAATTTTGCATTAGATGAAAGCATGTAACACCAGTGGTTCCCCTAATCTACCAAGGCAGTATGCTTTAACCTGAGAGAAGGAAGTTAGATTTCAATTTAGATGGATGCACAGCTGTAACACCATGGACAATAGCTATCATGGCAGCTGTGTTGGTATATTGGCCAATGATCAGACTAAACCAATGGTGATGGATGATTTATTTTTGATGTGCACAGTCACTTTCAGCACCAAAAGCTACATCAGGATCACACATTAACTGATAAAATTAAAAAAAAACCCAGAAATTACATTCATTTGTAAACTGCATCCTCCCTCAAAATGCATATTTCAGTCCCCACCCACCCACTCTTTTCCACAGCATTCTCAATTCACTTTCCTCATTTGGCTAAGCATCATTCACTGATTCTATCAATTATAATATAATGTAATCATAAAAGAAAAAATTCTATAAATCTCTTGTAACCACATTTTCCTGCATAGCATACATTGTGTTTGCTAAAGGGTTAAAATAGACCCATTTGAGTTCCTGACCTGATCCAAAAGACTGACTTTTGAACTATATGCTATTTGAAAAGAGCTGTGTAAATGTAACGATTAAGAATATTCAGTCCCAAATTATCTCTACTAATCAGACTACACTCTGATAATTCCCTGGAAAGTTCTTAGAAGGAGTTCTCCATATGACTGTACCAGTAAACAGCATTTTCAAATAAAATTGTGTTAAAAAAACTACATAATTCTCTTGATAACACCATTACTGGACTTTAAATACCTCAAGAGGGAGAACTTTCCAGGAAATTATATCTGTAGAGGGTACCAGTGAAAAAAGAAAAATATGTTTTAATATTTCTTTTAGTTATCCTACAACATATTCCCACTAATACAGTTGGTTGCTATGGAGATTAGAGGCCAGAAATTGCATTGAAAGCAAACACTGGTCTCGTTACAGTTATTCAGGTGAAAATGTTGGCTTTCCAAGAAATGTTCAGCTTCTGATTAACACGGCCGAGGATATTTCGCATTTAAATTACCTCCCCTATTCACAATACTCACAATGTATATAGTTTCTGGAAGCTCTGAATATGGCCCTTTCTGGAGACAACTGTACACAACAAAAATCTTACAATATCACTCAAATACATTCAGCCGAATGACACAGTTGATGGCTAAAAAAATGGCTCAAAATGGTCAAAATTTTCTCATTTTGGGGATAAATCTCCAATTTTCGTGCATCGATAGTGATAAAACTGTGTTATAGGAATTCCTCATTCCTCCACTGAGGATTTTACAGCATAACATGATCATTCTGACAAATAAAAAACATATGGGTTTCTTATTCATTTTTTCAGAAGGCTTTCTCAAAGCAAATTTACACAAAAATTGTCCCATTTGTAAACTGCAAATTGTCAGGTCCCAAACAGGTCTGGGTTTGTCATTTAACACTTCCATGTGACCTTGACCCCCAATTGAAATGCACTTGACAATACACAGTTTGAATCAAGACCATCAACAGATTATTTTGGCCATATCACCATTAATGAGAATTATTTACTAAATCCACACCACCATAAACTAAAACTATAGCTCAAAATAGTCATTTGGCTGAGGATATCCAATAACCTTGGAAATGACCTTTTAATAGGAAACGAGACCTACAGACCTATTTTCAACTTTTACAACCTCAGAACAGGTGCCTTTAACATGCCACCACGAGGATGTCCTGTTGACAACAGACAAATTAGGTAAGCAGTGGTTTTAGTCAAATCTTGCTGCCTGTTAAGACTTTACTACAAACCACTGCTAAGCCACTGGATGTATAAAGGCTGTGGGCTGGTGGGAATTCATGACACATATGCAGGCTCTTAAGGGTTAAAATGCCCAAGTTATACATAGTCTAGCTGTGATAAGAGATTTTCTGTCCTTGGTGGAAGGCGCAGTGGCTCAGTAGGTAGAGGTGCAGGCTGCAAGCCGAGAGGTCCTCAGTTCGAATCCCACCTGTGGCAACCACACTGTGTCCTTGGGCAAGACACTTCACCCCCATTGCTCACGTGGGGGCACAGTGGCATTGTGTACTAAGGCGTACTGCACATCAATGGTGCACTTGTCTTCAACCAATGCTAACCCTGCTTATGTGGAGTTAGTATGTTGGGGAGCTGACAGTTACTTACCATTGCTTGGTGGTTCCCTACAGGTACTCCGGCTTCCTCCACCCATAAAACTGTTGTGGTCATGATTAGCCATTGTGCAGAAATATGTGGTCTTAAACACCAATAAATAAATAAATAATAATTAATAAATACTGTCCTTGGTGAGAATATCTGCCTATGGCATGCAAGGAGTTATACTTTCCATCTTGAATTTAGGAAACCCCTATCAACCGGTTTAAATGTGTTGCAGCCATATCAGGGATCTGACCAAGAAAGAGACTGCTTTTATGATGGCAGTACTGCAGTGTACCTACTCATTTACTCAAGATGTGAATAAAAAGTAAACTCTTTTTTCTTATTTGACAGGAATCCTATTTTCATTGGACATTTGGAGTTGAAGAAGCAGATTTCTATGGGGCAATAGAAGTTGACACAGGAAAAGCAATTTTGTTTCCACCACATCTTCCTGAAGAGTATTCAGTATGGATGGGAAAGTATGTCAATGCATATATCTAGTAAACTTCTCAAAAGATGTGTTTTGGTGTCTGTGACTGAAAGATGAGCATATCAAGAAGTGTGAGTGTTTGTTTATCTCTACCCTCATGAGTCTACCATCCATCTGTCCATTATCAAATAATGTTTGAAAATTTTGTTTATGATGAAGCATTCTGTTATGATCAGACAGAGCTTGTGAATCATTAGCTCAACTTTGACGTAAGTCAAATTTGAGCTTATGCCATGGCCAGCCGTCTGTCTGCCCGTCAACAATTCAATACGGATCGGGCTAGAGGCCACATTTATGAGCCAATCTTTACAAAACTTCTTGGGTACCTTTGTTATCACCATGGGACGAGAACGAGTGTTTTGGGGTCCTATCCGAAATTCAAATTGGCCGCTGGCAGCCATTTTGTACAAAATTAGGTGCAATCAGATTTTTGCGCAGAACTTCCATATGAAAGCTCTGATTTGAATATTTTTTTGTTTGAAAGTTTAGTACCATGGGATACATCACATATAATGCGGGTTTTTTTCTCGTGCGTAAATTATGCAAATTAGACTAACTTTGATGTTTTTTTGGTGTTATTTTCAGCACTGTAAGTGCAAATGCCAATACGGCTTGGGCTAGAGGCCGTATTTATGAACCAATCTTTACGAAACTTCTTGGGTACCTTTGTTATCACCGTGGGACGAGAACGAGTGTTTTTGGGTCCGGTCTGAAATTCAAGATGGTCGCTGGCAGCCATTTTGTACAAAATTAGATGCGAACAGATTTTTGCGCAGAACTTCCATATGAAAGCTCTGATTTGAATAATTTTTTGTGTGAATGTTTAGTACCATGGGATACATCACATATAATACGGGTTTTTTCTTGTGCATACATTATGCCAATTGGACTAACTTTGATCTATTTAGTGTTACTTTCAGCACTGGAAACTGCAAATGCCAATACGGCTCGAGCTGGAAGCCATATTTAGGAACCGATCTTTACGAAACTTCTTGAGTACCTTTGTTATCATCGTGGGACGAGAACAAATGGTTTTGGGTGCTGTCCAGAATTCAAGATGGCCACCAGCAGCCATTTTGTACTTTAGTTAGTGCAATCAGTTTTTTGTACAGAACTCTGTATGAAAGTTCTGATTTGAATAAATTTTTGTATGAATGTTTAGTAACATGGAATACATCACATATAATACAGGTTTTTTAGCTTAACTTGACAAAGTCAAGATAAGCTATTGCCATCACGCGTGCGGAAGTCTGTTAGTCTGTGAGTCTGTTAGTCTGTGAGTCAATTCACATTTTCCTTTAGCATAGGCAACGCCACGTAGTTCTTGTCTGATCGTCACAAAATTTCATATGCAGGTTGGGGTCATGTCTAGATGAGAATGTCCCCTTTTGGTCATGATTGGTCAACCGGTATGGCTGCCCGAGCCCAAAACCCGAAAACCATTAGCACAGTCTACAGGTCGTATTTATGAAGGGATTTCATTGTAACTTGGTAGGATGCCTCTGTATAATGCCTAGATAAGAACGTCCCCATTTGGTCATGATCTGTCAACCCTAATGATTGATCAAGCCCAAAACCCCAAAAAGTTTAGCACAGTCTGCAGGTCATGTTTAATATGGAGGGATTTCATTGTAACTTGGTAGGATGACTCCGTACGATGTCAAGATGAGAACTTCCCCATTTGGTCATGATCTGTCAACTGTGACAACTGCCCGAGCCCAAAACCCAAAAACCTTTAGCACAGTCTACAGGTCATATTTATGGAGGGATTTAATTGTAATTTGGTAGGTTGATTTCATATAATGTCTAGATGAGAAAGTCCCCTTTTGAACATGATTAGGCAACTGTGCCGGCTACAGGTGCCCAAAGGCCAAAAACCTTGATCACAGTCTACATGTCATATTTATGAAGAGATTTCATTGTAACTTCATAGGATCACTCCAGATGATACCCAGATGAGAATGTCCCCTTTTGGTTGTGATCATTCAATCATGATGGCTGCCCGAGCCTGAAGCCCAAAAATCTTTAGCACAGTCTACAGGTCATATTTATGAAGGGATTTCATTCTAACTTGGTAGGTTGACTTCATATAATGTCTAGATGAGAACGTCCCCTTTTGGACACGATTGGGCAACTGTGACGTCTACAGGGGCCCGAAGCCCAAAAACCTTTAGCACAGTCTACAGGTCATAATTATGAAAGGATTTCATTGTAGCATGGTAGGATGACTCCAAATAATGTCCAGAGGAGAACATCCTCTTTTGGTCATGACCATTCAGCCTTTATGGCTGCCCGAGCCCAAAAACCTTTAGCATAGTCTATAGGCTGTATTTATGGAAGGATTTCATTGTAACTTGTTAGGTTGACTCCATATAATGCCTAGATGATGACATCCCCTTTTGGTCGTGATTGGTCAACTGTGACTGCTACAGGTGCCCGAAGCCTGAAAACCTTGAGCACAGTCTACAGGTCATATTTATGAAGGGATTTCATTGTAACTTCATAAGATCACTCCACATGATGCCCAGATGAGAATGTCCCCTTTTGGTTGCGATCATTCAACCATGATGGCGGCCCGAAGATTGAAAACCTTTAGCACAGTCTTCAGGTTATATTTATGAAGGATTTCATTGTAACAAGGTTAACTTCATATAATGTCTAGATGAGAACCTCCCCTTTTGGAGACGATTGGGTTACTGTTACAGCTACAGGTACCCGAAGTTCGAAAACCTTTAGCACAGTCTACAGGTCATATTTATGAAGGGATTTCATTGTACTTTGGTAGGATGACTCCAAATAATGTCTAGATGAGAATGTCCCCTTTTGGTCATGATCATTCAGCCTTATGGCTGCCCGAGCCCAAAAACCTTTAGTATAGTCTATAAGTCGTATTTATGGAAGGATTTCATTGTAACTTGTTAGGTTGACTCCATATAATGCCAAGATGATGACATCCCCTTTTGATCATGATTGGTCAACTGTGACAGCAACAGGGGCCTGAAGCCCAAAAACCTTGAGCACAGTCTACAGGTCATATTTATGAAGGGATTTCATTGTAACTTCATAAGATCACTCCAGATGATGCCCAGATGAGAATGTCCTATTTTAGTTGCGTTCATTCAGCCAGGATGGCTGCCCGAGCCCAAAGCCCAAAAACCTTTAGCACAGTCTACAGGTCATATTTTTGAAGAAATTTCATTGTAACTTCGTAGGTTGACTTCATGTAATGTCTAGATGAGAACGTTCCCTTTCAGTTGCAATTGGGCAACTGTAATGGCTACAGGGGCCCGAAGCCCGAAAACCTTTAACACGGTTTATAGGTCATATTTATGAAGGGATTTCATTGTAACTTGGTAGGATGACTCTAAATAATGTCTAGATGAGAATGTTCCTTTTTGGTTGCGATCATTCTGCCTTAATGGCTGTCCGAGCCCAAAACTCCAAAACCTTTATCATAGTCTATATAGGTCGTATTTATGGAAGGATTTCATTGTAACTTGTTAGGTTGACTCCATATAATGCCTAGATTATGACATCCCCTTTTGGTCGTGTTTTGTCAACTGTGACGGCTTCAGTGGCCCGAAGCCTGAAAACCTTGAGTACAGTCTACAGGTCATGTATATGAAGGGATTTCATTGTAACTTCGTAGGATTTCTCCAGATTATGCCCAGATGACAACGTCCCCTTTTGGTCACGATCATTCAACCATGATGGCTTCCCGAACCCAAGACCTGAAAAACTTTAGTACAGACTATAGGTTGTATTTGTGAAGGGATTTCATTGTAACTTAGTAGAATGACTCAGTATAATGTCGAGATGAGTTGCAATCGGTCTACCATCATGGCTACACAGGCCTGAAGCCCGAAGACCTTTAGCACGGTCAACAGGCCATATTTATGAAGGGAATTCAATGTAACTTGATAGGATGACTTGTTTTGGAATAATGTCACTGTAACTTGTTAACTTTCGTTGACATACGCTAACTGTGAGGGCCACATACATTAACTGTGAGGTCATATTAACCCCCCCCCCCCCCCTTCCAGCTCTTTAGCACAGTGTACACCTTGTATTATTTTTATTAAAAACATAGCATACAGAGAACAGAAATTAACATATTCCCAATTATCACAATTCTTGTCTTATTTCATAATCCTTTCATAAACATTGAACATTATTCATTTCATCAAACACAACACACAGACAAGTTAAGCTACAGTGTCATTGACACTTTCATTTCTCGTGCAGAAATTATGCAAAATAGATGAACTTTGATTTATTCAGTGCTACTTATACACAGTAAGTGCACATGTCAATATGGCTCAGGCTAGAGTCTGTATATATGAAATGATCTTCACGAAACTTCTTGGGTACCTTTGTTATCATCTTGGGATGAGAACGAGTGTTTCTGGGTGCGGTCCAAAATTCAAGATGGCTGCCAGTGGCCATTTTGTACCAAAATTAGGTCCAATCAGTTTTTTGTACACAACTTCTATACGGCTCAGGCTAGAGGCTGTATTTATGAACCGATCTTTACAATATTTTACATGTTCCTTTGTTATCAGGTTGTTTGTCATTGCTGTGTCATATACTATACATGTACATGTCTTAAACAACTTGAGCTACAGTGTTCTTGATACTTTCATTTTTAGCTTAACTTGGCAAAGTGTCAGTCTGTTCATGTTTTCTTTAGCACAGGCTACATCCTGTAGTTCTTGTCCAATCATAACAAAATTTCATATGCAGGTTTGAGGTCATGTCTAGATGAGAACGTCTCCTTTTGGTCCTGATCAGTTTACCGTGAGAGGTTCGCAATCCTGAAACCTGTAAACCTTTGTAGGATGACTCTGTATAACGTCTAAATGAGAACGTCTCCTTTTGGTTGCGATTTGTATACCATGATGGCTGCACAGGCCAGAAACCTGAAAACCTTTAGCACAGTCTGCAGGACATATTTATGAAGAGATTTTATTGTAACTTTGTAGGATAACTCTGTATAATGTCTAGATGAGAACGTCGTATTTTGGTTGTGATTGGTCAACCGTGATGGCCGCACAGGCACGTGACCTAGATTTGTTTAGCCCAGTCTACATTTCATATTTATGAAGTGATTTCATTGTAACTTAGAAGGATAACTCAGTATGATGTCCAAATGAGACTGTCCTATTTTGATCATGATCAGTCATCCATTACCGCCACCTGGTCATGTGACCTTGATTCCTTTAGCACTGTCTACAGGTTGTTTTTATGAAGGGATTTCATTGTAACTTGGTAGGGTAACTTGGTATGATTTCTAGATGAGACTCTCTTATTTTGGTCATGATTGGTCAACCATGACTGCCGAACCGTCACGTGACCTAGATTCCTTTAGCAAATTCTACAAGTTCTATTTATGAAGGGATTTCATTGTAACTTGGTAGGATGACTCATTTTGGAATGATTTTACTGTAACTTGGTAACTTTGGTTGACATACATTAACTCAGAGAGCCACATTAACCCAGGTCTCAATTCTTTACAACAGTCTACACCTCAGATTATTCTTATTGAAAACATAGCATATAGGGAACAGAAATTAACATATTCTCAATTATCACAATTCTTGTCTTATTTCATAATCCTTTCATAAACATTGAATATTATCCTTTTCATCAAACCAAGCCTAAAAATAATTTTCTTTGCACTTCCAGACAAAATATCAGACACCAAATGAAGCATGTCTGTCATTTAAGAATGATATCTGACATATTATAAAATGGAGTTTGAGTATTCAAAATAGTGTGTTTTGGATGTACATGTACCTTCATCTTAAAGCTTCTCAGAATTCATCCAACCATACCTTGTTTGGCAGGGCTCAGTGAGCCCTGCCAAACAAGGTATGATTGGTTTCAGTCTGAATTGGAACTGAATTACCCTTCAGACATAATTTAGATACATGTATGGCGATATCAGGTCATATTCCTTCACATGCTGTTAATACTGATGAGCTGTGCAGTCACTTTCTTCACACTTCCCAACTTGCCAGGACCAGAAATCCCAATCATCATTAATTTTAGGCTTGCTAGTTGTGTACATGATTTCCAGCATGCATGATGTTCTGATCACTGAACATCATTTATATTTTGGCATCAGACATTTTGGCTGATAATTTTAAACCTCAGTCAGACATTGGCCTTTTTGTACCTGACATTGTCCATGTCTGACCACTTATTTTCTGGTATGCACCAAACACTACACACAGTCAAGTTAAGCTACAGTGTCATTGAGGTTTTCATTTGGTGTTGATGTGCATTACTCTTGTGAGTAAGGTTATGTTGAGGTTCAATCACTTTCTGTTGGAAAGGGAAGGATGAACCCTTGCCCTAATATGTCCCATGATAGTATTTATTTCATTAGCTTGGTGAATGGTAACACAGGTCCAGATAAGAAATGTATAAAGGATATCAAATGAGTCACAATTTCATATGAAATTTCAATCCCGAGTTCACTAAAATTGATCTGAGCTGAGGTTTACCGAGGCTTATATTGATTTTAGAGGAACAAGGCTCAGAAATGTCATGTCAAATCGGGGCAAATTTGAGATTCTTTTAATCAATTAATGTGTAATTTAACCGTTCAGTCAATGTTTTGGCTAAAGCTGGCCTGTGCTGTTCACAAAAACATGCCATCCAATTGTATTATTTTTTTCCAATTTTTGCCTCCAAAACATAGCTTATGACCCCCTCACTGGAATGAGCTCATCAAATTCATTCCAATGTATTAGGGAGAGTTAATGAAAAATAGAAGATGATCAATTCAATTCTACTTCGGAATTCAACTCACCCACAATGTTACCATGTCGACTTTGTCTTCTTATATTATTCCTGTATTCATTGGCGGTGCCACGATTTCATTTTACATGTGGGGGGGAGGGGGGGTGGTGGAGGCAGGGCATCTAAGTAAGATATGGGGGGTTCAAGGTCTAAATGCCAAAGGCATTTCCCAAAGGTCACAGGCCAGAGCTGGGAAAGGGTATGAGAGGGGGGGGGCCCTTTCGTCCGTGGGGGTCTGGCTCTCCCTCAGGAAAAATTTTCATATTTGGACGCCATGCGAGTGGTATCTGAGCATTTCTGCAACACCTGAGTTGGTCTTCTGAGGCCTCCAGATTGTGTCAGATCGTTAACTTTTGCAAACTTGACATCTTCTTCACAACCACTAGGCCAAATTCAAACATTAATTGCACAGACCATCTATGGAGTATACCCTTTCGATTTTGTTTAATTGAAGCAGCTGCCATATTTGGGCTCTGGTCTATGCCCCAAAAGCTAAAAAACCTTTAAAAATCTTCTTCTCATGAACCACCAGAGGGAATGCCCTGATATTTGGTATGGAACATCCTTTGGTATAGAAGATTAAAGTTTGTTCAATGGAAATTGGTAGGTCAATATCTGGGCTCTCTGTGGGGCATATCCATGTTGGGCTCGGCCCAAAATTTCTTTTTCAAGAAACTTCAACCAAATTTGGCATGTAGTTTAAGTGGGTCCTAAGTAATTGATTGATGCCTAAAAAAAAATTTTCACAGCCCTGTGACAACCCCAGGAGTTAAAAACAGAAAAAAATTCAAAAGCCCATATATCCCAAACCACAAAGAACAGAGAACTGTTATTTGGTATGAAGCATCCTTAGGCCCAGAAGAAGGGATTGGTTAAACAAAATTGCTTCCAGTTCAATCAGGGTGCCCGGTTGAGGGTATTGAAAAAATGATGAGTCAGCATTTTTGCAGTAGTATATCCTGGAGGATTTTTCATTCACTGAGAACTTTTGATTGACATTTTGTTCTTAAAAATAACAAAGCTGTTATGAACATTGTTATCTTGTTATTTTAATCAGAAAATTCTCTGGACTTGTTTGTTTTTGAAAAGGTTTTATTTTATGTTGAATGAACCATTTCAATGCTGGAAAACATCTGATACCTGTATGCATGTCTTTAATTTAACCCTCTCAAGACCGCAGTGTGGGTTCCAAAGATTTTATTGATCCCATGAACAAACAAAAACCCTTTCGATACTGTAGATGTATTTTTTCTGGTTCCTTGTAAAACCATTGATCTGATTCCTGTATGAATCTCTTTAATTTAACCCTCTTATGACTTCAGTGTGTTTTTCCAAAGATTTTATTTCATGATGGACCCTTTCTATGCTGGAAAACATTTATCTGATTCCTGTGTGCATATCTTTAATTTAACCCTCTCAAGACTGCAATGTGGGTTCCAAAGATTTTAGATTTTATTGCTGCCATGAACAAACAATATTTTTTTTGTTGTTTATGGGGGGTGGGGGGGGGGGGGGAGGAGGGGGGGGAGGGGGGGGGGGGGGCGAGAGAACCACAGTAGTTGAAAAACAAAAACAAAAAATCACACAGAACAGAGCTTGCTAGAAAGCTTTCCTAGGACCAGCAGACAGAACTGAATGGCCAAAAAAGTTGCTTTTATTGTGTCAAATCAAAAAATTGCTCTTGCTGTTGATCACATACTGATACACTCATCTCTTTTCACAACTTGGGCCAGGTGATCGTTTTAGGTTCACTTGAGCCTATGTTTTTTTATACTGGTCGAGTGCTGAATGGGAGCATGGTGGCTCAGTAGTTAGAGATGCAGGCTGCAAGCCGAGAGGTCCTTGGTTCGAATCCCACCTGCGGCAACCGCATTGTGTCCTTGGGCAAGACACTTAATCCCAATTGCCCACGTGGGGCACGGTGCATTTTGCACTTGTCTTCAACCAATGCTAACTTTGCTTGTGTGGAGTTAGTATGTTGTGGAGTCTTGACAGTTGCTCACCCTTGCTTGGTGGTCCTCTCTGGTACTCCGGCTTCCACCACCCATAAAACTTTCCAACACGAGGTGACCCTGTCTGTCAAAAGTGCCATTAACCCTTTACCCAATGCAGATGATATCAAAATTTATGATTTTAAATATCAATTTTTAAAATTTTTCAAAAAATTTCAATTAAACCATATCATGTGAGCCCTCTTTGGAACAAGCTCGTTAAACAAAAAAAAATCCCGAAAAACAAAAATAGAAAAAGAACAGGTGACAGTCAGAAAGGGTTTATAAATTTGTTTTAATTTGAACCATGTGAGTTTAGAGGATTTTGGATAACTTTTGGAGGAACATAATGCAGAGTTACCCAATTTGTGCATACCAGGAAAAGTCTCAGAAATTGTCAAAAGGGTCCTTGAAAATAGTTTGAATAGGTTCTGGAAAGTCTTTAAATTGACCTTATCCCAGAGACAGTTATACCTGGTCCAACACTGGAACGTCCAAGATATTTCTGAAATGTCACTGATTTTTTTTAACCCAGAAGTCAGCAAGCCATTGTGACCTCATCAAGTCTCGAAGGAAAGTAAATCAGAATGTACATCATTCATTTGGTCTTGGTAGTCCTGAAGATCATACCTCTCTTGGGTCATGTCATCATCTCTTCATTGTCTGAACAGTATAGGTGGAAATAAGTGGTACCTTTTTCATGTACATGTAGGCAAGAAAATTTCTCTCAAGTTTGCATCCCTGATACATGTGATACAATCTCCTGGTAATTATTTTAGGAATGGTTCCTGAGAGAGCATTCCAAGAAGCTATGTGAGAGCAGGGCATATCAAAGACATAAAAAATCAAGAGAAAATGTCTTCATGTTATCTTACAACCTTTCTTTTATGTTATAATGTATCAATCATCTGTCTATTATAAATATTTTGAAATTTTAATTGATGACAACTTTTGTAGATTGCTCAAACCTGATGATTTCAAGACAAGATATGGAGTCGATGAAGTTTATTTTTCCACTGAAGTATGTTTCTAAATATTCATATACCTTACCCATATTCTGGCCTTTCAATTCCCTCAAATAACGATAGCAATGGTGTATGCTGTGCCTAAATAACAGAGCTCGATTTAATCTGAAAACTTTGAATAGTGATTCGTTATTCCTGTGGAAAAATTTATTAGCTGTTGAGGAAAATTAACTTTGGACTGATATTTATTGAATAGAAAAATTCGGAGATTGATAAACGAAATGCTATTCGAATCCAGTTAAATCGAGCACTGAATAATATAATTGTGCCCAAATTATGCATGTTTCAAAATTTTTTTGCAGTGTTTCAGCCAAAAAGTTTACTCAGCTTAACCCAGTCACACATTATAGTTTAGGGCCTATTTGTCAACAAGCGGTGAATGAAACATATTCCCTATGGGAACCCAGGGAATTGAAGCAGTGTTGAAAAAAATAAATAAATAAATAGAATGAAACATAAATAAGTTTAAAAAACCACAAAGTTTGCTACTGAAAAATAATCAGCATCGACAGTATCATACATGACACCATCAGTGCTGATTTCTGTTCACTGGAAAGTTCCTTACTGAAAGCTTGAGAGCTAATATATTCATACTTGTAGTGTTTCCTATTAAACAGCATGCCGTTTATGTTTAAACAGATGTCTGGCTTGACACATGAAAACTAAGAAATCTTCTCAAGTGTACTTTAACTAATAATCACAGCAAAGACCAATACATGAGGTCAAGGGAGCTGGAAAAGTATATGAAAAAGACACTGTGAATGTGAAAATAACAGTGCTTTTCTCTCCTGACAGGCCACAATACGGTGGATGCGTATTTGCCATTGTGCCAAAATTAGAATGATCTAAAGGCCTGACTTTTTCCACTTTCCAGTGATCTACCTTGAAAGTGATTTCTAACAACATCTTTCCAAATGAAGCCATAATCTGGGTTTATGAGTCAACTGAAAATGGTCTTTCTGCTTAGAGTTGTGCAGTTAACCGAAACAATTACAGAAAACCTGTCATTGAGGTTTTCAACTACAATGTTGAAAAACTCTAATTGGGTCTTCACTTCTCAGAATAAAGAGTGAAACAACCTTAAGTTAACTTTGTTTTCAAACTTTAGAGTCGCGATACCCATTTTCAGAACAGCTGCACTAATTGGTATTGTGTTTCGAGCGTGACATTTACCGCAAAAATAGGTGACAAAATTACTTTTTACACATCATGTCTTAAACATTCATCTGTTTATCAAATTTGATTTCCTTTGCAAATCTGGAACTTGTCACTTGTTCCACATTTATAATGACAAGTATATTTATTTCTACACATAATTTTGAAAGCTTGAACTCCAAAGCTGGCATCAAAATCACAGTTGAATTTGGATGGAAATTTAGGGTTACAATGACCTATATGAGCGACTTTTACTCGATAAAATTTTTATTGTCAGCGAGTCAGTCGGGTTACACTGAGTGCAGGAATTTCTTTTGGGGTGGGGGTTGGAGGTAGGGGTGGAGGCAAATTTTGTGACAGACTCAAGGCAAAAATAATTTTTCTCAAACTTGAAACTCTTGAGATAATTTCTGGAAATACTTTGCACTCGGAAAATCATAGTACTGATATACTACACAGGTGCGTTGCCCTGGAAAGGGAGTCCCTGTGACACTGGCTGGCACCAAATAGAGACTGGCAGTTTTCGGTTTTGGTTCGTTTTTTTTCTGGAAACTGTAAAACCAAACCAAGATTTTTCCTGAAAACCTTCACGGTTTTCTGTGAATTTCTGTCCACTACAGCAATTGCCCAGAATACACCCATTGAACAGCAAACATTTTGGCTTGTATGGAATGTTACCCACTGGAATGTCTTTATGGCCGTTGATCGATTAATATTCTTGACGATTGTTAATTTGTTGTAGGGTTACCTGGTGGCCAGACAGGCTACTTGCAAGCCTGGCTGAGAGGCATTGACCGGATGAATTCCCCTCCCCCAAAAACTTTAATCTTGACACCAAAAATGCAAAAAGGTTAAATGTTCAGGTCAGTGATCCGATTCCTAATGAAGCCTTTTATCTCCAAATTGGCGGAGACAATGTGTGTAGGAATAAAAAATACTCACAAAATCATTGTAGGGAGTGTTTGTTTTATTTATTCTATCCATCCGAGAAAGAGATAAAACCGGGAACCATGTTGATCAACATTTCTATGAACACTTGTCATTGTGAACTCTATTGTGAATTGTGAATATTAATGACTTCAATTGCAATGATGACGTGGGTAAGACATTCCTGTTACTTTTGGTAACAGTTTAAAAAAGCGAAATTTCTTTTCATCACTTCAAATATTTTTTTCACACATATAATCCCAGAAATTAAGAATGAATTCATATACACATAATATTTATATCTTAACCCTCTAAGATGGTGTATCCACACATCATATAAGGCGCAGTTGTGGGGTATGCACATACATACAGTGGAGAAACAGAAACTAAGATAAAGAGAAGCCCCCACAACAATGATCCATTAAGACATTAATATCAGAGTCAGAGAACAACTCGGACCAAAGACCACTCTGCCCAAGACCAGTTGGACCTGATTTGAAGGCAACTAGGACCAGTTTTAAAGACAATTTGGACCAATGTTTAAGACAACTTGGACCTGGTTTTAAGACAGCTCGGACATGTTTTGAAGACAACTCGAACCTTCATCAAAGACAAGTTGGACCAATGTTGAAGACAACTCGGATCAGTTATAAAGACAGCTAGGACCAACTCCGGGAGTAAAACTTCATTTATTTGTGTTTTATTGATATTTCTACAACATTTGTTTATACCAAAGAGGCCACGAATAAACTAACTGTGAAGTGGTAGCGATTCCTTAATCTAATGAAACTTATTGGGAAAAACAGCTTCAATAACGTTTCGTGGGGAAAACAATTTAGGAAATGATGATTGTACCAAATCTAACTCATGGTACGGAAGTGATACCCTATACCAAATGGCTTTAATCCTTTACCTAACATGAAAAGCAGACGATACCTGCAAATAAAATTATTGAATAACTGATTTTTTTCATTTTTTGCATCAAAAACATAGCTTATGACCCCTCATTGGAATGAGCTCAACAAGCTCGTTCCAATGAGTGACCATAATCTACGTTTTTGAGGCAAAAAATGAAAAAGTAATGAAGATTGAGTGGCATTGTTTGTGAATAGTGCTGGCCGGTTTTGGCCATTACGTTAGGTAAAGGGTTAAAGAGCTTGGAAACTATGCAGAAAGATGCAGGCCGATGGATAAGGGGGTTGAGTTTGGATGGATGAGAATTAAGGACAGGATAGACTTAATGAAACTCTGCTATTGTAACTATTTGGTAAATCTCCCCAATAGCCAATGGTGTAAATTAATGTTCCAGATTATTTGGCATTCAAACATAAAAGCAGGGTGGATAGGTCAAGTGAGGGAGTTAATAGAGCTTAGGGGAAAAACTTGGAAAGACAATGAAAAGAAATGCCAAATGTATAATCTTGGCGTAGTGGAGATTCTGGAACACTTTCTATTAGAATGTCCAAATTATCAGTCTAACAGAATAATTTTCACCATGAGAATGATGATGAGGAAGTGGGATGGGAGAATGCGGTTGGTAGAAGACACAAAGGAGAGGGTTAGTATGTTTATTGGAGAGATTGGGAAGAATAGGATACGGGATATCATCATCTCATCAAACAGATTGTCTCAGAATGTTGGGAGGAGAGGTGAGGAGATAAGGAGGCATTTGGGAGCACAGGGCTAATCAAAGCCTTCCTACCTAAGAACCACGACAAATCAGTGGCCGGCCAAAGTGTTATTGTTATTATGTGTGTCAAACAAGACCCAACCAGTTTTCAAAAGCGACCTGAAATAATGAAAAAAAAATTATACTATAATCACTTTGAATTTGAAAATTAGCAACAATATCTTTGAAACGTCTTTGATGTTGGTCTGAGTTGTCTTCAAAACAGGTCTGAGTTATCTTAAACACTGGTCAAGTTGTCTTCAAAATTGGTCAGATGTTGTCTTCAAAACAGGTCTGAGTTGTCTTCAAAAGTGGTCCTTAGCCGTATGGTCTTTGGTCCGAGTTGCCTGTAATTCATTAATAATGACCCCTTACGTGAGCATTAACAACTAACAAAAACATGCCACTGGGCATTTCTTATCAACCTACCTTACAATTGTTTACTACAGGCTTGCACTACAGTGGAAGACCCTAACTCGGAAAATATACTCTCTATTTTGATCTTTCCCAAGGGATTTGGGAAAGAAAAGTTGTGCAAAAGCACCAAGAAAAAATAAGCCAAAACTGGGTCAAGTGCTTGTGGTGCGTTCTCGTGGCCGTTCCTCCCACACCCGGAGGGGGATGGGGGGGATGCTGTCGTTTGGGACCTCCCGACACGACCACATCTGGTAAGAGTTATACCCCCTCTGTGGGGAATGTGCAGTCTTTTTCTGTGGTGGGTACTTCGGGAGCTATTGAGTTGTCTGGTGAAGAGATGCCTGGTTCCGGGACTATGGTTCCTCTCCAGTCGACATCTGAAGCTGTCACTAGGGTTGTGACTCCTCCTTTGGAGCCGAGCTTGGTTGCTCTCTCCCCTTTTCCACCAGTTTCAACAGCTCCCGTCGTATCTGCTGCCACTGCTGTTCCGTCTGCAACGTCATTGGTCACCATTTCAGCCTGCCTTGGCTTATCCCTGCAGGGGTCTGCAGTGATGTCTGGTAGTGTGAATGTGAGGTATCGGCCTCAGCCTTCCCTGACTTCAACTAAGCGAAGTTGGAATGGGCTGCCGCCCGAACCCTCTGCTGTGGCCTTGCAGCCGTCGAGCACAGCAGTTTTATCCCTGCAGGGGTCTGCAGAGATGACTGGTAGTATGGATGTGGGGTATCAGCCTCAGCCTTCCCTGACTTCAACTCGGCGAAGTTGGAAGGGGCTGCCGACAGAACCCTCTGCTGTTGAGCACCGCAATTTTCTCTTTGGATTTGGATGTTCATGGTGGGACCACCATGAACTCCGTGGCATTTCCGTCTTGGCACTCGGGTTCCATGGCCAGTTTTGTGGGACCAATGCCTTTTGTGCAGCCTGGACCTTCTGTCCCTCAGTCTGAGGTCCATGGCCACTCTCCTGAGTTCCTGCTCTGTACATCCTCAGGGTATGTCGTTCCCCTACACATCTGCTTTCAGATGTTTTGGCTGCCACCCGTCGCCCCGCGTCGAGTGTATTTGAGGATCGTGACCCTTTGCTGGCTAAAAGGGTCAGGAGTGAAGCCACTTTGCCGGTTTGTTCCCATGTCGAACTGCCCGACACAGGCCGGGAGCTTAGGGAGGCCTACTCCTTGCTCACTCAGGTTCTTTCCAAGAGCCTTCCCATTGCTTTCCAGCGAGGCTGCTAGTGGTTTCCAGGTGCCCCTCTGCAGCGCCGCCTCCCGGGATTGGGAGCAGGCCGCTTTCTCATCCCTCAGGTGTGCATACACCATGGGAGGCATCGGCTGGTTTGCCTATGATGGGCTATGTGTCTTCCTACTCAGAGGATGAGTCAGACATACCTGACGTCGAGAGCCAACAGTATTCTGACTTTGGGGCAGCTCTTGACTTTTGTGTTTGGGTTCCTTCCAGATCTCAAACCGTCAAACCAGCCGACAGTGTCATCCAGGCCGCATTCATCGGTCACGCACCTACAGCCTGTGGACCATCCCGCTTCTGGGTGCCATCGACCGTGCCAGTCGGTGCAGGTTGTTGAAGCGTTTACAGCATTGGACTCTAAGCTGAGTTCCAAGGCTATGAAGACATTGTTCTTCACCAGGGTTGACACTTTTTTGCCTCCAGTGCGTTATCATTCCTATGATTCTGCAAATCCATCAGTCTGCCAAACTTTGACGGTCTTGGATCAGGTCTCGACATCTCTCGGGCTTTCCAAGCCCAAGCCTGCCGTTACTCCTATGGCGACTCTCGAGTCCCTTTTGGGTTTATCGAGAGAGATGCTGGCATGCTTTCTCTCTCCGATCACGTCGTCTCTGCTTAGCTGCTTATCTGCCCTGATCTGCCTCCAGATAAGTTTGACGATGTACAGGCTCCTTTGCATGTACTTTCCAAGGCACTCATGCATCTTACTCACACTCAGCACTGTGACACGGCTAACTTTTTAGTTCGTCGGGACGCTGTGTTGGACACAAGCCGTTCCCTTCCTGAGGGGCAGCGCATTGCTCTTCGATCTGCTTCTTTGGCGGGTCGGCAACTATTCCATGGTTCCATGGTAACGGTCCAGGATGATGTCCTACATCATTCCAAAGATCAGCCTGCTTCGTCAGCTTGATCAGCCTTCTGTTGGAGGCAGGGGCCATCCAAAGCCTAACACGCACCCTTCTGCTTCCTCTGCGAAGCCAAGTGCTGATCCTCCAGCTGGCACTTCTACTTCTTACTCACGGGGTAAGGATAAGCATCGGCAGGCTAGAGGGAGGACTCAGGATTCTTCATATAGTAGAGGAGGTGGTTTCTCATCTCGCGGGCCTCGCCGGGCTCGAAATGAAGGTCCTCACCTCGATTCGTCCCAGGTTGGAGGAAGGATAACAGAATTCACAGACCATTGGCCACAATCACATGTACATCCGATCCTTGGGTGTTAGATGTTGTTCAGTCCCAGCTGCGGATATCCTTCCAGAGGCACCCACTCTGTTGAGGGTGCCTCTTCCAACACATATTCCTTCAGACATTTCATCACGGAGATAGACAATCTCCTGTCAAAGGGGGCGATCAAGGTCATCAAGAACATTCATTCAGTGGGATTTTATTCCCGCCTGTTCTTGGTGCCAAAGAAGGACGGCCGACTCCGAGCGGTTATCGATCTGAGTATCCTGAACCAGTCTATCATTGCTCCAAAGTTCAGCATGGAGACTTTCAGGTTGGTTCGCCGCTCCATTCACCAGGGAGATTTCGCTTCCAGCATCAACCTGCGAGACGCTTACTTTCACATTCCGATTCATTGGACATTGCGAAAGTATCTCAGGTTCACTTTTCTGGGGCGAGTTTACTTGTTCAAGGCCATGCCCTTCGGCTTCAACCTGGCTCCTTGGGCCTTCACCCGACTGATGTTGCATGTGTTAGCCTTCCATCACACACAGTCCAGGGTGATTACTTCAGCATATCTAGACGACATCCTCCAGAGGCATTCTAATGCTGCCTTTCTGGAGTCAGATGTCGACACACTGTTGAGTCTGCTCACATTGCTAGGGTTCAGAGTCAACGTGGAGAAGTCGGACCTGGTCCGTTCTCAGTTGTTTTGTCATCTGGGGATGGACTTCCGTACTCAGCTGAATACGGTGGCGGTTCCCCGGGCAAGGGCTGTGATTCTCTCAGCTTTTGCCCTGACTCTGTCCCAGTCCATGTCCGCGACAGCTCGGAGTATTCTCTGGCTGCTTGGTCTCTGCAGTTCGGTGACGGATCTCATTCCTCTAGGTCGGCTGCATGTCACACCTCTCCAACACTTTCTGCTGAGTCATTGGAGATCGAATATCGATCCTCTGGATCTGGTGCTTCAGTTACCGGAGTCTCTTCATCATCACCTTCTCCCCTGGACGGATGTTCAGTGGATTATGCAGGGAGTTCCATTGGACTTACCCAGGTCCGATCGTGTTCTGACAGCAGATGCCAGCGATCTCGGATGGGGTGCGACATTGGATCCTCTAGGTCTTTCCCTTCATGGGGCATGGGACCAGGATCAAGCAGCTCTTCACATCAACCAGAAGGAGCTTCTTGCTCTTCTTCTGAGTTTCCGGCAGTGGATCCCCCACCTTTTCGAATTGCCAGGCCCTTCTGTTGTCCGACAATTCGACAGTGGTTGCTTACATTCGGAACCAGGGCAGCAGGGATCTTCTACTGCTCATTTAAGATGTCAACGCCGGGGTGGTGGTTCGTCACATTCCCGGTTGTCTGAACATCCTAGCCGACTCCCTGTCTCAACGGGGCAGGGTCATTTCCACCAAGTGGATGCTCCACAGGGGGGTGTTCCAGTCACTTTACGATCTCTGGGGTCGCCCACACATCGATCTCTTTGCGACTTGTTGGAACCATCAGGTGGACACATTCATGTCCCTGTGTCCAGATCCTCTGGCTTTCGCCATGGATGCTCTGTCACTTGATTGGAACAGTCTTGTCATCTACTCCTTCCCACCGGTTCCGATTCTGCCTCAGGTTTTAGCCAAGATACGAATCTGCAGTTGTCGAATCATTCTGATCGCTCCCCTGTCACCTCAGCGGGTGCGGATCAATCAGCTCCTCTCTCTGTTGGCGGCGGTTCCGGCACGTCTCCCTCTACTTCGCGACCTTGTTTGCCAAGGTCACCCGAGGAGGTTTCACGTCGACCCGACTTCATTGTGCCTTCACACATATCTTTTGTCAGGTTCTGTCTCCTCCGTAAAGGTTTTTTCAAGATGAGCAGTGGAGTGCATTTCTTCTTCAAGTAGTCACTCCACTGGTTTAGCCTATGTGGCTAAGTGGAAGGTCTTTTGTCGATGGTGTGCCGATCACTATGTTGATTATGCCAATCCTTCAATTTCACAGATTGCGAAGTTTCTGGTATATCTGTTTGATTCTCAGGGTCTCCAGCCTGTTACCATCAAAGGGTACAGGTCCATGCTTTTGGAGACCTTTTGGTATGTGGGACAGCGTCATATTGGCACTAATCCATACCTCTCCAAGCTTGTTCGGCACTTTTCCTTGAAAAGGCTTAGGACTTTGCAGCTTATCCCAAGATGGAATCTTTCTTGGGTGCTGCTTTGCTTGGTGAGGGGGGGGGGGGAGGTGCCGTTCGAACTTTTATCCCAGGTGGATATGCGTTTTCTCACCTACAAGATGGCTTTTGCTTCAGCCAGATGGGTTAGTGAGCTTCACGCCCTCTCGGTTGATCCAGCCTTTTTCAGGAGCTCTCCCAACAGTGTTACGTTTACCAGTGATTGCTCCTTTCTGGCCATGAATCAGATACCAGAAACGACTCCACCTCCTATCTTTATCAGGACTCTTCACTCTGCTGAGGGTAATCGCCCTTTGCTCTGTCCGGTTTGTGCACTTTGCATTTATTTCAATCGGATGCAGTTCATTAGGAAAGGCAGGAAACAATTTTTTCTCTCTCTTATTCATGCTTGTCCGAAGATCTCTCCTCAATCCATTTCTATGTGGATTTGTCTTGCCATTCGCACGGCTTACGCACGTCTAGCAACTGACAATTGTATTACCAATTCGTATTTCTGCCCACGAGGTACGTGCATTGTCTACCTCTTGGGCTTAATGCTAACTCCGTCAAGCTGTCGGATGTTATGCAGGCAGCCTACTGGAGAAATGCTTCTAATTTCTCCACCTTCTATCTACGTCAGTTGCAGGAGCAGTCAGAGGACCTTTTTGCTTTGGGCCCTCTTTCTTCTGCTCAGGCTGTTGTCTACCCCAGCCAATAGGCTTCTTACAAGGTCAGTTCCAGCTCTGTGCTGTTACTGTCCTTTCTGTCTGTGCGTCGCACAGAACAATACGCCTCATCTCTCATTGTCTTTTACTAATGTTTGTGATGCTATGGTTTGATAGGCCTAGGGACCTCTTCCTCTGTCCACTGTTCCAGTGAAATTGGGTTATGTGGGGGTTGGTTATGTGACTCCCTCCATCCTATTGTCTATTCAGCCTGTAGTAAACAGTTGTAAGGTAGGTTGATAAGAAATTTAAGTTTTATAGTAAATTTCCTTTCTTATTATACCTACCACAATTTTTTACATGGAGGCCCTCCCGTCTTCTTATTCGGGTAAGAATCCTTCCTCCCCGCTGATAACATAACTCCAATGTTGGCGGATTCAAAAGAATGATTCATTACTTATTGACTGCGCACTGGTACCGGAAGCCGTGGATCTGTACTAGGAGAAGAGCATCCCCTACAGGGTGTGCACCGGTAGCACTCGACCCAGTTTTGGCTTATTTTTATACGCCCGTTTTGAAAAAATGGGTTGTATTATGGTATACTGCTGTCCGTCCATCTGGCCGTCTGTCCGGTCACATGTCGTACGATAACTCAAGAATGCTTTGAGAGATTTTCGTGATTTTGGGGTAGATGGTGTATGTCGATGGAGGGAAGCTCCCTTTCATTTAGTGTCGCCATTCAATTAGTCTTTCCAGAGTTATGGGACTTTATTACTTAGAAAATTGTTGATTTTTTACACGTTGTATGATAACTCTAGAACGCTTGGAGAGATTTTCACGATTTTTTGGTAGGTGGTTTATGTTGATGGAAGGAAGCTCCCGTTCAGTTGGTGTCGTCGTTCGATTAGTCATTCCAGAGTTATGGGACTTTATTTTTTTTCACATGTCGTACAATAATTTGAAAATGCTTAGAGCAATTTTCATGATTTTATGGTTGCAAGTATATGTTGATACAAGGAATCTCCCTTTCGATTTGTGTCACTGTCCGATTTGTCATTCCAGAGTTATGGGACTTTATTCATCAAAATATAGGCAATTTTCCACATGTTGGACTTTGAGCAATTTTCATGATTTTTTGGTGGCAAGTATATGTAACCTGACAAGTACACATGTATACTCATATTGTGTGGTTCCCTCTTGTAATTAATAACGGGCATATCATGCGCTCATGGCGCAGCTGTTTATTTCTTGGTGCTTTTGCACCACTTTTCTTTCCCAAATCCCTTGGGAAAGATCAAAATAGAGAGTACATTTTCCGAGTTAGGGACTTCCACTGTAGAGTAAGCCTGTAGTAAACAATTGTGGTAGGTATTAGCCCAAGAACATTAGGTTTCACTGGGGAAAAAAATCGGAGAAAGCTGATTTTTTCAGGGAATGTCGAGTACATGTCACTGAACGATTAGACAAAAGTCCCCTAAAATCCCAGTTGAGCTTTTTTTTCTACAGCCTTTTTTCGAAAACGCGTTTGAAAAAAATTAAAAAAAATCGCACGAACTTTGTAACCTCGAATTGATCCAACTGTATTTTTTGTTTACGCGTATTTCGAGCTACATAATGTCTAATATACATTTACCTAGAGGAAAATGTGCATTCTGTGACAATTTCTGCGAAAAATTAAAGAAAATTCACAAAAAAGTATCGGATTTACGCAAAAAATGACGATTTTCCTAACGGATTTGCCCAAAGGGTCGTAGTACAGAACGGGATGTTAGTTGGACAGACGATAAAAAATCCACCACCATTTGAAGACTTTTATCATTGCTTACAAAATAGACATTATGGAAGACCCCCTCTGCTTCTGGCCGAGTTCCCCTTTTGGCATAAAATTCGTCAGCATGAGAACTCAACTATTTTCGGGCTTGGGACCGAACAGACACGTCTGTGTCTGGCAGCATTAGATCAATAAATAATATTTACAGAATGTACAAAAATCAATAAATAATATTTACAGAATGTACAAATCAATCAACATGGATTAAGTTACATTGACTATTATCAACGCTATATACAGAAATGACATGACCTATATACATATTATTCATCAAACTCAGAAATTTCCGACAGGACAGTGTTTCTGTGGTTGTTACAAGAATTTCAACCACAACTGATCAGATTCAGTAGGTTATCGGGGGCACATGGCTTTGTGGCTGCAGTCGGTACAAGAAGTCCATTGTCTAGCGACCACCCCCAATCCGTCGGAGGAAGCGAAGTGCCCAGCCATTGTTGGACCTGGAGATAACATCTGTAGACATGTTGTTGTGCAGCATCGGTGCTTGGTGGGAGTGAGGCTAGGTCGATGGGTTTATTCAGTTTAGATTTTGCTACATAACGCTTGTAAGTGACATATCTATATTGGTCGAGAGAGGAAACAGTTTTACTCCCGTATAAGATCAGGAGAAGTTGTTCCCCGGCAGCAGCTACTGCACTTGGTGTACTGTCATCCGCCAAAATTGTGTTGACATACTGTTGTGAGTCGCTAGTAACATCGGAGACAATTGTACTGAATACTTTCTTCTTACCAACTCGAAAGAGTGCAGAAGTAGTGTCACAACGACTTATAGAATGTGCTATAAGGAGGTTGCTTCTATGGTCACCCATTTTGGTTGCTATTTCACTAACTGAAACTAGTAAGTTTGGGGTAATGGAATACATCATGTGAATATTACATCCCGGTTGAACTCGAGAGGTAAGAATGACTAACAAGTCTGTGTCTGTTCCCACAACGACAACATTGTTGTCATCTTGAGCGATGTCAAGTGCAGTTTCGGCTATCAGTACATCAGCATCAGCCTCGGCCTGCTTGGACTGAATATTGATAGCAGATAGCTCCGGCATTAGAAGATCGATCAATTGGGTTTTGTTCTTGGCATTTGCAAGGAAATCGGATTGGGGTGTGGTGGCTGGTAACTCGGGTGAGATCTTGATATCAATGGAATACCTGTCTTTAGATCTACGGGCTTGTTCCATGCCCTTTGTCGACATTGTACAAGCATAACCATCAAAAACAACCACGACGTTCGCCCCAAAATGTCTCACTAGATAATTGGAATATGATGTACATATGTCCTTATATGACGACTTTTTAGGCCATACAACTGCCCTCAATAAAAATCCACCATCTACAACAAACAGAGAATGTTCTGGGATTTTAGTTTGCTCGGAACCGTATGTTTTGAGGATCTTACCGAGCGTGCTTTTCTGTGTCTTCCTCATTCCAGCAGAATCAAACAATGCTGGTGGTTTCGGGGCGAGTTTATATTTGAGATACTCTTCCATCTCTGCTTGTGACTGAATAACACATGTGATGCGGTTGAACAGAATTGTGGGGTCAATCACTACCTTACTTCCACAGACTTTGATGCTATTTGCCATCGATGCGAAAGACTTCACAGTGTCAACACGTCGTAGTTTGATGCTGTTGAACGTTTTGCTTACAACATTCGATACGCAACATTCACCAATTTTGCGAACTTGGTCACAGTTCACAGTTTCGTCGGCCAGAAGCCCAGTCGCTATAGAGACTAATTGTAGTGGATCTCTATTCTGAAAGGGGGAATGCACTCTGAGCCAGTTCAATAATTTGGTGATATCATTGGCATCAGTCAATTGTGAACTTTGACGGAGATCCCGATGTTGTTCGCCATGACCAGTGTGAACATGAACAAATTTTTCGAGAGCATTACATATCGGAAGGCAAAGAGGTAGTCCATGTACCCATTTCGCAACAGTGCTATCGGTTATTCCCCTGCCATGTGTGAGACCACCAGGGAGCTTGAACATTCTCATTAAACACTGCTCTATGGTCTGATCAGAATATATCCTGTCCCAGAATTTATCTGAGCGCCTTATGGTAAAGTAACCTTTCTCAGTGAACAACTTCAAATCATCCTGTTGCATTATTTCTGTTAGCTCATTCATCTGCTGCAAATAGAGATGAGAACTTTTTGCGTATGCAAAATGACCACCTGCGTGAAATACTGGAATCATATTGCGAACACAATATGTGTGGAGTTCCCAGTTGCCTGTGCGCTCTGCTCTCAAGAACAACTGGAGAAGACCTATTTGCTCGTAGTATTGTACCCAAAGCTTTCCTGTGCATCCTACGGACGCATTCTGGAGCAGTTTGTGTAATTTTGACAGTAGATGGTTGACACTTTCTTGATTGACAGCGTCAGCTGTTGTACAGTCACCTCTGGCAAGTCCACAGAATATTTCATTGACTTCTGTGCAGTCTATGTTATCTAGTGTTCGGCTTTCTTCAAACACAAGTTTTGTAATGGCAATTTGTGTTAGCAAATGGGCACGAACTGCTCTTGAATATGCATGACCACTGATCAAATGATGGATTGACCCACCAGCATAAACAGTCCCCCAAAGTTCATCCAAGCCGCTACCAGCCATGATCGAACCAATTGCCCCTAAATATGACATAATCATATGGAAGCCGCCGAGTCTAACGAAAACTTTTGTCAACTTATCTGACGAAGACACAATCTCCACTGCTTTGATATAAAGTGGTTGGTCAAACGTCACTGGACAAACGTTCATTCCCTGTTTCTCACATTCAGTTTGTGCAAACATGAGAGCAGTGTAAATTGTGCTCGGGTTGGATGGATCAAAATTAATAAAGGGAAGTATCTCGACATCACTTGTTTCATAATCATCTGATGATGTGACAATGTGCATATATCCAGCCCAAGATGGGCAAGGTACTCTCAGTACATGCGTCAAAGACCAAAGACTGTCGACTGTTTTTGCGAGTTTCAAATTTTTCGGATCAGATTCACCCAAAGTTGATAAATCCTTCATCACAATTTCGTCAAGACCCAATTTGCTTGGTTTACTGTAACCTTTCAAAGGGATGTACCCGAATTCACCAGAGCCAATATTCGAATGATCACCAGTTAGTCGTTTTATCGGAGACTCTTCTGTGTGATCTCTGCTTGGAGTTATACAGGCGATGCCTCCCATACTATGGAAAGTATTCTTGCCATCTAGCGTGCGCACATTACAATCGGCGTTATCGAAAACGAATTGTGTGAAGTTCGCAAGTCTAGGCGACGGACCTTTGCTTATCATGACAGAATGAACGTATTGTTGAACTTCCCGGTAGCTAGAAGAGAACATTAGTCCATTCAGAATGTCGATCAATTCCAGAGATGCGAATTTCCTATGTATGTAAACTGCTACCGACAATAATACTGGTGACAAGAATGAACGGGGCCGACAAGAACTTATTAGAGACTGACCTATGGCTGTCACGCGTCTCTGGTTGGCTTGGATGTTTTGCCCACGCTGCGACGGAGCAACAATCCCTTGTAACAAGGTTTGGAGTGTATCGGGTAGTAGATCACTAGATACAGATAACGAATCGGGTTTGGGATAAACGTCACACTCGTAAATGGCTGACCGAATATCATCGCGGACTATAGCCGATGCTTTCTTGACGATGCGCATACGTTCATCAGTTTCATTGGTACATTTGTCTGAGTACCACGAATCATATAGTATTTTGTCTGATGAATCTCTGAATGTGACAACATTTTTCAGGGACCTCAGTGTTGTAATAGAGATTCTACTACCGAAATGCTCAAGCAGTTTGGTTTTAAGATGTTTAATTGTGTAACCGACTTCGTCACCAAGATACGATTCAAACGTCTCTGCCAATTCGCTCAAGGAAAACTGACACTCATCGTTGTTCTCCATAAAGGTACACAATTCATGGAATGCAAGTGCTTTCTTGTCTGCAACAGGCCTACCCCGTGAAAGAGTTCGCTCAGGCTTATCTCTGACAAATCCTGTCCAGCAATCATGGTGATACCGACCTTCCTCGGCCACTAGATCGATAGCACGACCGATCCGAGTAAGTACAGACTCACCCCATTCATCACTACGTTTCAAACAATGGGTTCTGATACTATCAACAAAAGTCAATGTTTCAACGGTGTGGACTTCTCTTCTATGTTGAACGGGTATATGAGTTTGTTTGTCGGCGGATTCTCCACAGAACAGACAATGGAGTTTAAAATTGAAAGCATCTTGATCAGAGCGCAATTTTTTTGTCATAGATGGACCAGCTTCGTCAGATTCAGCTGCATCTAGAGACATTCTCTTACTTTTTCTTACAGAACTTTCCCGTGTATAATTCTTGTAGCAGAATTTGTGAATTTTCTCACCAACTGTGGGTTTCTTCGAACCGGCAAAAAGATTATCGCCAAGCTCGACGCTTACAGCAACCAACTTTTCTATATCCCGCTCACCAAGTGTAGTTATTCCGGACGAGCCGGTCAACTCATCGTTACATTTGATACATTTATCCATTGCCAAAGTCACAACAGAAAATAGATGATAGACACAATAAACTCAAGTACAATACCACAGAACAGATATCAATGTGCGGACCTGCTTCGTTGTCACCGTAAGGTATCAACAGGTAACGCTAAGTGATATGCCAACAACATAACTGATCAGTTCTACAAATAACACAAGACTCTAATAATCAACAACAGGCAAAATTACATATATATCTATCAAGGGATCATTGGTTTCAATATCTAGGCATCAAATGCGGAGTGTCCAATACTGAACAGAGCAAATTGTGCAATGGACAGATCTGGAATGCGGAATTAAACAGCGTTTCCTGATGAAAGTCGTTCAAGGCTATTTTGCATCAAATTAAAGAGCGTTGTCTGTACATAAAGACCTGGAATGCGGAATTAAACAGCGTTTCCTGATGAAAGTCGTTCAAGGCTATTTTGCATCAAATTAAAGAGCGTTGTCTGTACAATACAAATTTGTTCATGAGTACACATCAAGGGCGTGCACACATTACATGCCAATGCATCTTGAGTGTAGGCGAACACCACATTATGTGATTTAATCGAACATGGAAATTGAAACAATGATGCTATAATATGGTATTTGAATGAGAAAAGTCGATGCCGTTTGAATTTGAGTTTAGGGGGTATGGTTAATATTTCACACGTTTCACCAGTTCATTATGGAATAAATGACTATTGTTATATATCATTATAAAGCCACTGCTTTTCTGCAATTTTTGATATATAATTTAACTCCCAAAGTAGTCGTAGATTTGATTTAATGGACGTTGTGTACCGTTGTGTGTATGAAAACAATAAATTTTTTTTCGTAATTTTGTACATATTTTTATACTGTACCAATGACCCAGACTTAGCTGGTGCTAACTCTAACAAAACCAGGGCCAAACACAAATTTTGCCCCCCAATCCCCAAAATTTGCATCCAAAACAAAAAGAAATCATTTCCTAAAGGACCTCCATACTACGTCTCTACTGCGCATGCGCAGTGACGCAGACGTCCCGAAATTGGCGCCAATTATCATTCTCTGTTTGGCCCTTCATCAGTCAACATCTCACTGATCTTTGTGCTTGTAAATCTCAGTTTAAAGGATGCCAGACACGTAATTTTTGGAGAAAATGTGATTCTAAGGAGGATAGAAGGAGGAGAGGAAAAAGAAGTGACAAAAAATAATCAGGGCTGTACTTAAAATTTTTTGATGAAATTATGTTAAGTTGCCTATTTTCGAGGCATGGGCCTCTTGTTGTCATTCTTGCTAAATGTTGCACTGCTTATTCAGTGTTTCCTCTCCCCTAGCCTTCTAAAGTCCCCCCTTGCAATTCTCCCATGCTTTTGGCATATTTTTGAGAAAGTTCATTTCTAAAATTTCCTGGGAGAGTTGCTTGGTTACAGAATGTTTTCTGTTGTTTTCCCCATAGTTACGTTTTCACCCATGGGTGTATAACGTTTGTGTTCTGCATCTTCCATCTGATGTTCTGCAGATTCTCCCCTGGGAGTCTCTGTTTTGCATCAGATAGGGTGTAATTTGATGACTGATTCCGGGCCAGTTTTTTCAGTGCCTGGAGTCATGTTTTCTGGTGTTTTACACTGTTTGTTTTCATTGGCAACAGCCTTTTTTGAGGGGGGCTGTTTGCCTTTGCTGTAGTTTATATCATTATAAGATACATTTATATTATCCGTAAGTGTCTCATTAATTATTTAATATAAATTTAAAATTTTTGACCACACTTTGCCATCGGATCCATCGGGGCTCAACGTTACTTTTCAGCAACTTGGGCTTCGCTGAAAAAATATTTTTTCAAAATTATTTTGATATGTAATTGTTTTTTCATTTATTATGGATCATGTTATTATGTATCTTTGTGTCAGGGGTTTTTGCGAGTAACTAGGACTTGTTGTTGTTCTTTCACAATGAAGGGACTTTGTTCAAATTGTAATAGGAAGAAATCTTCCTCTGACTTTCATGATCATTGTATTAATTGTAGTCAGTGTTCTCGCATTAATCCCTGTCCTATATGTGAATATTGGGATGAGAAACATTGGAAACGTGTGTCACAATATGTTGTTTCTGGAGAAAGGGCTATGCCGGCTCTTTCTCCGCAAGGTCACTCTACTCTCTCAGTTTCTATTTCAGAGGAACAAGAACAGGGTGATGTTTCCATGTTATCTTCTACAAGTGTGCGTCCGTCGTCACAAATGAATTCAGAGCTAGCGGCAAAAGTGCTCATGGAGATTAGACAAATGTCGTCCGCTAGCTCGCCCGGTGTAGCGTCCATTCACCGAATGGTTCGGCAGCCGGGTTCGTCCGATGCGGTCCAGGAGGAAATTTTGGGTGATGCGAGCACTATAAACATAATAGATGCACACCCAGTGACGGCGGATAGTAAGCGAGAACGGAGGAAGCCTTTGAGTCTGGTTCCTAGCTCGTCCAGGTCCAGCCGGACCGCGAGCGAGAGAGGCCCCTCTCTCGTACAACAACATCTGGGACCAGATGTTGTGGTACAGAATGTGTCTTTAGCGGAGCATACGTCCGTCGCTCGGGACGCTCCGTTGTATAAGCAGTCCGCGGAGACTGTTAAGGCTTCCTCTTCTCGTCAGCGCACATGACCGCACCTTGGCTGCGTGACCGCCGATATATTGCCAGCTTCGCCGATCAAGGATTCTTCGGCGACCAGGTCACACCATCCGGCAGTCAGGGATTCGAGACCGATGGACTCCAGACGTTCGCATAGGAAAAGTATGCGGGAGCCATCTGATGCGGAGCTGCCCTCGGCGAAGCAGCGAAAGACTGTGCCTCCGCAGGTCTCGACGCCGGACATTCTTGTGCAGATAGCACAGCTTATCGCAGCATCCCAGCAGCCGACAGAAACGGTGTCGGATCGAGATTTATCCGACGGCGCTGGGTCGGTATGCTCCGCCGAAGCATCGGGGGCGGACGACCGGGAACATCATGATGTCCGACCGGATGGTGAAAGGGATACGGATGACTTGGAGCTATCCCTTTCGGAACAACATAAAGCTGCCGTGGACTTCATCCGGCACTTTCTCCCTCAGGTTGTTCCATCGGGCCAGACTGCTGCGGTTCCGGACAAGAGGATTATAGCGTCATTGGACTCTGAATTTTTTGAGCGGTTCAGGGACATCGCTCCCGAGTTTCCGTCGCAGTCCAATAATGTTGCAAGAACATTTGAATTATTGAACGACGCTATATTTAAACTTGCTTCCAAGACGGGGAAAGCAGGTTTCTTGTCCGCTAATACTCTCAACCTGCCTTTCATTAATGCAAGGAATAAATTCGATACGGCAGGACAGGGTATACCGAGAGTTCCTCTGCGTATGGACGACGAGGCGGAAGACTTAGAGCTATCATTACCGTCGTCGGCTTCTATTCCAACTGCGGTGTTGGAAACAACTATTGCGTCTAACAGAGCCAATTTAGATGCCTTATCTTACGCAGATCACCTTACTAAGGCGTTATCACTGCGCCTTCAAGGGAAAGAGTTTCAGGATATACAATCCTCTTTAAGACTTCTTTCAAGGGCAGTAGCTTTTTCCACGTGTAACTCCGCCCTTTCAGTGGCAAATCTGGAGTTGGTTAGACGTGACGCAGCCCTAGCTACATCCACACTAGTGGATACTAAGGTGAAGAACTCTCTTAGAGTCGCTTCGGTCTCAGGAGAACTTCTCTTTGACGGCAAGCTTTCTGGTATTTATGATAAAATTACAAAGAAAGCTAAGGATTCTCTGTTGTTCAAATCTGCTCCTAAGAAGTCGGATACAGCAGACACGAATAAGACAGGCACTTCTGGGTCTAATGCGCCCAAGAGAGGTTCCTATAGAGGTTCCGGTGCGTCCTCTTGGTCTTATTCGAGAGACCGTCAGGGTAGCGACTCTCGTTCGGGACGTCCTTCAGGCCGGGACAATCGGTCGGACGCCCTGAGGTCGACGGGGTGAGGTGCGGGCCGTGGAGGACGTGGTTTCTCCTACCGCAGGCCTCGCAGGTCCAGGAGGTGATGGCTTAAACCTCTATCGCGTACCGGTTGGCGGAAGGTTGTCGAGCTTTTCACAAGAATGGGCGTCGATTACGGACGACCCTTGGGTGAGAGGAGTGACTTCGGAAGATCTAAAGATATCCTTCAAACGAAAGCCTCCATTAACTCGAAGTCCAAAGTGGACTCATCTTCCGTCAAATCCGCAGAAAAGAGACGCTCTGTTATCAGAGGTGCAGTCTCTTTTAATGAAGAACGCGGTAGAGGTCGTAAAAAACCAGGAATCTCCGGGATTCTACAGCCATCTGTTTCTGGTTCCGAAACCAGATGGCTCGTTCCGTCCAGTCATAGATTTGAGCTAGATAAACAAGCTGATCGTCGCTCCGAAGTTTTATATGGAGACGATTCGATCGGTCAGAGCGAGTATTCGTGTGAACGATTATGCAACGAGCATAGATCTCAAAGATGCGTACTTTCACGTCATGGTACATCCGACATTCCGAAAATACCTACGCTTCGCAGTCCTAGGAGTGGTGTATCAATTCCGGGCGATGTGCTTCGGATTGAATCTAGCACCCTGGGCTTTCACTCGGGTAATGAACTCGGTAATGATCTATTTCCGAGCTCATTCGTCTGCGGTAACGTCGGCCTACCTGGACGACATTCTTCAGAGGTACGGCAACGAGTTAACGCTTCAGAACGATGTTCAGAATCTTCTTCTATTGCTCCGACGTCTCGGTTTTATAGTAAACGAGGAGAAGTCGGATCTGGTGCCATCCAAGTCATTCACTCATCTGGGAATGAGCTTCGAGACGCACAACAATCTCGTTCGTCTGCCGTTAACCAGAGCGAAATTAGTCAGTTGTTACGCTCGCTATTGTCTGCATGCAGACAAAGTCACGGCGAGAGAATTTATGAGACTGATAGGTCTGTGCGGAGCCGCCGCGGATCTCATTCCGATGGGGCGGTTACGCACACGTCCTCTTCAAATTTTCTTGACTCAGGATTGGAGTGTGAAAATTCATTCGCTCGATGTAGACGTTCTCTTGTCAGATCAAGTGAAACAAGAGATTCAGACTTGGGCAAACATTCAGTGGTTAACTCAGGGAGTTCCGCTGCAGTTGCCAGATCCGAGTTTTACCATTATGACGGATGCCAGTCAAACAGGTTGGGGTGCATCATTAATCCCAACGGATTCGAGATGCCAGGGTCTTTGGGATCCGCAATTCCTGTGCAAGCACATAAACATCAAGGAAATGATGTCAATTTGGCTTGCGTTACGTCAATGGATGGACATTATTCACAATGCTCATGTCCAAATCCTATCCGACAATACGACAGTAGTGGCGTATATACGGAATCAGGGAGGCACTCATTCAGTTCCGTTGTTCAATCTAACGGAAAGAATCCTTCTGTTTGCGCTAGAACATCACGTTCTTCTTTCGGTCCGTCACATACCGGGTCGTCTGAATGTGCTAGCAGACTCCCTTTCACGAAAGGGTCGCTTGTTGCCATCGGAATGGACTCTCAACAAACAAGTATTCAATCAGATTTGCTACCAATGGGAACGGCCAATGATAGACTTATTTGCGACACATCTCAACAATCAGTTGCAGACGTATGTGTCTCCGTGTCCGGATCCAAGAGCATTTGCAGTAGACGCTCTGTCGATCCCTTGGGACGGAATGATAGGATATGCGTATCCTCCAGCGCCGTTAATTCAACAAGTATTGCTAAAGATAAAACAATCTCAATGCAAGATTCTGTTGGTAGCATCTCTGTCGCCACAGAGACCGTGGATAAATCTACTCAGGTGTCTGTTGTGGGACCTACCGCGAAAGCTTCCTCCACGGGAGGATCTTCTTTCGCAGGGGAAATCGCGCCAACTCCATCACAACCCGCAAGGTCTCAACCTTCACGTTTTTCCGTTGTGCGGTCCTTCTTGCATGGCAAACACTTTACAGGACAAGCAGTGGACGCGATTTCTAACTGTAGGAGGACCTCCTCTTCGCTAAACTATGCGGCTAAGTGGAAGGTTTTTCGTCGTTGGTGTAGGGATCATTCTGTAGATATATTCGATCCCTCTATACCAGACATTGCAAACTTTCTAGTATACTTGTTTGACGAAATCAAACTGCAGCCTGTTACTATAAAGGGTTATAGATCTATGTTATCTGATACCTATGCACATCATGATAGTTTACAAATTGGATCTAATGTCTCTTTATCTAAGTTGGTTAGAAACTTTTCGATAAATAGACCCAGAACTCTTAGATTAATTCCTAAGTGGAATTTAGCTTGGGTTCTTCTTAAATTGAAGGAAAAGCCATTTGAACCTCTTGGGACAGTAGATTTCAAATTCTTATCTTACAAGACAGCTTTCCTCTTAGCTTTCTCTTCTGCTAGAAGAGTCAGTGAGCTTCATGCACTGTCGGTGGATGATTCTCACTATCGTAGTGTTGGGAACACTATCACCTTCACTACTAATGTGGGTTTTTTAGCTAAGAATCAGGCTCCTAATAAATATCCGGAACCTATTGTTATTAAGGCTCTTCCGTCTTCAGACGGGCGTAGGCCTTTACTCTGTCCTGTTAGAGCATTACGTATCTATAAACAGAGATCTCAGTTTATCAGAAAGGGACGGAAACGTTTCTTTCTGTCTTTGATGCCTAATAGAAAGGACATTTCGGTCCATTCTATTGCTAGATGGATTCAATTAACTATCCGTACTGCTTATGAAAATTTATCTTCTTCTCAGCAGTCTGTGCTTAAGATTTCTGCTCATGAAGTAAGAGCTCTTTCTACTTCCTGGGCTTATGCTAATAGTGTTGCTATTACAGATTTAATGAAGGCTGCTTATTGGTCTCAGCCATCCACATTTACGAATTTTTATCTCAGAAATATTGAGTCCATTTCTGGAGACCTGCATTGTTTAGGTCCGTTATCTGTTGCTCAGAATGTCGTCCACTAAACAGTTGCAACTATAGTTATGCAGGCTTTCTGTTCCGGCAGTGACTCCGACCGGCTGCCCTATTCGCTCTGGGCTATTTGACCAAGGGGAAGGGGGGGGGGGGGGTGTTCCCTTAGGTCACCTGCTTTATAGTGAAAAGCAAGGGAATGCCTCCTCCAAGTCAGTATTTCTGAGTCGCTTCCGGGATGGTTTTAAAGTGTAATATTAATGTTAAAATTCATTCATGTCTTATTTTTAAAGTGTAGCTCGGTGTGAAGCATTTGTATATGTCAAGTGTCAAACGGGCTTTAATATACAATACTCGGACACTTTTAAATGACTATAAAGAGTCTCAATTCTCTGGACTACTTTATTTGTTGGCTTGCTTTAAAAATAATTAGTATAAGGGATATACTGGATGTTAATAGAGAACATGAATGTTATTGTGCTCAATTATTAAGGGTAGTGTATCTTTCTAATTTAATATTAAATAAGAAAGATACATGTAAAGCCTAATACTCCTTTTCTCCTTAAGGGGTTACCTCTTTACTATATAGTTGAGCTTATTGGATTTTCCTCTATGTCCTAGGCCCTCCAGCCTGTTTACTATTCAGCTAAGTCTGGGTCATTGGTACAGTATAAAAATGTTAAAAAATTTATAGTAATTTATATATTTTTTATACTTACCAATGACCCAGACGGGGATGGCCCTCCCTGGAGTTGGGAACTCTTGCCTCCCCGCTGAGTACATAGCGCTGACCAGGCACTGCCAGTAAGAATGATAATTGGCGCCAATTTCGGGACGTCTGCGTCACTGCGCATGCGCAGTAGAGGCGTAGTATGGAGGTCCTTTAGGACATGATTTCTTTTTGTTTTGGATGCAAATTTTGGGGATTGGGGGGCAAAATTTGTGTTTGGCCCTGGTTTTGTTAGAGTTAGCACCAGCTAAGTCTGGGTCATTGGTAAGTATAAAAAATATATAAATTACTATAAATTTTTTAACTTTTGTGAATATTTCACCATTGAGTGTGAGGATTGGTGCAAAGTTGGCATTTTCTGTTGGGGATATGTATTCTCAATATAATTCAGCACGATATTTATGATTCTCACCCTACTAAGGCGAATAAGAATGAGAAATATGGAGCTGGGTCGAATTTTTTTTTCATCAAAAAAACGCTATAACTAAAAAAGCTCAACTCGGATTCGCGGGGACTTTTCACACTTTATCCGCAATGTGTGTCCCGGAAACATATAAAAAAATCAGCTTTCTCCGATTTTTTTCCTTACTTTCTCATTTTTATGTCTAATGTGCCTGGACTATATAATAAGAAAGGAAATTTACTAAATTTATAAAATTTAAATTTCTTCTTCAAGGCGGTACTCCACTGGTTTAGCCTCTGCGGCTAAGTGGAAGGTCTTCTGTCGATTTTAAATCATTCTAATCGCTGCCCTGTCACCTCAGCAGGTGTGGATCAATCAGCTCCGTTGTCTGTTGGCGGCAGTTCCGGCACGTCTCCCTCTCTGTCACGATCTTCTTTGCCAAAGTCACCCGAGGAGTTTTCATGTCGACCTGACTTCATTGTGCCTTCAGCCATATCTTTTGTCAGGTCCTGTCTCCTCCGTAGATGTTTTTCGAGACGTACAGTGGAGTGCATTTCTTCTTCAAGGCGGCACTCCACTGGTTTAGCCTATGCAGTGAAATGCAAGATCTTCTGTCAATGGTGTGCTGATCACTCTGTTGTTATGCCAATCCTTCGATAACACAGATTGTGGAGTTTGTGGTATATCTGTTTGATTCTCGGGGTCTCCAGCCTGTTACCATCATGGGGTACTGGTCCAGGCTTTTGGAGCCCTTCTTCATATGTGGGAAAGTGTCGTATTGGCACTAATCCATACCTCTCCAAGCTTATTCGGCACGTTTCTTTGAAAAGGCCTAGGATTTTGCAGCTTACCCCAAAATGGAATCTTTCTTGGGTGCTGCTTTGCTTGGGGGGTGGGGGTGCCATTTGAACCTTTATCCCAGGTGGATATGTGTTTTCTCACAAGACAGCTTTTGTGATGGCTTTTGCCTCAGCCAGACGGGTTAGTGAGCTTCACGCCTTCTCGGTTGATCCAGCCTTTTTCAGGAGCTCCCCCAACAGTGTTACTTTTATCACTGATTGCTCCTTTCTGGCCAAGAATCAGATACCAGAAACAACTCCACCTTCTATCTGTATCAGGGCTCTTCCTTCTGCTGAGGGTAATCGCCCTTTGCTCTTTCCGGTTCGTGCACTTCGCATTTATCTCAACTGGACGCAGTTCATTAAGAAAGGCAGGAAACGATTCTTTCTGTCTCTTATTCCTGGTCGACAGAAGATCTCTCCTCCATCCATTTCTTGATGGATTTGCCTTCCTATTCCAGCGGGCTACGCTCGTCTTGCAACCGACAATTATATTACCAATCGTATTTCTGCCCACGAGGTGCATGCCTTGTCTACCTCCTGGGCTTATGCTAACTCTGTCAAGTTGTCGGATTTTATGCAGGCAGCCTACTGGAGAAATGCTTCTTCTTTCTCCACCTTCTGTCTCTGTCAGTTGCAGAGCAGTCTGAGGACCTTTTTTCTTTTGGCCCTCTTTCTTCTGCTCAGGCTGTTGTCTACCCTAGCCATTAGGCTTCTTCAAGGTCAGTTCCAGCCCTGTGCTACTTTACTGTCCTTCCTGTCTGTGTGTCATGCAGAGCCATACGCCTCATCTCTCAAGGTCTTGTACTAATATTTGTGATGCTGTGGTTTGATAGGCCTAGGGAACTCTTCTTCTGTCCACGGTTCCAGTGCAGTTGGGTTATGTGGGGGTTGGTTATGTGATTCCTTCCTCCTTTTGTCTGTTCAGCCTGTAGTAAACAATTGTAGGGTAGGATGATAAGAAATTTTTTATAATAAATTTCCTTTCTTATTATACTTACCACAATTGTTTACATGGAGGCCCTCTCGTCTTCTTATTCGGGTAAAAATCCTTCCTCCCCGCTGATGACATGACTCCAGTGTTGGCAAAAGAATGATTCGTTTGTTACATGACTGCGCACTGGTACCGGAAGCCATGGATCTGTACTAGGAGACGACTGTCCCCTACTGGGTGTGCTCCGGTAGCACTCGACCCAGTTTTGGCTTATTTTTTCTTGGTGCTTTTGCACCACTTTTCTTTTCCAAATCGCTTGGGAAAGATCAAAGTAGAGAGTATATTTTCTGAGTTAGGGACTTCCACTGTAGTGCAAGCCTGTAGTAAACAATTGTGGTAGGTATAATAAGAAAGGAAATTTCTTATCAAATTTAAATAACATGCCCTCGGGTGAGATTTCTCATCTCACACACCTGGGATAATAATATTCTTGCATTGTCTTTTGTCATGTGAGAATTTACAGTGTTTTGAGAAGTACGGAACCGAAAATTTTGCCCACAACACAATCCAATCACAATATGGTTGAAATTCTCCTTTCGCTGTTGTAATCACAGTACTTTAAGATGATTAACCTTCTGCACTCTTATGTCAAAATACTAAAGTTTTCAGCAGAAATTTTTTTCCACAATGCAGCTGAGAATTTAAAACATTATGTCTTGTTTGACAGAGCTCTATGAGCTCTGTCAATCAAGATATAATATGTTAAACTTTTCGTGCTGCATGGGCAATATGGCGTCCATGACAAAAAAATATAAAATACATTGAGGGTGCCCGGATTAAGCAAAGGGTCAGTTTATATTTTCTTTAACTTTTATATATTTTAGATCTGTGATATTTTAAAAGCAAAGAAGCCATCAAAGCTGTTATTGTTGGTAAGTGTTTTATGATTGATGCTATCCACATTGGAATCTTGTAACCCTTTACCTAACATGAAAAGCAGACAACACTTGCAAAAAAAAATTCTTGAATAACTAATTTTTTTCATTTTTTGTCTCAAAAACATAGGTTATGACCCCTCATTGGAATGAGCTTGATAAGCTCATTCCAATGAAGGGTCATAACCTATGTTTTTGAGACAAAAAATGAAAACAATAATGAAAATTAATTGGCTATTTTTTTAGAATAGTGCTGGCCAGTTTTGACCGTTACATTGGGTGAAGGGTTAACAGGAACACTTAATTTGTTAAACAGATCAGTTTTACTTTCAGTAGTAAAATCCAATCGAGTGGCCAACAGTCAAAGTGCATCAAGTGCTCTGAAAACTACACAGTTGGCATATTACATGCAAGGTATCATGGCACTTGCTTGAATTTCCTAAAACCCTGAAACCAGTTTCTGATCAAAATTTGGGAAATCTATTCAACTGTACGATCTTTCGATTTGGAAAATGGGAGGCATGCTGTACACTGCTCACTACCATTTGAAGTGCAGTATGTTTTTGTAGAGTTCTGGCATCAGGAAAATGTTTTCAAGAAAAACATCAATGAACATGCGCACACCATTCACTCCACCTGTGCACAGGAAGTAGGGATTTAAAAAATATTACCTGATTTTTAGCTCACCTGACTGAAAGTCAGGGGAAGCTTAAGTGATTGCTTTCTGTCCATCATCCATCCGTCATCAGTCTGTCTATTGTCCATCCGTCTGTCTGTCTGAACTTTACATTATCGATTTTTCCTCATAAACCACTGGACCGAATTGAAACAAATTTGATGTGCATGTTCCCTATCATATGTCAATTCTAGTTTGTTAAAATAAAGTTGCCACGCCCACGGGGGGCATCACAAGGGGCATTATTCTGATAGCACCCTTAAATTGTTTTCCAAAATTAAAATAATTTTCTCCTCCTGAACCATCAATTAGAATCTTTTGATGTTGGGTATTTAACATCTCTAGTGGGGTCAGATTTAAGTTTGTTCAAATTGAGTCCCTTGGTTAATATTTGAGATCCCTGTGGGAGCCCAAATGTTTACTTATTGCAATATGAGGAAATGTCTTTCAAAATCTACTTCAGATACATCAGTCAGAATTATTTTATATTTGGTATACAACATCTTGGGGGTTGGGGGTCAGATTCAAGTTTGTTCAAATCTGGTGCTTGGGTTAATATTTGGGTTCTCAATTGAAGCCCACACACAGTGCAATATGAGTAAATTTATTTAAAAATCTTTTTCTTCAGATCCACCAGTCAGAATTCTTTCATATTTTGTATACATCATCTCTAGAGGAGTCCGATTCAAGTTGTTCAAATTGACTCTCTCGGTTTATATTTGGGCTCCCTGTGGGAGCCTATATTTTATCTTCATGCAATATGAGGGAATTTCTTTAAACATCTTCTTTAGATCCACAAGTCAAAATCCTTCCATATTTCGAATACAACATCTCAATGTGAGTCAGTTTCAGGTTTGTTCACATCAGGTCCCTGGGTAAATATTTGGGCTCCCTATGGGAGCCCGAATATTAACTTAGTGCAATTTGAGAAATTTTTAAAAAAATCTTCTTCTTTAGACACACCAGTCAGAATACTTTCATATTTGGTATACAACATCTCTAGGAGGGTTAGATTCAAGTTCGTTCAAATCTGGTCCCTGGGTTAATATTTGGTGTCTCTCTTGCAACCTGAATTTTAACTTTGTGCAATATGAGGGAATTTCTTTAAAAATCATCATCTCCAGAACCATCAATTAGAATCTTCTGATATTTGGTATAAAACATCTCTAGAGGTGTCAAATTCAAGTTTGTTCAAATCAGATCCCTGGATGGATATTTGGGCTCCCCACGGTGCATTATGAGGAAATTTCTTTAAAAATTTTCTTCTTCAGATCCACCAGTTAGAATCCTTTCATATTTGATATACAACATCTATGGGGAGTAAGATTCGAGTTTGTTCAAATCAAGCCCCTGGGTTATTAATTTCGGCTACCCATGGGAGCCTGAATTTTAAATTAGTGCAATATGAGGGAATTTCTTTTAAAAATCTTCTTCTAATCCACCAATCAGTTTCCTTTCATATTTGGTAAGCAACATCTCTAGGTGGGTCAGATTCACATTTTTTTCAAATTGAGTCCCTGGGTTAACATTTTGGCTCTTTGTTGGAGCCCAAAGTTTAACTTAGTGCAGTGTGAGGACATTTCTTCAAAAACCTTCTTCTTCAGCTCAACCAGTCAGAATTCATTCAGATTTGGTATATAACATCTCCAGGGGGATCATATTCAATTAAGTTTGTTCATTTTGAGTCGCTGGCTTAATATTTGAGCTCTCTAGGGAGTGGGGGTAGGGGGAGGGGTACAGGTTAGGTTCAAGTTTGTTCAAATCTATTCCTTAGTGTTTTACCATAAAATTTGCCTTTCATGACTTCATTCCTCTGCAGTGTTGATGAACCATGACTAACTAAATGTGACTCAAATACTTCTTTGAATCACTTTGTCAGATGAGTGATTAAGGCCTCTCCGGGCCTCTTATTTTAGTAAGCTTTTCGCAGCAATAAACAAATTTGTATGAGTTCTTTGTTCCTTTGTATATATGAACTGCAACTTTAATGGGGCAATCGTAAGTCAATCAGATGTTTCTCCATGGAATGTATGAGCAAAAAGACAGTGAGTAGCTTCACTAGCCTTTGAAGTTTGATGACTTTTGTTGTTTACGTACCATTTCTCGGAAAGTGAGGTTTGATTAGTTTGAAGTCTTGGAATGCTACAGCTTATAAGTCGTGGTGTATTGTTTACATTTCTTTGAATCCTACTAAAGTAACACAAGTGCCTGTCCTCTTTAGTGCTGAAATGGTTAGTTGGACAACCGGTTTGCAATCGGTTTTTGGCATAACCGGTTGGAAAAGCCTTCAACCGGAATTAACCGCTATACCTATAGTTTATGGGATAGTATCGGGAAAATAAATAGTATTTGACCGCGAGATGTTAGAATTCTTTTGCCGATGCAAGCATTGTCAAAACTACTAAAAATTTGTCGATTTACTATGATGTGTACTCGATGTAACATGAAAGGGTTAAGGCATTGGAATGTTGAATGAACAGTTATTTCAGTCATTTGGGCTGTCAAGTCACGGATAAATGTTTGTTACTCTGTATCAAACTGCCAACAGTCAAGTGCACTGTAGGTTGCTTTCTGCGTGGGCAGCAGTGAACATGTGCTTGTTAATGTAACATAGTCTTCTACAGACAAATTCAACATTCTTCTCTTTGATGAGGTGTTGTTAATTGCAAATTATAATGCTGAAAAAATCCCTCAGTGTGAGGAATGCTGCTTCCAGATTAAATTGAATGTTTGGTGCTTTATCAAGGTGTTTTAGAAAACCATGTTTTGATTTTATTGCACTATTTAAAAGTATGAATGTATGACATAAAAAAAAACTATTTTAAAATCTAGCATTTTAAAATTTGTTTTTTAGTGGTCAATGTCGGACAATGAGGGGCTCTTGGTCAATGGGGCATATAATAATTTCTTACCACACCACTTTCATAACTCACAAAATATTCCAACCAGAAATTCCATTGCAAGGAAAAGGTAAATCTAAACGTGGAAATATTTGTGACATTTGTCTTAGCAGTGAACAGAAAAAGGTACTCAAAAAATTATGAGTAAATATTCACCCTATGATCACATCAAATTCAAGCCACTCAAGGTAATATGCTCTTTGCTAATAGTTAACTATGCCTAACTACAATTTACAAACTGGTTGGAAAATTCTTAACTAATATCTATGACAGTCGTCTTTCACTTCAAATGCACACACGTGGGAACAAATTGCACATGCAAACTTTGTTTCAGGTGCGTGGTATGTCGCATGCCTGTGATTTTCAAACAACAAGCCTGGTTTTGTGGCCAGGCAATGCAGGGTGACCACAGTCACAATGTATCATCACTAATATGTGGGACCAGGGGTTAGGGCTATATTATGTACTGCTTAATGTTTGGTCTCCATCTTCCTCAATTCACACTTGTTTTTAGCTCAATTTTGACGAAGTCAAATTTGAGCTATTGTCATGGCCCGTCGTCCGTCGTCCGTCTGTCCGTCTGTCCGTCCGTCCGTCCGTCTGTCCGTCTGTCCGTACATCAACAATTGGCTATGGCTCGGGCTAGAGGTCGTATTTATGAACCGATCTTTACGAAACTTCTTGTGTACCTTTGTTATGACCCTGGGACAGGAACGAGTGTTTTTAGGTGTGGTCCGAAATTCAAGATGGCTGCCAGAGGCCATTTTGTACCGATGATGCAAAAATCAGTTTTTTGTACAGAACTTCTGTATGAAAGTTCTGATTTGAATAAAGTTTTGTATAAATGTTTAGTACCATGGGATACATCACATATAATACGGGTTTTTTTCTCGTGCGTAAATTATGCAAATTAGACTGACTTTGATTTATTTAGTGTTACTTTCAGAGCTGTAAGTGCTAAGCTGCTATGGCTCGGGCTAGAGGCCGTATTTATGAACCGATCTTTACGGAATTTCTTGGGTACCTTTGTTATGACTGTGGGACGAGAACGAATGTTTTTGGGTGCGGTCCAAAATTCAAGATGGCTGCCAGCTGCCATATTTTTATACTGTACCAATGACCCAGACTTAGCTGGTGCTAACTCTAACAAAACCAGGGCCAAACACAAATTTTGCCCCCCAATCCCCAAAATTTGCATCCAAAACAAAAAGAAATCATGTCCTAAAGGACCTCCATACTACGCCTCTACTGCGCATGCGCAGTGACGCAGACGTCCCGAAATTGGCGCCAATTATCATTCTCTGTTTGGCCCTTCATCAGTCAATCTCACTGATCTTTGTGCTTGTAAATCTCAGTTTAAAGGATGCCAGACATGTAATTTTTGGAGAAAATGTGATTCTAAGGAGGATAGAAGGAGGAGAGGAAAAAGAAGTGACAAAAAATAATCAGGGCTGTACTTAAAATTTTTTGATGAAATTATGTTAAGTTGCCTATTTTCGAGGCATGGGCCTCTTGTTGTCATTCTTGCTAAATGTTGCACTGCTTATTCAGTGTTTCCTCTCCCCTAGCCTTCTAAAGTCCCCCCTTGCAATTCTCCCATGCTTTTGGCATATTTTTGAGAAAGTTCATTTCTAAAATTTCCTGGGAGAGTTGCTTGGTTACAGAATGTTTTCTGTTGTTTTTCCCATAGTTACGTTTTCACCCATGGGTGTATAACGTTTGTGTTCTGCATCTTCCATCTGATGTTCTGCAGATTCTCCTCTGGGAGTCTCTGTTTTGCATCAGATAGAGTGTAATTTGATGACTGATTCCGGGCCAGTTTTTTCAGTGCCTGAAGTCATGTTTTCTGGTGTTTTACACTGTTTGTTTTCATTGGCAACAGCCTTTTTTGAGGGGGGCTGTTTGCCTTTGCTGTAGTTTATATCATTATAAAATACATTTATATTATCCGTAAGTGTCTCATTAATTATTTAATATAAATTTAAAATTTTTGACCACACTTTGCCATCGGATCCATCGGGGCTCAACGTTACTTTTCAGCAACTTGGGCTTCGCTGAAAAAATATTTTTTCTAAATTATTTTGATATGTAATTGTTTTTTCATTTATTATGGATCATGTTATTATGTATCTTTGTGTCAGGGGTTTTTGCGAGTAACTAGGACTTGTTGTTGTTCTTTCACAATGAAGGGACTTTGTTCAAATTGTAATAGGAAGAAATCTTCCTCTGACTTTCATGATCATTGTATTAATTGTAGTCAGTGTTCTCGCATTAATCCCTGTCCTATATGTGAATATTGGGATGAGAAACATTGGAAACGTGTGTCACGATATGTTGTTTCTGGAGAAAGGGCTATGCCGGCTCTTTCTCCGCAAGGTCACTCTACTCTTTCAGTTTCTATTTCAGAGGAACAAGAACAGGGTGATGTTTCCATGTTATCTTCTACAAGTGTGCGTCCGTCGTCACAAATGAATTCAGAGCTAGCGGCAAAAGTGCTCATGGAGATTAGACAAATGTCGTCCGCTAGCTCGCCCGGTGTAGCGTCCATTCACCGAATGGTTCGGCAGCCGGGTTCGTCCGATGCGGTCCAGGAGGAAATTTTGGGTGATGCGAGCACTATAAACATAATAGATGCACACCCAGTGACGGCGGATAGTAAGCGAGAACGGAGGAAGCCTTTGAGTCCAGTTCCTAGCTCGTCCAGGTCCAGCCGGGCCGCGAGCGAGAGAGGCCCCTCTCTCGTACAACAACATCTGGGACCAGATGTTGTGGTACAGAATGTGTCTTTAGCGGAGCATACGTCCGTCGCTCGGGGCGCTCCGTTGTATAAGCAGTCCGCGGAGACTGTTAAGGCTTCCTCTTCTCGTCAGCGCACACGACCGCACCTTGGCTGCGTGACCGCCGATATATTGCCAGCTTCGCCGATCAAGGATTCTTCGGCGACCAGGTCACACCATCCGGCAGCCAGGAATTCGAGACCGATGGACTCCAGACGTTCGCATAGGAAAAGTATGCGGGAGCCATCTGATGCGGAGCTGCCCTCGGCGAAGCAGCGAAAGACTGCGCCTCCGCAGGTCTCGACGCCGGACATTCTTGTGCAGATAGCACAGCTTATCGCAGCATCCCAGCAGCCGACAGAAACGGTGTCGGATCGAGATTTATCCGACGGCGCTGGGTCGGTACGCTCCGCCGAAGCATCGGGGGCGGATGACCGGGAACATCATGAGGTCCGACCGGATGGTGAAAGGGATACAGATGACTTGGAGCTATCCCTTTCGGAACAACATAAAGCTGCCGTGGACTTCATGCGGCACTTTCTCCCTCAAGTTGTTCCGTCGGGCCAGATTGCTGCGGTTCCGGACAAGAGGATTATAGCGTCATTGGACTCTGAATTTTTTGAGCGGTTCAGGGACATCGCTCCCGAGTTTCCGTCGCAGTCCAATAATGTTGCAAGAACATTTGAATTATTGAACGACGCTATATTTAAACTTGCTTCCAAGACGGGGAAAGCAGGTTTCTTGTCCGCTAATACTCTCAACCTGCCTTTCATTAATGCAAGGAATAAATTCGATACGGCAGGACAGGGTATACCGAGAGTTCCTCTGCGTATGGACGACGAGGCGGAAGACTTAGAGCTATCATTACCGTCGTCGGCTTCTATTCCAACCACGGTGTTGGAGACAACTATTGCGTCTAACAGAGCCAATTTAGATGCCTTATCTTACGCAGATCACCTTACTAAGGCGTTATCACTGCGCCTTCAAGGGAAAGAGTTTCAGGATATACAATCCTCTTTAAGACTTCTTTCAAGGGCAGTAGCTTATTCCACGTGTAACTCCGCCCTTTTAGTGGCAAATCTGGAGTTGGTTAGACGTGACGCAGCCCTAGCTACATCCACACTAGTGGATACTAAGGTGAAGAACTCTCTTAGAGTCGCTTCGGTCTCAGGAGAACTTCTCTTTGACGGCAAGCTTTCTGCTATTTATGATAAAATTACAAAGAAAGCTAAGGATTCTCTGTTGTTCAAATCTGCTCCTAAGAAGTCGGATACAGCAGACACGAATAAGACAGGCACTTCTGGGTCTAATGCGCCCAAGAGAGGTTCCTATAGAGGTTCCGGTGCGTCCTCTTGGTCTTATTCGAGAGACCGTCAGGGTAGCGACTCTCGTTCGGGACGTCCTTCAGGCCGGGACAATCGGTCGGACGCCCCGAGGTGGACGGGGCGAGGTGCGGGCCGTGGAGGACGTGGTTTCTCCTACCGCAGGCCTCGCAGGTCCAGGAGGTGATGGCTTAAACCTCTATCGCGTACCAGTTGGCGGAAGGTTGTCGAGCTTTTCACAAGAATGGGCGTCGATTACGGACGACCCTTGGGTGAGAGGAGTGACTTCGGAAGGTCTAAAGATATCCTTCAAACGAAAGCCTCCATTAACTCGAAGTCCAAAGTGGACTCATCTTCCGTCAAATCCGCAGAAAAGAGACGCTCTGTTATCAGAGGTGCAGTCTCTTTTAATGAAGAACGCGGTAGAGGTCGTAGAAAACCAGGAATCTCCGGGATTCTACAGCCATCTGTTTCTGGTTCCGAAACCAGACGGCTCGTTCCGTCCAGTCATAGATTTGAGCTGGATAAACAAGCTGATCGTCGCTCCGAAGTTTTATATGGAGATGATTCGATCGGTCAGAGCGAGTATTCGGGTGAACGATTATGCAACGAGCATAGATCTCAAAGATGCGTACTTTCACGTCATGGTACATCCGACATTCCGAAAGTACCTACGCTTCGCAGTCCTAGGAGTGGTGTATCAATTCCGGGCGATGTGCTTCGGATTGAATCTAGCACCCTGGGCTTTCACTCGGGTAATGAACTCGGTAATGATCTATTTCCGAGCTCATTCGTCTGCGGTAACGTCGGCCTACCTGGACGACATTCTTCAGAGGTACGGCAACGAGTTAACGCTTCAGAATGATGTTCAGAATCTTCTTCTATTGCTCCGACGTCTCGGTTTTATAGTAAACGAGGAGAAGTCGGATCTGGTGCCGTCCAAGTCATTCACTCATCTGGGAATGAGCTTCGAGACGCACAACAATCTCGTTCGTCTGCCGTTAACCAGAGCGAAATTAGTCAGTTGTTACGCTCGCTATTGTCTGCACGCAGACAAAGTCACGGCGAGAGAATTTATGAGACTGATAGGTCTGTGCGGAGCCGCCGCGGATCTCATTCCGATGGGGCGGTTACGCACACGTCCTCTTCAAATTTTCTTGACTCAGAATTGGAGTGTGAAAATTCATTCGCTCGATGTAGACGTTCTCTTGTCAGATCAAGTGAAACAAGAGATTCAGACTTGGGCAAACATTCAGTGGTTAACTCAGGGAGTTCCGCTGCAGTTGCCGGATCCGAGTTTTACCATTATGACGGATGCCAGTCAAACAGGTTGGGGTGCATCATTAATCCCAACGGATTCGAGATGCCAGGGTCTTTGGGATCCGCAATTCCTGTGCAAGCACATAAACATCAAGGAAATGATGTCAATTTGGCTTGCGTTACGTCACTGGATGGACATTATTCACAATGCTCATGTCCAAATCCTATCCGACAATACGACAGTAGTGGCGTATATACGGAATCAGGGAGGCACTCATTCAGTTCCGTTGTTCAATCTAACGGAAAGAATCCTTCTGTTTGCACTAGAACATCACGTTCTTCTTTCGGTCCGTCACATACCGGGTCGTCTGAATGTGCTAGCAGACTCCCTTTCACGAAAGGGTCGCTTGTTGCCGTCGGAGTGGACTCTCAACAAACAAGTATTCAATCAGATTTGCTACCAATGGGAACGGCCAATGATAGACTTATTTGCGACACATCTCAACAATCAGTTGCAGACGTATGTGTCTCCGTGTCCGGATCCAAGAGCATTTGCAGTAGACGCTCTGTCGATCCCTTGGGACGGAATGATAGGATATGCGTATCCTCCAGCGCCGTTAATTCAACAAGTATTGCTAAAGATAAAACAATTTCAATGCAAGATTCTGTTGGTAGCATCTCTGTCGCCACAGAGACAGTGGATAAATCTACTCAGGTGTCTGTTGTGGGACCTACCGCGAAAGCTTCCTCCACGGGAGGATCTTCTTTCGCAGGGGAAATCGCGCCAACTCCATCACAACCCGCAAGGTCTCAACCTTCACGTTTTTCCGTTGTGCGGTCCTTCTTGCATGGCAAACACTTTACAGGACGAGCAGTGGACGCGATTTCTAACTGTAGGAGGACCTCCTCTTCGCTAAACTATGCGGCTAAGTGGAAGGTTTTTCGTCGTTGGTGTAGGGATCATTCTGTAGATATATTTGATCCCTCTATACCAGACATTGCAAACTTTCTAGTATACTTGTTTGACGAAATCAAACTGCAGCCTGTTACTATAAAGGGTTATAGATCTATGTTATCTGATACCTATGCACATCATGATAGTTTACAAATTGGATCTAATGTCTCTTTATCTAAGTTGGTTAGAAACTTTTCGATAAATAGACCCAGAACTCTTAGTTTAATTCCTAAGTGGAATTTAGCTTGGGTTCTTCTTAAGTTGAAGGAAAAGCCATTTGAACCTCTTGGGACAGTAGATTTCAAATTCTTTTCTTATAAGACAGCTTTTCTCTTAGCTTTCTCTTCTGCTAGAAGAGTCAGTGAGCTTCATGCACTGTCGGTGGATGATTCTCACTATCGTAGTGTTGGGAACACTATCACCTTCACTACTAATGTGGGTTTTTTAGCTAAGAATCAGGCTCCTAATAAATATCCGGAACCTATTGTTATTAAGGCTCTTCCGTCTTCAGACGGGCGTAGGCCTTTACTCTGTCCTGTTAGAGCATTACGTATCTATAAACAGAGATCTCAGTTTATCAGAAAGGGACGGAAACGTTTCTTTCTGTCTTTGATGCCTAATAGAAAGGACATTTCGGTCCATTCTATTGCTAGATGGATTCAATTAACTATCCGTACTGCTTATGAAAATTTATCTTCTTCTCAGCAGTCTGTGCTTAAGATTTCTGCTCATGAAGTAAGAGCTCTTTCTACTTCCTGGGCTTATGCTAATAGTGTTGCTATTACAGATTTAATGAAGGCTGCTTATTGGTCTCAGCCATCCACATTTACGAATTTTTATCTCAGAAATATTGAGTCCATTTCTGGAGACCTGCATTGTTTAGGTCCGTTATCTGTTGCTCAGAATGTCGTCCACTAAACAGTTGCAACTATAGTTATGCAGGCTTTCTGTTCCGGCAGTGACTCCATCCAGCTGCCCTCTTCGCTCTGGGCTATTTGACCCAGGGCAAGGGGAAGGGGGGGGGGGGGGGGCGGGTGTTCCCTTAGGTCACCTGCTTTATAGTGAAAAGCAAGGGAATGCCTCCTCCAAGTCAGTATTTCTGAGTCGCTTCCGGGATGGTTTTAAAGTGTAATATTAATGTTAAAATTCATTCATGTCTTATTTTTAAAGTGTAGCTCGGTGTGAAGCATTTGTATATGTCAAGTGTCAAACGGGCTTTAATATACAATACTCGGACACTTTTAAATGACTATAAAGAGTCTCAATTCTCTGGACTACTTTATTTATTGGCTTGCTTTAAAAATAATTAGTATAAGGGATATACTGGATGTTAATAGAGAACATGAATGTTATTGTGCTCAATTATTAAGGGTAGTGTATCTTTCTAATTTAATATTAAATAAGAAAGATACATGTAAAGCCTAATACTCCTTTTCTCCTTAAGGGGTTACCTCTTTACTATATAGTTGAGCTTATTGGATTTTCCTCTATGTCCTAGGCCCTCCAGCCTGTTTACTATTCAGCTAAGTCTGGGTCATTGGTACAGTATAAAAATGTTAAAAAATTTATAGTAATTTATATATTTTTTATACTTACCAATGACCCAGACGGGGATGGCCCTCCGTGGAGTTGGGAACTCTTGCCTCCCCGCTGAGTACATAGCGCTGACCAGGCACTGCCAGTAAGAATGATAATTGGCGCCAATTTCGGGACGTCTGCGTCACTGCGCATGCGCAGTAGAGGCGTAGTATGGAGGTCCTTTAGGACATGATTTCTTTTTGTTTTGGATGCAAATTTTGGGGATTGAGGGGCAAAATTTGTGTTTGGCCCTGGTTTTGTTAGAGTTAGCACCAGCTACGTCTGGGTCATTGGTAAGTATAAAAAATATATAAATTACTATAAATTTTTTAACTTTGTACCGACGATGCAGAAATCTGTTTTTTGTACAGAACTTCCATATGAAAGCTCTGATTTGAATAATTTTTTGTATGAATGTTTAGTACCATGGGATACATCACATATAATACGGGTTTTTTTCTCGTGCAGAAATTATGCAAATTAGATGAACTTTGATTTTTTCAGTGCTGCTTACACACAGTAAGTACACATGTCAATACGGCTCGGGCTAGAGTCTGTATTTATGAACTGATCTTCACGAAACATCTTGGGTAAATTATGCAAATTAGACTAACTTTGATGTTTTTTGGTGTTACTTTCAGCACTGTAAGTGCAAATGCCAATACGGCTCGGGCTAGAGGCCGTATTTATGAACCGATATTTACAAAACTTCTTGGGTACCTTTGTTATCACCATGGGACGAGAACGAGTGTTTTGGGGTCTGGTCCGAAATTCAGGATGGCCGATTGCAGCCATTTTGTACGAAATTTGGTGCAATCAGATTTTTGCACAGAACTTCCATATGAAAGCGCTGATTTGAATAATTTTTTGTGTGAATGTTTAGTACCATGGGATACATCACATATAATACGGGTTTTTTTCTCGTGCAAAAATTATGCAAATTAGATGAACTTTGATTTTTTCAGTGCTGCTTACACACAGTAAGTACACATGTCAATACGGCTCGGGCTAGAGTCTGTATTTATGAACCGTTCTTCACGAAACGTCTTGGGTACCTTTGTTATCAGCTTGGGACAGGAACGAGTGTTTCTGGGTGCGGTCCAAAATTCAAGATGGCTGCCAGTGGCCATTTTGTATCGAAATTAGGTATAATCAGTTTTTTGTACACAACTTCTATACGGCTCAGGCTAGATGCCGTATTTATGAATCGATCTTTACGAAACTTCTTGGGTACCTTTGTTATTACCATGGGATGAGAACGAGTGTTTTTGGGTGTGGTCCGAAATTCAAGATGGCCACCAGCAGCCATTTTGTACCAAAATTAGTGCAATCAGTCTTTTGTACAGAACTTCTGTATGAAAGTTCTGATTTGAATAAATTTTTGTATGAATGTTTAGTAACATGGAATACATCACATATAGTACGGGTTTTTTTCTCGTGCAGAAATTATGCAAATTAGATGAACTTTGATTTATTCAGTGCTACTCATACTCTGTAAGTGCACATGTCAATACGGCTCGGGCTAGAGGCTGTATTTATGAACTGATCTTCACAAAACTTCTTGGGTACCTTTGTTATCACCTTGGGACGAGAACGAGTGTTTCTGGGCGCGGTCCAAAATTCAAGATGGCTGCCAGTGGCCATTTTGTACCGAAATTATGTCCAATCAGTTTTTTGTCACAACTTCTACACAGCTCATATTTGTGAACTGATCTTCACGAAACTTCTTGGGTACCTTTGTTTTCACCTTGGGACAGGAATGAGTGTGTTTTGGGGTGCCTTTGTTATCACTGTGCTATGAGAACAAATATTTTGGGGTTCAGTCAGACCCACTCTGGGACTCAAAGATTTCTTTTCTAGTTTAGCATCTGACTGTCACCCACCTTTACAATACTTTACCTATACATTTGTTACAGGCAACGCTCAGTATTTATGTACAGACCATTACAATACTTTATATGTACCTTTGTTATCAGGTCATTACCTAGATGTTTGTCATTGCTGTGTCACATACTATACATGTACATGTCTTTGTCTTGACAAGTTGAGCTACAGTGTCATTGACACTTTCATTTCTTTCGAAAGATGGGAGGGGTGGGGGCAGGGGTTGCGCTGCATGAATAATTCCTCTGTTCTATGCACATTTTCCTCCTGATAAAGTTAAAAAGTTTTCTACAGGTATTCTCTTGTACATTTTTTAGCCTATGTAAGGCTAACTCCAGTGGACAGGACTTCTAATAATATCACTGCTCACGAAAGTTAAGACTCTCTCTTCTTCTTGAGTATCTGCTATCTTGCTATCTATTAGCAACCTCATGAATGCAGCCTATTGGAGGGAAACAGTCCACCTTTTCCTCTTTCTGTTTTAGAAACCTTTTGGAACATATTGGAGATTTCTTATCCTTTGGGCCCTGTTGTAGCTGCACTAACCATTTGCACCTAGTCACTAATAGCACCTTACAGCTTATCTTGTCATTTATTTTCAGGCGTTATTCTTTCCCTTCTTGTCTTCTACAGGTATATATACTTTTCAGTTTCAAACACTTAAATTTTCTTGCTACCATGCCAGTTAGTTGCTGTAACCTTCATCATGGGATGGATAATTGCTATTAGGTTGCTCAGTGGAAATCCCCTTGTCTTGGCGCTATTTTCCCGTATGTCTTGCTTAGTGTGAACCGATATGGTAAACAAACCATCAGCCGATACCGATGTTAAAAATTTAATAATCGGCCGATACCGATGCCGATTCCGATGTTTTAAATTCCATGAAAATGCGTGATTGAACCCTGCAAAGTTGCAATTAGAATGTCAATGCGGGGTTGTGTTTCTTGGTTTTTGGTTAACTCGCCACCAAATCAACTCCCCAGACAATTTATCCGATCGTTTTGTGCAGTCCATTCCTCAGTGGGAAGAATGGAATCACCCGTGTCAGATTGACTCTCCCTGCATGGAATACTACATATTCTCCTAATAAGATTAAATCCTATATACATGTATTTAAAACTCATAGCAATCCTGTGGGAACTCGTACACAGATCGACAGACACTGTCCTGACTCTGGATAAATCCGACTTATTCCTTTCTTCTCATGCCAGTCATAAGCCCAATATTCAATATGTACGTTCAGAATAGATCTCTCCATTTGACCATTTTGAAAATCACGTGATTCTGCCCCACCATGGAATGGGGCTGGACGTTTCGTACACTTGTAGGACGTTTCGTGCACAAGCTACGACGTTTCGTACACGGGGTTATGACTCCCTTGAGCCAAGTAAAGATAACAACCCCGTATGTAAAAATAATTTATACTGGATTATAATACCTTACAGTCTATTATTTCATATAAAAAATACTTAAAAACCCCAAAAATTTGCCTGTGTACTAGTGATGATATATGAACGAAATGTCTTCTTTTGTATACGAAAGTCAGTATACGAAATGGGATCAGGGACAACCCGCCCCAGGGACAAACTGCCTGACGCCTATTTTTGGGGCGGGTTGTTCCACTTTTTGGGGCGGGTTGTCCCGATTTTTTTCTGATTTTTGAAGAAAAAGTTTTTGGGGATACATGTAGTAATATATAAAACAAATTTTTACTCACTTTTTTATCGAAAAATTATCCAATTTTATCGAAAATTATCCACAGTGATCCTATTAAAACATCCCAGAATGACTGAATTAAACTAATAATAGTTGTATACTGAATTTGTTGCATGTAGAGACAAGTCAGAAGTGGAGTGTTGTTTTAGTCATGTTGTTTCAGTCGGGTACCCTCTAAGGGGAATGATATTTGTTTGATGAGAAAAAATCAAATGAACAGACATGTTGTTTCAGCGTGATATGGATTCATCACAGCGTTGATCGCTTTTCCTTTATCTAAAACTTATTAGACAATAAATGTGCCTTTTAAGCTGTCAACAATCATTGACTTAGATGAAGCCATGGACACGTCCGAGACAACAAACAGTCAAGCCAATGAAACATCCATTAATGAGACTCCCACAGATACCATTACCACAGATACTTCTGATAATAATAATTCATTCGGAATTATTCCTGATATTACTTTTAATATCATCATAATTAAGTCCAATAAACAAATCTATTGTCTGCTAATTAATAATGATCATATTATAAGTAATAACAGCTGAATAGTTCATTTGTTATTATTTATAATCCAATCATAGTCCAATACCATAGTCAAATAGCTCATAACTGTGGCGCATGAAAAACTTGGGGCGAGTTGTCCCAGGGCGGGTTGTCCCAGCTGGTTTCGGCCTTTGGGGGTGTTCGTGACATTTCGGCCTTGAGAGTTGAGACGTTTCGGCCTGGGATGTTTCGGCTGGGTCGTTTCGGCCCCATAATTATATAAAAGGCCGAAACGTCCCACATTGGGAAGCCGAAACGTCTTACTTTTTAAGCTTTTACCAAGTCATTTCGGCCCCAATAAATAAATATTTGCGTAAGACGCAATAAATATTTTCAAATATAATTCAACATTTATACCTCTGGAGTTTTTTTTTCACAGCTCAGTACATAATTAAACACAATGACAAGCTGTCAGCTGTCACCCATATAGATGATTCTTGAGTTTGGTTTTCACAACTCAGTTTGTTTTGAAAAACAGCAAACCATCATATGTCAAACTTGAAAAACGACTGAAGGAAGCTTGGGGTAAATGGGAGCATACACCCCCCCCCCCCCCCCCCCACCTCCACCCGACACTCTCTTAAATGAATTTCTCGTTGTTTGGCAGTGACTAAAATAAGCTACAATTATTCAATTTTTTACTGATTTCATTTAATTTAATAAATTGCCAGATTATACCCAGATAAGTCTGTACCATTGTTATTTATATTTGTCTCAAGTAATTTTGCGTAATTATTCATTGAAGTGGCTCCATTCAGCTTTTTCCACGAATAAACGAAAAATTATTACATTTTTTACGAGATTTTGTTTAATTTAATATATTGCTAGATAAGTCTAAATTTGTCGCGTAAATATTCATTGAAAGGCTTCAATGAATCAACGCAAAATTATTTCAATTCTATCAGATTTAATATAATTTAATGCATTGCTAGATAAGACTAACCCTAATTTTTATACATATCTGTCGCAAATAATTTCGTGTTTATTCATTGAAAAAGCTCCACTGCAGCGTTTTCAAAGAATAAAAGCATATTATTACACTTTTTCAGATTTAATATTATTTATGTCGTATAAACCCATCTTCTTTCGAATTAGTGAAATAAAATTCAGGCAGAAAATCAGTATACACACATTGTCAGAGCATTCTTCGGCTGAATTTATTTTATTTACGTTGTCCCTCCACCCTCTTTCTTCGAGGCCGAAATGTCCCAGGCCGAAACGTCCCAGGGCCGAAACGTCTCAAGGCCCAAACGTCCCGATCCCGTTTCGGGTGGGTTGTCCCGTTCCCTACGAAATGCCTGTGAACGAAACGACACTAATCCTCCATGGAATGCGCACGGTGTATTGTTTTCAAAGAAGCTGCCTTGTATAGTTTACTTCACTTGTCTCCCACCAGATTTTTTTTCATAATACAGTACTTATGAATAAATGAAAAATGAAACCGGCACCGACAGTCTGACACGATTTGTTTTAATAAGAATTGTGCGATTTCCAAAATGGAGTAATATAGGAAGGCTAAATTTTAAACAATGATGACTGATGTCACAACTTAAGAAACTGGGCCGAGATTTCCAGGTAATAAGAATCATACATGACCGTGTGACAAACTGAAATTGCGGTTTAGCTTTAAATTATTCATAGAATATATTAAAATGCACAAAATTTTAGAATCAGTAGTGTTGACACGTTCCCCGGACGTTTCAGGTGTAAACACTGTTTTCGACGATATGGCCGTGAGTAAAAAAAAACTGACCGTTTATTTTTACCTTGTAACAATCGGCGCACCTCTATCGGCAAATGATGCCCTTTTTGCCGATGCCGCTAATTCACCGAATACCCCATTATCGGCCGATGGCCGATGCCGATAATAGGTTCATCACTAGTCTTGTTAACTAAGTTTTATTCAATTTACTGATATGTATCTCAGCCTGAAATTGAATTTGTTTGTTTTGAATCCTTGGAGATCTTGACTTAGTTACTAGAGACTGGCGGGTAACCAAAACCACAACTCAGTTTCAGTTGTGAAAAAACTCGGCAAGTTGCACCAAAATTGCAGTCATACAACCGATGTTACGATTTTTTAATTAATCATTAATACAACGCATAATCTATGTATCCTGGAACAATGGTCGAGCTAATTTGAAAATGCAGGCGTTATTTCTTAGAACTAACCCATATCATTCACGATCGTTTTGGGTGGGGGTGGGGGGGGGGAGGGAGGGGGGGTGAATGTGCCATGAACGGATATCTACTGATTACAGAAACGAAAGTAGAACTTGGTAACCAACCGTGTGTACCACGTGAGACTTACAAGTTTTCTTGAGTTAAAACGTTGACTAAAGATCTGAGTCCCTTGTACTATAATTGAAATGACCTGAAATCAAAATTTTGCACCTGCAATATTTGCAAAAGAGAAATAGCTTCTGAACACGTAAATACAAGCAACCTAATTTGACATATAGAGTCGAAGCATAAGAATTTACCTGAAGCTTAAAAAGTTACTGGATGAGAAATCGTCTTCAAGAAATCGGCGAAAACGATCATCTAGTTTAAACAGTATTTATTCAAAAAAAAAAAAAAAATGTCAATAAATGTCAATAACAGTATACACAAAGATGGTATAAACATCGGCGTGGATTCGGCAGTAAGCTTTGAGCTTATACAAGGCCGTCTCCACAATACAAAATTACAAGCACAATGACAATGGCAGATAAGAGAAGTTTATACAGACAGTACAAGTCAATGTTGATCATGAATTACTTCAACGTACAACGGCCACGTCCGCCCGTCAGTTCACAAGTCCCCTTGTGAACCGAAATGCGGGCATAGCCGCCGTACGTTAACGAAATATATGAGCCTGCTTGAGCATAATTTCCCACAAGAATTTACAAGTCAGGTTAAGTCGGATTGGAGTCGATTACTTGTAGGTTGACAACGTATTGCGTGGAGTGGATATTGTGTGTGTCGTCAACTTCAATGACTAACTAAATGTAGCACATTCCTAATACATCTTATTTTTTATACGAAGTGACCCGATGCTACATTGGTATCAACAGTGAATCTTTTACTAGTCAGTATAAAGTCGTGTACCGCTTCAAAAATGAGGCGGTTCTCATCGTCACTTAGGTATTCCGAACCATAAAGAAGTATAGAGGTGTCCACGTCGAATGGGAGAAGATTAATTGTAGCAGAGCGAGCAACTGCGAAGACTGGACAATTCAAGAAAAAATGATCAGATGTCTCTTGCTCACCACACTGACATAAGTCAGTGGGTGATAGGTGGTTAAGGTACAAATGGGACTTTAAATTGCTACAACGAAGTCGTAATCTACAGTGGTATATTTGGGCTATACGGGATTTCGATTTAAGGTAAAAATTTGGTAGTCGTCTATTACCGGCATTGAGAAAAATCTTAAAATTTGTCAGTGATGGGTTTTCACGGACCACAACAGGTAAATTATTCCATTGTTCAGTTGCATTAGGTATAAAAGAAGACCTATACAGTTCGGTTCTACAAAGTGGAATGCGGTGATTTTGACTTGACCGAAGATTTAATGAAGGATTAATCGAAGAAACAAGAGGCGGGATTTTACTAGCTAAATAGGGAGGAACCATATGATGGTACATTTTGAAAAATTGTATTAATTTATGTTTTCGCCGCCTATCTACGAGGGGCTCCCAACCCGTTTCCGTGTAAAGTGAGGACTTACTGGCACTGACGGTCGCTCCAGTGACAATCCTTGCCGCTGCTATTTGTATTTTCTCCATTTCCTGAACATTAGTCAAGGAACAGTTGTCCCAGACAGTGTCAGCATATTCAAGAAGAGGCCTGACAAAGGCAAAATATATTTTTTCTAAGATGCTACGATCCAAGTAGAATTTCTGCTTCCTTAGTAAGTCTATCCTGGACCAGGCTTTGGTGCAGATATGATCGATGTGATCATTCCATGTACATGTGCTGTTAAGTATTACTCCAAGATGTTTATGATCAGGGACCTCAGATATCGTAGAACCGACGAACTGCAAGGGAGGGTGGATAGCAGAATTACTTTTGCGAGATATTAACATGCTTTCGGTTTTACTGGGATTAAACTCAACCAACCATAGTTTTGCCCAATTTTCAATTGAGACCAGATCATGATTGATTACCCTCGAGGCTTGTTCTGGATTTTCAATAATTAAATATAACGAAGTATCGTCCGCAAATAAGCGTATGCTGCTCATAATATCACTAGTTAAGTCATTAATGTATATGAGAAACAGCAAAGGACCAAGTATAGATCCTTGTGGAACACCGTCATTTATACTTCTCCAGGACGATGTCGCAGACGCTACAACAACTCGCTGTAATCTGTCTGTAAGGTACGATTGAAGAAATAGCAGAAGTTCACCAGAGACCCCGATATTTTCTAGCTTGTGTATTAAACCAGCATGCCATACTTTGTCGAAGGCCTTACTGATATCGCAAAATACAACTCTAACCTCTTTGCCTTCGTCCAGAGCACGACAAAATTCATCATAAATATCTGTGAGTTGAAGAACCGTCGAATCACCTGGTGTAAAACCAGACTGAAAGTGACTGAGAACGTTATTGTTAGTAAGGAATTCCCATAACCGTTTAAAAACACATTTCTCAAGTAGTTTTCCAACGCAACTAATCAAGGAAATTGGCCTATAGTTAGTAACAGAATTGGACGGTTGTTTTTTTAGAATCGGTATGACATTCGCCCTTTTCCACAACAATGGAAAATATGATTTGTTCAGTAATATATTGAATAAAACAGTGAGTGGCTCACAAAGGGATGATTTGCATTCTTTTATAAGACGCGGGCTAACCAAGTCTGGACCAGATGCCTTAGAGATTTTAATTGATCTCATTGCAGCGTATACTTCGTTACTTTGCAGGGTGATAGAACTGATGGTCGGACGAGCATGTGAAGACTTATTAGGCAGAGAAGCATTTGAATCATCAACCGTTGAAATTGAGCTGAAGTGATCATTGAGCACTTCAGCTTTTTCCACATTAGACGAGTATATCTGGTCGGAATGGGCAAGGGTAGGAATCTCAGTTTTAGCATTCCCGATGACTGATTTAAGTGTTTTCCACCATTGTGACGGCGGTGTTTCTCTACTCATTAGAGTGGTTTGAAGTTTGGACAAGTAGAAGGCTTTGGCTTTCCTTATTTCCGAAACAACTTGGTTCCTTTTGTGTTTATAATTTGCCCAGGCATTCTGAGTATTTGAACGTTTGGCAATGCGATACAAACGTTTACGCTGTCTGAGAAGCAACCGTATTTCATTATGCATCCATTTGGGCTGATTTGTACGAACAGTGGCAATTTTGTTTGGTATATGTTTGGATGCCAGATCGAGTAATTTATCGGTGAACTTAGAAACGATATTGTCAAGAACTTGGTCGTCGAAGATGGACTCCCAGTAGACTTCGGAGAGTGCCTCATTCAATGCTTCATAATTACCCTGCGAATAATCCCAGACACGCCTCTTGAATGATAAGGGCGGTGGTTTCAGGAACTCCAATTCAAGCGAGATTGGACAATGATATCGTTTCATATCTGGAATGATCGGTTCAAGGACCTCACAGTTTTTCATACATAAGGAATCACTGAGAACAAATAAATCCAGTAGTGATGCCGAAGTCTCCGAAAAACAGGTCGGTTCGCTCACGACTTGTCTAAGATTGAAATAACATAGGATTTCAAAAACGCCACCTCTTGATGACGACATCTGGTTGTCATTAAAGTCGCCTGTTATAATGAGGTCAGCAATTGACGTATCCCGAGCTTTTTGAATGGATTCAGATATGGCCTCCCATGTCTCATTCGGACTGTTTGGTGGACGATAAAATACCCCTACCAAAAATGATTTAGTTCGCTGTGTGAACACTTCCACCCAAAGACACTCTGTGTTTAGATTATGTAGGTCAGGCCGTGGTCGAAACGGTATTCCATCTTTTATGTATAACGCTACCCCACCTCCTCTTGTAGAACGGTCATGTCGCTGTGGCTCCTGGAATCCGGGTACCATAATGACGGAGTTTGCGTCATTCTCGTCCAGCCATGTCTCAGATAAGGCCACAATATCGAATGACGCGAATTCGTATTGGATTATGTCTACTTTGGGTTTTAGGCTCTGAATGTTCAAATGCATAATTTTCAGGGTATTGTGGATGAGATCCGAATTGGCAGAGCTTGGGCCGGGATTGGTTTCAATGTCACCAGATTGTAGAAGAATCACAGGCACACTGAACAACATGGTAACAAGGATAAAAGATACCAATAAGTGCATTCTCTCTGAGGGTGCAATGTTGAGAGTGTCGATGCTGTGGAACTTTGAGCGAGACAACCCCAAATTGCTGAGCACTGCGATGAGCAAGGTGAACGCAGCGTTAAGGCTTTGATTCAATCCGACACCTAGGAGGTACAAAAGGTGGTAGATCGAGCTACGAGTGAAACTCATTTTTGATAGTTTACATTTTGTACTCCTACAAAGAACATTCGAGTTGAAACTTCCAATCCGAGCTCTATAAGATTCAAGGGAACACATATTGATCTGTTTGTAACCTGATGGCACAGTTGGGACGATAAGCAAAAGTAAGCTCAAGCAGGCAAATAGTTAAGATTATATATTAAAAAATACAGTTGATTTGATGAATATCCAAAATGGATTGATTGTCACTGTCTGTCGAGGATAAAAGAACATAAACGTATCAAGCTGAGACGGAGAAATGAAAAAATGTAAATATTTTGGATAAAGTGGAAACTGGGAGCTAATAATAGAACATCACTAATCGTGTTTGGGTAGATCAATCGATAATTAGTACAAATACTATTCTTGATACAGACAGTCTTTAGTGCAAATTTCGATGACGATGTCAACACGAGGAGTAGGAGTTACAGTAATCATCAGATAATAATAATGTCTCTATTGTATTGCAGAACACGAAAACACGACAAAGAAGACATATCGCGACCCGAGGTCAACACCGATCATCTGCAGTAAGCACTAAATTAAAGTTCGCCCTAATGTATGCACACACAACGTGTAAACCCAGATGTGCTAGTGGTAAGATAGTAAAATAAAATATATAAGAGTTTTACTGCAACATTCTATGCTAAAATTTTCTCCGAACCCCTTGTCATACATTGCATGTATATATTTATTTATAGCACAAAAGCACATGGAGATACGTTTTGTATACACACTGATCGAAGGGGAATAATTCTCTTTCTATAGACACCTATGAAGTAATGGTTACAATACTCTAACTGATTTGCATTGGTGACATTGTTAAAATTTTCCTGTCTCCGAATCTGATCAAGCTTATAACAGTCCTTGAAAATCATGGTTAGAGGCCTAAAGGTGCTTAAATTTGATTGTCTGATACCCTGCAATAATAATTTTGAATTATGAACAATTAATGAATTCAAGTTCTCCTGGAAAAAAACATTCTGAGACTATCACTTCACACTTGAACACGAGTTCACTGGTTCTTCACTTCCAAATTCCCAAAATTAGTTGAGAATGCATAAAGTAGAAAAAAAACCTTAACCGAAACCAAAACCTGGGTCTTCACCCCCAAAAAACCGAAACCGAAATGAAAAAATCACAACCGCCAATCTCTAGTAGTTACAAGAAGTTTGCATTTGAATGGGTACTTTCCAGCCCGTTCCAAATACTAAACACTTTTAGGAACACCATGAAACCTGCCATGTTTTGTTGCTGATTAGAGTAATTGTTTCTAATTGAAGGATTGAATAACACATGTACCTATTATACCATACGTTGTGTTCTGGTTATATGTTCATGTTGTTTTTTTATCATTTTCCTATGTAGTCCTATCCTCGGGAAATGCTGAAGTTATCTTTACTATTGTCATTATAGCATTAATTCCTTCACATTTTTAACTATGACTTCTATTATATCTCTTAACCTGTGTATATTTTTATACTGTACCAATGACCCAGACATAGCTGGTGCTAACTCTTAAAATATAGGGCCAAACACAAATTTTGCCCCCCAATCCCCAAAATTTGCATCTAAAACTAAAGAAAACATGTCCTGAGAGGCCCTCCACACTTCGCCCCTACTGCGCATGCGCAGTGTCAAGGACGTTCCGAAATTGGCGCCATTTATCATTCTAAGTTTGGCCCTTCATCAGTTAACATCTGACTGATCTTTGTGCTTTTAAATCTCAGTTTAAATGATGCCAGACACATAAATATTAGTGAAATGGTGATTCTAAGGAGGATAGAAAAGGAGGAGAGGAAAAGAATGTGTGACAGAATATTATCAGGGCTGTAACTTAAAATTTTTTAATGAAATTATGTTAAGTTACCTATTTTCAAGGCAGCAGCCATTTTGTTGTCATTCTGATTATTTAGTTACACTGTTTTTTCAAGTGTTTTTCCTCTCTCCCTGTCCTTTAAGTTCCCCCTGGCTATTCTCCCATGCTTTTGGCATAATTTCTGTAATTATTATTACTAAAATTTCTTGGGAGTTTAGCTGAATAACAGAATGAATTCTGTTCTTTCCCCATGTTTACGTCTTCACCTACGGGTGGTTAGGCGTTGTGTTCTGCATCTACCATCTGATGTTCTGCAGTTTCTTCCCTGGAAGTCTCTGTTTTGCATCAGATGGTGTATTTTTGGTAACTGATTTCGGGCCTGGGTGCCTGGAGTCTTATTTTAGTGTTTTTACACTCATTGTTTACATTTACAACAGCCCTCTGTGTGAGGGGGGGATTTCTAAATAATAATATCTTTATGTTATTTCAATCATAACTAGATACATTATTATTGTTCGTAAGTGTTGAATAAATTGTTTAAAATATTTTTAAAATTTTTGTCCACACTTAGGCTTGGGATCCATTGGGGCTCAACGTTACTTTTCAGAAACTTGGGCTGTTCTGAAAAAATATTTTTTCAAAATATTTTGATTTCAATTATTTTTTCTATATTAATGGATCATATTATTATTATGTATTTTGATTGCCAGGGATTAGTGCGAGTACCAGGACTTGTTTTCTTTTCACATTGAAAGGATATTGATCAATTGTTTTAAGAGGAAGTCTTCCTCTGACCTTATTATCATTCTATATGTGGTCAGTGTACTCGCATTAACTCCGGTTCTGTATCGTATGATTTCGATGACAATATGGGAAGCGTATGTCACGGTATGTTGTTGGGGATTTGGACACTCCGGTCCTTTCCCCGCAGGGTCACTCTACTTTATCAATTTCTATTTCAGACGATCAAGATTAGGGTGATGTATCTGTGATGTCTTCCAACAGTGTGCCTCCGTCGTCACAATTAATGAAGGGCTAGCGGAAAAGTGCTCATGTAATACGCCAATTGCCTAAGAGGACCCTAGTAGGTTCGACGGCCTTTGACGTCCGCTAGCTCGCCCGGTGTAGCGTCCATTCACCGAATGGTTCGGCAGCCGGGTTCGTCCGTTGCGGTCTAGAAGGAATTTTGGGGTGATGCGAGCACTATAAAATTAACTTAATGCACACCCAGTGACGGCGGATCGGAGGGAGAACGGAGGAAGCCTTTTAGTCCGGTTCATAGCTCGTTCTGGTCCATCCGGACGGCAAGCGAGAGAGGCCCCTCTCTCGTTCAACAACATCTGGCCCCAGATGTTGTGGTACAAATGTGTCGTTAGCGGAGCATACGTCCGTCGCTCGGGACGCTCCGTTGTATAGGCAGTCCGCTGAGACTGCTAAGGCTTCCTCTTCTCGTCAGCGCACACGACCGCACCTTGGCTGCGTGACCGCCGATATATTACCAGCTTCGCCGATCAAGGATTCTTCGGCGACCAGGTCACACCATCCGGCAGCCAGGGATTCGAGACCGATGGACTCCGGACGTTCGCATAGGAAAAGTATGCGGGAGCCATCTGATGCGGAGCTGCCCTCGGCGAAGCAGCGATAGACTGCGCCTCCGCAGGTCTCGACGCCGGACATTCTTGTGCACATAGCACAGCTTATCGCAGCATCCCAGCAGCCGACAGAAACGGTGTCGGATCGAGAATTATCCGACAGCGCTGGGTCGGTAGCCGGGGACCCGAGGCCTGCAGACTCCGGACGTTCGCATAGGAAGTATGCGGGAGTCAACGTACACGGAGCTTCCAGCGGCAATGCATCGTAAGTCCGCTACTGCACAGGCCTCGGGAACGGACGTGCTTTCCTTAATAGCACAGTTTATCGCAGCATCCCAGCATCAACTGAATCTGTCGCATATATTTTATCCGACGATGCTGGGTCGGGACGCTCCGAGGAAGCGGGTACGGACGTCCGAAAGTTTCATCCAGTCCGACGGGATACCGAAAGGGATTCGGTGGATTTCAAGCTTTCCCTTTCGGAACAACATATGCTGCGATGCCGGATAAGAAACTGATAGCGTCGGTGGACTTAGAAATTTTTGGTTCGGTTCAGGGACATCGTCCCTCAGTTCCGACATAGTCCAATAATGTCACACAAACTTTCGAATTATTGAACGACGCTATATATATTATTATTTTATGCTTGCTATCCAAGCATTTCTGGTTTCTTGTTCGAAGAATTATGGAGATGTCTTTCAAAAGTGTGCCTCTGTCGTCATAGTTAATGAAGAGTTAGCGGCAATAAGTGCTCATGGAATATGTCTATCGCTTACGGAGTGACATTCGCTAGCTCACCCGGTGTAGCGTACATTCATCGAATGGTTCGGCTGCCGGGTTCGTCCGTTGCGGTCTAGGAAGGAGATTTGGGTGATGCGAGCACTTTAATTACTTTAGTACTCACCCAGTGACGGCAGATTGAGGACAGATCGGAGGAAGCCAACAACATAGGGGACCGCATGTTGTGGTTCAGATATTTTACATTCGGAGCATATGTCCGTTGCTCGGGACGCTCCGTTATATTGACAGTCCGAGAGACTGTCTTTAATGCTTCCTCATCCTCACAGCAGGGCACACGACCGCACATTGGCTACGTGACCTCGAGTATCCGATCAGTTTCGGCATTCAGTGATTCCACAGCGAATAGGTCGCGCCATCCGGTAGCCAAGGGACACGAGGCCTATACACTCCGTTCGCTCGCATATTGGTAGTATGCACGCGGTAACGATCTCGGAGCTTCCTGCGGCAATGCATCGTAAGACCGCTGCTCCTCAGGCCTCAGTGACGGACGTGCTATCCGAGTTAGCACAGTTGTTTCGCAGCATCCCAGCAATTGACGGTTTCTCGGTCGAATCAGGAATTATCCGACGGCGCTGGGTCGGTGCGGTCCGCGGTTGCATCAAGCTACGGACGACCGAACGCTTTATAGGGTCCGACAGGATGGCGAAAGGGATTCGAAAGATTTCGAGTTTTCCCTTTAGTAGTATCGGAAGATGCCTTTCATATCTTCCGGCATTTCTTCCAGTGATTATTTTTCGGACTTCATTGCTGCGATCTTGGATAAGAGACTTATAGCGTCATTGGACTCGGATTTTTTTGATCGGTACAGGGACTTTGTCCCTGACTTACCGACGCAGTCCAATATTGTAATTACAACATGTGTTTTATTTTTCGACGCTATATATTTATATATATATACAAGCCTGCTACTAAGCATGATAGTTTAGTTTCTTGTCCGCGTGGCTCATTTCTGCCATTTTATCTTTTTTACATATAGTTTATTTTGGCAGAGCAGGGCATACCGAGAGTTCATATGCGTCTAGACGGTGTGATTAAAGACTGCATATATTCTTTTTCACCGTTTATGTCTTTTCCAATTTCAATGTTGGGAACGACATTATGTATAGTAGACTTAACTTAGACGCTTTATTATACGTAATCCGCCTTACTGAGGCGTTATCATTACGTCTTCAAGAAAAGATTTACGGGATATTATTCTCAATGTAATTTCTTTTGAGGGCAGTAGTTTGTTCACGTATAACTCCGCCCTTCAGTGGCTGATTGGAGTTGGTTAGACGTGAGGCAGCCCTAGCTACATCCACGCGTGGATAGTAGGTTAAGAACTCTCTCAGAGTCGCTTCGTTCTCGGAGGAGCTTCTCTTCGACGGCAACTTCCGGCAATCCATGAATTGCTTGATTTATACATTCTCTTGTCTATCTAGTGTTACAAGAGATTCAGACTGGGGCAAACATTCGGTGGTTGACTCAGAGAGTGCCGCCGCAGTTGCCGGACCCGAGTGTGGCTGTTATGACGGTTGCCAGTCAAACAGATTGGGATATATACTGATCCCTACGGATTCGAAGTGCCGGGGTCTTTGGGTTCCGCAGTCTTTTAGCTATCAGTTAACTTCCGCGGAATAATGTTTTTTAGGCTTGCTTTATGTCATTGCATGAACATTATTCAGAAACGCATGCCCAAATTCCTGTCCTTTAATTCGACAGTAGTGGCGTATCTCCGGAACCAGGGAGGCACTCTTTCGTTTCCGTTATTCAATTTAATGGAAAGAATCCGTCTGTTGGTTATAGTACACCAAGTTCAGTTTTGGTCCGTCATATTCCGGGTCGTCTGATTGTTTTATCGGACTCCCATTCTCTTACGGGTCGCTTGTTGCTGTCAGAATGGACTCTCAACAAACAAGTATTCAATCAGATTTGCTATCTTTGGGAGCGCCCAATGATGTTTTATTTATGACACAGCTGGCTAATCAATTGCAGACGTATGTGTTGGCTTGTCCAGATCTCTGAGCTAATACTGTTAACGCTCTATTGATCTATAGGACGGAATGATAGGATACGCGTATCCTCCGGCGCTGTTGTTTTTAGCAGGTATTGCTAAGATAAACAACCACAATACATTTCTGTTGATAGCATCTCTATCTTCACAGAGATCATGAGTAATTTACTCTCTTGTCTACTGTGGATCTTAACGTGAAATCTTCCTCTATGTGAGGATCTTTTTTCACTGGGTAAATCGTGTCATCTTTATCACAACCAGCAAGGTCGCAACCTTCATGTATTCCGTTGTGTGGTCCGTATTGCATTGTAAGCACTGTACTGGACGAGCTTTGGACGCGATTTCTTACTATAGGAGATCCTCTTCTTCGCTATTCTATGCGACTAGAGTGGAGGCTCTTCCGTCGTGGTGTAGGGATCATTATGTTCATATGGTTGATCCCTCCATACTACTCATTGCTATTTTTTTAGTATACTTGTTTCACAAGATCTACTGCAGCCTGTTGTTATTTAGGTTATAGGTTTATGTTACCTCATACCTATGCACTCTACGATTGTTTACAATTGAGTCTTTTGTCTCTTTATCTAAGTCAATTAGTAACTTTTTGATAAATAGACTTAGAATCTTTAGATTAAATTCCTATACGGATTTTAACTTCAGCTTCTTATTTAGCTAAGTAATCATTTGAGCCTCTGGAAACAGTAGTTTTCAAATTCTGACCTTTTAGACAGTAATTCTGTTGGTTTCTCTTTTACTGTAGAGTCAGTGAGTTTCATGCACTATCGATGGATGATTTTCACTTTCATAGTTTCGGAATCAATACTTCCGTTACTATTTAGGTTGGATTGTTGCATAAGAGTTAGGCTCCTATTATCCGGAACCTATTATTTTAAGGTCCTTCCGTCTTCGTAAGGGCATAGGCCTTTACTCTTTCCGGGTACAGTTTATGTATTTATAAACAGATATCTGTTTATTACAAGGGCGTAAGCTTCTTCTGTCTTTGATGTCTAGTAGAAGGACGTTACGCTCCATTTTATTGTTAATGGATTCTATTAACTAGCGTACTGCTTATGGTATATCATTGGCTTAGCAGTTGTGCTTAAGATTTCGGCTCATGAAGTAAGAGTTCTTCTACTTCTTGGGCTTACATTTATAGTGTTGCTATTATAGATTTTTGAAGGCTGCTCATTGCGCTCAGCCATCCATTCATGAATTTTATCTCAGAAATATCGAGTCCATTTCTGGAGGCCTCTATTGTTAGGTCTATTATCTACTGCTCAGAATGTCATTCACTTAACAGTTGCTACTATAGCTAGGTAGGCTGTCTGTTTCGGCAGTTCTCCGTTCGGCTGCCCTCTTCGCTCTGGGCTATTTGACCCAGGGCAAGAAAAAGGGGGGGGGAGGGTGTTCCCTTGGGTCACCTGTTTTTACTATGAAAACAAGGGGATACCTCCTCCGGAGTTAGTAATTCTGAGCTGTTATTGGGATGGTTGTTTAGTGAGAAGTTTAAGTTTATAAAATTCATTCAAGTCTTAGTTTTTAAAGTATAGCTTTTGAATATTGCATATGTCAACGGACATGATTATGCAATTCTTACACACTTTTAGGAGTATAAGAGTCTCTATTCTCTAGACTTACTTTATTATTGGCTTACTTTAAAAATTATTAGTATAAGGATTATTGGATATTAATAGAGTACATGGATGTATGAAGCTCAATTTTTGGAAGGTGTTGTATCTTTCTAATTTATCATAAATAAGAAAGATACATGTAAGGCCTATTACTTCTTTTCCCTACAGGGGATGACTCTATTTTATTTTATTGAGCGTATTCCATTTTGCTCTATGTCCTTGGCCCTCCAGCCTTTTTACTATTCAGCTATGTCTGGGTCATTGGTACAGTATAAAAATGTTAAAAAATTTATAGTAATTTATATATTTTTTATACTTACCAATGACCCAGACGGGGATGGCCCTCCCAGGAGTTGGGAACTCTTGCCTCCCCGCTGAGTACATAGCGCTTACCAGGCACTGGTTATTAGAATGATAAATGGCGCCAATTTCGGAACGTCCTTGACACTGCGCATGCGCAGTAGGGGCGAAGTGTGGAGGGCCTCTCAGGACATGTTTTCTTTAGTTTTAGATGCAAATTTTGGGGATTGGGGGGCAAAATTTGTGTTTGGCCCTATATTTTAAGAGTTAGCACCAGCTATGTCTGGGTCATTGGTAAGTATAAAAAATATATAAATTACTATAAATTTTTTAACTTTTATGCTGTACCAATAACCCAGACATAGCTGGTGCTAACTCTTAAATTATAGGGCCAAACACAAATTTTGCCCCCCAATCCCCAAAATTTGCATCTAAAACCAAAGAAAACATGTCCTGAATGGCCCTCCACACTTCACCTCTACTGCGCATGTGCAGTGTCAAGGACGTTCCGAAATTGGCACCATTATTCATTCTTAGTTTGGCCCTTCATCAGTTAACATCTGACTGATCTTTGTGCTTGTAAATCTCAGTTTAAATGATGCCAGACACATAAATATTAGTGAAATGGTGATTCTAAGGAGGATATAGAAGGAGGAGAGGAAAAATGTGTGACAGAATATTATCAGGGCTGTAACTTAAAATTTTTTAATGAAATTATGTTAAGTTACCTATTTTCGAGGCAGCAGCCATTTTGTTGTCATTCTTGTTATTTAGTTACACTGATTTTTCAGTGTTTTCCTCTCTCCCTTTCCTTTAAGTCCCCTCTTGCTATTCTCCCATGCTTTTGGCATAGTTTCTGTAATTATTATTACTAAAATTTCTTGGGAGTTTTAGCTGAATAACAGAATGAATTTTGTTCTTTTCCCCATGTTTACGTCTTCACCTATGGGTGGTTAGGCGTTGTGTTCTGCATCTACCATCTGATGTTCTGCAGTTTCTTCCCTGGAAGTCTCTGTTTTGCATCAGATAGTGTATTTTTGGTAACTGATTTCGGGCCTGGGTGCCCGGAGTCTTATTTTAGTGTTTTTACACTCATTGTTTACATTTACAACAGCCCTCTGTGTGAGGGGGGGATTTCTTGAAAATAATATCTTGATGTTAATTTAATCATAACTAGATATATTATTATTGTTCGTAAGTGTTGCATAAATTGTTTAAAATATTTTTAAATGTTTTGTCCACACTTAGGCTTGGGATCCATTGGGGCTCAACGTTACTTTTCAGAAACTTGGGCTGTTCTGAAAAAATATGTTTTCAAAATATTTTGATTTCAATTATTTTTTCTATGTTAATGGATCATATTATTATTATGTATTTTGATTGTCAGGGGTTGGTGCGAGTACCAGGACTTTGTTTTCTTTTCACATTGAAAGGATTTTGATCAATTGTAATAAGAGGAAGTCTTCCTCTGACTTTTATAATCATTCTATATGTAGTCAGTGTACTCGCATTAACTCCTGTTCTGTATCTGATTATTTTGATGACAACATGGGAAGCGTATGTCACGGTATGTTAGTGGGGAATTGGACATTCTGGTCCTTTCCCCGCAGGGTCACTCTACTTTATCAATTTCTGTTTCAGACGATCAAGATTAGGGTGATGTATCTGTGATGTCTTCCAACAGTGTGCCTCTGTCATCACAATTAATGAAGGGCTAGCGGAAAAGTGCTCATGTAAATACGCCAATTGCCTAAGAGGACCCTAGTAAGTTCGACGGCCTTTGACGTCCGCTAGCTCGCCCGGTGTAGCATCCATTCATCGAATGGTTCGGCAGCCGGGTTCGTCCGTTGTGGTCTAGAAGGAATTTTGGGGTGATGCGAGCACTATAAATCAACCAAATGCACACCCAGTGACGGCGGATTAGAGGGAGAACGGAGGAAGCCTTTTAGTCCAGTTCATAGCTCGTTGCGAGCGAGAGAGGCCCCTCTCTCATACAACAACATCTGGCCCCAGATGTTGTGGTACAAAATGTTTCGCATTCGGAGCATACGGCCGAGGCTCGGGACGCTCCGTCATATAGTCAGTCCGGAGTAGACTGTCAATAAGGCTTCCTCATTCTCATGGTAGCGCACACGACCGCTCTTGGCTACGTGACCTCGGATATCCAGTCAGCTTCGCCAGTCAGAGAATCATCGGCGACCAGGTCACACCATCCGGTAGCCAGGGACACGAGGCCTGCAGACTCCGGACGTTCCCATAGGAAAGTGTGCGGGAGTCAACGTACACGGAGCTTCCGGCGGCAATGCATCGTAAGACCCCTACTGCACAGGCCTCGGGGACGGATGTGCTATCCTAAATAGCACAGCTTATCGCAGCATCCCAGCAACAACTGTATCTGTCGCATAATGTTTTATCCGACGATGCTGGGTCGGGACGCTCCGCGGAAGCGGGTACGGACGTCCGAAAATTTCATCCGGTCCAACGGGATGCCGAAAGGGATTCGGAGGATTTCGAGCTTTCCCTTTCGGAACAACATATGCTGTTGTGTATGTCATCTGACTTGATCTTCTACAGGTTCTTTCGTCGGACCAGAATGCTGCGATGCCGGATAAGAAACTGATAGCGTCAGTGGACTTAGAAATTTTTGGTTCGGTTCAGGGACATCGTCCCTCAGTTCCGACATAGTCCAATAATGTCACACAAACTTTCGAATTATTGAATGACGCTATATATTTATTATTATATGCTTGCTATTACCAAGCATTTCTGGTTTCTTGTTCGCAAAGTTACGGAGATGTCTTTCAAAAGTGTGCCTCTGTCGTCATAGTTAATGAAGAGCTAGCGGCAATAAGTGCTCATGGAATATGTCTATCGCCTAAGAGGTCCCTTGTAGGATCGACGGAGTGACATTCTCTAGTTCACCCGGTGTAGCGTACATTCATCGAATGGTTCGGCTGCCGGGTTCGTCCGTTGCGGTCTAGGAAGGAGATTTGGGTGATGCGAGCACTATAATTACTTTAGTACTCACCCAGTGACGGCGGATTGAAGACAGATCGGAGGAAGCCTGTTAGTCCGGTTCCTGGCTTGTCCAGGTCCGTCCGGGCTGTGAGCGAGAGAGGTCCCTCTCTCGTCCAACAACATAGGGGACCGCATGTTGTGGTTCAGATATTTTACATTCGGAGCATATGTCCGTCGCTCGGGACGCTCCGTTATATTGACAGTCCGAGAGGCTGTCGATAATGCTTCCTCATCCTCACAGCAGTGCACACGACCGCACATTGGCTATGTGACCTCGAGTATCCGATCAGTTCCGTCATTCAGTGATTCCACGGCGAACAGATCACGCCATCCGGTAGCCAAGGGACACGAGGCCTATACACTCTGTTCGCTCGCATATTAGTTGTATGCACGGGGTAATGATCACGGAGCTTCCAGCGGCAATGCATCGTAGGACCGCTTCTCCACAGGCCTCAGTGACGGACGTGCTATCCGAGTTAGCACAGTTTTTTCGCAGCATCCCAGCAATCGACAGTTTCTCGGTCGAATCAGGAATTATCCGACGGCGCTGGGTCGGTGCGGTCCGCGGTTGCATCAGGTACGGACGACCGAACGCTTTATAGGGTCCGATAGGATGGCGAAAGGGATTCGAAAGATTTCGAGTTTTCCCTTTCGTAGCATCGGAAGCTGCCATACATATCTTCCGGCATTATCTTCCAGTGATTGTTATTTCGGACTACATTGCTGCGATGTTGGATAAGAGACTTATAGCGTCATTGGACACGGAATTTTGGATCGGTTCAGGGACATTGTCCCTGACTTACCGACACAGTCCAATAATGTCATTAGAACATGTGTATTATTTATCGACGCTATATAGAAATAAGCCTGCTACCAAGCATGATAGTTTAGTTTCTTGTCCGCAATGCTCATTTCTGCCTTTTATCATTTATACGAATAATTTATTTTGGCAGAACAGGGCATCCCGAGAGTTCATATGCGTCTAGACGGCGTGGTTAAAGACTGGAAATAATCTTTTTCGCCGTCTATGTCTTTTCCAACCACAATGTTGGAAATGACAATGATGTCTAATAGACTTAACTTAGACGCTTTATCATACGTAATCCACCTTACTGAGGTGTTATCATTACGTCTTCTAGAGAAAGAATTCCGGGATATGATCCTCAATGTGATTTCTTTTGAGGGCAGTAGTTTGTTCACGTTTAACTCTGCCCTTCAGTGGCTGCTTGGAGTTGGTTAGACGTGACGCAGCCCTAGCTACATCCACGCGCGTGGATAGTAAGGTGAAGAACTCTCTCAGAGTCGCTTCATTCTCGGAGAAGCTTCTCTTCGACGGCAACTTTTCAACAATCCATGAATTGCTCGATTTACACATTCTCTTGTCTATCTAGTGTAGCAAGAGATTCAGACTGGGGCAAACATTCGGTGGTTGACTCAGAGAGTGCCACTGCAGTTGCCGGATCCGAGTTTTATAATTATGACGGTTGCCAGTCAAACAGGTTGGGATATAATATTGATCCCAACGGATTCGAAGTGCCAGGGTCTTTGGGTTCCGCAGTCTCTAAGCAAGTACTTATCTTCCACGGAATAATGTTTTTTTAGGCTTGCTTTATGTCATTGGATGAACATTATTCAGAAATGCATGTCCAAATCCTGTCCGTTAAATTCGACAGTAGTGGCGTATCTCCGGAACCAGGGAGGCACTCATTCGTTTCCGTTATTCAATTTAATGGAAAGAATCCTTCTGTTTGTTATAGTACACCAAGTTCTGCTTCGGTCCGTCATATTCCGGGTCGTCTGATTGTATTACCGGACTCCCTTTCACTTATGGGTCGCTTGTTGCCATCAGAATGGACTCTCAACAAACAAGTATTCAATCAGATTTGCTATCAATGGGAGCGCCCAATGATAATTTATTTACGACACATCTTGCTAATCAATTGCAGACGTATGTGTTTGTTTGTCCGGATCTCTGAGCTTATGTTAACGCTCTATTGATCTAATAGGACGGAATGATAGGATATGCGTATCCTTCTGCGCTGTTGTTTCAGCAAGTATTGCTAAGATAAACAACCACAATACATTTCTGTTGATAGCATCTCTTGTCTTCACAGAGACCGTGGGTAAATTTACTCTGATGTCTACTGTGGGACTTAACGCGAAATCTTCCTCCATGAGAGGATCTTTTTTCGCTGGGTAAAATCGTGTCATCTTTATCACAACCCGCAAGGTCTCAACCTTCACGTATTCCATTGTGTGGTCCTTATTGCATTGTAAGCATTGTACTGGACGAGCTTTGGACGTGATTTCTTACTACAGGAGAACCTCTTCTTCGCTATACTATGCGGCTAAAGTGGAGGCTCTTCCGTCGTTGGTGTAGGGATCACTATGTTGATATTGTTGATTCCTCCATACTAGTCATGCAACTTTTTAGTATACTTGTTTGACAAGATCTACTGCAGCCTGTTATTATTAAGGTTATAGGTTTATGTTACCTCATACCTATGCACTCTATGATAGTTTACAATTGAGTCTTATGTCTCTTTATCTAAGTCAGTTAGTAACTTTTCTATAAATAGACTTAGAATCATTAGATTAAATTCCTATATGGAATTTAACTTCGGTTCTTATTTAGCTAAGTAATCATTTGAGCCTCTGGAAACAGTAGTTTTCAAATTCTGACCTTTTAGACAGTAATTCTGTTGACTTCTCTTTTACTGAAGAGTCAGTGAGTCTCATGCACTATCGGTGGATGATTTTCACTTTCGTAGTTTCGGAATCACTACTTCCTTTACTATTTAGGTTGGATTTTCGCATAAGAGTCAGGCTCCTAATTAATATCCGGAACCTATTGTTATTAAGGTCCTTCTGTCTTCGTACGGGCATAGGCCTTTACTCTGTCCGGTTAGAGTTTATGTATTTATAAACAGATATCTGTTTATTACTACGGGCGTAAGCTTCTTCTGTCTTTGATGCCTAATAGAAGGACGTTACGCTCCATTCTATTGCTAATGGATTCAATTAACTATCGATACTGCTTATGGTATATCATTCACTCAGCAGTTGTGTTTGAGATTTCGGCTCTTGAAGTAAGAGTTCTTCTACATCTTGGGCTTACATTAATAGTGTCGCTATTATAGATTTTTGAAGGCTGCTCATTGCGCTGAGCCATCCACATTCATGAATTTTTATCTCCGAAATATCGAGTCCATTTCTGGAGGCCTCTATTGTTAGGTCTATTATCTACTGCTCAGAATGTCATTCACTTAACAGTTGCTACTATAGCTAGGTAGGCTGTCTGTTTCGGCAGTGACTCCGTTCTGCTGCCCTCTTCGCTCTGGGCTATTTGACCCTGGGCAAGAAAAAGGGGGGGGGGGGGGGGGGGGGGGGAGGGTGTTCCCTTGGGTCACCTATTTTACTATGAAAACAAGGGGATACCTCCTCCGGAGTTAGTAATTCTGAGCTGTTATTGGGATGGTTGTTTAGTGAGAAGTTTATGTTTTAAAAATTCATTCAGGTCTTAGTTTTTAAAGTATAGCTTTTGAATATAGCACGTGTCAACAGACATTATTATACAATCCTCAGACACTTTTAAGGAGTATTAAGAGTCTCTATTCTCTAGACTTACTTTATTTATTGGCTTACTTTAAAAATTATTAGTATAAGGATTATACTAGATATTAATAGAGTACATGGATGTATGATGCTCAATTTTGGAAGGTGTTGTATCTTTCTAATTTATCATAAATAAGAAAGATACATGTAAGGCCTAATACTTCTTTTTCCCTAGAGGGGATGACTCTATTTTATATAATTGAGCGTATTCCATCTTGCTCTATGTCCTTGGCCCTCCAGCCTTTTTACTATTCAGCTATGTCTGGGTCATTGGTACAGTATAAAAATGTTAAAAAATTTATAGTAATTTATATATTTTTTATACTTACCAATGACCCAGACGGGGATGGCCCTCCCAGGAGTTGGGAACTCTTACCTCCCCGCTGAGTACATAGCGCTTACCAGGCACTGGTTATAAGAATGAATAATGGCGCCAATTTTGGAATGTTCTTGACACTGCGCATGCGCAGTAGAGGTGAAGTGTGGAGGGCCATTCAGGACATGTTTTCTTTGGTTTTAGATGCAAATTTTGGGGATTGGGGGGCAAAATTTGTGTTTGGCCCTATAATTTAAGAGTTAGCACCAGCTATGTCTGGGTCATTGGTAAGTATAAAAAATATAAAATTACTATAAATTTTTTAACTTTTGAGACAGAAAATGAAAAAATAATGAAACTTAATTGCCGATTTTGTGAATAGTGCTGGCCTGTTTTGGCCGTTACGTTGGATAAAGGGTTAACCCTTTACCTAACATGAAAAGCAGATAACTCTTGCAAAAAAAATTATTTGGTACTTTACTTTGGTAAGATTCAAAGAAATTAAAATTTTATACCAAATTTTATTTCTTATTATACTTACCAAAGTAACACACATGCCTATCATGGAGCTCCAAATAGGTCTATAAAAATGGCGAAATCTGTGATTGTCAGGGTACTTTCTCGATATATTGCATGATTTTTATTCAGTTAACAGGGAGTTTATTCTTTGACCTATATGTAATTGACAGTTTAAATTTGTACTGAAGGTATGATAAATGGTTTTGTGTTTGGAAGGTATGTTCAGTTAACAGTGTTATTATGCCCCGGCCTCTGAAGGAGGATTTGGGGGTATCTAGTGAAGCCCTCCGTCCATCCGTCTATGCGTCTATCTGTCCTTACAAATGTTTTGCAGTGTAATTTCAGAGGCATCGGTCAGACTTGGATCTCCAATGGTATTTTGATGGACCTGCATAGGGGAACAGATATGCACAAGGAATGGGTTGTGTCCATTAATTTTCATAGAGTTTTCACTCTTTTGACATAGAAAATTTTTCTGTCCCACAATACCTTTAAGGCTACTTTGAACATACTGACAGGTCGGGGGCAGAGTCCCATGCTTTGCGTAGCCCTTGTTCAATTAAGATATAACCAATTAAGTGAGTTCCTTATCATTACACTTGAAGGGTAAAGTGATGAAAGTTGAATGTTTCAGTCTGTAGTTTTGTTTAAAAAAACCCCCAACAAATCAACAGACAGTTATCTTAAATTTGATTCATGTCACTAGAGGCACTACAAAACCCGCATTATTGAAAGCCTTTGAAAATAATTTAATATCAAACTGACAATGTTAATCTATTGGTTAACACTGCATAGTGAAGACAGTCCTCTGCTTGCTTTAAAAAAAACTTCAAATGTGTATTTTTGTTTTCTAAACATAACTTGCATACATCAGTCAGAAAAGGTTGTTGAACAGATTTTGTGGTTATTTTCTTAAAAAGAAACTAATTGTTTCATTTTGTTTATATTTAGATTGGTCTATTTTTGTAAGGTAATTTGAGCATTAAAGATGTCAGACGCATTAATATTCTGTGTAAGTGATACTGAAATGTATTATAGCTCTCACATAAATTGAAAATATCAAACCGACATGAAAGACACAAAATTTATACCTAACATTTTGATGTCCTGTTCATTTTTATTGCAGCATGGACTAAACACTGATAGTGGAAAATACAGCAGAGAAGCAGCTTTTGATGGAATTGGACAGTAAGTTACCAAAATTTTAATTCAGGTTTTCTGTAGGTCCCTTAAAGTGCTTGAATTTTAAAACAGACATTCCAGGTGCTTGGATGTGCTGGAAAATCTGACTTTCTTGGAAAAACTCATGGAAAGTCCTTAAGAAATATATTAGTTTATTGCTTGGTACATGTTGACCAAATAGTGTACCTGCAAATTATCATGTTTGTGTGTTTTTGTTGCAAGAGTTCACTTTATATCAGCTGAAAAGTTCCCTGATTATTTTTGGAGAGCCATTCCCACTCCAGCTCCCTCCTGCAAAACTAAAGCTATGAAAAAAAGCAAATCTCCCCCCACCCCTTTAATTTAGTTTAAATATCGAATTGCCCATTAAAATCGGTCGATATGGTTTCCCTGGAGTGATTTAAAGAAGGCTGTGGTGGTTCCTCTGTGATTTTCAAAAGATCAAGCCTGCTGTACATGCCACTGACCTTTGGGAAGCTCTGCGAGTGATCAGTGTCAGGTACAAATGTTATTTGATTGGAATATATTATAAAGAACTGCTAACTGGTATGTTTACAAATATCAGAGATGATTTATTAAAGTATGATTTGGGTTGCAGAAAGTGCTCAAAACTCCCTAGGAAGTCATGTATTTTTTGTGTGCGACTCCTGTACTTGCCTACTCATCACATCAGAGAAAATAAACTTTGTGAATGCTTTTCTCTTTACCTTACAAATAAACAAGAAATAATATCTCACTTTTCCATTTTTAGCCTGACTGTTTACAGTGAGGGCTATAGTAATGACTTTTGTCCATCCGTCCATCTGTCCGTCTGTCCATCTGTTAACTTTTAGAGTTTTGGTTAAAGTTTGTGGTTAAAGTTTTTTACTGAAGGTTCAAGTGTTTTTGTTTTTTTTCTTTTCCTGTTTAGTTGATATTTGGAGTTTGGGTTAAAGTTTGTGGTTAAAGTTTTTTATTCAACCTTCAAGTACAGGCTATACCCGGTAGTTCTTGTCTGATCGTCACGAAATTTCATATGCAGGTTTTAGGTCATGTCTACATGAGAACGTCCCCTTTTGGTCATGAAGGGTCAACCGGTATGGCTGCCTGAGGCCAAAACCCGAAAACCATTAGCACAGTCTACAGGTCATATTTATGAAGGGATTTCATTGCAACTTCATAGAATGCCTCTGTATAATGCCTAGATGAGAACGTCCTCGTTTGGGCATGATCTGTCAACCGTGATGGCTTCCCAAGCCCGAAACCCAAAAACTTTTAGCACAGTCTGCAGGTCATGTTTAATATGGACAGATTTCATTGTAACTTGATACGATGACTCCGTATGATGTCTACATGAGAATTTCCCCATTTGGGCATGATCTATCAACCGTCACGACTACCCGAGCCCAAAACCCAAAAACCTTTAGCACAGTCTACAGGTCATATTTATGGATGGATTTCATTGTAACTTGATAGGTTGACTTCATATAATGTCTACATGAGAAAGTCCCCTTTTGGATGTGATTGGGCAACTGTGATGGCTACAGGTGCCCGAAGCCCGAAAACCTTCAGCACAGTCTACAGGTCATATTTATGACGGGATTTCATTGTAACTTTGTAGGATCAATCCACATGATGCCCAGATGAGAATGCCCCTTTTGGTTGCGATAATTCAACCATGATGGCTGCCCGAGCCTGAAGACTGAAAACCTTTAGCACAGTCTACACATCATATTTATGGAGGGATTTCATTGTAACTTGATAGGTTGACTTCATATAATGTCTAGATGAGAACGTCCCCTTTTGGGCAACTGTGACGGCAACAGGGGCCCCAAGCCAAAAAACCTTTAGCACAGTCTACAGGTCATATTTATGGAGGGATTTCATTGTAATTTGATAGGTTGACTTCATATAATGTCTAGATGAGAACGTCCCCTTTTGGGCAACTGTGACGGCAACAGTGGCCCGAAGCCCGAAAACCTTTAGAATATTTCACAGGCCATAATTATGATGGGATTTCATTGTAGCTTGGTAGGATGACTCCAAGTTTGTGGTTAAAAAACCCAGACAAACAGCCCTTCCCCCACACACCCACCCTCCCCCCCCCCTCCCCCCAATTAGGCTTTTTTTCTTCTTTTCTCCAATATGCATATTGAACTATTTACAGTCACTACATGCGGAACCTTTTTTTTAAACTTAGAATATTCCACAGGCCATAATTAGGAAGGGATTTCATTGTAGCTTGGTAGGATGACTCCAAGTTTGTGGTTAAAAAACCCAGACAAACACCCCTTCCCCCACCCACCCACCCTGCCCCCCTCCCCCCAATTAGGCTTTTTTTCTTCTTTTCTCCAATATGCATATTGAACTATTTACAGTCACTACATGCGGAACCTTTTTTTTAAACTTAGAATATTCCACAGGCCATAATTAGGAAGGGATTTCATTGTAGCTTGGTAGGATGACTCCAAGTTTGTGGTTAAAAAACCCAGACAAACACCCCTTCCCCCACCCACCCACCCACCCTGCCCCCCTCCCCCCAATTAGGCTTTTTTTTCTTCTTTTCTCCAATATGCATTTTGAACTATTTACAGTCACTGCATGCGGAACCTTTTTTTAAACTTAGGTACCCCCCCCCCCCCCCCCCCCCCCCCCCCCCCCCCCCCCCACACACACACACACACCGCCAGGGGCCAATTAGCCACTTTTTTTTTTCTTTCGTCAAAAATGCTTGTTTATAGTTTCGGTTAAAAACCCAGATAAATACCACCACCACCCTCCCACCCAATTAGGCATTTCTTTTTTTTTTATTTCCTCCAATATGCATTTTGAACTATTTACAGTCACAACATGCAGAACCTTTTTTAGCCCGACTGTTTACAGTGAGGGCTATAGTAATGACTTTTGTCCGTCTATCCGTCCGTCCATCTGTTAACATTTAGAGTTTTGAGTTAAAGTTTTGTGGTTAAAGTTTTTTTACTGAAGGTTCAAGTGTTTTTTTGTTTTTTTTTTCTTTTCCTGTTTAGTTGACATTTGGAGTTTTGGTTAAAGTTTGTGGTTAAAGTTTTTTATTCAACCTTCAAGTACAGGCTATACCCGGTAGTTCTTGTCTGATCATCATGAAATTTTATATGCAGGTTTTAGGTCATGTCAACATGAGAACGTCCCCTTTTGGTCGTGATCGGTCAACTGGTATGGCTGCCCGAGCCCAAAACCCGAAAACCATTAGCACAGTCTGACAGGTCGTATTTATGAAGGGATTACATTGCAACTTCATACAATGCCTCTGTATAATGCCTAGATGAGAACGTCCCCGTTTGGGCATGATCTGTCAACCGTGATGGCTGCCCAAGCCCGAAACCCAAAAACTTCTAGCACTGTCTGCAGATCATGTTTAATATGGACGTATTTCATTGTAACTTGATACAATGAGTCTGTATGATGTCTACATGAGAATTTCCCCATTTGGGCGTGATCTATCAACAGTCACGACTGCCCAAGCCCCAAACCCAAAAACCTTTAGCTCAGTCTACAGGTCATATTTATGGAGGGATTTCATTGCAACTTGATAGGTTGACTTCAAATAATGTCCAAATGAGAAAGTCCCCTTTTGGACGTGATTGGGCAATTGTGATGGCTACAGGTGCCCGAAGCCCGAAAATCTTCAGTACAGTCTACAGGTCATATTTTTGAAGGGATTTCATTGTAACTTCGTAGGATCAATCCACATCTTGCCCAGATGAGAATGTCCCCTTTTGGTTGTGATCATTCAACCATGATGGCTGCCCTAGCCCGAAGCCCGAAAACCTTTAGCACAGTCTATAGGTCATATTTATGGAGGGATTTCATTGTAACTTGATAGGTTGACTTCATATAATGTCTAGATGAGAACGTCCCCTTTTGGGCATCTGTGATGGCAACAGAGGCCCGAAGCCCGAAAACCTTTAGAATATTCCACAGGCCATAATTATGAAGGGATTTCATAGTAGCTTGGTTGGATGACTCCAAGTTTGTGGTTAAAAACCCAGACAAACGCCACTCCCCCCCCCCCCCCCCCTCCCCAATTAGGCTTTTTTTTTTCTTCTTTTCTCCAGTATGTATTTTGAACTATTTACAGTCACTACATGCGGAACCTTTTTTTTTAACTTACGTACCCACTGCCATCCCCCTCCCCCCCCACCGCCGGGGTCCAAAAATGCTTGTTTACAGTTTTTGGTTAAAAACCCAGACAAACACCACTGCCCCCTGCCCCCACCCCCCCCCCCCCCCCCCCACCCCCCTGATTAGGCATTTTTTTTTATTTTATTTCCTCCAATATGCATTTTGAACTATTTGCAGTCACTTCATGCAGAACCTTCTTTTTTTCCTTTTGTCAAAAATGCTTTTTTACAGTTTTGGTTAAAGTTTGTGGTTAAAAATCCAGACAGAAATTATCCCCCCCCCCCCCCCCCCCCCCCCCAATTGTTCATTTTTTTTTTTTTTTTTCCTTAAATATGCATTTTGAACTATTTACAGTCACTACATGCAGAACGTTTTCGAGAACGTGCTACTAGACACAAACAGGATATAAAACATAATGCTGATGCCCCAGTAGCACAACATTTTAACCTTCCTGGCCATTCTTTGGACGATTTCGAAATCCATCCTATTGAACAACCACCAATTAAAGACACATTAGAAGAAACGGATGAATTTAGAAAAAAACGTGAAGCTTTTTGGATCAATACGCTTCAAACTCTCTGGCCATTTGGTATGAACATATCAGAGGGCGAATGCGAAAGGAGGTCCATCATTCCTTTCACTTTAACGTACAACAGAATGAATATCGAAATAGCAAAAATGTTAAAAGATGAATTCAATTTTACCAATGCTAAATTAAATGAACCTTTGAATCTTCGACCTGTCATCGCCTATAAGAAAAACAAAAGCTTGCGTAACATCCTTGTAAGGACTAAATTAGAGCCCATCAATGAATAACACCAATTTCTGCCAGTCAGTTTAACCAGTTCCTAAGCTCATCACTTAGTTTAAATCAATTTTGTGTACTTTTTTGTCATGTTTGAAACCAATCAGGGTTCAGTAAATGAAAACAATTTTTCGGCGGCATATTAAAAGGAAAAAAAACGTTTCAGTATGAAATGTCTGTGCCAGTGCGATTTTTTAACCTCAAACACACACAGGCGAGTGCCAGAGTTCATATATGCCCAAAAACAAAATAGGTTCTAATTTCAATCATGTGTATGTATTTCCTAAATAAAATTATTATTTATATATTTATTTATTGATTATTTTAAATTTATTTATTTATTTATTTATTTATTTATTTATTTATTTATTTAAATTATTATTTTTATTTTTATTTTTAATTTTTCATACCTTTCACACAATGTAGAGGTTCAGAAGGTAAAACACACAATTTCTACGTGGTGTAAAATATTTTCCGTCATAAACCTCCGTCGGGGGATTTTCATTCCAACTAATAACATTCGTGCGGCATCATGATCTTTGGCGTTATTTTTTCATTTATTTCTTTAGTCTCAATATATTTTATCAAACCATTTTTTCATATTATTTTCACATACTTCTGAAGCCAGTAAAGCAAACCGCTCCCGATTGGTTTTACTTAAATCAAAGCCAACCAATAGGGCTTCATGGGGTCAGTAAAGCAAACCACTCACTGACTGATTAAAATTCAATGGAAGCCAATCAATAGAGCTTCATCTAATTTGTTTGGACGACACAAACTGAGTTGTGAAAAACAAACTTGGGACATCTCAGATTGAAAAGAATTAATTAGATGAGTGACATTTGTCAGCTTGTTACCGAGTTTAATTATATACTGAGCTGTGAAAAACACCCCCAGCCCACATATGGATATATACCATGCATGCCCTCCCAAAGTTGGATTCATTTTCCTCAAAGTCTCTTTGAAAAAGCCAAACCAAGCGAAACGCGTCGAGACAGACGGATTATTTTCTACCTTTGCTGAAGACTACTACCAATCCAGGTATCTTCTCTAATAGGTAATATCTAGATTTCATTTTAATTTATTTCATTTCTTCATTTTAATTTCATTTTATTCATCTACCTATTCTTCAAATGGCTCAAAAAAGACAGAATCATCAGGGAAAGAGAGTTGCCCAGTCTGGAAGAGGCCAGGAACAATCGTTCCAGGCCTATTCTAGATTGGTCAAGGCCCTTTTCCAGGTGATTCAGTGTATGCACCATATTGGGCTCTTAGAGCAGCATTTGGCCAACCGGGATTTCCCGAAACAGTTGGAGAAGAAAGTAGATGAGTTAGGTGGCTTTCTAAAGCCGGCTCTTCCCACCCCACACATTTTTTCTGTTTTTCGACAGATTAGTGTGGGATGGGCCAACCAAACGTTAAATGCTTTAGTTGAGCATTACAAGATAAATTTAAACCAGTTGAAGTCTAAGATAACTTTGGCTATGCGACCACCTCCTGGACTCGAAAAAATAGACTTCAACAGCGCTTCGGCGCGTGCCTTGATCTGGGCTCAAAAAAACTTTAAAAATAAGTTGACAGATAAGACGATTTCGGCCTATGAGTCTTACATTTCGGAACTTCGCCCAGCGTCTGGAGTAAGGAACAATACGGGAGGGAGCAAGCAAACTCCGGCCCGTGTTGTCCCTCTACCCCAACGCGAAAAGCAAAATAAGAAAAGATCAAGGCAAAGCACTTCTCCCTCTTCTTTTCCTTCTACTTCTTCTTTCTCTCAGAGTAAGCGCCTCAATTTGCAAACATCTCCGGTCCATATTTTGACTGAAGATGCTCGCAAATTGAGTAACGCTGTCTCGCCTCGTCTTGTTCCTCTACCTCCTACTCCTCCTCAGCCTTTCTTCTCTGGTTCTCCTAGTGCTCTCACTAGAACTCCTCCTCCTCCTTCTGTTTCTTCTCCTGCTTCTGTTTCCTCTCCTGCTTCTGTTTCTTCTCCCCCTTCTCCTGCCTCTAGTGTGGTTCAACCAGGTATATCGTACTCAGAGAAAGTCAAATCACCGAGCCGCAACTCGGGCCGCTCATTTGATTCTAAATTCTCCCAGTTTCGGCATAAAAGCGGAGTTAATTTTGACAAAAGGAATTGGCGCCTCCCCGATGTTTGTAAAAACATCCTTATGATTGGAAGTTCAAATTTAGGACGCATTGATCGAAATCCCCATCCGGACATCCAGGTGGAGTGTTACCCCGGCGCCAAATTCAATCATCTGCGCTCTATGTTTAAAGGGCACAGGGGCCAGTCCAGTCCCCAAAAAATATTATTAAATATTGGCGTGAATTCTCGAAACGATAATTCTGATCTCGTAGTTAAACAGTTGCGGAATATGCTTAGCGATATCAGGGTCAAGTTTAGATCAGCAAAAATTTATTTCGCTGAACTAAACTTTTCGCAAAAACTCCCTCAGGCTGAGAGGAGAACCCTGAGCATCATCAACGAAACCATTCGGAAAGTGAAGGACGTTAACGTGATACCAAAAATTGATGACGCGAAGTTTGATGTTGCTCAGGATTTAATCCATTGGACCACGAGAACCGCCAATATTATGTACGATCATTGGTTGAACCACCTAAATTTAAACTAAGTAAAGGCAAAGGTAACAGCCGCCTAACAGATGTGGGATTAGGAACTAATGTGGTTAACCTGTCTGGCACCAATGACCTAACAACCCAAGAGAAATCTCTTTTAGATCGCGGTTTGACTTTTGTACCAACACCAAAGCCTAAAACTGATAACCAAACAAATTTACCATCATACAACTGTAATTTTCTTAGGCAAATGAAATTAGCCGACCGCTTTAGAAACTCCAGCGGTCGGAAACTTCCTTTTACAGAATCATCTGGTTGGTCACCTCCAGATAGTGAAGTAGATCCCGAAATTATTGAGGCTAGCAAACGAATCATCAAAAAGGTGTTCAGCATGAACATACTCTCCGATAAAGACAATTTAACAGCTGGTGAACGGAGAGCCGTCACGAAACTTCGAAAAAATAAGAAATTAGTAATTAAACCAGCCGACAAAGGTGGGTCGGTAGTTGTTCTATCTCGGGATAATTATATAAAGGAAGCCATGAGACAACTCAGCAATACTAAACATTATAAGAAAATAGATTCACTTATTTGGCCTAGTAATATCGAAAAATTCAATAAGATCTTAAAATTTCTCCTCGACGAAGGTCACATTACCAAAAAACAATTGAAATATTTAACAGCTAAGCTCAGTGCTCAAACAAGACAATTTTATATCCTACCAAAGATCCACAAGGACCGTTCTTCATGGACGGATGACTTAACTCCACCCGGGAGGCCAATTGTATCAGATTGTAATTCGGAATCTTATGCGATCTCGGAATTAATTGATTATCATCTGAAACCTATAGCAAATAGACATCCGAGCTATCTAAAAAATACACAGGATTTCCTGTCAAAAATTTCGAAATTGAAAATATCAAAAAATGCAATTCTGGCTACTTTGGATATCGACAGTATGTATACCAACATTGATATTGATAAAGGTGTTAAATCAGTTAAAAATGCATTTGAAAAATATCCGGATGCGAAACGCCTGGATGAACAAATTTTGGATCTTTTAGAGCTGAGCTTAAAAGGTAATGACTTTCAATTCAATGGAGAATATTTTCTACAAATAATGGGTTGTCCTATGGGCAAAAGATTCAGTCCTAATTTTGCAAGCATTTATGTAGCGGAATGGGAGGAAAATGCCTTAAGCAAATGTGCAAAGCATCCTCTCGTATATCTCAGGTATTTAGATGACATTTTTATTATTTGGGAACATTCAAAAGAAGATTTTGATGAATTTTTAGAAATTTTGAACAATCACGATCCAAATATTAAATTGAAAGCTACTATCAGTGAAAATTCTGTTGATTTTCTCGATGTGACCGTGTATAAAGGCAAGCAATTTCAGGCGTCCGGTCATTTAGATTATAAAGTGTATTTTAAACCAACTGATTCACATCAATTGTTGCACACAAAATCATTTCATCCTCAACATACATTTAAAGGTATCATCAAATCACAACTCATTCGTTTCCACCGCAATTCAAGTGATAAGGTAAATTTCAATGAGGCTTGTTCTACTCTATTTGGCGCCCTCAGATCGAGAGGGTACTCGCTGCGTCTCTTGCGTAGCCTGAAATCCCAAACCCTGAAAAAGCTCGAAAGTCCAGCTGAAACTACCGATTTCGAACCACTGAAGATTGAACACAACAGACCGTTGCAGAATGGTAGTGGCGCGGTATTTAATTGCAAAAAGCCTCGTTGTAGACTGCATACTTTTATGCCTGATCAGAAAGAGGAATTTTCCTCCGAACAAACGAAAAATCATTATCAGATCCGTAACCCCCTCCATTGTGATTCACCAAACATTATTTACCTTATCACTTGTAAGCGATGTCGGAAACAGTATGTTGGTCAAAGTCAAAATCCTTTTCGAGAACGTGCTACTAGACACAAACAGGATATAAAACATAATGCTGATGCCCCAGTAGCACAACATTTTAACCTTCCTGGCCATTCTTTGGACGATTTCGAAATCCATCCTATTGAACAACCACCAATTAAAGACACATTAGAAGAAACGGATGAATTTAGAAAAAAACGTGAAGCTTTTTGGATCAATACGCTTCAAACTCTCTGGCCATTTGGTATGAACATATCAGAGGGCGAATGCGAAAGGAGGTCCATCATTCCTTTCACTTTAACGTACAACAGAATGAATATCGAAATAGCAAAAATGTTAAAAGATGAATTCAATTTTACCAATGCTAAATTAAATGAACCTTTGAATCTTCGACCTGTCATCGCCTATAAGAAAAACAAAAGCTTGCGTAACATCCTTGTAAGGACTAAATTAGAGCCCATCAATGAATAACACCAATTTCTGCCAGTCAGTTTAACCAGTTCCTAAGCTCATCACTTAGTTTAAATCAATTTTGTGTACTTTTTTGTCATGTTTGAAACCAATCAGGGTTCAGTAAATGAAAACAATTTTTCGGCGGCATATTAAAAGGAAAAAAAACGTTTCAGTATGAAATGTCTGTGCCAGTGCGATTTTTTAACCTCAAACACACACACACACACACACACACACACACACACACACACACACACACACACACACACACACACACACACACACACACACACACACACACACACACACACAGAGTCTTGTTTTCCCTACATACCGAGGTACCCCATTGTTTGTCCTTTGTGTGGACTAACGGTTTCAACCTCGTTTTGCCGGTACAGTTCTGGGAAAACAACCGAGGTAAAGGGTTTCTTTTGTCTTTTGTACCTCGGTAAGGCGAAACACGCAAACTCTTTTGTCTAGTTACCTCGTCAAGTTGGTAAGACAAACCCACACACACACACACACACACAGAGTCTTGTTTTCCCTACATACCGAGGTACCCCATTGTCTGTGCTTTGTGTGGACTAACGGTTTCAACCTCGTTTTGCCGGTACAGTTCTGGGAAAACAACCGAGGTAAAGGGTTTCTTTTGTCTTTTGTACCTCGGTAAGGCGAAACACGCAAACTCTTTTGTCTAGTTACCTCGTCAAGTTGGTAAGACAAACGCACACACACACACACACACACACACACACACACACACACACACACACACACACACACACACACACACACACACACACACACACACACACACACACACACACACACAAACGTGTAACTTAGGCAATTATTCCCAAAATGCATTTTGAAGGATTGGGAGTTATTACATGCAAAAAAGAAAATTGACTCATATAGCCCAATATTGCTTTATGTACTGCATCTTTAATCCTTTACCTAACACAAGTTGAAGCCAACAGTACAAATTATTTTTTTGTAACATCAGATTTTTTCATTTTTTTTTACTTCTAACCATGGCTTATTACTCCTTATTGGAACAAGCTCATCAAGTTTGTTCCATTAATAGGTCATGAGGTATGTTTTGAAGTAGAGAAATGAAAAAATAAATTTTGAATAGCAAATTTTGTATATCACGAGTGCAGATATGGTAGATTGGTTAGGTAAACTGTTAACAAAAAATGGCTCCGACTATTTTGCGTCTAAGCATTGCCATTCCTGGCACAGTCGGGCTGCATGCGTGACATTACTCTAGTTTAAATGTCTCAGAGCCGTGAATGTCTGTCAGGGATCTATCTAATGAATAATGTTTCTCTACCATGTTGATGGCAACAAATCTTTTTGATTTGCTTCATGTTCAGTCAGAAGTCAGTTACATTTCTCGCCTTTGTATATTGTGTTGCTCAAGGTGATTACACTTATAAATTATATGGCTACCCTTTATTATTTGCCACAATGTATTGTGAGTGGGATATAGGAATGGATTCTGTCTGTCCTTCCATCCATCTGAACATCATTTTGTTCATCCATCCTTCTTGTTTCTTGTCATCACATTTTAAAGAAAACACTTTTCCACATTTTAAAATAACACATTTTGGGGATAATATCACCAACAGGATTCAAGTAGTGAAGCTTTGCGGTGTTATTTCTGAATTTTTTTGGAGTTGATGGCAACAAAGAAAAATATTACATTTTGTGTTAAGGGAATTCATGAAGTGTAATCAACTTTTTAGTTCGACAAAGGGAGCTAAACTTATCACTTGCCGTCCGTCGTCGGCGTCGTCCATCGGCGTTGTCCGTCGTTGTCCGCCCGGCATCGTGAACATTTTTCAAACGACTTCTCCTCTGAAACTGCTAGGTCGATTTGCTCGAAACTTGGTATGGATGTTCATTATCATATGTCAATTCAAGTTTGTTCAAACGAAATGGACATGCCCACTGGGGGCTCCATAGAGGGCATACCTCCGATAGCACCCTATGTATATTAGAGAAATTACTAAAAAATCTTCTTCTCCCGCACAAGTGCACAGAATCATTTGATGTTTGGTATACAGCATTATTCAGTGGATCTGATTCAAGTTTGTTCAAATCGGCCCCCCTGGATTCACATTTGGGCTCAGTATAGAAGCCTGAATTCAACTTAGTGCATTTCAGGCAAATTTCTTAAAAAATCTCCTTCTCCAGATCCAGCAGGCAGAATCTTTTGATATTTGGAATGCAACATTGTGGGGTGGATCTGATTCAAGTTTGTTCAAATCGGCCCCCTGGATTCGTATTTGGGCTCACTATAGAAGCTCGAATTCGAACTTAGTGCATTTCAGGCAAATTTCTTTAAAAATCTTCTCCAGATCCAGCTGGCAGAATCTTTGGATATTGAGTATGCAGCATGCTTAGTGGGGGTTGAGATTCAAGTTTGCTCAAGCCAAGTCCCTAGGTTCACATTTGGGCTCACTGTGGTAGCCCAAATTATAACTTAGTTCAAAATGAGGAATTTTTTCTTTAAAAGTCTTCTTCTTCAGACCCAGCAGTCGGAATGTTTTGATATTTGGTATGCAGCATCCTTAGGGTGGGGGGGGGGGGATTCAAATTTGTTCAAGCCATGTCCCTAGGTCCATATTTGGGCTCACTGTGGGAGCCCGAATGATAACTTAGTTCAAAATGAGGAATTTTCTTTAAAAATCTTCTTCTTCAGATTCAGCAGTCGGAATGTTTTGATATTTGGTATGCAGCATTCTTAGGGGGGAGAGATGTCCATATTTGGGTTCACTGTGGGAGCTTGAATTGTAACATAGTTCAAAATGAGAAATTTTCTTAAAAAACCTTCTTCTTCAGATCCAGCAGTCGGAATGTTTTGATATGTGGTGTATAGCATCCTTAGGGGGATGAGATTCAAGTTTGTTAAAGTCAAGTCCCTGGGTCCATATTTGGGCTCCCTGTGGGAGCCCGAATTATAACTTAGTCAATATGAGGAATTTTTCTTCTTCTTCTTCTTCAGCGGTCAGAATCTATTGATATTTGGCATGCAACATCCTTAGGGGGTGAGATTCAGGTTTGTTCAAGCCAAGTCCCTGGGTTCATATTTGGGCTCACTGTGGGAGCCCGAATGATAACTTAGTTCAAAATGAGGAATTTTCTTTAAAAATCTTCTTCAGATCCGGCAGATGAATGCTTTTGATATTTGGTGTGCAGCATCCTTTTTGGGGGGGGGGGGGGGGGGGGGGGGGGAGGGGGTGTAAGATTCAAGGTTGTTCAAGCCATGTCCCTAGTTCCATACAATTTGTCTCTCATGACTTCATTCCTTTGTAGTGTTGATGAACCATGTCTAACTGAATGTGACCTCAAATACTTCTTTGAACCACTTTGGCCGGTGAGCGATTGGGGCCTCTTGTTTTTGTTAACAATTAGCTTATATTAATTATAGATGAATCGGAGTGTGGTGATGGTGGTGGATGGGGGAGGGGTGGATGGGTTTGTGGAGGCTGCTGTATGAATTAGTGTTGTGCTGTTAACTGGTTTTGTGAGTCGGTTTTGGTTTGTCTCTAAAACCGAAACCGTGTAATTGTTAAATCAGTACAGTTTCAGTTTTCTCAACAAAATGTCGGAAACTTTTGTTTACACTGTTCAGTTTGCATTGTCAATGACTTAAAGCTAAAACTGTAACGTCAGCTAATAACTCTGTCGTCAGTATTCATGTATTCACACTCCAGAGAAACAAACACTATCTAACTGGAGTCACTGTCACATTAGAAGAATGATCACATGATCCAAAAAATTTTCGTATCATGTATGACAACTCTTGTCCAATTACACAGCACGGTTACAAAAGTGGGTTGGTTTGTTCTGTCAGAAATTCTCAGAATGACAATCTTGACACTCCAACAAACATCAAAATGAGCAATTTGGGATTTTGCAAGCGGCTTTGTATCTGCACATGTTTGGGTGTATTAATTACAAAATCGTGAATAAAATCAAGGAAAAAATAGTCTTTGTTTTTTTAAATGGTGGATTACTGTGAAAAACAAAACATACTTGTCGTGTGGGTTTCCCGGACACATGCTTAGAATTTAATGTTCAACATTGTCACCTCCCTTCATGCGTTTATCGAATGTATGCATGCGAGCGCATACCATGATGGAATGTCCCTGCGCCTATTTAGTATTTACCTGCAGAGTGCAGACCATTCGAACCTGCAAGGCCTAAAATCCCCTGCACACAATTAAATTGAATATTTTGCCTCATATAATACAGAACTAATTTAGTTTTGCAAGCAACAGATGGAAATTGAAAGTGGAACGCCAACTTTGAAAGGCAAACGGAAAAAGGTACAGTTCAAAACATTACAGATAAAAACTTGTCAGTGTAAATTATGGTTGTTCTAAAAATCAAATGAGCATGGCACCTTCTGGCGGTGGCCGGGCACTGAATTTAACAGGAGTGTGTGGGAGTCTTGGTTACCCATGGAAAGGAAGTGATGTCGACTCTCGAGCCCAATCAGCCCACCCACTGCAAAAATTGCCTCCCCATTCCAAACTACCAGTTACGATTTCAAATCTGGTTGTGAAACTGATGGGTGGGGGGAGGGGGGGGGGCGTATGGGGGGGGGGGGGGGGTATGGGGCACCTGTACTGAGCGTATCCTATACTCAATTTCAATATACCTATGTACAACTGGTCTTAGAAGTGATCCATCTCAGATGACATAGTTCAGAGTACATTTTTAGCTCAACTTTGGCGAAGCCAAATTTGAGCTTTTGTCATGGCCCGTCGTCCGTCTGTCCGTCTGTCCATACGTCAACAATTGGATACGGCTCGGGCTAGAGGCCGTATTTATGAACCGATCTTTACGAAACTTCTTGGGTACCTTTGTTATGACCGTGGGATGAGAACGAGTGTTCTTGGGTGCGGTCCGAAATTCAAGATGGCTGCCAGCCACCATTTTGTACCGACGATGCAGAAATCTGTTTTTTGTACAGAACTTCCATATGAAAGCTCTGATTTGAATAATTTTTTGTATGAATGTTTAGTACCATGGGATACATCACATATAATACGGGTTTTTTTTCTCGTGCGTAAATTGTGCAAATTAGACTAATTTTGATGTTTTTTGGTGTTACTTTCAGCACTGTAAGTGCAAATGCCAATATGGCTCGGGCTAGAGGCCGTATTTATGAACCGATTTTTATGAAACTTCTTGGGTACATTTGAGACGAGTGTTTTTGGGTCCGGTCCCAAATTCAAGATGGCCGATGGCAGCCATTTTGTACAAACAAGGCTTCCTTGGGACCAAAAGAAAGGGATGGTAAAAAAAAATGCAATTTTTAACACTGTGGGCAATGGGAAAAAATTAAAGAATCGTTTGCTTCCAAACCACTGCTCCAAAAGCTTTCATATTTTGCATATAACATCTTTGGAAGATTGTTTCACATGTTTATTGAAATCAATTCCCTCAGTCCATATTTGGGCTCTCTATGGGAGCCCAAATGTTTAAATTATTGCAGTATGAGGAATATTCTTTAAAAATCTTCTTCTTCAGATCTACCAATAAGAATATTTTGATATTGGTATGCAGCATGCTTAGGGAGGTGAGATTCATGTTTGTTCAAGCCACGTCCCTGGGTTCATAATTAGGCTGAACATTTGGGGTCCCGGTCCGGACTCAGAAATTTTTTACCAAAATCCAGAAATTAGTTTTTGGTTTTTTATGTGTTTTGGTCAATTTTAAGACAAAATTTTTAGCTCACCTGACTGTAAGTCAGGGTGAGCTATTCTGATCACTTTTCGGCCGTCAGCCGTCATCCGTCGTCTGTCGTCCGGCGTCCGTCGTGAAGGTGGTGTTTGGGCCTTTTTCTCCCAAACCACTGGCTGCATATTAATGAAATTTTATGTGAGTAGGGGTTATATAAGGGCATTTTGATTTTTTGTCAAATTAGGTTTCCGCTCATATTGAGCAGAGGGATGGGGCAAAAATGCTCCAATTCTTAAAAAATCTTCTTCTCAAGAACCAGCAATAGCAGAGACTTGATATTTGGTATGCGGCTTCCTTTTGAGGTGTAGACTCAAGGTTGTTCAAGACAAGTTTGTCGGGCATTATTGGCCTTCGTTATGGGAGGGGCAAAAATTTTGGCCATGCCTAAAATTTCTATTTTCAGAACCGTGAGGTCGATTTGAACGAAATTTGATATGAGATGATAATGGGTCATAAGTAGTTGATTGATGCAAAAATTTTTTTTCTCATTGCCCCTTGGGAACCTCGGGAACTAAAAATAGGAACAACCTTAAAACTGCCATATCTCCCTCCAAAACTACACGGCACAGAGAATTCTTATTTTGTATAAAGCTTACTTTTATCCAGTAGAATAGAATGGTTAAAAAAAATCACTATCGGTTTGATCACAAGGTACTTTTTTCAGGACTTTGAAAAAGTGCTGAATCAGCACTTTTTAACACTGTAACGGGGCAATCGGAAAAATATTAAAAAATCTTCTCCAGATCCAGCAGGCAGAATCTTTTGATATTTGGTATGCAACATTGTGGGGTGGATCTGATTCAAGTTTGTTCAAATCGGCCCCCTGGGTTCATATTTGGGCTTAGTATAGGAGCCCGATTTCAAACTTAGTGCATTTCAGGCAAATTTCTTAAAAAATCTTCTTCTCCAGATCCAGCAGGCAGAATCTTTTGATATTTGGTATGCAACATTGTGGGGTGGATCTGATTCAAGTTTGTTCAAATCGTCTCCCTGGATTCATATTTGGGCTCACTATAGAAGCCCGAATTCGAACTTAGTGCATTTCAGGCAAATTTCTTAAAAACTCTTCTTCTCCAGATCCAGCAGGCAGAATCTTTTGGTATTTGGCATGCAGCATTGTGGGGTGGATCTGATTCAAGTTTGTTCAAATCGGCCCCCCTTGATTCATATTTGGGCTCACTATAGAAGCCCGAATTCGAACTTAGTGCATTTCAGGCAAATTCTTAAAAAATCTTCTTCTCCAGATCCAGCAGGCAGAATCTTTTGATATTTGGTATGCAACATTGTGGGGTGGATCTGATTCAAGTTTGTTCAAATTGGCCCCCTAGGTTTATATTTGGACTCGGTATAGAAGCTCGAATTCGAACTTAGTGCATTTCAGGGAAATTTCTTCAAAAATCTTCTTCTCCAGATCCAGCAGGCAGAATCTTTTGATATATGGTATGCAACATTGAGGGGTGGGTCTGATTCAAGTTTGATCAAATCGGCCCCCTGGATTCATATTTGGGCTCACTATAGACGCTCGAATTCGAACTTAGTGCATTTCAGACAAATTTCTTAAAAAATCTTCTTCTCCAGATCCAGCAGGCAGAATCTTTTGATATTTGGTATGCAACATTGTGGTGTGGATCTGATTCAAGTTTGTTCAAATCGGCTCCCTGGATTCATATTTGGGCTCAGTATAGAAGCTCGAATTCGAACTTAGTGCATTTCAGGCAAATTTCTTAAAAAATCTTCTTCTCCAGATCCAGAAGGCAGAATCTTTTGATATTTGGTATACAACATTGTGGGGTGGATCTGATTCAAATTTGTTCAAATTGGCCCCCTGGATTCATATTTGGGCTCACTATAGAAGCCCGAATTCGAACTTAGTGCATTTCAGGCAAATTTCTTAAAAAATCTTCTTCTCCAGATTCAGCAGGCAGAATCTTTTGATATTTGGTGTGCAACATTGTGGGGTGGATCTGATTCAAGTTTGTTCAAATCGGCTCCCTAGATTCATATTTGGGCTCACTATAGAAGCTCGAATTCGAACTTAGTGCATTTCAGGCAAATTTCTTTGAAAATCTTCTTCTCGAGATCTAGCAGGCAGAATCTTTTGACATTGGGTATGCACCATGCTTAAGGGGGTGAGATTCAAGTTTGTTCAAGCCAAGTCTCTAGGTCCATATTTGGACTCACTGTAGGAGCTTGAATTATAACTTAGTTCAAAATGAGGAATTTTCTTTAAAAATCTTTTTCTTCAGATTCAGCAGTCAGAATGTTTTGATATTTGGTGTGCAGCATCCTTAGGGGGGGGGGGGGGGGGGTTCAAGTTTGTTAAAACCAAGTCCCTGTGGTAGCCCGAATTATAACTTAGTCCAATATGAGAAATATTTTTTAAAAATCTTCTTTTTTTTTAGATCCACTGGTCAGAATCTTTGGATATTTGGTATAAGCTTTTCTTAGGAGGGGCAGATGCAACTTGTTGAAATCAATACTCTGGGTTGATATTTAGGCTACCATGTCAGGTGAGTGCCCTCAGGCCCCTTGGGGCCTCTTGTTTTTTGTTTTTTTTACATTGAAAATTTGGGGGCCCAGGTGGGACTTCAAAATTTTGGAGTTAAATCTGGAAATTAGTATTTTTATACTGTACCAATGACCCAGACATAGCTGGTGCTAACTCTTAAAATATAGGGCCAAACACAAATTTTGCCCCCCAATCCCCAAAATTTGCATCTAAAACTAAAGAAAACATGTCCTGAAAGGCCCTCCACACTTCGCCCCTACTGCGCATGCGCAGTGTCAAGGACGTTCCAAAATTGGCGCCATTAATCATTCTAAGTTTGGCCCTTCATCAGTTAACATCTGACTGATCTTTGTGCTTACAAATCTCAGTTTAAATGATGCCAGACACATAAATATTAGTGAAATGGTGATTCTAAGGAGGATAGAGAAGGAGGAGAGGAAAAGAATGTGTGACAGAATATTATCAGGGCTGTAACTTAAAATTTTTTAATGAAATTATGTTAAGTTACCTATTTTCAAGGCAGCAGCCATTTTGTTGTCATTCTGATTATTTAGTTACACTGTTTTTTTAAGTGTTTTCCTCTCTCCCTGTCCTTTAAGTTCCCCCTTGCTATTCTCCCATGCTTTTGGCATAGTTTTTGTAATTATTATTACTAAATTTTCTTGGGAGTTTTAGCTGAATAACAGAATGAATTCTGTTCTTTCCCCATGTTTACGTCTTCACCTAAGGGTGGTTAGGCGTTGTGTTCTGCATCTACCATCTGATGTTCTGCAGTTTCTTCCCTGGAAGTCTCTGTTTTGCATCAGATAGTGTATTTTTGGTAACTGATTTCGGGCCTGGGTGCCTGGAGTCTTATTTTAGTGTTTTTACACTCATTGTTTACATTTTCAACAGCCCTCTGTGTGAGGGGGGGATTTCTAAAAAATAATATCTTGATGTTATTTTAATCATAACTAGATACATTATTATTGTTCGTAAGTGTTGAATAAATTGTTTAAAATATTTTTAAAATTTTTGTCCACACTTAGGCTTGGGATCCATTGGGGCTCAACGTTACTTTTCAGAAACTTGGGCTGTTCTGAAAAAATATTTTTTCAAAATATTTTGATTTCAATTATTTTTTCTATATCAATGGATCATATTATTATTATGTATTTTGATTGCCAGGGGTTAGTGCGAGTACCAGGACTTGTTTTCTTTTCACATTGAAAGGATATTGATCAATTGTTTTAAGAGGAAGTCTTCCTCTGACTTTATTATCATTCTATATGTGGTCAGTGTACTCGCATTAACTCCTGTTCTGTATCGTATGATTTCGATGACAATATGGGAAGCGTATGTCACGGTATGTTGTTGGGGATTTGGACACTCCGGTCCTTTCCCCGCAGGGTCACTCTACTTTATCAATTTCTATTTCAGACGATCAAGATTAGGGTGATGTATCTGTGATGTCTTCCAACAGTGTGCCTCCGTCGTCACAATTAATGAAGGGCTAGCGGAAAAGTGCTCATGTAAATACGCCAATTGCCTAAGAGGACCCTAGTAGGTTCGACGGCCTTTGACGTCCGCTAGCTCGCCCGGTGTAGCGTCCATTCACCGAATGGTTCGGCAGCCGGGTTCGTCCGTTGCGGTCTAGAAGGAATTTTGGGGTGATGCGAGCACTATAAACTAACCTAATGCACACCCAGTGACGGCGGATCGGAGAGAGAACGCAGGAAGCCTTTTAGTCCGGTTCATAGCTCGTTCCGGTCCATCCGGACGGCAAGCGAGAGAGGCCCCTCTCTCGTTCAACAACATCTGGCCCCAGATGTTGTGGTACAAAATGTGTCGTAAGCGGAGCATACGTCTGTCACTCGGGATGCTCCGTTGTATAGGCAGTCCGCTGAGACTGCTAAGGCTTCCTCTTCTCGTCAGCGCACACGACCGCACCTTGGCTGCGTGACCGCCGATATATTACCAGCTTCGCCGATCAAGGATTCTTCGGCGACCAGGTCACACCATCCGGTAGCCAGGGACACGAGGCCTGCAGACTCCGGACGTTCGCATAGGAAGTGTGCGGGAGTCAACGTACACGGAGCTTCCGGCGGCAATGCATCGTAAGACCGCTACTGCACAGGCCTCGGGAACGGATGTGCTTTCCTTAATAGCACAGTTTATCGCAGCATCCCAGCATCAACTGAATCTGTCGCATATATTTTATCCGACGATGCTGGGTCGGGACGCTCCGCGGAAGCGGGTACGGACGTCCGAAAGTTTCATCCGGTCCGACGGGATACCGTAAGGGATTCGGAGGATTTCGAGCTTTCCCTTTCGGAACAACATATGCTGTTGTGTATGTCATCTGACTTGGTCTTCTCCAGCTTCTTTCGTCGGACCAGAATGCTGCGATGCCGGATAAGAAACTGATAGCGTCGGCGGACTTAGAAATTTTTGGTTCGGTTCAGGGACATCGTCCCTCAGTTCCGACATAGTCCAATAATGTCACACAAACTTTTGAATTATTGAACGACGCTATATATATTATTATTTTATGCTTGCTAACCAAGCATTTCTGGTTTCTTGTTCGAAGAGTTATGGAGATGTCTTTCAAAGTGTGCCTCTGTCGTCATAGTTAATGAAGAGTTAGCGGCAATAAGTGCTCATGGAATATGTCTATCGCCTACGGAGTGACATTTGCTAGCTCACCCGGTGTAGCGTACATTCATCGAATGGTTCGGCTGCCGGGTTCGTCTGTTGCGGTCTAGGAAGGAGATTTGGGTGATGCGAGCACTTTAATTACTTTAGTACTCACCCAGTGATGGCAGATTGAGGACAGATCGGAGGAAGCCTGTTAGTCCGGTTCCTGGCTGGTCCAGGTCCGTCCGGGCTGTGAGCGAGAGAGGTCCCTCTCTCGCTCAACAACATAGGGGACCGCATGTTGTGGTTCAGATATTTTACATTCGGTGCATATGTCCGTTGGTCGGGATGCTCCGTTATATTGACAGTCCGAGAGACTGTCTTTAATGCTTCCTCATCCTCACACCAGGGCACACGACCGCACATTGGCTACGTGACCTCGAGTATCCGATCAGTTTCGGCATTCAGTGATTCCACGGCGAATAGGTCGCGCCATCCGGTAGCCAAGGGACACGAGGCCTATACACTCCGTTCGCTCGCATATTGGTAGTATGCACGGGGTAGCGATCACGGAGCTTCCAGCGGCAATGCATCGTAAGACCGCTTCTCCTCAGGCCTCAGTGACGGACGTGCTATCCGAGTTAGCACAGTTGTTTCGCAGCATCCCAGCATTTGACAGTTTCTCGGTCGAATCAGGAATTATCCGACGGCGCTGGGTCGGTGCGGTCCGCGGTTGCATCAGGTACGGACGACCGAACGCTTTATAGGGTCCGACAGGATGGCGAAAGGGATTCGAAAGATTTCGAGTTTTCCCTTTAGTAGTATCGGAAGACGCCTTTCATATCTTTTGGCATTATCTTCCAGTGATTATTATTTCGGACTTCATTGCTGCGATCTTGGATAAGAGACTTATAGCGTCATTGGACTCGGATTTTTCGATCGGTTCGGGGACATTGTCCCTGACTTACCGACGTAGTCCAATATTGTCATTACAACATGTGTTTTATTTTTCGACGCTATATATATATATACAAGCCTGCTACTAAGCATGATAGTTTAGTTTCTTGTCCGCGTTGCTCATTTCTGCCATTTTATCATTTATACAAATAGTTTATTTTGGCAGAGCAGGGCATACCGAGAGTTCATATGCGTCTAGACGGTGTGATTAAAAACTGCATATATTCTTTTTCGCCGTTTATGTCTTTTCCAATTTCAATGTTGGGAACGACATTATGTATAGTAGACTTAACTTAGATGCTTTATTATACGTAATCCGCCTTACTGAGGCGTTATCATTACGTCTTCAAGAAAAGATTTACGGGATATTATTCTCAATGTAATTTCTTTTGAGGGCAGTAGTTTGTTCACGTATAACTCCGCCCTTCAGTGGCTGATTGGAGTTAGTTAGACGTGACGCAGCCCTAGCTACATCCACTCGCATGGATAGTAAGGTTAAGAACTCTCTCAGAGTCGCTTCGTTCTCGGAGGAGCTTCTCTTCGACGGCAACTTTTCGGCAATCCATGAATTGCTCGATTTACACGTTCTCTTGTCTATCTAGTGTTACAAGAGATTCAGACTGGGGCAAACATTCGGTGGTTGACTCAGAGAGTGCCGCCGCAGTTTCCGGACCCGAGTGTGGCTGTTATGACGGTTGCCAGTCATACAGATTGGGATATAATACTGATCCCTACGGATTCGAAGTGCCAGGGTCTTTGGGTTCCGCAGTCTTTTAGCAATCAGTTTTCTTCCGCGGAATAATGTTTTTAGGCTTGCTTTATGTCATTGCATGAACATTATTCAGAAACGCATGCCCAAATTCCTGCCCTTTAATTCGACAGTAGTGGCGTATCTCCGGAACCAGGGAGGCACTCTTTCGTTTCCGTTATTCAATTTAATGGAAAGAATCCATCTGTTGGTTATAGTACACCAAGTTCAGTTTTGGTCCGTCATATTCCGGGTCGTCTGATTGTTTTATCGGACTCCCGTTCTCTTACGGGTCGCTTGTTGCTGTCAGAATGGACTCTCAACAAACAAGTATTCAATCAGATTTGCTATCTATGGGAGCGCCCAATGATGATTTATTTATGACACAGCTTGCTAATCAATTGCAGACGTATGTGTTGGCTTGTCGAGATCTCTGAGCTAATATTCTTAACGCTCTATTGATCTATAGGACGGAATGATAGGATACGCGTATCCTCCGGCGCTGTTGTTTTAGCAGGTATTGCTAAGATAAACAACCACAATACATTTCTGTTGATAGCATCTCTATCTTCACAGAGATCATGAGTAATTTTCTCTCTTGTCTACTGTGGGTTTTAACGTGAAATCTTCCTCTATGTGAGGATCTTTTTCACTGGGTAAATCGTGTCATCTTTATCACAACCTGCAAGGTCGCAACCTTCATGTATTCCGTTGTGTGGTCCGTATTGCATTGTAAGCACTGTACTGGACGAGCTTTGGACGCGATTTCTTACTACAGGAGATCCTCTTCTTCGCTATTCTATGCGGCTAAAGTGGAGGCTCTTCCGTCGTGGTGTAGGGATCATTATGTTCATATTGTTGATCCCTCCATACTACTCATTGCTAATTTTTAGTATACTTGTTTCACAAGATCTACTGCAGCCTGTTATTATTTAGGTTATAGGTTTATGTTACCTCATACCTATGCACTCTACGATAGTTTACAATTGAGTCTTTTGTCTCTTTATCTAAGTCAGTTAGTAACTTTTTGATAAATAGACTTAGAATCTTTAGATTAAATTCCTATACGGATTTTAACTTCGGTTCTTATTTAGCTAAGTAATCATTTGAGCCTCTGGAAACAGTAGTTTTCAAATTCTGACCTTTTAGACAGTAATTCTGTTGGTTTCTCTTTTACTGTAGAGTCAGTGAGTTTCATGCACTATCGATGGATGATTTTCACTTTCATAGTTTCGGAATCAATACTTCCGTTACTATTTAGGTTGGATTGTTGCATAAGAGTTAGGCTCCTATTATCCGGAACCTATTATTTTAAGGTCCTTCCGTCTTCGTATGGGCATAGGCCTTTACTCTTTCCGGGTACAGTTTATGTATTTATAAACAGATTTCTGTTTATTACTATGGGCGTAAGCTTCTTCTGTCTTTGATGTCTAGTAGAAGGACGTTACGCTCCATTTTATTGTTAATGGATTCTATTAACTATCGGTACTGCTTATAGTATATCATTGACTTAGCAGTTGTGCTTAAGATTTCGGCTCATGAAGTAAGAGTTCTTCTACTTCTTGGGCTTACATTAATAGTGTCGCTATTATAGATTTTTGAAGGCCGCTCATTGCGCTCAGCCATCCACATTCATGAATTTTATCTCAGAAATATCGAGTCCATTTCTGGAGGCCTCTATTGTTAGGTCTATTATCTACTGCTCAGAATGTCATTCACTTAACAGTTGCTACTATAGCTAGGTAGGCTGTCTGTTTCGGCAGTGTCTCCGTTCGGCTGCCCTCTTCGCTCTGGGCTATTTGACCCAGGGCAAGAAAAAGGGGGGGGAGGGTGTTCCCTTGGGTCACCTGTTTTACTATGAAAACAAGGGGATACCTCCTCCGGAGTTAGTAATTCTGAGCTGTTATTGGGATGGTTGTTTGGTGAGAAGTTTAGGTTTTTAAAATTCATTCAAGTCTTAGTTTTTAAAGTATAGCTTTTGAATATTGCATATGTCAACGGACATGATTATGCAATCCTCAGACACTTTTAGGAGTATTAGAGTCTCTATTCTCTAGACTTACTTTATTTATTGGCTTACTTTAAAAATTATTAGTATAAGGATTATATTGGATATTAATAGAGTACATGGATGTATGAAGCTCAATTTTGGAAGGTGTTGTATCTTTCTAATTTATCATAAATAAGAAAGATACATGTAAGGCCTATTACTTCTTTTCCCTACAGGGGATGACTCTATTTTATTTTATTGAGCGTATTCCATTTTGCTCTATGTCCTTGGCCCTCCAGCCTTTTTACTATTCAGCTATGTCTGGGTCATTGGTACAGTATAATAATGTTAAAAAATTTATAGTAATTTATATATTTTTTATACTTACCAATGACCCAGACGGGGATGGCCCTCCCAGGAGTTGGGAACTCTTGCCTCCCCGCTGAGTACATAGCGCTTACCAGGCACTGGTTATTAGAATGATTAATGGCGCCAATTTCGGAACGTCCTTGACACTGCGCATGCGCAGTAGGGGCGAAGTGTGGAGGGCCTTTCAGGACATGTTTTCTTTAGTTTTAGATGCAAATTTTGGGGATTGGGGGGCAAAATTTGTGTTTGGCCCTATATTTTAAGAGTTAGCACCAGCTATGTCTGGGTCATTGGTAAGTATAAAAAATATATAAATTACTATAAATTTTTTAACTTTTTTGGGTTTTTTATTCGTTTTGTTCAATTTTAAAACCAAATTTTTTTTTTTTTTACACTGAAAATTTGGGTGCCAGGTAGGGCCAAAATCTGGAAATTAGTTTTTTGGTTTTTTATGTGTTTTGGTCAATTTTAAGAAGAAGAAAAAAAATTTTAGTCTGAAAATATTTTGTTTGGGACTGTCACTTCGAAAATTTCTGAACAAAAATTAAAAAAAATCTGTTTTTTATGCATTTATCTCAATTTTGTGACGTAAAAGTGCAGGAACTGAAAATAGAAGGAAAATTCTGTGTATTATGTGGGCACAATTGCTTCATCTAGTTGGTATATGCTTTTCTTAGGAGGGGTGTATACAGCTTATTCAAGTCAAGTCCCTGGTTTGATATTTAGACTACTATGTCAGATGAGCCCCCTGGGGCCTCTTGTTTTTAATACCATTGGCTGGTTATGGTTATTATGTCAGGTGAGGGTTTACTTTCTAAATGCTGTTTAGTGAAGTGTTTTATTCTTTTAATGAATTTTTTTGTCATTTACAGATTTGAAGTTGACAATAAGTTCTTACATCCAGAAATCAGTGAATGGTGAGTTGCCTCTGTCCTTTATAGGTTGTATGATCTGGAAATTTATAGTTGGATTGGTGGGTGTGTGTGTGTGGGGGGGGGGGGGGCGTTAAATTCATGAGATCTCATATAGAAATCTTATCACTGTTCCCCAACCTGGCGGTGTACATTTGACAATTTTGTTGATAGGTATTAAAAAAATATATTTTTACTTTGAGTCATTTCACCATGGAAACCTGGGAAAGTGGAGTAGTGCTTGTTTGCTGAGGTAAATAAGTTCTATTTTACTGGTAAAATAAGACCTGATCACCAATGCCAGGGTTGGAAGTCGTTTAATGTGGGCAGCACAAGTATAAAAAATTGGTTATACTTGACTTTATACTTGTGTTGTGGCTATGATATATCCGTAGATGCTTAAAGAGACCTTAAACACCAGTAAAATAAATAAATACCTGTGTAAGTATGGTCCAATTTTTGTATTGTTTATACCATTTTGGCAAAATAGTGCAAAATACTTTGAATATGTACTTAACATGTGGAAGTAAATTGTGCTTTGTCCAGCAGATTCAAGCAGGAAAAGATTGGCATGGTATCAGGAACATCTCCCTTTAGAAAATGGAGTATAGGCCTGAAACAGAAGCCAATCATAATAATCTCCTTGTCAGAATGCTTACAACTCACTTCTGCTGTCTTCAACACTGAATGTACCAAGATGATCATATTCATACCAATGGATGCATAAAATGCATCCAATATTTCTTTGTGATTTTCTTTGTTTCTTTGTGAATGAACTTTTGTTTGAACATCCTAACTGGGCCTGTTACTACAAGGGGATATTATCCGTGCTTTCAAGAATGTAGTTCTGTTATTGTTTTTTAATAACTCCCAGTACCTGCTTGACAATGCAAAAGAAAGAGTGTTTTATTTGAAAATACTGTGGATTAATGTTTCCACCCAGATAATAAGTGTAAAATTTTTCACCCAACTGCCCCCCATCCCCACCTGCCCTCTCCCCCGAGTTGTTTGAGTTGTTAGGGGGGAGGGGGTTGCATAAAAAAACTCTTGAAATCCTTCAAAACTAATCTTAAAGAGAAAAAAAAAAAATCACCCAATGGATCCACAATTTCCTTTTCCACAAACTATGATTTAACCTGAACATTTGAGTTTTGAATGTTTTCAGAAATATATTTTGACTGTTTTGAATGACAAAAATAAGGAAGGATATTATTATGAAGTTCATTTAGTGTTTTATTGTATTGTAACTAATTTCAGCCGAGTATTCAAATCAGATAAAGAACTCGAAGTACTCAGATATATTAACAGAATCAGCAGTGAAGCCCACAAGGAGGTTTGATAGTTTATTTCACTGATGAGAATGGCCACTAATCAGATAAAGTTGCTCTCTAGTCTGATTTTGCCCACATTTGGTCAACTTTGTATAGTATCCTCTGTGCTTTAATTGTATTCGTGAAAGGAATTACAAGTTTATTTTTTCTTTGCTGTATTGGATTAGGTTAACATTTGACCCTTGGGGGTCTCATTTTGACTTTTGAACACCATGGCTTCAGAACAGGTATTCACTGTGCAATATTGAGGAGGCCACCAATAGAATAATCAGTTTATCATGGCAGTTAGGAAGTTGTTAATAAATTCTTTAATTTACATCAATCCTTTGATAGACAAATATAAAATGTGCTAATTATTCACTATTAATTATCTGCTGGCAGGTATCATCATCAGGTTCATCATCAAAGCTCTGAAATCAGTGCTGAATGAATCAGTGTTTCAATTCAGGTACTTTGAAAACCTAAAATATGAAATCTGTATAAAATTCTCTCATATTAGTCCCGATATGGACCAAAGGCCATAAAATATTTTTTTTATTGTGGTAAGTGCAGAGAATGTACCACAACAAAAACCTGGACCAAAGGAAGGCCATAAACCTTTCTTTGTGGCATGTGCAGAGAATGTACATTGGAACCATGTTAATTGAATGGCCACTTTGCAAATGAAATTTATTCAGTTAGCAGGAGTATTCAATTAACAGGAATTGTGTCACTTTCCTAGATATTAACTAGGCATTTATAGTCTAGATATTAACTTGGCATTTATTTTATTATATCTTGTTTGACAGAGCTCCATGAGCTCTGTCAAACAAGATATAATAGATTAAATGCCTGTATTGGATGTACTGAGGCCAAATAAGTCTATAAACAAAGGAAAACTGAGGAGAGTCAAAAGATATCCAATTAAGTGGGCCCCTCTGTGCCACAAAAAAATTGTTTTAAAGCTGCATGATATTCAAACCTAGGACTAATTTTTCTGCTCAGCTACCCAAATAACCTTTTCCGAAAATATAGAATGAGCTGAATGAAAATTTGAAAGGAATTTCCTCTCGAAGAGCATTTAAGAAGGCTTACTTTATGAAAATCATAAACTCGTATTCATCATGCGTAACATGAGATAATCCACACTGCAGTGATTGTGCACATACTACTCGGAATAACAACACCAATTCTCTCAAACGTAACTATTGAAGTTCAATATGTGTCTGCTCATTCTGTTTATTCTGGTTTAAAACCCACTGCTGACAATTTCCTTTGTTCCGCCTTTGCTGTTATCCGAAAAAATGACCGCTGCGAACAATACTTGTGGACTGTTAATGTAATGGCTGGTCATTATGCCTCCCCTTCCCAGAAGGGAGACATATTGTTTTAGTGCATATTCTTCTTCTTCTTCTTCTTCTTCTTCTCATACAAACTTTGTCCGGGCCATAACTTTTTTGTCTTTTGACCTACACCTTAGATACTTGGCACGTGTATGTATCACCATGAGCCGGTGTGCAGTGTACCATAGTGACCTTCATGTCACCTTGACCTTTGACCTGAAGGTCAGATTTATGTGTTTTTTTAAGGGAAACATCACACAAACTTTGTCCGGGCCATAACTTTATTGTCTTTTGACCTACACCTTAAATACATGGCATGAGGATGTATCACCATGAACCGGTGTGCAGTGTACCATAGTGACCTTCATGTGACCTTGACCTTTGACCTGAAGGTCAGATTTATGCGCTTTTTTTAGGGAAACTGTCTGGACCAGAACTTTTTTGTATTTTGAGTCAGGCTTTAGATATTTAGCATGTGGATGTATCACTATGAGCCGGTGTGTAGCGTACCATTGTGACCTTCATGTGACCTTGACCTTTGATCTGAAGGTCAGATTTGTGCTTTTTTCAAGGAAACTTTGTCCGGACCAAAACTTGTTTGTCTTTTGAGCCAGGCCTTAGATATTTGGCATGTGGATGTATCATCATGAGCCGGCGTGTCGCATACCATTGTGACCTTCATGTGACCTTGACCTCAAGGTCAAATTTATGTACTTCAAATAGGGAGTAATTGTCCAGACCAGATTTTTTTTGTTTTTTGTCAACATGAGACCGCATGTCATCTACCTCGATGACCTTCATGTGACCTTGACCTCTGACCTTAAGGTCAAATTTATGTACTTCAAATAGGGAATAATTATCCAGACCAGAACTTTTTTTTTTTGACCTAGGACTTACATATTTGACATGTGGATGTATCGCAATTAGACCGCATGTCACATGTAATCATGACCTTCATGTGACCTTGACCTCAAGGTCAAATTTATGTACTTTAAATAGGGAGTAATTGTCCAGACCAGATTTTTTTTTTTGGACATGTGGATGTGTCACCATGAAACTGCATGTCCGCTACCTTGATGAACTGCATGTGACCTTGACCTCTGACCTCAAGGTCAAATTTATGTACTTCAAATAGGGAATAATTGTCCAGATCAGAACTTTTTTGTTTTTTGACCTAGGACTTAGATGATTGACATGTAGATGTATCACAATGAGACCACATGTCATCATGACCTTCATGTGACCTTGACCTCAAGGTCAAATTTATGAACTTTAAATAGGGAGTAATTGTCCAGACCAGAATTTGGTTTTTTTTGACATGTGGATGTTGAGCTAGATCATAGATATTTATAACCCTGCTCCCCAAAGGGGAAGTTGGGACATACTTGTTTACCTCTGTCTGTGTGTGTGTCTGACAGTGTGTCCATAACAACATTTTGCACATTTTTCTCAGCAACTTTTAATCCCAGCAATTTGATATTTTAATAAAAGCTTCATATATGTCATATTGTGGGATGCGTGTTCGCCTGTCTGTAACAAAATTTGTCATCGCACTTAAAATGACTGCATTTATTTTACCCTTGTCCAGGTATTTTGAAAAGTCAAAGGTGCAACTAATGAACTTTGGCTATCTGCTTAAAGTTCCATGTATGTGGTTCACAGTATTTACTTGTACCCCCTTTTTTATAAATATCATAAAGTAAAAATACGTGCAGCCCGAGAGCGCACATTTTCATGTCAACGCTGCGGTAGACAGTTGTCTGGACCAGAACATTTTACTCAAGTAAAAAAAAAGAACATAACTTATTTCTCTTTAGAGCTGGACCTTACATATCTGGTATGATTGTCAATATTTTTATGTATATATCATTTGTAGTGCATAAAATAGAAAGAAAGGGGAGACATATGTTTTAGTGTACTAAAACACTTTCTAGTTATTTCTTGGAGTGCTTGGCATTCTTGGAGATGATGTGCAGTTGTGTGTTGATTGTGTGGAGTTGTTGTTTGGAGAGGCGAGAGGTCATTCTGACAGATCGTGTGGTTTTTAAGTCAAATAATGCACTCGACACTGGATGTTCGGCTAGAGAATGATCTCGGGCTTTGCCCTCCATCATTTTCTGGCCAAACACCCAGTGACTCATGCATTATTCTCATGCATTATCCTTTATGGAAATGTTTCCTTCATTCGATGTTTCCTTCCTTCCTTTGATGGACAACAAAATTAAAATTAGCGTCCACTGTACTGTACAAATCCTTTTTTGAGTCCAGCCAATTTGTTCAACTTTAGTGAAGGCTAGGCTCCAACCTATTGTCTGTTATCTCATCTTATCTCATATTATGTGATCTAAGGCAAAAAAAAATAAGGTTTTGGTTCTCAGGCAATTGGTTTTCCAAATTCAATGAGGGAGGGTGGTTTTTATTTTTTATTTTTTTTTACCTCACCAAGTATACCCTATTCACATAGCCTGTCAATACCCACACTGGACCTTTGGGATTTTATTTTAAGATAAGATACATTTCTGATTGAAAAAGAATAAACTGAGTCACGGTTAAGTGACGGCGCTGGGAACATTTTAAGGCTGGAACCCCAAACCAGCAATCCACCAGAGGTACTGCAATACTGGCATCTTAAACTTCGCTTGAGGTGAAAAGGTTTGTTCTGTTGTTGTGACTTGTCAGCTTAACGATACTGAAATGGTGGCCAGCGTGATCTTTATAAAGACTTTAAAAAAAGTTTGTGATATCAAAGTCTGAGCTCACTAAAAATTATTTAAAATCAGCCATGGAACGAAGCAAATTAAATTTGGTGAGACATACCAAGTGCGCCGATGACTGGATTTGCCCTTGTGGTAAAATAATGTGATTGTAACATTATTGATAGACCATTAAATAGAGTTTCAATGCTTAAGGCAACTATTAAATGCATGTCAATTGCAGTGCCATGGCTCACCCCATTAGGAGTAAATGGACAGGTCCAGGGTGGGTGGGGGGGGGGGGGGGGGGGGGGGGTTAGGGGGCAAAATTGGGAAGCTACAGATCAAGTTCAGTTGTGCATCGACATATTAACGTAATCGTACCTGGCGTGTTATAGCAAGTCGGGAGTGTTTTTACTGTTCGTTTTACCTTAGTTTCAATAGCACCAACAATGCTTATGTAGGACAACAATTTGCACTGTAACCTGTGCAGTGGTTGTATTTATATTGGTTTTTCCTGTCATTTTTTGGAAAAACCAACATAAACATAACAACTGCGCAGGTTATGGCACAAATGGTGTGCTGATTCTGAAACTATGAAGTCTCAGGCACAAACGAGTGTTGGATTTTCGCGACAGGGATGAAGACATTGGGGTGATGAACAAACAACGAAAAACAAATAAAATGCAAGTATTTTTTAAATCTTTAATAATAATTTTCCTTTATTCTTTTATCTTACAACACATGGTAACTCATGAAAACTTACCTATTTTCGTTGCATCCCAAATTGGCAAAATGTATAAACTTGCAACTAATTCTTGTTGACTGCATATACTTGAAAATGGGTGTGCGACCTATACATGAGCTTTAGGCAAGCGTGAGTTGGGTTGGGGGTGCGACGTATACACGGGGGCGACGTATACACGGACATATATGGTATTTTTGTTATACCGCAATGAACATCTGAGGTTGCATTGTTTACTTTTGGGAAAATCTCGAAACTCCATAAAAAAATTCAATGCGGGGGTATTTTTCCAACGCGGCGGTGCCTGAGAACCAAAACCCTTTTTTTTGGCCTAATCATATTTCACTTCAGCTCATCCTACATTGCTTCATCTCTACCTTCCTAACACATTTTCATTCAGTGTCATGCTTTCTTTTCTCACCGCACTATGAATATGCTCTTGACAAGATGGTGATGGTGTGGAGGTGAATGAGTCTATGGTGGGTAATGAAGATAGTCATAACGCTAAAGGGGAATACAACAGACTTCCCTATCTTCATTTCCTTGTCTTATTTCAGTCTTTGTCCAGTTGCCTGGGAGCGCGGTGGCTCAGTAGGTAGATGTGCAGGCTGCAAGCCGAGAGGTCCTCGGTTCGAATCCCACCTGCGGCACCCGCGTTGTGTCCTTGGGCAAGACACTTCATCTCCACTGCCCGCGTGGGGGCACGATGACGCTGTGTACTAAGGCGTACTGCACGTCGATGGTACGCATGTCTTCAACCAATCTAACCCTGCCTGTGCTGCAGTGCGGAGTTACGATGTTGGGGAGCTGGCAGCTGCTCGTCGTTGATCGGTGGTTCTTCCTCCACCCGTAAAACTGTCACGGTCATGATTAGCCAGTGTGCATAAATATGTGACCTTAAACATCAATAAATAAATAAATAAATTGTCCAGTTGCCTTGTCGCTGAGAGAATTCACAACTCCGATACTTTTGTCTGGCTCCAGTACTCTTGTAGAGATTGATGTAGGACTGGTCGGTCTCGGGACAAAACCAAATTTAAGGACAACGAATAAATACTTTTTTGATGTTACAACAACTTCTCATGGAAAATAAAATCACTTCTTCTGACACACATACCTCCATGTTTATACGGATGAAGACGGCCAATCTGGCCATGCTGCTTCCCAACAGAATATCATTATTTCCTTATTAATTATTGTCACTTTGTACTCTTATATTCTGTTGAATAAAATTTACTTACTTACTCAATGATATTCAACACACCATCGTTGATTCTGCCAAATGGTGAAGAAGGAAACACCACTTCATGCCACTGATAGCCGATCGTAGGTGGATGAAAAGAGGTGTGATCAAAAGTGTGTTCTGGCGTGTTGTTAACTAAAGTGTACTATTATTTGGTGTCTGCAATAAATGCATGTGATTGGCTTAAAATACAGTATTAATTAACAGAGGCCTTATTTCTAATTATTAAATCGATCACATCATCCTCATTTCCCTGTCATGATAACAACTGATATATTTCTTATCAACCTCTGTTACAATTGTTTGCAACAGGCTTGCACTATAGTGGAAGTCCCCAATTCTGAAAAATACTCTCTATTTTCTTCTTTCCCAAGCGATTTGGGAAAGAAAAGTGCTGCAAAAGCACCAAGAGAAAATAAACCAAAACTGGGTCAAGTGCGACTGGCACACACCCAGTAGGGGACACTCTTCTCCTTGTACTAATCCACGGCTTCCAGAACCAGTGCGCAGATGTATAACCAACGTGTCATTTTATTTTTTTTTCCCGCCATCTTACATGATGTGATCTTCAAGGGTGATACCTTTTGACTCGATATTAACAATGTTTCGTGTTCTGAAAAAAATTATTCATAGCTGTTTCTTCACTATCCAGACATACAAGGCTGTGTTTTTATATATTCTCTCAATTATTCACTGTATATTTTTATATTGTACCAATGACCCAGACATAGCTGGTGCTAATTCTCAAAATCTAGGGCCAAACACAAATTTTGCCCCCCAATCCCCAAAATTTGCATTTAAAACTGAAAAATTCATATCCTAAATGGTCCTCCATACTTTTCCTCCACTGCACATGCGCAGTGTCAAGGAGGTCTCGAAATTGGCGCCAATTATCATTCTTTGTTTGGCCCTTCATCAGTTCACATCTGACTGATATTTGTGCTTGTAAATCTCAGTTTAAATGATGCCAGACACATAAATATTAGAGAAATGGTGGATCTAAGAGGAAATAGAAGGAGGAGAGGAAAAATGAGTGGCAGGAAATAATCAGGGCTGTAACTTGAATTTTTTTTATGAAATTATGTTATGTTGCCTAATTTCAAGGCAGGGGCCTGTTGTTGTCATTCTTGCTATAAAGTTACACTGCTTGTTCAGTGTTTTCTCTCTCCCTTTCCTTTAGTCCCCCCTTGCTATTCTCCCATGCTTTTGGCATATTTTCTGTAATATTATTACTAAAATTTCTTGGGAGTTTTAGCTTGGTAACAGAATGAATTCTGTTCTTTTCCCCATGTTTACGTCCTCACCCATGGGTGTTTAGGCGTTGTGTTCTGCATCTACCATCTGATGTTCTGCAGTTTCTTCCCTGGAAGTCTCTGTTTTGCATCAGATAGTGTTGTAATTGGTAACTGATTTCGGGCCATATTTATCAGTGCCTGGAGTCATGTTTCTGGTGTTTATACACTTGTTTACATTGACAACTGTTTCTGTTGAGAGTGATTTCTTGTCTTTGTATTAGCTTAATCATAACAAGATACATTATTATTATACGTAAGTGTTGCATTAAATTTTTTGAAATATTTTTAAAAATTTTGTCTACACTTAGGCTTTTTTGGGATCCATTGGGGCTCAACGTTACTTTCAGAAACTTGGGCTTTTCTGAAAAAATATTTTTTCAAAAAATTTTTTTGGATTTCAATTATTTTTTCTATATTAATGGATCATGTTATTATGTATCTTTGTTTTCAGGGGTTGGTGTGAGTACTAGGACTGTTTGTGTTCTTTTCACAATGAAAGGATATTGTTCAAATTGTAATAAGAGGAAATCTTCCTCTGACTTTCATAATCATTGTATTAATTGTAGTCAGTGTGCTCTCACTAACTCCTGTTCAGTATGTGTCAATTGGGATGACAAACATTGGAAACGTGTGTCACGGTATGTTGTTAGCGGGGAAAAGGCCATGCCGGTCCTTTCTCTGCAGGGTCACTCTAGTTTTTCAATCTCTTTTTCAGAGGAACAAGAGCAGGGTGATGTTTCCGTGATGTCTTCCAAAAGTGTGCCTCCGTCGTCACAGTTAAATGAAGCGCTAGCGGCAAAAGTGCTCATGGAAATACGTCAATTGCCTAAGAGGTCCCTAGAAGGATTGATGGCATTGGCGTCCGCTAGCTCGCCCGGTGTAGCGACCATTCATCGAATGGCTCGGCACCCGGGTTCGTCCGTTGTGGTCCAGGAAGGAGATTTGGGTGATGCGAGCACTATAATAAGACAAAGTGCACACCCAGTGACGACGGATCAGAGGAGAGAACGGAGGAAGCCTATTAGTCCAGTTCCAAGCTCGTCCAGGTCCATCCGGGCTGCGAGCGAGAGAGGTCCCTCTCTCGTACAACAACATCTGGGACCAGATGTTGTGGTACAAAACGTTTCGCATTCGGAGCATACGTCCGCTGCTCGGGACGCTCTGTTATATAGACAGTCTGGAGAGACTGTCGATATGGCTTCCTCATCCTCACGGCAGCGCACACGACCGCACCTTGGCTACGTGACCACAGATATCCAGCCAGATTCGCCGATCAGGGATTCCACGGCGACCAGGTCACGCCATCCAGTAGCCAGGGACACGAGGCCTGTAGACTCCGGATGTTCGCATAAAAGAAGTATGCAGGAATCAACGTACTCGGAGCTTCCAGCGGCAAAGCAACGTAAGACCGCTACTCCACAGGCCTCAGTGACAGACGTGCTATCCCAAATAGCACAACTTATCGCAGCATCCCAGCATATGACAGAATCTCTGTCGGATCAGGAATTATCCGACGACGCTGGGTCGGTACGCTCCACTGAAGCATCAGGTACGGATGACCGAGAACTTCATAGGGTCCGACAGGATGGCGAAAGGGATTCGGAGGATTTGGAGCTTTCCCTTTCGGAACAACATAAAGCTGCCGTAGATTTTATCCGGCATTATCTTCCAGAGGTTGTTCTGTCGGACCAGAATGCTGCGATGCTGGATACGAAACTGATAGCGTCTTTGGACACAGAATTTTTTGATCGGTTCAGGGACATCGTCCCTGAGTTTCCGACACAGTCCAATAATGTCACAAGAACATTTGAATTATTGAATGACGCTATATATAAACTTGCTACCAAAACGAGCAAGTATGGTTTCTTGTCCGCAAATGCTCTAAATCTGCCTTTCATCAATTCAAGGAATAAATTTGAAACGGCAGGACAGGGCATACCGAGAGTTCCTCTGCGTCTAGACGACCAGGCTGAAGACTTAGAATTGTCTATACCGTCGTCTATGTCATTTCCAACCACGACGTTGGAAACGACAATTATGTCTAACAGAGTTAACTTAGACGCTTTATCATACGCAGATCACCTTACTAAAGCATTATCATTACGTCTTCAAGGGAAAGAATTCCAGGATATACAATCCTCATTAAGAGATCTTTCAAGGGCAATAGCTTATTCCACGTATAACTCTGCCCTTTCAGTGGCAAACCTGGAGTTGGTTAGACGTGACGCAGCCCTAGCTACATCCACGCGCGTGAATGGTAAGGTGAAAAACTCTCTCAGTGTCGCTTCGGTCTCCGGAGAGCTTCTCTTCGACGGCAAGCTTTCAGCAATCTATGATAAGATAACTAAGAAAGCTTCGGATTCTCTGCTATTCAAATCCGCATCAAAAAAGTCGGATACAGCAGAAAAGAGTAAGACAGGCACTTCTGGGACAAGTACGCCCAAGAGAAGTTCCTATAGAGGTTCCTATGCGTCCTCTAGGTCTTATTCTAGAGACCGTCAAGGTAGTGACTCACGTGGGGGATGTTATTCTGGCCGAGATAACCGCTCAGATGTCCCTAGGTCGACGGGGCGAGGTGCGGGTCGTGGAGGACGTAGTTTCTCCTTCCGCAAGCCTCGCAGGTCCAGGAGGTGATGGTTTGAACCTCTATCGTGTTCTGGTTGGCGGAAGATTGTCAAGTTTTATAAACGATTGGGCGTCAATTACGGATGACCCCTGGGTTCGAGGGGTAATTTCGGAAGGACTAAGAATATCCTTCAAACGAAAGCCTCCATTAACTCGAAGTCCAAAATGGACTCAGCTTCCATCAAATCCGCAGAAAAGAGACGCTCAGAAGTACACTCTCTTCTGAAGAAGAACGCGGTAGAGGTCGTAGAAGACCAGGAATCACCGGGTTTCTACAGCCATCTGTTTCTGGTTCCGAAACCAGACGGCTCGTTCCGTCCAGTCATAGATCTGAGCTGGATAAACAAGCTGATCGTCGCTCCGAAGTTCTATATGGAGACGAATTCGATTAGTCAGAGCGAGTATTCGTGTGAACGACTATGCTACAAGCATAGATCTCAAGGATGCGTACTTTCACGTCATGGTACATCCGATATTCAGAAAGTATCTATGCTTCGCAGTCCTAGGAGTTGTATATCAGTTCCGAGCGATGTGCTTCGGTTTGAACCTAGCGCCCTGGGCTTTCACTTGAATAATGAACTCAGTAATGATATATTTCCGAGCTCATTCGTCTGTAGTAACGTCGGCCTACCTGGACGACATTCTTCAGAGGTACGGCAATGAGTTAAGGCTTCAGAACGATGTGCAGAATCTGCTTCTATTACTCCGACGTCTCGGTTTTATAATAAACGAGGAGAAGTCAGATCTGGTGCCGTCCAAGTCATTCACCCATTTGGGAATGAGCTTCGAGATGCACAACAATCTCGTTTGTCTGCCGTTAACCAGAGCGAAATTAATCAGTTGTTACGCTCACTATTGTCTTCACTCAGACAAAGTCACAGCGAGAGAGTTCATGAGACTGATAGGTCTGTGCGGAGCCGCTGCGGATCTCATTCCAATGGGGTGGTTACGCACTCGTCCTCTCCAAATTTTCTTGACTCAGAATTGGAGTGTAAAGATTCATTCACTCGATATAGACGTTCTCTTGTCAAATCAAGTGAAACAAGAGATTCAGACTTGGGCAAACATTCAGTGGTTGACTAAGGGAGTTCCACTGCAGTTGCCGGATCCGACTTTTACTATTATGACGGATGCCAGTCAAACAGGTTGGGGTGCAACATTGATCCCAACGCATTCAAAGTGCCAGGGTCTTTGGGATCCGCAGTTTCTAGGCAAGCACATAAACATCAAGGAAATGATGTCAATTTGGCTTGCACTAAGTCATTGGATGAACATTATTCAGAAATCACATGTCCAAATCCTGTCCGACAATACGACCGTAGTAGTGTATATTCGGAACCAGGGAGGCACTCATTCCGTTCCGTTATTCAATTTAACAGAAAGAATCCTTCTGTTTGTTCTAGAACACCAGGTTCTACTTTCGGTCCGTCATATTCCGGGTTGTCTGAATGTATCAGCAGACTCCCTTTCACGGAAGGGTTGCTTGTTGCCGTCAGAATGGACTCTCAACAAACAGGTATTCAATCAGATTTGCTACCAATGGGAGCGGCCAATGATAGACTTATTTGCGACACAGCTCAACAATCAGTTGCAGACATATGTGTCTCCATGTCCGGATCCCCGAGCATATGCAGTAGACGCTCTATCGATCTCGTGGGACTGAATGATAGGATATGCATATCCTCCAGCGCCGTTGATTCAGCAGATATTGCTAAAGATAAAACAATCTCAATGCAAAATTCTGTTGGTAGCATCTCTGTCTCCACAGAGACTGTGGATAAATCTACTCAGGTGTCTGCTGTGGGACATACCGCGGAAGCTTCTTCCACGAGAGGATCTTCTTTCACAGGGGAAATCGCGTCAACTGCATCACAACCCGCAAGGTCTCAACCTTCATGTATTTCCGTTGTGCGGTCCTTCTTGCACGGCAAGCATTTTACAGGACGAGCAGTGGATGCAATTTCTAACTGTAGGAGGACCTCCTCTTCGCTGAACTATGCGGCTAAGTGGAAGGTTTTTTGTCATTGGTGTAGGGATCATTCTGTTGACATTTTTGATCCCTCTATTCCAGACATTGCAAACTTTCTAGTATACTTGTTTGATGAGATCAAACTGCAGCCTGTTACTATTAAAGGTTATAGGTCTATGTTATCGGATACCTATGCACACCATGATAGTTTGCAAATTGGATCTAATGTCTCTTTATCTAAATTAGTTAGAAACTTTTCGATAAATAGACCTAGAACCCTTAGATTAATTCCTAAATGGAATTTAGCTTGGGTTCTTCTTAAACTAAAAGAGAAGCCATTTGAGCCTCTTGAGACAGTGGACTTCAAATTCTTATCTTATAAGACAGCATTTCTCTTAGCTTTCTCTTCCGCTAGAAGAGTCAGTGAGCTTCATGCACTATCCGTGGACGATTCTCACTATCGTAATGTCGGGAACACTATTACCTTTACTACTAATGTTGGATTTTTGGCTAAGAATCAGGCTCCTAATAAATATCTGGAACCTATTGTTATTAAGGCTCTTCCATCTTCAGACGGGCATAGGCCTTTACTCTGTCTGGTTAGAGCTTTACGTATTTATAAATGAAGATCTCAGTTTATCAGAAAGGGACGAAAATGCTTCTTTCTGTCTCTGATGCCTAATAGAAAGGACATTACGGTCCATTCTATTGCTAGATGGATTCAATTAACTATCGGTACTGCTTATGGTAATCTATCGTCAACCAAGCAGTCTGTACTTAAGATTTCGGCTCATGAAGTAAGAGCTCTTTCTATGTCTTGGGCTTATGCAAATAGTGTTGCTATTACAGATTTAATGAAGGCTGCATATTGGTCTCAGCCATCCACATTCACGAATTTTTATCTTAGAAATATTGAGTCCATTTCTGGAGACCTGCATCGTTTAGGTCCGTTATCTGTTGCTCAGAACAGTTGCAACTATAGTTATGCAGGCTTTCTGTTCCGGCAGTGACTCTGTCCTGCTGCCCTCTTCGCTCTGGGCTATTTGACCCAGGGCAAGGGAAAGGGGGGGGGGAGGGGTGTTCCCTTAGGTCACCTGCTTTATAGTGAAAAGCAAGGGGATACCTCCTCCGGAGTCAGTAATTCTGAGTTGGTACCGGGATGGTTTTAAAGTGTAAAGCTAATGTTTAAATTCATTCATGTCATATTTTTAAAGTGTAGCTCGGTGTGAAGCATTTGTATATGTCACGTGTCAAAAGGGCGTTAATATACAATCCTCGGACACTTTTAAAGAGTATAAAGAGTCTCAATTCTCTGGGCTAACTTTAAAAATAATTAGTATAAGGGGTTATACTGGATGTTAATAGAGAACATGAATGTTATTATGCTCAATTATGGAGGGTGTTGTATCTTTCTAATTTATCATAAATAAGAAAGATACATGTAAAGCCTAATACTCCTTTTCTCCTCGAGGGGATAACTCTATTATATTTAGTTGAGCTTATTGGATTTTCCTCTATGTCCTAGGCCCTCCAGCCTTTTTTCTATTCAGCTATGTCTGGGTCATTGGTACAGTATAAAAATGTTAAAAAATTTATAGTAATTTATATATTTTTTATACTTACCAATGACCCAGACGGGTATGGCCCTCTCAGGAGTTGGGAACTCCTACCTCCCCTCTGAGTACATAGCGCTGACCAGGCACTGCTTGTAAGAATGATAATTGGCGCCAATTTCGAGACCTCCTTGACACTGCGTATGCGCAGTGGAGGAAAAGTATGGAGGACCATTTAGGACATGAATTTTTCAGTTTTAGATGCAAATTTTGGGGATTGGGGGGCAAAATTTGTGTTTGGCCCTAGATTTTGAGAATTAGCACCAGCTATGTCCTGGGTCATTGGTAAGTATAAAAAATATATAAATTACTATAAATTTTTTAACTTTTCGTGATAAATCTCTATACCGATTTCGTGCGCGATTTTCGCTTATTGTGCCATTTCGGTCTTTTGTTCATTAATGCTAACCCTTTGGATTCTGCTTTTAACTGAGTTAGGTGTCAGCTGGGAGCTGTTGTGGCAGCTTTTCTCTCCTCTGTTGAGGGCAGAATTTCTGCCAGTTCCCTTTTGGCTGTTGGGGTACTTTTCTGTTCCCGTCAGGCCTTTGTTTCCTGCCACCTCACTCTGGTAGCTGGGTCGACATCTGAGGCTGTCACTTGGGTTGTGACTCCTCTTTGGATCCGAGCTCAGTTGCTCTCTCTCATCTTTTCTGCCTTTGTCAACAGCTACTGATGTATCTGCTCCTGCTGCTACTCCGTCGGTGACATCATCGGTCTCCGTTTCAGCCAGCCTTGGCTTATCCCTGCAGGGGTCTGCAGGGATTTCTGCTTCTTGGACGTGGGATATCGGTCTCAACCTTCCCCGGCTTCAACTCAGCGAAGTCGGAAGTGGTTGCTGGCTGATCCCTCTGCTATGGTCTCTCAGATGTCGAGTCCAGCATTTTTTGATTTGAATTCAGATGTCCATGGTGGGGTCATCATGGACTCTGTTGCGCTTCCATCCACGCACTCTGGTCCTTCGGCCAGTTTTATAGGACCGGTGCATTTTTGTCCAGCTGGTACCTTCTGTCCCTCAGAGGTCCACGGCGACTCTCCTGAGTTCCCGCACTTCAGTTACTAGGGGTACTATAAACATCTGTATTCAGATGTTTCGGCTGCCACCCGTCGTCCCTCGTTGGGTGTTCTAGAGGATCGTGACCCTTCTCTGGTTTAGAGGATCAAATGCAAAGCCACTTTGACAGGCTGTTCCCACGTTGAACCGGCAGATATGAGTTGTGAGCTTAGGGAGGCCCCTCCTTGCTCAAGCAGGTTCTTTCCAAGAGCCTTCCCGTTGCCTCCAGCGAGGCTTCTAGTGGCTTCCAGGTGCCCTCCGCGGTAACGCCTCCTGGCTCGGGATCTTTACTGCTCGCACAGGATGTCAACGCCAGGGTGGTGGTTAGTCAAACTCCCGGTCATCTGAACGTCCTGGCCGACTTCCTATCCCAAGGGGGCAGGTTCATTTCCACCGAGTGGATGCTTCACAGGGCAGTGTTCCAGTCGCTTTGCGATCTCTGGGGTCTTCCCCACATCAATCTTTTTGCGACCCCTTGGAACCCTCAGATGTATGCTTTCGTGTCCCTGTGTCTAGATCCTCTGGCTTTCACTGTGGATGCTCTGTCACTCAATTGGAAGGTCTAGTTGGCTATGCCTTGGGTTCTAGCCAAGATATAAACCTGCCATTGTCGAATCAATCTGATCGCTGCCCTGTCGCCTCAGCAGGTGTGGATCAATCGGCTCCGCTCTCCGTTGGCAGCAGTTCCGGCACATCTCCCTCTCCATCTCAACCTTCTTTACTAAGGTCACCCGAGGAGTTTTCACGTCAACCTGACTTCATTGTGCCTTCACACATATCTTTTGTCAGGTCCTGTCTTCTCCATAGAGGTTTTTCGAGACGAACAGTGGAGTGCATTTCTTCAAGGTGGCACTCCACTGGTTTAGCCTATGCGGTGAAATGCAAGGTCTTCTGTCTATGGTGTCCTGATCACTCTGTTGATCATGCCGATCCTTTGATAACACAGATTGCAGAGTTTCTGGTATATCTGTTTGATTCTCGGGGTCTCCAACCTGTTACCACCTAAGGATACAGGTCCATGCTTTCGGAGACCTCTTCGTATGTGGGAAAGTGTCGTATCGGCACTAATCTGTACCTCTCCAAGCTTATTTCGGCACTTTTCTTTGAAAAAGACTTTGCAGCTTACTCCAAGATGGTATCTTTCTTGGGTGCTGCTTTGCTGGGGGGGGGGGGGGGGGGGGTACCTTTCGAACCTTTATTCCAGGTGGATATGCATTTTCTCAAGTACGAGACAGCTTTTCTGTTGGCTTTTGCCTCAGCCAGAAGGGTTAGTGAGCTTCACGCCCTCTCTGTTGATCTGGCCTTTTTCAGGAGCTCCGCCAACAGTGTTATTTTACCACTGATTGCTCCTTTCTGGCCAAGAATCAGATGCCAGAAACTACTCAACCTCCATTCTGTATCAGGGCTCTTCCTTCTGCTGATGGTAATTGCCCTTTGCTCTGTTCGGTTCGTGCAATTCACAATTACCTCAACCGGATACAGTTCATTAGGAAAGACAGGAAAAGATATATTTCTGTCTGTTATCCCTGGTCGACAGAAGATCTCTCCTCAATCCATTTCTGGATGGATTTTTCTTGCTATTCGCGTGTCATATGCTCATCTAGCGATTGACGATTGTATTACCAATTGTTTTTCTGCCCACGAGGTGTGTGCATTGTCTCCCTCCTGGGCTTATGCTAACTTTGTCAGTTGTCAGATGTTATATTGGCAGCCTACTTGAGAAATGCTTCTACTTTCTCCACCTATCTGCATCAGTTGCAGGAGCAGTCTATGGACCTTTTTTCTTTAGGCCCTCTTTTCTTCTGCTCTGGCTGTCATCAACCCTATCCATTAGGGTTCTTGCAAGATCAGTTCCAGCCCTGTTTTTCATACTGTCCTTTCTGTCTGTCTGACACACAGGACCATCATCTCCCATTGTTATTTACTAATGGTTGTGATGCTATGGTTTTATAGGCCTAAGGAACTCTTTGTCTGTCCACGGTTCCAGCTCAGTCGGGTTATGTGGGGTTGGTTATATGATTCCCTCCTCCTGTTGTCTATTCAGCCTGTAGTAAACAATTGTAATGTAGGTTGATAAGAAATTAAAATTTTATAGTAAATTTCCTTTCTTATTATACCTACCGCAATTGTTTACATGGAGGTCCTCCTGTCTTTTTTTCGAGTAAGAATCCTTCCTCCCTACTGATCACATAACTACAATGTTGGCGGATTTAGTAGAATGACACATTGGTTATACGTCTGCGCACTGGTTCTGGAAGCTGTGGATTAGTACAAGGAGAAGAGTGTCCTCTATTGGGTGTGCACTGGTCGCTCTCAACCCAGTTTTGGCTTATTTTTTCTTGGTGCTTTTGCAGCACTTTTCTTTCCCAAATCACTTGGGAAAGAAGTAAATAGAGAGTATTTTTCCAGGTTAGAGACTTCCACTGTAGTGCAAGCCTGTTGTAAACAATTGCAGTAGGTATAATAAGAAAGAAAATTTACTATAAAATTTGAATATTTATCACATAGTCACCACCAAATAGATCATTACAGAAATATTGTTCACAACTTGTCTGATACGGGCACAATGTCTGAAATCAACGTTGTAGTGTTGTGAGTTGGTTTCTGAAGTAGAATTGAATTAATATTCTCTTATATTTCATTAACTGTTTACCTACTACAAATGGCAGATGGCATTTGCAGAAAACTTTTCCTGATTAACTAATTATTTTCATTTTTTGTCTCAAAAACATAGCTCATGACCCCTCATTGGATTGAACTCAACGAGGCAAAAATTGAAAAACACCCATCAAATTTGAATGACCTTTTTTGTGAACAGCACTGTCCAGCTTAAGACAAAGCATTCGCTGAAAGGTTCATTACTCATTATGTGATAAAAAGAATATCAAATTTGTTACAACTTGACTTGAAATTTCTTAATCTTGTTCACTAAAATCAATCTGAGTCTTGGTAAACCAAGGCTCTGATTGATTTTAGTGAATGAAGTTAAGAAATTTCAAATGAAATCGTGAGAGATCTTCTCTATTTAATAATGGCAGCCAAGACTTGACAGGAAATGACTGTGTTGCCACTAATCTTACTTGCAAGTTCTAGTGATGATGCTATGAAAATATTCTGGAAAATTCCCAAGGGCCGAATGGTTAATTGGGTGGGCACTTCGGTCTCATTTCATTGATCTGGAAGGCAGGAAATGTTACAGGAGTCATTTGAGTGAATATAAACTAGGTATATATTTCCAAGACATGAAAATAGTTGGCATAAGGGCTCTATTTAGTGCAAATGCCCCTTGGTTAGTGTATGTAACAGTGTGATCTCATTTGGATGGTGTCATGCACTATAACTCCAGTGTCCTACTCTTTCTTTTATTTTTTATTGATCTGAAGTGAAAAAAATTTCCGAGAGTTTACACATCCATAAATATCCCCTAGACTGACTTGAAAGAAACAAAACAATGTTGAATTGTGAAATAAAATGAAATAATGTTTTGGTCTCCCATCACTGTGTACTCAAGTGTTAAATAATTACCAATTTTGGTGGTGCAATTTCCACTCATTGTGAACATGTTTCCCATAAAATTAACTGGGGTTCATCTCTAATTATTTTTTTGTTTGAACTTTATGTGCCATTGACCATTATTGGGTTCATAATATGGACCATTAATCAAATAACCATGGATTATGATGACCAATAAGTCAATTCTGAAAACTGGTTGTCATGACAGCTCTAAAGGAAAAACAGAAACCCTTTCCTGGTCAAATGTGCCCTTCTGTCTTCAATCTATGCAAGAGAGATACTATTCTTCTTTCAACTGGAAGAGTGTTAAATTATTTATATGCCCCCCCCCACCTCCAATCCACCCCCCCCCTTCCCCTACTTAGGCTGGGTGGCATATAGTGATTGAAGTGTGTGAGTATGTGTCTCCGAGCTTATAACTCAAATCTGTTGGGGCTACAAACATCGAACTTATAATTTACTAGCGGGTGAATACCCGGCGTTGCACGGGAGAAGATGGTTATATCAGCCGTTTTTGAAATTGATGGTCAAGGTCACCAATTTCAAGGTCAAGGTCACCCCGCACATGCACCCCGATAAAGTCAAAACAATCGATGGGTCAATATACCCGCATATATGAAATTTTAGCCCGATCGGCCAAGCCATTTTTTGAAATAAAAGGTCACGGTCACCAATTCCAAGGTCAAGGTCACCCCACACGGTCACCCTGATAAAGTCAAAATGATCGATGGGTCAATATACCCGCACATATGAAATTTTAGCCTGATCGGCCCAGCCGTTTCAAAATAAAAGGTCAAGGTCATCAATTTCAAGGTCAAGGTCACCTCGCACGGGCACGGCACCCACCCCATGTTACTCGAAGGGATGAATTACCCCCTTGTACAAAATTTGAGATCGATCGGTCGAGAAACAGAGGAGTTCACCCAGAACAAAGATAGATAGATAGATAGATAGATAGATAGATAGATAGATAGATCTTTTCATCTCATCCATAATTCACAAATGAATCACACTATACTTATCCAGCTTTATACAAATGTTAAGGACAGCCATAAGGTATGTCTCCTGTACAATAGTTACTTCTACATCTCAAGGTCAAGGTTAAGTATTTAGAATCTGCTGTAGCTGCAGTCATACAATCATCAAAGTTCACACAATCATTATGGTCAGTTCTATTTAGTGGTTTTAAGGGTGAGAGAGGAGGGCATGTGCTACTCCTGTGACACTTCTTGTTTTATGGTAGACTAGACCAGACTGATAGCCCAAGAACATTAGGTTTCACTAGGGAAAAAAATCGGAGAAAGCTGATTTTTTCAGAGAATGTCGAGTACATGTCACTGAACGATTAGACAAAAGCCCCCTAAAATCCCAGTTGAGCTTTTTTTTCTACAGCCTTTTTTCGAAAACGCGTTTGAAAAAAATAAAAAAAAATCGCACGAACTTTGTAACCTCGAATTGATCCAACTGTATTTTTTGTTTACGCGTATTTCGAGCTACATAATGTCTAATATACATTTACCTAGAGGAAAATGTGCATTCTGTGACAATTTCTGCGAAAAATTATTGAAAATTCACAAAAAAGTATCGGATTTACGCAAAAAATGACGATTTTCCTAACGGATTTGCCCAAAGGGTCGTAGTACAGAACGGGATGTTAGTTGGACAGACGATAAAAAATCCACCACCATTTGAAGACTTTTATCATTGCTTACAAAATAGACATTATGGAAGACCCCCTCTGCTTCTGGCCGAGTTCCCCTTTTGGCATAAAATTCGTCAGCATGAGAACTCAACTATTTTCGGGCTTGGGACCGAACAGACACGTCTGTGTCTGGCAGCATTAGATCAATAAATAATATTTACAGAATGGCAGCAGCTACTGCACTTGGTGTACTGTCATCCGCCAAAATTGTGTTGACATACTGTTGTGAGTCGCTAGTAACATCGGAGACAATTGTACTGAATACTTTCTTACCAACTCGAAAGAGTGCAGAAGTAGTGTCACAACCACTTATAGAATGTGCTACAAGGAGGTTGCTTCTATGGTCACCCATTTTGGTTGCTATTTCACTAACTGAAACTAGTAAGTTTGGGGTAATGGAATACATCATGTGAATATTACATCCCGGTTGAACTCGAGAGGTAAGAATGACTAACAAGTCTGTGTCTGTTCCCACAACGACAACATTGTTGTCATCTTGAGCGATGTCAAGTGCAGTTTCGGCTATCAGTACATCAGCATCAGCCTCGGCCTGCTTGGACTGAATATTGATAGCAGATAGCTCCTGCATTAGAAGATCAATCAGTTGGGTTTTGTTCTTGGCATTTGCAAGGAAATCGGATTGGGGTGTGGTGGCTGGTAACTCGGGTGAGATATTGATATCAATGGAATACCTGTCTTTAGATCTACGGGCTTGTCCCATGCCCTTTGTCGACATTGTACAAGCATAACCATCAAAAACAACCACGACGTTCGCCCTAAAATGTCTCACTAGATAATTGGAATATGATGTACATATGTCCTTATATGACGACTGTTTAGGCCATACAACTGCCCTCAATAAAAATCCACCATCTACAACAAACAGAGAATGTTCTGGGATTTTAGTTTGCTCGGAACCGTATGTTTTGAGGATCTTACCGAGCGTGCTTTTCTGTGTCTTCCTCATTCCAGCAGAATCAAACAATGCTGGTGGTTTCGGGGCGAGTTCATATTTGAGATACTCTTCCATCTCTACTTGTGACTGAATAACACATGTGATGTGGTTGAACAGAATTGTGGGGTCAATCACTACCTTACTTCCACGGACTTTGATGCTATTTGCCATCGATGCGAAAGACTTCACAGTGTCAACACGTCTTAGTTTGATGCTGTTGAACGTTTTGCTTACAACATTCGATACGCAACATTCACCAATTTTGCGAACTTGGTCACAGTTCACAGTTTCGTCGGCCACAAGCCCAGTCGCTGTAGAGACTAATTGTAGTGGATCTCTATTCTGAAAGGGGGAATGCACTCTGAGCCAGTTCAATAATTTGGTGATATCATTGGCATCAGTCAATTATGAAATTTGACGGAGATCCCGATGTTGTTCGCCATGACCAGTGTGAACATGAACAAAATTTTCGAGAGCATTACATATCGGAAGGCAAAGAGGTAGTCCATGTACCCATTTCGCAACAGTGCTATCGGTTATTCCCCTGCCATGTGTGAGACCACCAGGGAGCTTGAACATTCTCATTAAACACTGCTCTATGGTCTGATCAGAATATATCCCGTCCCAGAATTTATCTGTGCGCCTTATGGTAAAGTAACCTTTCTCAGTGAATCAACTTCAAATCATCCTGTTGCATTATTTCTGTTAGCTCATTCATCTGCTGCAAATAGAGATGAGAACTTTTTGCGTATGCAAAATGACCACCTGCGTGAAATACTGGAATCATATTGCTAACACAATATGTGTGGAGTTCCCAGTCGCCTGTGTGCTCTGCTCTCAAGAACAACTGGAGAAGACCTATTTGCTCGTAGTATTGTACCCAAAGCTTTCCTGTGCGTCCTACGGACGTATTCTGGAGCAGTTCGTGTAATTTTGACAGTAGATGGTTGACACTTTCTTGACTGACAGCGTCAGCTGTTGTACGTTCACCTCTGGAAAGTCCACAGAATATTTCATTGACTTCTGTGCAGTCTATGTTATCTAGTGTTCGGCTTTCTTCAAACACAAGTTTTGTAATGGCAATTTGTGTTAGCAAATGGGCACGAACTGCTCTTGAATATGCATGACCACTGATCAAATGATGGATTGACCCACCAGCATAAACAGTCCCTCAAAGTTCATCCAAGCCGCTACCAGCCATGATCGAACCAATTGCCCCTAAATATGACATAATCATATGGAAGCCGCCGAGTCTATCGAAAACTTTTGTCAACTTATCTGACGAAGACACAATCTCCACTGCTTTGATATAAAGTGGTTGGTCAAACGTCACTGGACAAACGTATAATACGGTATTTGAATGAGAAAAGTCGATGCCGTTTGAATTTGAGTTTAGGGGGTATGGTTAATATTTCACACGTTTCACCAGTTCATTATGGAATAAATGACTATTGTTATATATCATTATAAAGCCACTGCTTTTCTGCAATTTTTGATATATAATTTAACTCCCAAAGTAGTCGTAGATTTGATTTAATGGACGTTGTGTACCGTTGTGTGTATGAAAACAATAAAATTTTTTTCGTAATTTTGTACATTTTCGTGAATATTTCACCATTGAGTGTGAGGATTGGTACAAAGTTGGCATTTTCTGTTGGGGATATGTATTCTCAATATAATTCAGCACGATATGTATGATTCTCACCCTACTAAGGCAAATAAGAATGAGAAATATGGAGCTGGGTCGAATTTTTTTAAAAATTTGTTTTTTCATCAAAAAAACGCTATAACTAAAAAAGCTCAACTCGGATTCGCGGGGACTTTTCACACTTTATCCGCAATGTGTGTCCCGGAAACATATAAAAAAATCAGCTTTCTCCGATTTTTTTCCTTACTTTCTCATTTTTAGTCGAGTTGTGACGAAGTCAAACTCGACTTATAGTTTGGTGAATGGCGGGCGGGCGGGCGGGCGGGCGGGCGGGCGTAAACAATTGGTTTCCGGATGATAACTTGATAGTGGTTCAACTCACATTCATTAAACTTCATATGTAGCTGGGTCTTGGTGGGAGGAAGAACCCTATTGATTTTGGACATGCTACGTCGAAGGTCAAGGTCACAGTGACCTTGAACATAGTAAATCTTAAACAATTGGTTTCCGGATGATAACTTGATAATGGTTCAACTCACATTCATGAAACTTCATAGGTAGATTGGCCTTGGTGAGGGGAAGAACCCTATTGATTTTGGACTCGCTACGTCAAAGGTCAAGGTCACAGTGACCTTTAACATAGTATATCGCAACAATTGGTTTCCGGATGATAACTTGATAGTGGTTCAACCTAGAGTCATGAAACTTCATAGGTGTGTTGGCCTTGGTGCGAGGAAGAACCCTATTGATCTTGGACTCACCAGGTCAAAGGTCAAGGTCACAGTGATCTTGAACATAGTATATCGCAACAATTGGTTTCCGGATGATAACTTGATAGTGGTTCAACCTAGAGTCATGAAACTTCATAGGTGTGTTGGCCTTGGTGCGAGGAAGAACCCTATTGATCTTGGACTCACCAGGTCAAAGGTCAAGGTCACAGTGACCTTGAACATAGTATATCGCAACAATTGGTTTCCGGATGATAACTTGATAGTGGTTCAACCTAGAGTCATGAAACTTCATAGGTATGTTGGCCTTGGTGCGAGGAAGAACCCTATTGATCTTGGACTCACCAGGTCAAAGGTCAAGGTCACAGTGACCTTGAACATAGTATATTGCAACAATTGGTTTCCGGATGATAACTTGATAGTTGTTCAACCTAGAGCCATGAAACTTTACAGGCGTGTTGGCCTTGGTGGAAGGAAGAACCCTATTGATGTTGGACTCACCAGGTCAAAGGTCAAGGTCACAGTGACCTTGAACATAGTATATCGCAACAATTGGTTTCCGGATGAGAACTTGATAGTGGTTCAACCTAGAGTCATGAAACTTCATAGGTGTGTTGGCCTTGGTGCGAGGAAGAACCCTATTGACCTTGGACTCGCCAGGTCAAAGGTCAAGGTCACAACTCTACATTGGATCTGTGATCCTGAGCGGCATTTTTATGTCTAATGTTCCTGGACTATGAAGGAAGTCTCATTTCAAAGACCAGCTTTCTGGCATATACAGTATGGTAGCTATCTTTTGATTTTTTTCTGTAATTTTCCCTTATTCATGCAATAACTTGAACAAAGGATGACCCTTGGATCCCATTTAATCTTGTGAATTACTGTGGACTATAGGAAGTTCCTTCCAATAATCAGTATTCTGGCATATCAAATATAGCTGTCATATCAGCCATTTTGGATTTTTATTCCAACGATAGGGAGGCATCTTAAATCCAAATTGTCTGTCCATCCATCCATCCATCCATCCATCCATCCATCCATCAGTATTCTGGCATATCAAATATAGCTGTCATATCAGCCATTTTGGATTTTTATTCCAACGATAGGGAGGCATCTTAAATCCAAATTGTCTGTCCATCCATCCATCCATCCATCCATCCATCCATCCATCCATCCATCCATCCATCTGTCCATCCATCCATCTGTTCCATCCATCCATCCATCCATCCATCCATCCATCCATCCATCCATCCATCCATCCATCCATCAGTCTGTCAGTACATCCATCTGACTTTAATTGTCTGTGCGCAGCCAATACTCTATAATGCTTGGGTGGATTTCCACAAAACTTTACAAGAACTTTACAAGACCAATGGAAGGTCTGTTTCACAGCAACATCATGCTCGAGTGACAAAGGTCAAGGTCACAAAAATGTGAAAACTTTGATTTCTCACAGACTGTATTGTTGTGTCTGGTGCCATAATTCTATAATGTTTGGGTGGATTTCCACAAACCTTCACACAGAGGTAAAGATCAATGGAAGGTCTGTTGTGCAACAACATCATCATCGATTGACAAAGGTAAAGACCATAGGTATGGGAAAACTTAATTCTCTCACAGAATCAAGTTTATCATCCTGGACAAATTCAACACAAAACGTTTCATTCCAGTATTATAGGTCATTTGGCCATAGTTTGGGGGGCATCCGTGGTCACCGTTAATCTTGTTTTGTATATTTTACTTATTTGAAAAATCAATTGGCAGTTTTGCCACTTTCATTTCTAAAGAGTTTAGTTGTTGATACAGATATTCTGTTACATAATACATGCTAAGAATAGTCATTGAGGGCCCTTTCCAACAGTGTATCAACAGAATTTCGTCAGAAGAAATGCATTCTTACAATAGATAAAATAGATCATGGTTCAAAAATTGTTAATGACATATTCTTTAGAAAAATTCTGAGAATTGTGACTCTCAGATTCCCAGATGTGGCTTGGCCTGGTGAAAGGTTGAATAACAAGACTTTTTTGTAATTTACAGGTGATGAGATCTATTAGACCAGGAATGTATGAATATCAGGTTGAGAGGTAAGTAGGTATTTTTGCTTGCTCCAAAATCTGTCAACCATTTCAACCCTGTCACTGCGAATGACATCGGCTTATATGCTACTTTATGAAGTGAAATTGACAAGGCTGTCTTGTGCTGTTGGGGAGGTGGGGCACATTATCTCTTAACCCGCTGAGTATTTTCAGAATATTTTTCATCAAATCTAGTCATGGCTGCTATGAAGCAGCCATGACTAGATTTGATGAAAAATTCATCTAACTTTATCCCCAGGAATCATTGATGAAGTAACTTCATACAATTTAGAGGTAAAGTTTGATTAAATATGCCCAAATTATACAAACTTCAGGGGCAAGAGAAATCCTATTATTACTGACTGGTTTATGTTGGATGAAGAGTTGATATAGATGAGGTTCACACTAAGGCTGTAAGTGCACAGGGTTAGTTACTCAGTTACTAATGAAAATATATAACCACACTTTCTGGTTACCCAAAATAGGTAACTACCATATCACATACTACAAGCATGGAAAAATGTAATCTCATAACCTATCTACAGGTTACACCAAATTGATCGTCATAACCTCTTTAAAGTTATGGGGTGACCAATGGTCATTGGTATGACGGGTCGACCATTGTTGGGCCCACTGTAGGAAAGTTTTGAACTCCTGGATTCAAAAACCCCCATTTCCTTGCATCTGAGCACCTCCACGGCTGTATTTCATCTAAATTTCCGGACACAATTTTTTTTGCCTTCAGATATCCAAAAAATATTGAAAATTGAAAAAAAATTGCCCAATGCCAAAAAATGGTTGGAAAATATTCACTGTGCATAGCTTACCTCGAAAATGGGAAATTATGGCTGTACAAAATGGCACAAATTGCAACAATGTCAACATTTGTGAAACATCACATTCAGGCATATCAAGGGAGCTAACTATGACACTTAGATTACAGACATCGAGTGGAGCAGTCTGCCATTACCGAAATTAAAATGAGAAAAGAGCCATTTCAAATGATTAATTGAATGGATTTCTTCGCATTTGTCATTAGCATTCCCCATAGAAAGCTCTTTCATGTGATGGGTTTGGACCATAAAGTTTATCCAGGCCTGATACTACATGAAAATATTTACTCACTAAGGCTCTGCCTGCATTGTGTTATTTGCATAACAGAGATGATTTTATTTATAACCAGAAAGAAAAGAGTGACTAACCCTGTGCATTGAACAGAGTTAGTTGGTAAGCTAACATACACTTCACTTGGTCATTGCACAGAATTAGTTAATAGGCTGCCATATCACACACAACCTGAAAATATAGACTGACTAAGGCTGAAAAATGCACTGGGTTAGTTGGTTAAATGTTACATGGGATGCTGTTTATTCTATTGGACATACTTATACTGGAATGTAAAAAATTTTTTAATGTGAATACCAAAAATGAAAAAAAATGTTCTATTTTCAATTAGGCCTAAAAAAGTTATCTGTTTCTCAGGCCTTCCTGCATGGTCCTTTGGGGCTGTCACATGCTCTCTTTCTATAACCAATGCAATCTTAAAAAAATAAAAATTAAATGATTCTTGTCTGATAACTTACCCAAGTTAATAAAATTAATAAATTTGTACCTGGAGTGGAACATGGCTTTGCAATACTCAAGCATTGCAAACCCTTCTTGTACTTGAGGGATGAAATACACTACCACCCATGCTATTCTGTAGATTATGAGGCCTAAACATAAAACAAATCAAGAACATGAACTTTTGATGACAAAAAATTAATTACCAAAATAAAAAATATAATAAACTGCCTCCCCACATGCAGTTTTACAAAAAATGGCTTGAGAAACAGATTTACTTTGTGGAGCCTTAGACCTTTAAGAGCAAACAGATAGAGTACTAAATTACTTTTGGTTGTTAAAATTTGTTCACATGTCTTTGGCTTGTTACAATTTTTAAGGGAGAGAGGGTACCTGCAGGGAATCACCAATAAATTGTAACAAGCAAATCCAAACAGATCACATAATTTCACTTCAAAGATATTTTGAAGCACTTCCAGAGAATATGACAGCTTCACGATGAAGTGCCTGCACATCAGAATAAAGCCCAAATACTGGCTTCCAGCACACAACCATTTAAAGGTGAACAATACAAGGGGTTCTTGCAGAGTCTTGAGAATCTTAAATGCCTTGAATATTAAAACAATTTTTTCAAAATCTTAAAAATCTTTGAATTAGCTTTGAAAAGTCTCCAAATTTATTTTCAAGTTGTCGGACAACAGCTAGAAAATGTCACTCTTCCATTTTTTATCCCCCCCCCCCCCAAACACACAGGGAAGGGGGATGTAATGAAGAGAGAACTCCATTCCATCCATCTGTCCTTTCATGCATCCATTTTTCTGCCTTTCTGTCCTTCCATCTTTCCATCCATTCAGATTCTTCATTATGTGATAATTTGAACAGAAGTTATCAGACTTCAATTAATGATGGTGTGCACCTCTATAATACCAGCATCTTAGACAAGTTGGAAAACCTCAATGATTCCTCAAAAAGTGAGTGCCATGGTATGCCCCCAGGTCTATCCAGCTGACTAACTGTCCATCCTTTTGTTTCTCTATTTGTTTGTCTGTCGGCCTGGAATATGGTGTCTTATACATAAATCTGTAATGGAAGGGTGAATTTTCAGGAAACTTTGCACATAGGTACGGAACAAAAGGAAGGTGTGTTGTGCAGTACCACCTGATCCAAATGACAAAAGTCAAGGTTATACAATCTTAGAATTTATTGAAAACTAAAGTTTACATATATTTTTATACTGTACCAATGACCCAGACTTAGCTGGTGCTAACTCTTAAAAATATAGGGCCAAACACAAATTTTGCCCCCCAATCCCCAAAATTTGCATCTAAAACCAACGAAAACATGTCCTGAATGGCCCTCCACACTTCACCTCTACTGCGCATGCGCAGTGTCAAGGACGTCCCGAAATTGGCACCATTAATCATTCTTTGTTTGGCCCTTCATCAGTTAACATCTGACTGATCTTTGTGCTTGTAAATCTCAGTTTAAATGATGCCAGACACATAAATATTAGAGAAATAGTGATTCTAGGGAGGATATAGAAGGAGGAGAGGAAAAATGAGTGACAGAAAATAATCAGGGCTGTAACTTAAAATTTTTTAATGAAATTGTGTTAAGTTACCTATTTTCGAGGCAACAGCCTGTTGTGGTCATTCTTGTTAATCAAATTACACTGCTTGTTCAGTGTTTTCCTCTCTCCCTTTCCTTTAAGTCCCCTCTTGCTATTCTCCCATGCTTTTGGCATATTTTCTGTAATTTTATTACTAAAATTTCTTGGGAGTTTTAGCTGGATAACAGAATGAATTCTGTTCTTTTCCCCATGTTTACGTCTTCACCTATGGGTGGTTAGGCGTAGTGTTCTGCATCTACCATCTGATGTTCTGCAGTTTCTTCCCTGGAAGTCTCTGTTTTGCATCAGATAGTGTATTATTGGTAACTGATTTCGGGCCAGGGTGCCTGGAGTCTTGTTCTAGTGTTTTTACACTTATTGTTTACATTTACTACAGCCCTCTGTGTGAGGGGGGATTTCTTGAAAATTATATCTGGATGTTAATTTAATCATAACTAAATACATTATTATTGTTTGTAAGTGTTGCATAAATTGTTTAAAATATTTTTAGAATTTTTGTCCACACTTAGGCTTGGGATCCATTGGGGCTCAACGTTACTTTTCAGAAACTTGGGCTTTTTTATTTTTTCTATATTAATGGATCATATTATTATGTATTTTGATTGTCAGGGGTTGGTGCGAGTACTAGGACTTTGTTTTCTTTTCACAATGAAAGGATATTGTTCAATTGTAATAAGAGGAAATCTTCCTCTGACTTTCATAATCATTGTATATGTATTCAGTGTACTCGCACTAACTCCTGTTCTGTATGTGTTAATTTTGATGACAAAATGGGAAGCGTATGTCACGTTACGTTAGTGGGGAATTGGCCATTCCGGTCCTTTCTCCGCCGGGTCACTCTACTTTATCAATCTCTATTTCAGACGATCAAGAATAGGGTGATGTATCCGTGATGTCTTCCAAAAGTGTGCCTCCGTCGTCACAATTAATGAAGAGCTAGCGGAAAAGTGCTCATGTAAATACGTCAATTGCCTAAGAGGACCCTAGTAGGTTTGACGGCCGTTGACGTCTGCTAGCTCGCCCGGTGTAGCATCCATTCATCGTATGGTTCGGCAGCCAGGTTCGTCCGTTGCGGTCTAGAAGGAGTTTTGGGGTGATGCGAGCACTATAAATCAACCAAATGCACACCCAGTGACGGCGGATTAGAGGGAGAATGGAGGAAGCCTTTCAGTCCGGTTCCTAGCTCGTCCAGGTCCCTCCGGACTGCGAGCGAGAGAGGCCCCTCTCTCGTACAGCAACATCTGGCCCCAGATGTTGTGGTACAAAATGTTTCGCATTCGGAGCATACGTCCGCCGATCGGGACGCTCCGATATATAGTCAGTCCGGAGAGACTGTCAATAAGGCTTCCTCATTCTCATGGTAGCGCACACGACCGCTCTTGGCTACGTGACCTCGGATATCCAGTCAGCTTCGCCAATCAGAGAATCATCGGCGACCAGGTCACACCATCCGGTAGCCAGGGACACGAGGCCTGCAGACTCCGGACGTTCGCATAAGAAGTGTGCGGGAGTCAACGTACACGGAGTTTCCGGCGGCAATGCATTGTAAGATCGCTACTGCACAGGCCTCGGTGACGGGCGTGCTATCCCAAATAGCACAGCTTATCGCAGCATCCCAGCAATGACAGAATCTGTCGCATCATGTATTATCCGACGACGCTGGGTCGGGACGCTCCGCGGAAGCAGGTACGGAAGTCCGAAAATTTCATCCGGTCCGACGGGATGCCGAAAGGGATTCGGAGGATTTCGAGCTTTCCCTTTCGGAACAACATAAGCTGTTGTTTATGTCATCTGACTTTATCTTCTAGAGGTTCTTTCGTCGGAGCAGAATGCTGCGATGCCGGATAAGAAACTGATAGCGTCAGTGGACACAGAAATTTTTGGTTCGGTTCAGGGACATCGTCCCTCAGTTCCGACATAGTCCAATAATGTCACACAACTTTCGAATTATTGAACGACGCTATATATATTATTACTTGCTTGCTATTAACAAGCATGTCTGGTTTCTTGTTCGCAAAGTTACGGAGATGTCTTTAAAAGTGTGCCTCTGTCGTCATAGTTAATGAAGAGCTAGCGGCAATAAGTGCTCATGGTATATGTCAATCGCCTAAGAGGTTCCTAGTGGGATCGACGGAGTTGACATTCGCTAGCTCACCCGGTGTAGCGTCCATTCATCGAATGGTTCGGCAGCCGGGTTCGTCCGTTGCGGTCTAGGAAGGAGATTTGGGTGATGCGAGCACTATAATAAACTTTAGTACACACCCAGTGACGACGGATTAGAGGACAGATCGGAGGAAGCCTGTTAGTCCGGCTCCTAGCTCGTCCAGGTCTGTCCGGGCTGCGAGCAAGAGAGGTCCCTCTCTCGTACAACAACATATGGGACCGGATGTTGTGGAACAGATATTTTGCATTCGGAGCATATGTCCGCCGCTTGGGACGCTCCGTTATATTGACAGTCCGAGAGACTGTCGATAATGCTTCCTCATCCTCACAGCAGCGCACACGACCGCACATTGGGTACGTGACCTCGAGTATCCGGCCAGCTTCGTCATTCAGTGATTCCACGGCGAACAGGTCACGCCATCCGGTAGCCAAGGGACACGAGGCCTATACACTCCGTTCGTTCGCATAATAGAAGTATGCACGGGGTAACGAACATGGAGCTTCCAGCGGCAATGCATTGTAAGACTGCTTCTCCACAGGCCTCAGTGACGGACGTGCTATCCAAGTTAGCACAGTTTATCGCAGCATCCCAGCAATCGACAGATTCTCAGTCGGATCAGGAATTATCCGACGGGGCTGGGTCGGTGCGCTCCGCTGTTGCATCAGGTTCGGACGACCGAACACTTTATAGGGTCCGACAGGATGGCGAAAGGGATTCGGATGATTTCGAGCTTTCCCTTTCGGAACAACGGAAGCTGCCATACATATCTTCCGGCATTATCTTCCACAGGTTGTTCCGTCGGACTACATTGCTGCGATGCTGGATAAGAGATAAATAGCGTCATTGAACACAGAGTTTTGGATCGGTTTAGGGACATTGTCCCTGACTTACCGACACAGTCCAATAATGTCATTAGAACATTCGAATTATTTAACGACGCTATATATAAGCTTGCTACCAAGCATGATAGTCTAGTTTCTTGTCCGCAATGCTCTTCTGCCTTTTATCAATTCTAGGAAATAATTTATTTTGGCAGAATAGGGTATACCAAGAGTTCATATGCGTCTAGACGGCGGGGTTGAAGACTGGGAATTATCTTTTTCGCCGTCGATGTCAATTCCAACCACGATGTTGGAAACGACAATGATGTCTAATAGACTTAACTTAGACGCTTTATCATACGTAGACCACCTTACTGAGGCGTTATCATTATGTCTTCAAGAGAAAGAATTCCAGGATATGATCCTCAATGTGATTACTTTCAAGGGCAGTAGTTTTTCCACGTATAACTCCGCCCTTCAGTGGCAACCTGGAGTTGGTTAGACGTGGCGCAGCCCTAGCTACATCCACGCGCGTGGATAGTAAGGTGAAGAACTCTCTCAGAGTCACCTTGGTCTCGGAGAAGCTTCTCTTCGTCGGCAACTCTTCAGCAATCTATGAATTGCTCGATATACACGTTCTCTTGTCTATCAAGTGTAGCAAGAGATTCAGACTGGGGCAACATTCGGTGGTTGACTCAGAGAGTGCCACTGCAGTTGCCGGATCCGAGTTTTATGATTATGATGGATGCCAGTCAAACAGGTTGGGGTACAATATTGATCCCAACGGATTCGAAGTGCCAGGGTCTTTGGGTTCTGCAGTTTCTAGGCAAGCACTTATCTTCCAGGGAATAATGTTCTTTAGGCTTGCACTATGTCATTGGATGAACATTATTCAGAAACGCATGTCCAAATCCTGTCCGATAATACGACAGTAGTTGCGTTTCTCCGGAACCAGGGAGGCACTCATTCGATTCCGTTATTCAATTTAACGGAAAGAATCCTTCTGTTTGTTATAGTACACCAAGTTCTGCTTCGGTCCGTCATATTCCGGGTCGTCTGATTGTATTAGCAGACTCCCTTTCACGTAAGGGTCGCTTGTTGCCGTCAGAATGGACTCTCAACAAACAAGTATTCAATCAGATTTGCTATCAATGGGAACGCCCAATGATAATTTATTTGCGACACAACTCACTATTCATTTGCAGACGTATGTGTTTGCATGTCCGGATCCCTGAGCTTATGTTGTTAACGCTCTATTGATCTAATAGGACGGAATGATAGGATATGCGTATTCTCCAGTGCTGTTGATTCAGCAAGTATTGCTAAGATAAACATCCATAATACAATTCTGTTGATAGCATCTTTGTCTTCACAGAGACCGTGGGTAAATTTACTCAGGTGTCTACTGTGGGACTTACCACGAAAACTTCCTCCATGAGAGGATCTTCTTTCGCTGGGGAAATCGTGTCAGCTTCATCACAACCCGCAAGGGGTCAACCTTCACGTATTCCGTTGTGTGGTCCTTCTTGCATGGCAAGCATTGTACAGGACGAGCTTTGGACGCGATTTCTTACTATAGGAGAACCTCTTCTTCGCTATACTATGCGGCTAAAGTGGAGGCTCTTCCGTCGTTGGTTTAGGGATCATTATGTTGATATTTTTGATCCCTCCATACTAGACATTGCAACTTTCTAGTATACTTGTTTGCCAAGATCTACTGCAGCCTGTTACTATTAGGGTTATAGGTCTATGTTATCTCATACCTATGCACTCTATGATAGTTTACAATTGAGTCTTATGTCTCTTTATCTAAGTCAGTTAGAAACTTTTCGATAAATAGACCTAGAATCATTATATTAAATTCCTATACGGAATTTAGCTTCGGTTCTTATTTAGCTAAGTAATCATTTGAGCCTCTGGAAACAGAAGTTTTCAAATTCTGACCTTTTAAGATAGTAATTCTGTTAGTCTTCTCTTTTACTGAGGAGTCAGTGAGCTTCATGCACTATCGGTGGACGATTCTCACTTTTATAGTGACGGAAACACTACTTCCTTTACTACTTAGGTTGGATTTTTGGTTAAGAGTCAGGCTCCTAATAATATCCGGAACCTATTGTTATTAAGGTCCTTCCGTCTTTGTACGGGCATAGGCCTTTACTCTGTCCGGTTAGAGTTTACGTATTTATAAACAGATATCAGTTTATTAGTACGGACGTAAGCTTCTTCTGTCTTTGATGCCTAATAGAAGGACATTACGCTCCATTCTATTGCTAATGGATTCAATTAACTATCGGTACTGCTTATGGTATATCATTGACTCAGCAGTTTGAGATTTCGGCTCATGAAGTAAGAGCTCTTTCTACATCTTGGGCTTACACTAATAGTGTCACTATTATAGATTTTTGAAGGCTGCTCATTGCGCTCAGCCATCCACATTCATGAATTTTTATCTCAGAATATTGAGTCCATTTTTGGAGGCCTCCATTGTTAGGTCTATTATCTACTGCTCAGAATGTCATTCACTTAACAGTTGCTACTATAGCTAGGTAGGCTTTCTGTTCCGGCAGTGACTCCGTCCTGCTGCCCTCTTCGCTCTGGGCTATTTGACCCAGGGCAAGAAAAAAGGGGGGGGAGGGTGTTCCCTTGGGTCACCTGTTTTACAGGGTTCCCGCGGGGCCTTGGATTCAAGGATTGGTCTTGAATTCGATGAGGGGGCGTTCAAGGCCTGGAAAACCTTGAATTCACCCAATGCGGCCTTGAAAAGCCTTGAATTCCGCTTCAAACGAACGTAATACATTTAATTACGCATCAATTTTCAGGGTTTACTGTACTGCTTTTCGCTGAAAGACAACCACAGTGTATTTAATTACCCCAGTTTTCACGGTTTACTGCACCGCTTTCACTGAAACACTTTCTCTTCACACGTTACTGAGAGCAGAAATGTATCTGGCGTTCTGATTGAATATCTATTTAGCGTTGTCATGTTACTGTATGATCTCCGCCAATCAGAAAAATTCTTACAGTTATGTACAACCGGTGGAGTTGACATGTGCAGACGAACAATAAAACAAGTTTGTTTTCATTTATAAGTTCGCAAAGTAAGTGAAAAATAAGAATGGGTAAATGTAAATTCCAAGAAGCTTGGATGAAAATTAATGAATATAAACTCTGGCTGGTACCCGTGCCTGGAGATAATTATTCAGCGAGATGCAACCTGTGCAGAACAGTGATTAGCGTGTTGCAAATGGGGAAATCCGTTTTGGACTCGCACGTAAAGTCTGACAAACATGCGAAAAAAATAAAAGAGCTTAGTTCTAACATGACTGTGAGTATTCAAATTGGCTTTTGGAAACAAAAATATGAATCAGTAAGTAAAGTTGCCGGTAAAAAAAACAGCAGTGACGCATCATTCGCAATATCTGAGGTGTCCACTCAGGCACAGACAGCAGAAATAATCTGGACCATGAAGTGTGTTTCCAGTCACTACAGCTTTCGGAGCTGTTCTAAGATAAACAACGTTTTTAAACAGATGTTTCCCGACAGCACCATAGCTCAGCAGTTCTCTTGTGGTGAAAATAAATGCTCATACATTGCAACGTTTGGCATTGGGCCTTACATACAGGATATCACTTTGAGCAAACTGAAGAGTTGCAAATACTTAGTGTTGATGTTTGATGAGTCTCATAATGATTCATTAGAGCAGAAGCATATGGACATCCATGTTAAGTTTTGGGATGATGCAAGAAATCAGGTTGCTACTCAATACCTAGATTCTTCTTTTATGGGACATGGTAGGGCGGAAGATTTGATGAAAGGACTAACTTTCATCAAGATGTTGACAGTTGGGTTTCAAGGACAGCAATTTCATCTCAGTTTATTTTTTTCACTCTGTAAGTATAAATGCTACTCAAAACTACATCTTTTAACATAATATTGAATTTTTAAATGTCAGCCTTGAAAAGCCTTGAATTTGATTCTCACCAAGCCTTGAAAACCTGTTAAAAATGCCGCAAAACAGCCTTGAATAGCCTTGAATTTTGCTCATCCTTGAGAGCAGGAACCCTGTTTTATTATGAAAACAAGGGGATACCTCCTCCGGAGTTAGTAATTCTCAGCTGTTACTGGGATGGCTTTTAAGTGAGAAGTTTATGTTTTAAAAATTCATTCAGGTCGTAGTTTTTAAAGTATAGCTTTTGAATATATCACGTGTCAAACGGGCGTTATTATACAATCCTCAGACACTTTTAAGGAGTATAAAGAGTCTCTATTCTCTAGACTTTATTTATTGGCTTACTTTAAAATTATTAGTATAAGGATTATACTGGATATTAATAGAGTACATGGATGTTATGATGCTCAATTTTGGAAGGTGTTGTGTCTTTCTAATTTATCATAAATAAGAAAGATACATGTAAGGCCTAATACTCCTTTTCCCCTAGAGGGGATGACTCTATTTTATATAATTGAGCGTATTTCAACTTGCTCTATGTCCTAGGCCCTCCAGCCTTTTTACTATTCAGCTAAGTCTGGGTCATTGGTACAGAATAAAAATGTTAAAAAATTTATAGTAATTTATATATTTTTTATACTTACCAATGACCCAGACGGGGATGGCCCTCCCAGAAGTTGGGAACTCATACCTCCCCGCTGAGTACATAGCGCTTACCAGGCACTGGTTACAAGAATGATTAATGGCACCAATTTCGGGACATCCTTGACACTGCGCATGCGCAGTAGAGGTGAAGTGTGGAGGGCAATTCAGGACATGTTTTCTTTGGTTTTAGATGCAAATTTTGGGGATTGGGAGGCAAAATTTGTGTTTGGCCCTATATTTTTAAGAGTTAGCACCAGCTAAGTCTGGGTCATTGGTAAGTATAAAAAATATATAAATTACTATAAATTTTTTAACTTTCTTGTCATTTGTATATTTGCCCAAGATAACATCATTTCCAGAGTGTCATTTAGCTATTCAGCAACTAATTCAAAGAATGTTAAGCCTTCATGTCATTTGTATATTTGCCCAAGACAGCATCATTTCCTGGGTGTCATTTAGCTATTGAGCAACTAATTCAAAGAATGTTAAGCCTCATAGTATAAATTAATTGATTCTCAGGCATTTTTTTCCCAATAAGTGAGCGAGGGAATGTTTTATTTTTAGCTCACCTGACTGCAAGTCAGTGGGAGCTATTGCCATCACTTGGCATCTGGCATCAGTTAACTTTTGGAAACTTGTCTTCTTCTTCACAACCACTTGGCCAAATTGAAGCATATATTGTACAGACCATCTATGGAGTATACCCTTTCTATTTTGTTCAAATGAAGCTGCTGCCAACTTTGGGCTCTGGTTAATGCCCCAAAAGCTTAAAAATCTTTAAAAATTTTCTCATGACCCACCAGAGGGAATGCTTTAATATTTGGTATAGAACATCCTTTGGTGTTGAAGAATAAAGTTTGTTCAAGGGAAGTTGGTAGGTCAATATTTGGGCTCTCTGTGGAAGCATATCCATTTTGTGTTTTAAGAACCTGGGGGCCATTATGAACAAATGTGGCATGTAGTATAAGTGGGTACTAAGTAATTGGTCGATGCCCGAAAAAAAAATTTCACAGACCCGGGGCAACCCCATGGGCTAAAAATAGAAAAAAATTCAAAAGTCCATATTTCCAAAACCACACAGAACAGAGAACGGTTATTTGTTATGAAGCATCCTAAGGACCAGTAGAATGGAATGGTTTAAAAAATGGTCATTGGTTATGTTAGGGTGCACGGTAGGAGGCAATGAAAAAATGATGAGTCCGTATTTTTGCAGTAACTTTTCCCCATTAGTCCAGGCACATTAGACATAAAAATGAGAAAGTAAGGAAAAAAATCGGAGAAAGCTGATTTTTTTTATATGTTTCCGGGACACACATTGCGGATAAAGTGTGAAAAGTCCCCGCGAATCCGGGTTGAGCTTTTTTAGTTATAGCGTTTTTTTGATGAAAAAAAATTTTTTTTTTAAAATTCGACCCAGCTCCATATTTCTCATTCTTATTCGCCTTAGTAGGGTGAGAATCATAAATATCATGCTGAATTATATTGAGAATACATATCCCCAACAGAAAATGCCAATTTTGTACCAATCCTCACACTCAATGGTGAAATATTCACGAAAATGTACAAAATTACGAAAAAAAATTTATTGTTTTCATACACACAACGGTACACAACGTCCATTAAATCAAATCTACGACTACTTTGGGAGTTAAATTATATATCAAAAATTGCAGAAAAGCAGTGGCTTTATAATGATATATAACAATAGTCATTTATTCCATAATGAACTGGTGAAACGTGTGAAATATTAACCATACCCCCTAAACTCAAATTCAAACGGCATCGACTTTTCTCATTCAAATACCGTATTATAGCATCATTGTTTCAATTTCCATGTTCGATTAAATCACATAATGTGGTGTTTGCCTACACTCAAGATGCATTGGCATGTAATGTGTGCACGCCCTTGATGTGTATATATCAAAGCAGTGGAGATTGTGTCTTCGTCAGATAAGTTGACAAAAGTTTTCGTTAGACTCGGCGGCTTCCATATGATTATGTCATATTTAGGGGCAATTGGTTCGATCATGGCTGGTATTGGCTTGGATGAACTTTGGGGGACTGTTTATGCTGGTGGGTCAATCCATCATTTGATCAGTGGTCATGCATATTCAAGAGCAGTTCGTGCCCATTTGCCAACACAAATTGCCATTACAAAACTTGTGTTTGAAGAAAGCCGAACACTAGATAACATAGACTGCACAGAAGTCAATGAAATATTCTGTGGACTTGCCAGAGGTGACTGTACAACAGCTGACGCTGTCAATCAAGAAAGTGTCAACCATCTACTGTCAAAATTAGACGAACTGCTCCAGAATGCGTCCGTAGGACGCACAGGAAAGCTTTGGGTACAATACTACGAGCAAATAGGTCTTCTCCAGTTGTTCTTGAGAGCAGAGCGCACAGGCGACTGGGAACTCCACACATATTGTGTTCGCAATATGATTCCAGTATTTCACGCAGGTGGTCATTTTGCATACGCAAAAAGTTCTCATCTCTATTTGCAGCAGATGAATGAGCTAACAGAAATAATGCTACAGGATGATTTGAAGTTGTTCACTGAGAAAGGTTACTTTACCATAAGGTGCTCAGATAAATTCTGGGACGGGATATATTCTGATCAGACCATAGAGCAGTGTTTAATGAGAATGTTCAAGCTCCCTGGTGGTCTCACACATGGCAAGGGAATAACCGATAGCACTGTTGCGAAATGGGTACATGGACTACCTCTTTGCCTTCCGATATGTAATGCTCTCGAAAATTTTGTTCATGTTCACACTGGTCATGGCGAACAACATCGGGATCTCCGTCAAAGTTCACAATTGACTGATGCCAATGATATCACCAAATTATTGAACTGGCTCAGAGTGCATTCCCCCTTTCAGAATAGAGATCCACTACAGTTAGTCTCTATAGCGACCGGGCTTGTGGCCGACGAAACTGTGAACTGTGACCAAGTCCGCAAAATTGGTGAATGTTGCGTATCGAATGTTGTAAGCAAAACGTTCAACAGCATCAAACTACGACGTGTTGACACTGTGAAGTCTTTCGCATCGATGGCAAATAGCATCAAAGTCCGTGGAAGTAAGGTAGTGATTGACCCCACAATTCTGTTCAGCCACATCACATGTGTTATTCAGTCACAAGCAGAAATGGAAGAGTATCTCAAATATGAACTCGCCCTGAAACCACCAGCATTGTTTGATTCTGCTGGAATGAGGAAGACACAGAAAAGCACGCTCGGTAAGATCCTCAAAACATACGGTTCCGAGCAAACTAAAATCCCAGAACATTCTCTGTTTGTTGTAGATGGTGGATTTTTATTGAGGGCAGTTGTATGGCCTAAACAGTCGTCATATAAGGACATATGTACATCATATTCCAATTATCTAGTGAGACATTTTGGGGCGAACGTCGTGGTTGTTTTTGATGGTTATGCTTGTACAATGTCGACAAAGGGCATGGAACAAGCCCGTAGATCTAAAGACAGGTATTCCATTGATATCAATATCTCACCCGAGTTACCAGCCACCACACCCCAATCCGATTTCCTTGCAAATGCCAAGAACAAAACCCAACTGATCGATCTTCTAATGCAGGAGCTATCTGCTATCAATATTCAGTCCAAGCAGGCCGAGGCTGATGCTGATGTACTGATAGCCGAAACTGCACTTGACATCGCTCAAGATGACAACAATGTTGTCGTTGTGGGAACAGACACAGACTTGTTAGTCATTCTTACCTCTCGAGTTCAACCGGGATGTAATATTCACATGATGTATTCCATTACCCCTAACTTACTAGTTTCAGTTAGTGAAATAGCAACCAAAATGGGTGACCATAGAAGCAACCTCCTTGTAGCACATTCTATAAGTGGTTGTGACACTACTTCTGCACTCTTTCGAGTTGGTAAGAAGAAAGTATTCAGTACAATTGTCTCCAATGTTACTAGCGACTCACAACAGTATGTCAACACAATTTTGGCGGATGACAGTACACCAAGTGCAGTAGCCGCTGTCGGGGAACAATTTTTCCTGATCTTATACGGGAGTAAAACTGTTTCCTCTCTCGACCAATATAGATATGTCACTTACAAGCGTTATGTAGCAAAATCTAAACTGAATAAACCCATCGACCTAGCCTCACTCCCACCAAGCAGCGATGCTGCACAACAACATGTCTACAGATGTTATCTCCAGGTCCAACAATGGCTGGGCACTTCGCTTCCTCCGACGGATTCGGGGTGGTCGCTAGACAATGGACTTCTTGTACCGACTGCAGCCACAAAGCCATGTGCCCCCGATAACCTACTGAATCTGATCAGTTGTGGTTGCAAGAGTGCTTGTACAAAAAGGTGTGGGTGTAAGAAGGCAGGACTCTCTTGCTCAGGTTTGTGTAATTGGAGTTCGGATTCTTGTAACAACCACAGAAACACTGTCCTGTTGGAAATTTCTGAGTTCGATGAATAATATGTATATAGGTCATGTCATTTCTGTATATAGCGTTGATAATAGTCAATGTAACTTAATCCATGTTGATTGATTTGTACATTCTGTAAATATTATTTATTGATTTTTGTACATTCTGTAAATATTATTTATTGATCTAATGCTGCCAGACACAGACGTGTCTGTTCGGTCCCAAGCCCGAAAATAGTTGAGTTCTCATGCTGACGAATTTTATGCCAAAAGGGGAACTCGGCCAGAAACAGAGGGGGTCTTCCATAATGTCTATTTTGTAAGCAATGATAAAAGTCTTCAAATGGTGGTGGATTTTTTATCGTCTGTCCAACTAACATCCCGTTCTGTACTACGACCCTTTGGGCAAATCCGTTAGGAAAATCGTCATTTTTTGCGTAAATCCGATACTTTTTTGTGAATTTTCAATAATTTTTCGCAGAAATTGTCACAGAATGCACATTTTCCTCTAGGTAAATGTATATTAGACATTATGTAGCTCGAAATACGCGTAAACAAAAAATACAGTTGGATCAATTCGAGGTTACAAAGTTCGTGCGATTTTTTAAAAAATTTTTCAAACGCGTTTTCGAAAAAAGGCTGTAGAAAAAAAAGCTCAACTGGGATTTTAGGGGACTTTTGTCTAATCGTTCAGTGACATGTACTCGACATTCCCTGAAAAAATCAGCTTTCTCCGATTTTTTTCCCTAGTGAAACCTAATGTTCTTGGGCTACATGCAAATTGTTAAGAGTTGTTCAGACAGTTTACTATTATCATCCATCCACTTATGTAAACAAGACTAGTAGAGTTAGCTGTCAACCACACATGCTGATGGAAATGAAATGATTCTGTTCAATGCTTTTAACCCTCTCAAAAACTTCCATAAGTGGCAGAGGAAAAATTTATCTGATTCCTGTATGAATATCTTTAATTTAACCCTCTCAAGACTTCAATGTGTTTTCCAAAGATTTTAGTGATCACTCTTCGTCCATTGTCCGTGAACATGGTGTTTGCGACTTTTCCTCCAAAACTGCTGAACCGATTTAAGTGAAATTTGAGATGATTGTTATGACATCGCATTTTGTTCTGGGTAGGGCCACACCCCAAAAGTGTGCTTAAATCTTAAAAAATCTTCTCATGAACCAACAGTAGCAGAGACTTGATATTCCGTGTGCAGCTTCCTTTTGAGGTGTAGACTCAAATTTGTTCAAGAGAAGTTTGAGGGGCTATATTTGCCGTCATGGGAGGGGCAAGAATTTTGGCCCCACCCAAAATTTCTATTTTCCAAACCGAGAGGCAGATTTGAACCAAATTTGATTTGAGGGCTTATTTGGTTGTAAGTACTTAATTTATGGCAAAAAAAATTTCCCTGTCGCCTCATGGGAACCGCAGGAACTAATAATAGAAAAAAATTAAAATGCCCATATCTCCAAAACGACACGGCACTGTGAATTTTTATTTCTCCCATATCTCTGCTTCAAAAGCTTTCATATTTCACAAATAACATCTTTGGAAGATTCATTCACATATTTGTTGAAATCAATTCCCTGGGTCCATATTTCGGCTCTATATGGGAGCCCAAAGGTTCAAATTAGTGCAATATGAGGAATATTTAAAAATCTTCTTCTTCTGATCCACCAATCAGAATCTTTTGACATTTGGTATACAGCATCCTTAGGCAGGTGAGATTCAAGTTTGTTCAAGTCAAGTCCCTGAATTCATATTTGGGCTCCCTGTGGTATCCCAAATTATAAATTAGTTCAATATGAGGAATATTCTTTAAAAATATTTTTCTTCAGATCCAGTAGTCAGAATCTTTTGATATTTGGTATACAGCATCTTTAGGGAGGTGAGATGCAAGTTTGTTCAAGCCAAGTCCTTGGGTTTATATTTGGGCTCCCTGTGGGAGCCCGAATAATAACTTAGTTCAATATGAGGAATATTCTTTAAAAATCTTTTTTTTTCATGTTCACCAGTCAGAATCTTTTGATATTTGGTATAAGCTTTTCTTATCAACCTACTCTATAATTGTTTACTACAGGCTTGCACTACAGTGGAAGTCCCTAACTCGGAAAATATACTCTCTATTTTGATCTTTCCCAAGGGATTTGGGAAAGAAAAGTGGTGCAAAAACACCAAGAAAAATTAAGCCAAAACTGGGGCGAGTGCTACCGGCGCACACCCAGTAGGGGACGCTCTTCTCCTTGTACAGATCCACGGCTTCTGGTACCAGTGCGCAGTCAGTAACTAATGAATCATTCTTTTATTGTCTGCCGGTGTGGCGAGATGTCCATATGCATTAAGAAACATTGATAATTCAGCTCGATGATAATGGTTACCTGTGACTGGAATTATGGATCTGAAGATCATATAATAACAGGACTGTGTTTTATATATTCTCGTTATTAATTTCAACCACATTTTCATTGTATTTTATATATTCTCTGTGTTCGCGCAAGACTTTCGTGTACCATGCGGTTCGGACTTAAAATTTTTTGGTTGATAAATTTATGTTATCCTTTTGGATATATTTTATTATTATTGGAGTTAGGTGTCAATGGAGGGCTGTATGGACAGGATTTCTCCTCTCTGTTGAGGGCAGAATTTCTGTTTTTTGGGTCCCTGTCGGCCGTCTGGGTTCAGTTGTGTTCCTGTCGGTCCTTTATTTTCTGCCACCTTTCTCTCGTAGTTGGGGTGTTCTTCTACTTTCTACATCTGTTGAGTTCACCTTTTCTTCTTCTGCTCTCACCTCTGTTATGCCCAGGACTGTTCCTTGAGGGCAATGCCTTTTGCCCAAGCATGTGGTCGTTCCTCCCGCACCCGCGGGGAAAGTGAACGCTGTTGTTCCGGTCCTCCCTACACGACCACGTCTGGTGAGAGTTATACCCCTCCCTGTGTGGGATCTGCAGTCTTTAACTGTGGTGGATACTGCGGGAACTGTTGAGTTGTCTGGTGAAGAGATGCCTGGTTCCGGGACTGTGACCCCTCTGCAGACGACATCTGAGGCTGTCCCTAGGGTTGTGACTCCTCCTTTGGAGCCGAGCTCGGTTACTCTCTCCACTTTTCCACCGGTTTCAACAGCCCCCGTTGTATCTGCTGCTACTGCTGTTCCATCTGCAACGTCATCGGTCACCATTTCATCCGGCCTCGGCTTATCCCTGCAGGGGTCTGCAGAGATGTCTGGTAGTGTACACGTGTGATATCGGCCTCAGCCTCCCCTGTCTTCAACTCGGCGAAGTCAGAAGGGGCTGTCGGCCAAACCCTCTGCTGTGGTCTCTCAGCCGTCGAGCCCAGCATCCTTCTCTTTGGATTTGGATGTTCTTGGTGGGGTCACCATGGACTCTGTTGCATGTTCGTCCACGCACTTTGGTCCAACGGCCAGTTTTGCAGGACCGACGCTTTTTGTGCAGCCTGGACCTTCTGTCCCTCAGAGGTCTGTGGTGACTCTCCAGAGTTCCCGCACTGTTGATCCTCGGGGTCTGGTATACCCCTACCAGCATCTGCTTGCAAATGTTTCGGCTGCCCCCCATCGCCTCGTGTTGGGTCTTCTGGAGGAACGTTGACCCTCTGCTGGTTCAGAGGGTCAGGAATGAAGCCACTTTGCCGATTTGTTCCCACGTCGAACTGGCTGCCACGGGCCGTAAGCTTAGGGATGCCCTCTCCTTGCTCACTCAGGTTCTTTCCAAGGGCCTTCCCGTTGCCTCCAGCGAGGCTACTAGTGGTTTCCAATTACCCCCCCATGGCACCACCTCCTGGGATTAGAAGCAGGCTGCTTTCTGATCCCCCTGGTGTGCCTACACCATGGGAGGCATCGGCTGGTTTGTCCGTGATGGGCTATGTGTCTTCCGACTCAGAGGATAGGTCAGACATACCTGACGTTGAGGGCCAACAGTCTTCTGACTTGAGGGCAGCTCTTGACTTTGTGTTGAGTTCCTTCTGGATCACAAACCGTCAGACCGGCCGACGGTGTCAGCCAGGCCACAATCATCAGTCGCGTGCCTACAGCCTATGGAACAACCCACTTCTGGGCACCTTTGACCGTGCCAGTCGGTACAGGTGGTTGAAGCATTTGCAGCTTTGGAATCTAAGCTGAGTTCCAAGGCTATGATGACTTTGTTCTTCTCCAGGGCTGACACCTTTTTGCCTCCAGTGCGTTATCGTTCCTACGATTCCGCCAATCCATCAGTCTGCCAGATTTTGACGGTCTTGGATCAGGACTCCACCTCCCTAGGGCTTTCCAAGCCTATGTCGGCCGTTATTCCTCTGGCAACTTTGGAGTCCCTGTTGGGCTTATCGAGAGAGATACTGGGCATGCTTTCTCTCTCAGATCACGTCTCTGCATTGGCTGCTTATCTACCTCCAGATAAGTTTGATGATGTACAGGCTCCTTTGCGTGTGATTTCCAAGGTGCTCATGCATCTTACTCACACGCATGCCTGTAACACGGCTAACTTGGAACTAGTTCACCGGGATACTGTGTTGGACACAGGCCGTTCCCTTCCTTAGGGCAGCTTGCTGCTCTTCAATCCGCTTTATTACTGGGTCCGCAACTTTTTCATGTTTCTGTGGCGGCGGTCCAGGGTGACGTCCTGCGTCATTCCAAAGATCAGCTGCTACTTCGCTAGCTTGATCAGCCTTCTGTTGGAGGCAGGCAGGGGCCATTCGAAGCCTAACAATCACCCTTCTGCTTCCTCTTTGAAGCCAAGGGCTGATCCTCCTGCCGCCGCTTCTACTTCTTAGTCACGTGGTAAGGGTAAGTGTCGGCAGACCAGAGGGAGGACTCAGGACCATTCATCTAATAGAGGAGGTGGTTTCTCCTCTCACCGGGGCTCGAGATGATCCTCATCTTGATTCGTCCCAGGTTGGAGGAAGGATATCAGGGTTTGCAGACCTTTGGGCCACCGTCACATCCGATCCTTGGGTGTTAGACGTTGTTCGGTCCGGGCTGCGAATATCCATCCGGAGACACCCCACTCTATCGAGAGTGCCTCTTCCAACACAAGTTTCTTCAGACGTTTCACGTCAGAAGCTTTTGATCATGGAGAAAGACAATCTCCTGTCAAAGGGGGCGATCGAGGTCGTCAAGAACATTCATTCAGTGGGATTTTATTCCCGCCTGTTCCTTGTGCTGAAGAATGATGGCAGACTTCGAGCGGTTATCGATCTGAGTATCCTGAACCAGTCTATCATTGCTCCCAAGTTCAGCATGGAGGCTTTCATGTCGGTTTGCCGCTCCATTCACCTGGGAGATTTCGCTTCCAGCATCGACCTGCGAGACGCTTACTTTCACGTTCCGATTCATCGGACATCGCGAAAGTGTCTCTGGTTCGCTTTTCTGGGGCAAGTTTACCAGTTCGAAGCCATGCCTTTCGGCCTCAACCTGGCTCCTTGGGCCTTCACCCAACTGATGTCGCATGTGATAGCCTTCCATCGCACACAGTCTAGGGTGACTACTTTGGCATATCTGGACGATATCCTTCCGAGGCACTCCACTGAATGTCGGTACATTGTTGAACTTGCTCACATCGCTAGGGTTCAGAGTCAACGAGGAGAAGTCGGACCTGGTCCCTTCTCAGTTGTTTTGGCATCTGGGGATGGACTTCCGTACTCAGCTGAATACGGTGGCCGTTCCCCGGGCAAGGGCTGTGATTCACTCAGCTTTTGCCCTGACTCTGTCCCAGTCCATGTCCGCGACAGCTCAGAGTATTCTCCAGCTGCTCGGTCTCTGCGGTTCGGTGATGGATCTGATTCCTCTCAGTCGGCTGCATGTCAGACCTCTCCAACACTTTCTGCTCACTCATTGGAGGCCGAATGTCGATCCTCTGGATTTGGTGCTTCAGTTACCAGACTCTCTTCATCATCACCTTCTTCCCTAGACGGATGTTCAGTGGATTATGCAAGAGGTTCCATTGGACTTGACCACATCCGATCGTGTTCTGATGGCAGATGCCAGCGATCTCGGATGGGGTGCGACTTTGGATCCTCAAGGTCTTTCCCTTCACAGTGTATGGGACCAGGATCAAGCAGCTCTTCACATCAACCTGAGTTTCCGATAGTGGAGCCCCCACCTTTCGAATCGTCAGGTCTTTCTGTTGTCCGACAGTGGTCGCTTACATTCGGAACCAGGGCGGCACTCACTCGGTTCCCATGTACGAATTGGCTTGGGATCTTCTACTGCTAGCTCAGGATGTTGACACTGGAGTGGTTGTTCGTCACATTCCCGGTCGTCTGAACATCCTAGCCGACTCCCTGTCCCGATGGGGCAGGGTCATTTCCACCGAGTGGATGCTTCGCAGGGCAATGTTCCAGTCGCTTTGCGATCTCTGGGGTCATACCCACATCGATCTCTTTGCGAGCCGTTGGAACCATCAGGCGGACACTTTCGTGTCCCCGTGTCCAGATCCTCTGGCTTTCGCCATGGATGCTCCGTCACTCGATTGGAACGGTCTAATCGGCTACGCCCTCTCACCGGTTCTGATTCTGCCTCAGGTTCTGGCCAAGATCAGATCCTGCAGTTGTCGAATCATTCTGATCGCTCCCCTGTTGCCTAAATGGGTGTGGATCAATCAGCTCCACTCTCTGTTGGCGGCGGTTCCGGCACATCTCCCTCTATGTCGCAACCTTCTTTGCCAAGGTCACACGAGGAGGTTTCACGTCGACCTGACTTCATTGTGCCTTCACGCATATCTTTTGTAAGGTCCTGCCTCCTCCGTAGAGGTTTTTCGAGACGAGCAGTGGAGTGCATTTCTTTTTCAAGGCAGCACTCCACTGGTTCAGCCTATACGGATGAGTGGAAGATCTTCTGTCGATGGTGTGCTGATCACTCTGTTGATTATGCCAATCCTTCAATAACACAGATTGCAGAGTTTCTGGTACATCAGTTTGATTCTCGGGGTCTCCAGCCTGTTACCACCAAAGGGTACAGGTCCATGCTTTCGGAAACCTTTTCGTATGTGGGAAAGCGTCGTATCAGCACTAATCCATACCTCTCCAAGCTTATTCGGCACTTTTCTTTGAAAAGGCCTAGGTTTTTGCAGCTTACCCCTAGGTGGAATCTTTCTTGGGTGCTGCTTTGCTTGGGGTGGGGGGGGGGAGGGGGGGTGCCGTTCGAACCTTTATCCCAGGTGGATATGCGTTTTCTCACATACAAGATGGCTTTTCTGATGGCTTTTGCCTCAGCCAGACGGGTTAGTGAGCTTCACGCCCTCTCGGTTGATCTGGCCTTTTTCAGGAGCTCGGCCAACAGTGTTACTTTTACCACTGATTGCTCCTTTCTGGCCAAGAATCAGATACTAGGAACAAGTCCACCTCCTATCTGTATCAGGGCTTTTCCTTTGGCTGAGGGTAATTGCCCTTTGCTCTGTCCGGTTCGTGCACTTTGCATTTATCTCAACCGGACGCAGTTCTCTAGGAAAGGCAGGAAACGATTCTTTCTGTCTCTTATTCCTGGTCGACAGAGGATCTCTCCTCAACCCATTTCTCAATGGATTTGTCTTTCTATTTGTGCAGCTTATGCTCGTCTAGCAACTGATGATTGTATTACCAATCGTATTACTGCCCACGAGGTGCATGCCTTGTCTACCTCCTGGGCTTATGCTAACTCTGTCAAGTTGTCGGATGTTATGCAGGCAGCCTACTGGAGAAATGCTTCTACTTTCTCCACCTTCTATCTGCGTCAGTTGTGGGAGCAGTCTGAGGACCTTTTTTCTTTGGGCCCTCTTTTATTCTGCTCAGGCTGTTTTCTACCCTAGCCATTAGTCTTCAAGATCAGTTCCAGCCCTGTGCTGTTTTACTGTCCTTTCTGTCTGTGTGTCACGCAGTGCCATACGCCTCATCTCTCATTGTCTTTTACTAATGTTTGTGATGCTATATTTTGATAGGCCTTGGGAACTCTTCTTCTGTCCATGGTTCCAGTGCAGTCGGGTTATGTGGGAGTTGGTTATGTGATTCTCTCCTCCTATTGTCTATTCAGCCTGTAGTAAACAATTGTAGGGTAGGTTGATAAGAAATCTAAATTTTATAGTAAATTTCCTTTCTTATTTTTCCAACCACAATTGTTTACATGGAGGCCCTTCCGTCTTGTTATTCGGGTAAGAATCCTACCTCCGTGCTGATCACATAACTCCAATGTTGGCGGATTCAGAAGAATGATTCATTAGTTACTGACTGTGCACTGGTACCGGAAGTCATGGATCTGTACTAGGAGAAGAGCGTCCCCTACTGGGTGTGCGCCGGTAGCACTCGACCCAGTTTTGGCTTATTTTTTCTTGGTGCTTTTTTGCACCACTTTTCTTTCCCAAATCCCTTGGGAAAGATCAAATTAGAGAGTATATTTTTCGAGTTAGGGACTTCCACTGTAGGTAAGCCTGTAGTAAACATTTGTGGTAAGTATAAGAAGAAAGAAAATTTACTATAAAATTTAGATTTCTCAAGAGGGGCAAATCAATTCCCTGGGTTGATATTTGGGCTACCATGTCAGGTGAGCACTCTCAGGCCCCCCGGGGCCTCTTTGTTTTCTGGTTTCTTGGGAAAATTTATCTGATTTCTGTATGAATATCTTTAATTTGACCCTCTCAAGACTTCAGTGTGTTTTCCAAAGCTTTTATTTCATGTTGAATCCTTTCAATGCTGTACAGATATATGTTTTTTCTGGTTTCTTGGAAAAATTTATCTGATTCCTGAATGAAAATCTTTAATTTAACCCTCTTAAGACTTCAGTGTCAATTCAAAAGATTTTATTGATGGCTTGATCAGACCCTTTCAGTGTTGTACACATATATGTTTTTTGATATTTAGTATAAGCTTTTCTTAGAAGGGGCAGATGCAACCTGTTCAAATCAATTCCCTGGGCTGATATTTAGGCTACCATGTCAGGTGAGTGCCCTCAGCCCCCCCCCCCCCCTCCCCCCGGGCCTCTTTGTTTTTTAATTTAACCCTCTCAAGACTTCAATGTGTTTTCCAAAGCTTTTATTTCATGTTGACCCTTTCAATGCGGTACAGATATATGTTTTTCTCGTTTCTTGGAAAAATTTATCTGATTCCTGTATGAATATCTTTAATTTAACCCTCTCAAGACTTCATTGTCAGTTCCAAAGATTTTATTGATGCCTTGATCAAACCCTTTCAATGCTGTGCACATATGTTTTTTGACATTTGGTATAAGCTTTTCTTAAGAGGGGCAGATGCAAGTTGTTCAAATCCATTCCCTGTTTGATATTTAGGCTACCGTTTCAGGTGAGCACCCTCAGGCCCCACAGGCCTCTTTGTTTTCTGGTTTCTTGGAAAAATTTATCTGATTCCTGTATGAATATCTTTGATTTAACCCTCTCAAGACTTCAATATGTTTTCCAAAGCTTTCATTTCATGTTGAACCCTTTCATTGCTATACAGATATATGTTTTTTCTGGTTTCTTGGAAAAATTTATCTGATTCCTGTATGAATATCTTTAATTTAACACTCTCAAAACTACATTTTCAGTTCCAAAGATTTTATTGACCCCAAAATCAAACCCTTTCAGTGCTTTGCACATATATATTTTTTTCTGTTTTCTTGGAAATAAATTATTTGTTTCCTGTATAAATATCTTTAATTTAATCCTCTCAAGACTTCAATGTAGGTTCCACAGATTTTATTTCATGTAATACTGTTAATAAAACCCTATTTCTGATTTCTTTAAAAATATTTTATCTCCAGAAATAAGCCTCTATTTGATTTATTTCTGATGCTACAACCATTTTCACACAGACTTGAATTTACTGGTGGCAGTAAATTCAGTTTCTCTAGTTTGAAATATTTCTTATTCTTTAAAACGACTGGGCCAAATTCATTCCTTTATGGCACCCGTAAAACTGTCACGGTCATGATTAGCCATTGTGCATAAATATGTGATCTTAAACACCAATAAATAAATAAATAAATTATGGCACAGCCCATCTTTGGAGTATACCTTTTCTACTTTTTTCAAATGAAGCTGCTGTCATTTTCAGGCTGGTGGAATTTACTCTTCTGATTTTTCCCCTTGGGGTGAGGTTAATTTTCCATAAGCCTAAAATTTAAGAATCCTCTTTTTATAAGCCACTTGCAATAATGCTTAGATTTCTTGTTTGGAACTTACTTTGGTGATGCAGATTTACTTTTTTTCAAAGAAACTCAGTAGGTCAAAATTTGGGCTCCCAAATTTAGACTCCTTTCATTTTTTTTATTTTCAGACACAATGGGTAGATGAACCAAATTTGTCATGTAGTATATAACTGGGTCATAAGTACTTCATTTATTTGGGGGGAGGGGTATATGTAGAGAGAACCACAGTAGTTGAAAACAAAACAAAAATTTTGCTTGTTTTTTTAATACTTCACAGAACAGAGCTTGCTAGGAAGCTTTCCTAGGACCAGCTGAAATGAATGGCCAAAAAAGTTGCCTTTGGTTGTGTCATAGCAAATCAAAATATTGCTCTTCTGATCACTTGCTGATACACTCATCTTTTTTGACAACTTGAGCCAGGTGAGCATTTTAGGCTTACTTGAGTCTCTGGTTTATTTTTATCTTAACTTGACAAAGTCAAGTTAAGTTATTGCTATAACACATGCAGAAGTCTGTGAGTCTGTTCACATTTTCTTTAGCCAGACTACACCCTGTAGTTCTTGTCCGATCGTTTATAAAATTTCATATGCAGGTTTGAGGTCATGTCTAGATGAGAACATTCTATTTTGGTCACAATCGGTCAACCGTGATGGCCCATAGGCCCAACACCTTTAGCATAGTCTACAGGTTGTATGTATGAAGGGATTTCATTGTAGCTTGGTAGGGTGACTCTGTATAATGTCTAGATGAGAATGTCGCATTTTGGCCATGATCTGTCAACCATGACAGCCACAGGGACTTGTTATCCAGACTACACCCTGTAGTTCTTGTCCGATCGTTTATAAAATTTCATATGCAGGTTTGAGGTCATGTCTAGATGAGAACATTCTATTTTGGTCACAATCGGTCAACCGTGATGGCCCATAGGCCCAAAACTTTTAGCATAGTCTACAGGTTGTATGTATGAAGGGATTTCATTGTAGCTTGGTAGGGTGACTCTGTATAATGTCTAGATGAGAACGTCGCATTTTGGCCATGATCTGTCAACCATGACAGCCACAGGGACTTGTTATCTAGATTTCTTTAGTACAGTCTACAGGTTGCATTTATGAAGTGATTTCATTGTAAATTGGTAGGATGACTCGGTATAATGTCTAGATCAGAACGTCCCATTTTGGCCATGATCAGTCAATCATGGTAGACACACAGGCACATGACCTAGATTTGTTTTGCTCAGTCTGCAGTTCATATTTATGAAGTGATTTCATTGTAACTTCATCGCAACTTGGTAGGATAACTGGTATGGTGTCTAGATGAGACTATGTTGGTCACGAACGGCCACCAGTCGTTACCACCGCTTGGGCACGTGACTTATATTCCTTTAACACTGTCTACAGGTTTTTATGAAGGGATTTCAGTGTAACTTGGTAGGATAACTTGGTATGATATCTAAATGAGACTGTCCTATTTTGGTCATGGTTGATCAACCGTGACTACCAGCCCGGCATGTGATCTAGATTCCCTTAGCAGAGTCTATGAGTCATATTTGTGAAGAGATTTCATTGTAACTTGATAGGATGACTCGTTTTGGAATGATTTTACTGTAACTTGGTAACTTTGGTTGACATACGTTAACTGTTAGGGCCACATCCAACCCACGCCTCAATTCTTTAGTACAGTCTACACCTCAAATTATTCTTGTTGAAAACATAGCATGTAGGATACAGAAATTAGCATAATCTCAGTTATCACAATTCTTGTCTTATTTCATAATCCTTTCATAAATATTGAACATTATCCTTTTCAACAAACACAACATGTGAAGTCAAACTACAGTATCATTGACACTTTTATTATTTTTTTCTTGCATATAGTGTGCATAAATTGAGAAGATTTGAATTGTCTTTTCAAACACAAAATATCGAGAAAGGGCAGAATTATACAAATAAACTCATTTAATTTTGAAAATAAAACTTTTTTTCATCTTTTGTAATGCTCTTCAGATTTCAGTTACATACATCAATTAAAAAACATAAAAGTTTTGAGTCTTCTGATTTTGTAGTAATATTGGAAGACATTGCAAGGCAATAAAAAAGTCCATGAGTGGGTTAATTTCAGTGAGGGACGGATTCAGAATCAAAACAGATTTTTTAGCCTTAACATTTTATTTTAGAAAATGGGCATGTAGGGCATGGTTTCAGGGGCATCAGTGGCCAGATGATCACAGTTGCTCTTGTAAGTTTTATTGGAAGCTTTAATTACAACTTAACAAAAATTATCATCAAATTTCAATAATTTTTAGTTGTTTATCACACTTTGCTGCTTATGCCAAGTTTCATCGAAGACCAGGTGATTTGCTTCACAATGCGATTCCTTTTTTCTTGTTTCATTTTTAATAAAGGCAGGGAAACTTTCCAAGAATCACTGTCGGGTCCTAGTATCACCAATATAAAGAAAGACGGAAATATTCTGAAGGGTATCCTACAACTTATTTTGGATGTTACCCTTTACCTTACGAATCATCCACCTGCGTAATTTACAAATTCAACAATTTCAACAAAACCATATCATGTGACTGCTCACTGGAATGAGCTTGATGAGCTCATTCCAGTGGGGAGGTCACATGATATGACTTTGTTGAAATGTTTTAAATAAAATTGTTAAAATAATATTTAAAATAATAAATTTTGGTATCGTCAGCATTGGGCGAAGGGTTAATGACTGCCCTATAGTAAAGCTTTTTGGTAAAGTTTGATCGTTAAGTTATTGTTGTGTAGTCTTCAAAAGTCTTGTTTCTGAGTTTACCCTATCCTAAAAAAGGCCTCCAAGGACTTGAAATTCACTCTTCTCCTAATTTCGAGAAATTCTGGATAAACTGGGTAAATATTTTCAGATTTAACCCTTTCTCCTGAAACAAAAGAAAGCCCATTTAAGAAGTCCATCTATACAGCTGAGGATGACTTAACAGGCAGCCAACCATGATGTAAGAACAATTTTAAGATAAATGCAACCTACCAGTTCTTTAGGAAGAATACTTGGGGCAACTTTTTTGGTGCAATAAAAAAGAAGCAGTTTGTGGCTGTCTTGCTACTTAAGGGCTAAACCATGGCAGTGAATGGTATTCAAAATGTGTTTTTCCAAGTTCACTGAAGCTAGGTGCATGCAAATCTTCGAATTTGATTCAAATTTAGTTTTCAAAAACCTGACCATCGAATATTGAAATCGAATATCCTTATTATGATCATGGAAACTTATGTCCTTTCTTATTGTGAATATCATTATATGTGGCCATTATTTCTTGTCAATTGCGTTAATATCAAGAATATTATGGTCAACTGGTCAGTCAGAGTTGTTGGGTGGTTATTGTTTTAAAAAGTCAATAGCCGGGCATGAATTAAATCATTAGGGGCAACCACTTTGCATAAACGTGGACAGGATTGACCACAATTTCATTTTGGCTATGTATTCCATATTATGATACAGCTACCACTCACTGCCTCTTCTGTCTTGATCCGTAGGAACTTATATACTGTGTTATCTGTGTGAAAAAACATGATAATCTACCTCATATGTACGATTACTTTGAATCATTAAAGTTGCGTACGAAAATCTCTGACCACATATACCGACTGTATGTCCAACTCAATTCGAATTTAGTTTGAAATCAAATCTTAAACATGTGATTCAATTTGTATTTAATTGGAATGGAAAAAGTCTTGATTTGCAGGAGCCTAACTGAAGCCCACTCAATTGGATATTTCCTCAAAGAATAACCCTCTTAACCCCTAGCACTCTGGTAGTGCAACAGAATTTTCTCCAACCACTGTTTTTTTCTTGTTTAACCCTTTACCTAACATGAAAAGCAGACGACACTTGCAAAAAAAATTCTTGAATAACTAAATTTTTTCATTTTTTGTCTCAAAAACATAGGTTATGACCCCTCGTTGGAACGAGCTCATTCCAACGAGAGGTCATAACCTATGTTTTTGAGACAAAAAATGAAAATATTTTGAAAATTAATTGGCGATTTTTGAGAATAGCGCTGGCCGGTTTTGGCCGTTACGTTGGGTAAAGGGTTTACTATGAATTTCTCCAATTATATTTTGTTGAACAGAGCTCACTGGGCTCTGTCAAACAAGGTATATTTGGTTAAATATCAAAACTGCTTTGTGGGTAATATTTGCTGCAGAAAACTTTGCCATTTTGACATCAGTGTGCTGAGGGTTAATTGCATATACCTTTCAAACACCAGGACCATTTCCCAAATTTAGTGCAATTTGACCTGTTAATTGCACATATGCTGCTCAATAAACCCCTGTAAACTTAATTCAGTAAAAAGTATTGGTGTCTGTGGAAAAGGTATTCCACAAACAACCAAATTCTCCAGCTTCACAGCCCTATTTGACCTCAGTGCTTCCAGTACAATTCAACATTTAATCTGGTATATGTTGTTTGCCAGATCCTAGTTTCAAATAAGATATAATAGAAGGGAAGTGAAGCAGTGCCTGTTCACTGCAGTATTAATGCTCACCCCTGGTCTTGAGTTGATACTCATGTTATGGTCATTATTAGCCATTGTGCAAAAATATGTGAGCTTAAAAACCGATAAATAAATAATAGATTAATTGCCCAATTTATTTCCAGAAAGTATAAAAATGGCCCTGCTCTGGTTAATGGAATTTTTGTGGCGATTGGATATTTTTCACTAGGAAAGTGGTTATTCAATTAAGAGAGTTTTGTTCCACAACAATCAGCCCACACTCATATTTATACCATGATTACCTATTCTACTATATATAAAAAGCCTATGACATAAATTTTAGCTTTACACACCAACCGTGGTGAACATGGCTGCAATGGGATTTCAACAGTTTAAATTTACACCTGCAGTGGAACTACATCCAAATTGACCTTTGGTGACCTCGACTAGAATGCAAACTTGTCTAAATTTATCGCTTGTCACCTCGCGAAGAGTGCAATGAAACCAGCAATTATTATTACATTTTTAAATTAGTTTACCTCATGAGATACCAGATACCAAAAATTAACAAGCATGCATTGCCTCAAGTTGATAAAGCATCCATAACTCGAAATAGTATGTTATGTTATTAAAGTGAAAGAGGCTCGTGATTTGTAAGTTTCTTTTTCCTTTTGTTTCGGCGATAAAATTGACAGCAGAAGTACTGCCCACCAGTGCTCATGTAAACAAAAACAGATTCGCATGTGTAAATATTGTATTATTTAACATTTAAACTCTTATCAATCTGACAATCATGGTATAAATAAAATATACCCAAAGTAGCTTGGTGTACCAAACACTTTTAACATTAATTAGAAACACAGGCCAGATTCTAGATCTGGGCGCAGTAGCTCTTAAAATTGATTGATTACTCTGGCATCTTAAACATATGGCTCATAAACCTTCACTGGAATGAGCTCATTGAGATCCATCCAACGAGGGTGCCATAAGCTATGTTTATGAGGCAAAAAAATGAAAATTTTTAATTATTCATGAAATTTCAAGTCTGCTTGTCATGTTGGGTAAAGGGTTATGGTGTAAAAATGTTCATATATCTTTCTTTTTTGCAGCTTTTTCAAACACCACTGTTATTTTCATGGTGGGAGTAGGAATGATGCTTATGTTTGTATTTGTGGAAGGTAAATCTTCAGTATTTTTGTTTGTTTAGTATTTAGTTTCTACAGGCAGATTCTTTCATGCATAGGCCTCTACACTAGCTCAATCCTTCACCAGAAACATACTCGAGAGGTGTCAAAAGCTATGTTTTTGAGGCAAATGTGTAAATTGTTAATTATTCTAGAATGCAGAAGACACTTCCACAAAAACTTTTGTTTGAAAAATATTTATTGGAAATAAATATTGTTTAAACTAAAGTTTTTTTTGGCAAGTGCCATCTGCTATCACAGTTGAGTAAAGGGTTAAGCTGTAAGAATGTTCTTTTTATTTCCAGCTTTTTCAAACACTTCTGTTATTTTCAAGGTGGGAGTAGGAATGGTGCTTATGTTTGTGTATGTGGAAGGTAAATCTTTAGTATTTAGTTAGTTGAGCATTTGAGCATGTAGTTTTCACAAGTTGATTCTTTTATGAGTTGGCCTCTACAGTAAATTAGTCCTTTATGTGTGATAGACGCAAGTGCAGTTGTACCCGGCTGTGCATGCAATTTGGAATGTGGCCAGCAGGAAATCTCATGCCTGCAAAAAGTCTGGTGTGTGCTAGAGCTGGGAAGTTGTGGGATTTACACTGCAGTTTCGTTTTTCTAAATGAAAAACCTTGGTTGCGGTTTTGGTTGTCCGTGAGCATATAGAAACTATCTGTATATACCTATCAGATTGGCCCTATAATTACAACATCTTCCACTAACAACTAACAAGGCATCTTCTGTTGATTGTATCAGTTGAATAAATAATTATAACATGTCTATGCCTGTAATGTTGTAAAATATCAGGGGAAAAAAACCCAAAACTGTGTTTACGAGAACCGACCGACCCTAAAAAATTATGCCGACCCTCAAAATTTTATCAAGTAAAAGTCGCCCATTTAGGTCATTGTAACCCTAAATGTCCATCCGACTTCAACAGTGAATTTGAAACCGATTTTGATGTTCAAGCTTTCAAAATTACATGTAGAAATAAATATATTGGACAGTATAAATGAAGAACAAGTGGAAAGTATAGTTCATCAAAAGAAACCCCTGCATTTGATAAACTGATGAACATTTTACAATGGTTCAGCCTTGGTGTTGACAGGTCAAGAATATTAATGAATTCGTGTTGATGTTCGTGTAAGTCTTGGCTTACTGTCTTGAAACTGTCATTGGTGCAAGTATAGTGTACAACAGTTTGGGTTTTTAATTCCATTCAAATGTATACAGAAATGGTTTGACGGTGGCCAGCAGATTTGTTGATATTGCATTTATTATAAAGTGAATTATGTGCATTCTGGTAATTCAATATTACGATATTTGCGATTGTGTTTATTGGAGTGTGGTTGCGATTTTCGGTAGTCTTTCACTACCGATCCCGAGTCATTCCCGACCTGTGGTTGTGGTTAGTGGTCTAGTGCATGCACTGCTAAATTGTACACATTGACTAAACACAGAAAAAAATAGAATACTGTGATCAGTTATAATCTTTCATTCAACATGGATATAAAATGACATCTTTGGTTGGTTGACTTGGTCTGAATCAGAGGCATATACAAATTTTTGGGAGTGCATTTTGTAATTGTAACCCAACTTGCAAAAAAAATTTTTGAACTTGCAAAAATTAATCCAGAGAATGACTGGTAAAGAGCTAGATTAACTATCTGTATGCTGATGTTAAAATAACAAACTTTCAACATGCAAATTTTTCACATAATGCAGCTTGGAATTTAACCAATTCCATCTTGTCTGACAGAGCTCTATGAGCCCTGTGAAGCAAGATTGAGTCTGTTAAATCCGTAGTTGCATTTTTGGAATAATTTGCTGGTTGAAATTTCTGTGTTTTGACATCAGCATGCAGAGGGTTCATTTTTGGTAGTCAGAATTTAATTATTTTTAATGATTTTGTTAAAACCTTTTTGGAGAGTGTCAAAATGTCTTGAATTCAGTTTATAAAATCGCAGAGGCACCCTGATTTACACCGATATCAGAGCAGTCAATCAAAATTGTATTTTTTAAGCAAATCTAGTAACAGGGGGTGAGGTGAATGACAAATGGGGGCGGCTGGAACCCTGATCAAAATCTCGTTGTTGGTCTTCAGATTTGTGAGGATCTGGGTCAACTAGTAAACCATGGACACATGAATGAAATATAACTCAACTCTGGAGGTAGAATAAACATGAAGTTATATATTGTGGTCTGGATGATTTGTCAATGTTGCATTGATTCACAATAATTCATGACCCATTCTGTGTCGTATTTCAACACATTTTGAGTGTAGTAGACAGTCACATAAGAATTGAATGCAACATTTTGAATAATGAGAAGATGTGTGTGCAAATTTTTCCACTGTGCAGCTGAATGTAGTACAATATTTTTATACTGTACAAATGACCCAGACATAGCTGGTGCAAACTCTTAAAAATCTAGGGCCAAACACAAATTTTGCCCCCCAATCCCCAAAATTTGCATCTAAAACCGAAAAAATCATGTCCTAAATGGTCCTCCATACTTTCCCTCCACTGCGCATGCGCAGTGTCAAGGAGGTCTCGAAATTGGCGCCAATTATCATTCTTTGTTTGGCCCTTCATCAGTTCACATCTGACTGATATTTGTGCTTGTAAATCTCAGTTTAAATGATGCCAAACACATAAATATTAGAGAAATGGTGGATCTAAAGAGGAAATAGAAGGAGGAGAGGAAAAATGAGTGGCAGGAAATAATCAGGGCTGTAACTTAAAATTTTTTTACGAAATTATGTTATGTTGCCTAATTTCGAGGCATGGGCCTGTTGTTGTCATTCTTGCTATAAAGTTACACTGCTTGTTCAGTGTTTCCTCTCTCCCTTTCCTTTAAGTCCCCCTTGCTATTCTCCCATGCTTTTGGCATATTTTCTGTAATATTATTACTAAAATTTCTTGGGAGTTTTAGCTGGGTAACAGAATGAATTCTGTTCTTTTCCCCATGTTTACGTCCTCACCCATGGGTGTTTAGGCGTAGTGTTCTGCATCTACCATCTGATGTTCTGCAGTTTCTTCCCTGGAAGTCTCTGTTTTGCATCTGATAGTGTGTTATTGGTAACTGATTTCGGGCCATGGTTATCAGTGCCTGGAGTCATGTTGCTGGTGTTTATACACTTCTTGTTTACATTGACAACAGTCTCTGTGGAGGGGGATTTCTTGTCTTTGTATTAGCTTAATCATAACAAGATACATTATTATTATATGTAAGTGTTGCATTAATTTTTTAAAATATTTTAAAAATTTTTGTCCACACTTAGGCTTCTTGGGATCCATTGGGGCTCAATGTTACTTTTCAGAAACTTGGGCTTTTCTGAAAAAATTTTTTTTTGATTTCAATTATTTTTTCTATGTTAATGGATAATGTTCTTATGTATATTTGTTTTCAGGGGTTGGTGCAAGTACTAGGACTTTATGTATTCTTTTCACAATGAAAGGATATTGTTCAAATTGTAATAAGAGGAAATCTTCCTCTGACTTTCATAATCATTGTATTAATTGTAGTCAGTGTACTCGCACTAACTCCTGTTCAGTATGTGTCAATTGAGATGACAAACATTGGAAACGTGTGTCACGGTATGTTGTTAGCGGGGAAAAGGCCATGCCGGTCCTTTCTCTGCAGAGTCACTCTAGTTTATCAATCTCTATTTCAGAGGAACAAGAACTACAGATTTAACAGATTCAATCTTGCTTCACAGGGCTCATAAAGCTCTGTCAGACAAGATGGAATTGGTTAAATTCCAAGCTGCATTATGTGAAAAATTTGCATGTTGAAAGTTTGTTATTTTAACATCAGCATACAGATAGTTAATCTAGCTCTTTACCAGTCATTCTCTGGATTAATTTTTGCAAGTTCAAAAATTTTCTTGCAAGTTGGGTTACAAGTACAAAATGCACTCCCAAAAATTTGTATGTGCCTCTGATTCAGACCAAGTCAACCAACCAAAGATGTCATTTTATATCCATGTTGAATGAAAGATTATAACTGATCACAGTATTCTATTTTTTTCTGTGTTTAGTCAATGTGTACAATTTAGCAGTGCATGCACTAGACCACTAACCACAACCACAGGTCGGGAATGACTCGGGATCGGTAGTGAGAGACTACCGAAAATCGCAACCACACTCTGTGATGTCTTCCAAAAGTGTGCCTCCGTCGTCACAGTTAAATGAAGAGCTAGTGGCAAAAGTACTCATGGAAATACGTCAATTGCCTAAGAGGTCCCTAGTAGGATCGACGGTGTTGGCGTCCGCTAGCTCGCCTGGTGTAGCGTCCATTCATCGAATGGTTCGGCAGCCAGCTTCGTCCGTTGCGGTCCAGGAAGGAGATTTGGGTGATGCGAGCACTATAAATAGACAAAGTGCACACCCAGTGATGACGGATCAGAGGAGAGAACGGAGGAAGCCTATTAGTCCGGTTCCTAGCTCGTCCAGATCCATCCGGGCTGTGAGCGAGAGAGATCCCTCTCTCGTACAACAACATCTGGGACCGGATGTTGTGGTACAAAACGTTTCACATTCGGAGCATACGTCTGCAGCTCGGGACGCTCCGTTATATAGACAGTCCGGAGAGACTGTCGATAAGGCTTCCTCATCCTCACGGCAGCGCACACGACCGCACCTTGGCTACGTGACCACAGATATCCAGCCAGCTTCGCCAGTCAGGGATTTCATGGCGACCAAGTCACGCCATCCGGTAGCTAGGGACACGAGGCCTGTAGACTCTGGACGTTCGCACAAGAGAAGTATGCAGGAGTCAACGTACACGGAGCTTCCAGCGGCAAAGCGACGTAAGACCGCTACTCCACAGGCCTCAGTGACGGACGTGCTATCCCAAATAGCACAACTTATCGCAGCATCCCAGCAAACGACAGAATCTCTGTCGGATCAGGAATTATCTGACGACGCTGGGTCGGTACGCTCCGCTGAAGCGTCAGGTACGGACAACCGAGAACTTCATAGGGTCCGACAGGATGGCGAAAGGGATTCGGAGGATTTGGTGCTTCCCCTTTCGGAACAACATAAAGCTGCTGTAGATTTCATCCGGCATTATCTTCCAGAGGTTGTTCCGTCGGACCAGAATGCTGCGATGCCGGATAAGAGACTGATAGCGTCATTGGACACGGAATTTTTTGATCGGTTCAGGGACATCCCTGAGTTTCCGACACAGTCCAATAATGTCACAAGAACATTCGAATTATTGAACGATGCTATATATAAGCTTGCTACCAAAACAGGCAAGTCTGGTTTCTTGTCCGCAAATGCTCTAAATCTGCCTTTCATTAATTCAAGGAATAAATTCGAAACGGCAGGACAGGACATACCGAGAGTTCCTCTGCGTCTAGGCGACGAGGCTGAAGACTTGGAATTGTCTATACCGTCGTCTATGTCAATTCCAACCACGACGTTGGAAATGACAATAATGTCTAACAGAGTTAACTTAGACGCTTTATCATACGCAGACCACCTTACTAAGGCGTTATCATTTCGTCTTCAAGGGAAAGAATTCCAGGATATACAATCCTCATTAAGACTTCTTTCAAGGGCAGTAGCTTATTCCACATATAACTCCGCCCTTTCAGTGGCAAACCTGGAGTTGATTAGATGTAACGCAGCCCTATCTACATCCACGCGCGTGGATAGTAAGGTGAAGAACTCTCTCAGAGTCGCTTCGGTCTCCAGAGAGGTTCTCTTCGACGGCAAGCTTTCAGCAATCTATGATAAGATAACTAAGAAAGCTTCGGATTCTCTGCTATTCAAATCCGCTTCCAAAAAGTCGGATACAGCAGAAAAGAGTAAGACAGACACTTCTGGGACAAGTACGCCCAAGAGAAGTTCCTATAGAGGTTCTTATACGTCCTCTAGGTCTTATTCTAGAGACCGTCAAGGCAGCGACTCACGTACGGGACGTTATTCTGGCCGAGACAACTGGTCAGATGTCCCTAGGTCGACGGGACGAGGTGCGGGTTGTGGAGGACGTAGTTTCTCCTTCCGCAAGCCTCGCAGGTCCAGGAGGTGATGGTTTGAACCTCTATCGTGTTCCGGTAGGCGGAAGATTATCGAGTTTTATAAACGAGTGGGCGTCAATTACGGACGACCCCTGGGTCCGAGGGGTAATTTCGGAAGGACTAAGAATATCCTTCAAACGAAAGCCTCCATTAACTCGAAGTCCAAAATGGACTCGGCTTCCGTCAAATCCGCAGAAAAGAGATGCTCTTTTATCAGAAGTACAGTCTCTTCTGACGAAGAACACGGTAGAGGTCGTAGAAGACCAGGAATCAACGGGTTTCTACAGCCATCTGTTTCTGGTTCTGAAACCAGATGGCTCGTTCCGTCCAGTCATAGATCTGAGCTGGATAAATAAGCTGATCGTCGCTCCGAAGTTCTATATGGAGACAATTCGATCAGTCAGAACGAGTATTCGGGTGAACGACTATGCTACAAGCATAGATCTCAAAGATGCGTACTTTCACATCATGGTACATCCGACATTCAGAAAGTATCTACGCTTCGCAGTCCTAGGAGTTGTATATCAGTTCCGAGCGATGTGCTTCGGTTTGAACCTAGCGCCCTGGGCTTTCACTCGAATAATGAATCGGTAATGATACATTTCCAAGCTCATTCGTCTGCGGTAACGTCAGCCTACCTGGACGACATTCTTCAGAGGTACGGCAACGAGTTAACGCTTCAGAACGATGTGCAGAATCTGCTTCTATTACTCCGACATCTCGGTTTTATAATAAACGAGGAGAAGTCGGATCTGGTGCCATCCAAGTCATTCACTCATCTGGGAAGGAGCTTCGAGACACACAACAATCTCGTTCGTCTGCCGTTAACCAGAGCGAAATTAATCAGTTGTTACGCTCGCTATTGTCTTCACCCAGACAAAGTCACAGCGAGAGAGTTCATGAGACTGATAGGTCTGTGCGGAGCCGCTGCGGATCTCATTCCGATGGGGCGGTTACGCACTCGTCCTCTCCAAATTTTCTTGACTCAGAATTGGAGTGTAAAGATTCATTCGCTCGATATAGACGTTCTCTTGTCAAATCAAGTGAAACAAGAGATTCAGACTTGGGCAAACATTCAGTGGTCGACTCAGGGAGTTCCACCGCAGTTGCCGGATCCGAGTTTTATGATTATGACGGATGCCAGTCAAACAGGTTGGGGTGCAACATTGATCCCAACGGATTCGAAGTGCCAGGGTCTTTGGGATCCGCAGTTTCTAGGCAAGCACATAACCATCAAGGAAATGATGTCAATTTGGCTTGCACTACGTCATTGGATGAACATTATTCAGAAAGCACATGTCCAAATCCTGTCCGACAATGCGACAGTAGTAGCGTATATCCGGAACCAGGGAGGCACTCATTCCGTTCCGTTATTCAATTTAACGGAAAGAATCCTTCTGTTTGTTCTAGAACACCAAGTTCTGCTTTCGGTCCGTCATATTCCGGGTCGTCTGAATGTATTAGCAGACTCCCTTTCACGGAAGGGTCGCTTGTTGCCGTCAGAATGGACTCTCAACAAACAGGTATTCAATCAGATTTGCTACCAATGGGAGCGGCTAATGATAGACTTATTTGCGACACAACTCAACAATCAGTTGCAGACGTATGTGTCACCATGTCCGGATCCCCGAGCATATGCAGTAGACGCTCTATCGATCTCGTGGGACGGAATGATAGGATATGCGTATCCTCCAGCACCATTGATTCAGCAAATATTGCTAAAGATAAAACAATCACAATGCAAAATTCTGTTGGTAGCATCTCTGTCTCCATAGAGACTGTGGATAAATCTACTCAGGTGTCTGCCGTGGGACTTACCGCGAAAACTTCCTCCACGAGAGGATCTTCTTTCGCAGGGGAAATCGCGTCAACTTCATCACAACCCGCATGGTCTCAACCTTCATGCATTTCCGTTGTGCGGTCCTTCTTGCACGGCAAGCATTTTACAGGACGAGCAGTGGACGCAATTTCTTACTGTAGGAGGACCTCCTCTTCGCTAAACTATGCGGCTAAGTGGAAGGTCTTTCGGCGTTGGTGTAGGGATCATTCTGTAGATATATTTGATCCCTCCATACCAGACATTGCAAACTTTCTAGTATACTTGTTTGACGAGATCAAACTGCAGCCTGTTACTATTAAAGGTTATAGGTCTATGTTATCTGATACCTATGCACACCATGATAGTTTACAAATTGGATCTAATGTTTCTTTATCTAAATTAGTTAGAATCTTCTCGATAAATTGACCTAGAAACCTTAGATTAATTCCTAAATGGAATTTAGCTTGGGTTCTTCTTAAACTAAAAGAAAAGCCATTTGAGTCTCTTGAGACAGTAGATTTCAAATTCTTATCTTATAAGACAGCATTTCTCTTAGCTTTTTCTTCTGCTAGAAGAGTCAGTGAGCTTCATGCACTATCGGTGGACGATTCCCACTATCGTAGTGTCGGGAACACTATTACCTTTACTACTAATGTTGGATTTTTGGCTAAGAATCAGGCTCCTAATAAATATCCGGAACCTATTGTTATTAAGGCCCTTCCGTCTTCAGACGGGCATAGGCCTTTACTCTGTCTGGTTAGAGCTTTACGTATTTATAAACAAAGATCTCAGTTTATCAGAAAGGGACGAAAATGCTTCTTTCTGTCTCTGATGCCTAATAGAAAGGACATTACGGTCCATTCTATTGCTAGATGGATTCAATTAACTATCCGTACTGCTTATGATAATCTATCTTCAACTCAGCAGTCTGTGCTTAAGATTTCGGCTCATAAAGTAAGTGCTCTTTCTACATCTTGGGCTTACGCAAATAGTGTTGCTATTACAGATTTAATGAAGGCTGCATATTGGTCTCAGCCATCCACATTCACAAATTTTTATCTCAGAAATATTGAGTTCATTTCTGGAGACCTGCATTGTTTAGGTCTGTTATCTGTTGCTCAGAATGTCGTCCACTAAACAGTTGCAACTATAGTTATGCAGGCTTTCTGTTCCGGCAGTGACTCCGTCCTGCTGCCCTCTTCGCTCTGGGCTATTTGACCCAGGGCAAGGGGAAGGGAGGGGGGGGGGGGGGTGTTCCCTTAGGTCACCTGCTTTATAGTGAAAAGCAAGGGGATACCTCCTCCGGAGTCATTAATTCTGAGTCGTTACCGGGATGGTTTTAAAGTGTAAAGTTAATGTTTGAAAATTCATTATGTCATATTTTTAAAGTGTAGCTCGGTGTGAAGCATTTGTATATGTCATGTGTCAAACGGGCGTTAATATACAATCCTCGGACACTTTTAAAAGAGTATAAAGAGTCTCAATTCTCTGGACTAACTTTATTTATTGGCTTACTTTAAAAATAATTAGTATAAAGGGTTATACTGGATGTTAATAGAGAACATGAATGTTATTATGCTTAATTATGGAGGGTGTTGTGTCTTTCTAATTTATCATAAAATAAGAAAGATACATGTAAAGCCTAATACTCCTTTTCTCCTCGAGGGGATGACTCTATTTTATATAGTTGAGCTTATTGGATTTTCCTCTATGTCCTAGGCCCTCCAGCCTTTTTACTATTCAGCTATGTCTGGGTCATTGGTACAGTATAAAAATGTTAAAAAATTTATAGTAATTTATATATTTTTTATACTTACCAATGACCCAGACGGGGATGGCCCTCCCTGGAGTTGGGAACTCATACCTCCCCGCTGAGTACATAGCGCTGACCAGGCACTGCTTGTAAGAATGATAATTGGTGCCAATTTCGAGACCTCCTCGACACTGCGCATGCGCAGTGCAGGGAAAGTATGGAGGACCATTTAGGACATGATTTTTTCGGTTTTAGATGCAAATTTTGGGGATTGGGGGGCAAAATTTGTGTTTGGCCCTAGATTTTTAAGAGTTAGCACCAGCTATGTCTGGGTCATTGGTAAGTATAAAAAATATATAAATTACTATAAATTTTTTGACTTTTCAGTCACAATAGTAATACATTGAAGTGAATATAACCAAAATAGCATACAAGTATATGCATTGAACATTCCAGGTACAATTACACCCTCAAGCAATCTGAGGAGGGCAATTGTTCTGCACTCCTTGATTTTCTAGACTGCCAGGCCTGGTTGGGGGAAATGTGTTAAGTTTTCTAACTCGAAAAGGTTGTAGGCACATAGAACACATTGGAACTTAGGGAATGATATGTCAACAAAATACTGTTTACTTGTTTCCTTAATGACTCAAGGCATGTAACTCTATCTGTTGTCTTCTGCATTTGTAAAAACAAAACAATTATTGTATTTCAAATGGGACAAAAACGTTATCTCCACCGACATGTATGGTATATGGAGATTTAATACCTGAATGTCGTTTTTTAAACACCGAACCGCAGTGTTATGTAATAATAAAAAAAAGCTAAAATTTAAAGCCTCACAATTTCAGACTTGTTTTCGAAGACTCTGCAAGCAGGCATGCAGATTTCAGAATGATGTCTGGGAACCCTACAGAACTTACTTTTGGGTTCCGACAAGAACTATCAAGGAAACTATTTTTAGTCCCCCACGGTTTCACCATGAACGGGACTATTGGATTGCACTCCGCTTGTCTGTCCATCTGTCCTTCTGTCCTGTTACCACCTGTATCTCAGAGATGCTTTGGTGCTTTTGTTTCAAATTTTCAGATTTAATGGGGCATTAGGAAAAATTGATGCACATCAATTTTTTTCCCCCCAAAAATTAACAAGATGGCCGACTGGCGGCCATTTGTGTTGGAATTGGTTATACCTTAGACTTCTGAACGACATTTCAGATTTCAATAATTTTTGGTATGGAGGTCTAGCAGCATAAGATAAATAACATATCATACATGTTTTTTCTCATACATAAATTATGGAAATTAGCCTTACTTAACCCTTTTTGGGGTAATATTTTTGTGCGTATTATGTTGCGTACTGTTACCACCTGTATCTCAGAGGGACTTTGATGCTTTTGTTTCAAATGTTCAGATTTGATGGGGCATTAGGAAAAATTGATGCACGTCAATTCTTTCTGAAAAAAATTCAAGATGTCCGACTGGTGGGCATGTTTGTTGGAAATTGCATGTAATTGGTTATATGCTCAGAACTTCTGAACGACATTTCCGATTTCATTAATTTTTGGTATGGAGGTCTAGCAGCACATGATAACATATCGTACAGGTTTTTTTCTTGTGCATAAATTATGCAAATTAGCCTTATTTAACCTATTTTTCGGGTAATATTTTTGTGCATATTATGTTGTGTACTGTTATCACCTGTATCTCAGAGATGCTTTCACACTTTTGTTTAAAATTTTCAGATTTGATGGGGCATTAGGAAAAATTGATGCATGTCAATTTTTTCTGAAAAAAATTCAAGATGTCTGACTGGCAACCATTTTTGTTAGAAATTGCATGTAATTCATTATACAATCAGAACTTCTGAATGGCATTTCCGATTTCAATAATTTTTGGTGTGGCGGTCTAACAGCATAAGATAAATAACATATCATACAGGTTTTTTTTATCGTGCATAAATTATGCAAATTAGCCTTACTTAACCTTTTTCTTGGGTAATATTTTTGTGCGTATTATGTTGTGTACTGTTTCCACCTGTATCTCAGAGATGCTTTCACGCTTTTGTTTCAGATTTGAAGTGAAGAGACATAAGATAAATAACATATTATACAGGTTTTTTTTCTTGTGCATAAATTATGCAAGTTAGCCTTACTTAACTTGTTTACAGGTATGCTTCCAGTAAAACCACAGAAATATGGGTAATATTGGGACTAGTTTGTTGAGTTGTTCCTTTGATATCCATATTTGTTTGGGTTTTATTGAGGAAATGTCGATATATTTCACAGTAAACCACCTACAGTGGAGGACGATTGTCTGATCACTGACGATCGGCATTGCACTTGTTATTTCTTATTTCTTCTATACCCATTTTCTTATCCTGGTTTCCAGTTTAAAACCTACAAATGTTTAAGAAGGACCTAGAATATGAAGTGGTTTGCTTTTTTATGAGAAGGTGAATACATTTGATGAAATAAAAAAGTGAACCAAATTATCTGTATTTTCATTTGTGTGCTTGTGTATTTTGTGCCCATGAACACTCAATTTAATTGCAACAGATGAACTGAGGCAATAATGACTTAGATGAGCGTATACAACATTACTTGCTAGTGAAAAAAGATAACAAATAAAAACAATCATAACATGTCAATGAAATAATTATTTTGTTTTTTAACTTTAAAGGTGAACAAATAGAAAAATAATTAAATAAAAATTCTTCGGGCATTCTGATTTGGACAGGGCAAATCATCCAAGTGTGAAATGTCCTGTTTACGAAGGTAATGATAATAAATTGATTGGGATGAAATGTCTGTTAACCGTGGATATAAATAAAGCTTCAACACACTTCTTCTCCTGGATTCTGCATGGACTACTTTGAAATTGGAAGAAAATATCTTGCATTTCAGTAAAGAAATTTTTCTCTCATCAGCAGTTTCAGTTATAAAGTGTGATTTTGTTATTGTTTTCAATGATACAGTTTCAGGTGTTTGATTTCGCATGGTTATGTTGTCAAACACGCTGAAATTTGGTGCATTCGATTTTAGTAATTAAGAATCAGAAACTGTTGGAACACACATGCTCAACAATCTGAATCGACTAAGACTGTCAAAATGAGAGTACAGTTGTTACTGTTACAAATTGGATCACTGTTTCATCGATGATAAATAATACAATTTTATTTAGTCTTGTCAGAAAACTTTTGTGTTTTAAGTGCCCCTTGTTAAAAGCAAAATGCTAAAAAAGATTGTGGGAACCCATTTTTCATTGCAATAATTTTAGCCTGACGGAACCTGCATGGAAATGGATTGATTGTTTCTATGAACTCTGCATGCCTGTGCAACCCAATAAAAATGTTCAAAAAGGGGGTTTAATTTCAACGAGGGATTGCCTGTGAACCAAAACCTCTTTTTTCTTCTATCTTACCTGCTACTGAAAAGTGGCATTACATAAATTTTTATACTGTACCAATGACCCAGACTTAGCTGGTGCTAACTCTTAAATTCTAGGGCCAAACACAAATTTTGCCCCCCCAATCCCCAAAATTTGCATCAAAATCAAAAAAATAGATGTCCTATGTGGTCCTCCATACTTTTGTCAACTGTGGATGCGCAGTGTCCAGACAGTACTGAAATTGGAGCCAAATCCTCATTCTTTGTTTGGCCCTTCAATAATTAACATCTCACTGATATCTGTGCTTATAATCTCAGTTAAAATGATGCCAGACACAAAATCATGAAAGAAATGGTGGATCTAAGGATGAAATAAGAGGATGAGAGGAAGAAACAGTGGAAGGATGTGTTCAGGGCTGTAACTTATGCAAAATTATTTCATGTTCCCTAATTTCGGGGCATAGGCCTGATGTTTACATTCTTGTTATGCAATTTCCACAGTTTGTTCAGAGTTTCCTATCTCCCTTTCCTTTATACCCCCCTTGCTATTCTCCCATGCTTTTGGCATAATTTTTGTAATTTTTTTTACTGAAATTTCTTGGGAGTTTTGGCTTGGTAACAGAATGTTTATTCTGTTTTTCCCCACGGTTACGTCCTCACCCTAGGGTGGTTAGGCATTTCGGTCATGCATCTACCATCTGATGTACTGCAGTTTCTTCTCAGGAAGCCTCTGTTTTACATCGGATAATGTTAAAATTGGTTACTGATTTCGGGCCATATTTCAGTGCCTGCAGTCTTGTTTCCAGTTTTTATTCACTTCTGTTTATGTCGACAACAGTTACTTCTGACAGTGATTCCTTGTCTTCTATTAGTTCTACTCATAGCCAGATACATTCATATTGTCCGTAAGTGTAACATTAATTGTTAAACATGTTTTAAAAATTTTTGTCCACACTTAGGCTTTTTTGGGATCCATTTGGGCTCATCATTCCCATTGGAAACTTGGGCTCATCTTGAAAATTTTTCGAAATTTTTTTTTTCTTTTGAATTAATTTTCGAAATGTTTGTAATGGATTATTATTATTATGTATCTTTGTTTTCAAGGGTTGGTGCGAGTACGATGACTGTTTAATATTTTTTCAAAATGAAAGAATATTGTTCAATTGTAAATCGAGGAAGTCTTCCTCTGATTCTCATGTTCATTGTATTTGTTGTAGTCTGTGTACTCACACTAATTCTTGCTCAGTGTGTGCCAATTCAGATGACAAACGTTGGAGATGTGTGTCACGGTATATTGCTAGTGATGAGAGGTCCATGCCGGTCCTCTCTCCACAGGGTCACTCTAGTTTTTTCAGTCTCTTTTTCAGAGGAACAAGAACAGGGTGATGTTTCCGTGATGTCTTCAAAAGTGTGCTTCCGTCGTCGCAATAATGAGCTAGCGGCAAAGTGCTCAAGGAATGCGGCAAGTGCCTAAGAGGTCCCACGTAGGATCGACGGTCACTTGTTGCACGCTAGCTCCCCCAGTGAAGCAATCATTCATGAAATGGTTGTGATGCCGGGTTCGTCCGTTGTGGTCCAGGAGAGAAGAAGGGGTGTTGCGAGCACTATAATCTCGGATCACGCACACCCGGCGACGACAGATCGGAGGATGGAACGGAGGAAGCCAGTCAGTCCAGTAGCTAGCTCATCCAGGTCTACCCGGACCGCGAGCGAGAGAGGACCCCTCTCTCTTACAACAACATCTGGACCCAGATGTTGTTGTATGTAACGTTCGTTAGTCGGAGCATACGTCCACTCCTCCTGCTTGGGACGCTCCGTCGCATAGACAGTCCTACACGGCTTGTCTATTGGCTTCCTCATCCTCACATCAGCACACCTGACTGCACCTTGGCTATGTGACCAGGAGTCGACGTCGACCAGGTCACGCCATCCGCTAGCCAAGGACACGAGGCCTTTCCAGTCGGGACGTTCGCATATGAGAAGTATGCAGGAATTAATGTCCTAGGAGCTTCCAGCGGCTAAATTACGTAAGACCGTGGCTCCACAGGCCTCCATGACGGACTTGCTATCACAGATAGCTCAATTCATCGCAGCATCCCAGCAGCCATCAGAAACTTTTTCAGTAAAGAAACTGTCTGAGCAAACTGGGTCAGTTCACTCCCCTGCAGAGTCAGAAAGGGATGACCGAGATTCTTATGTGGTCCAGGCAGATGGTAAAAGGAAATCAGCACATCTAAAATTTTCCCTTTCCGAACAACTTAAGGTGGCCGTAGATTTCATCCAGCATCACCTTTTAGAAGTTGTTTCTCCAGACCAAAATGCCGCGTTACCTGATAAGAAACTGAAAGCGTCACTGGACACAGATTTATTCATCCAGAAGAGGGACATTGAGCCTGACTTTCCGACCCAGTCCAGAAATGTCACGGATATTTGTTCTTGACGCTATATTCAAGCTAGCCTTTAAGACTGGCAAATCAGGTTTCTTATCGTCTCATGCTCTACAGCTGCCTTTCATCAATCATAGAAATAGATTTGAAACGGCAGGACAGGGCGTGCCGAGAGTTCCTCTGCGTTTAGACGACCAGGTAGACGACTTGGAATTGTCATTGCCGGCGTCTATGTCGATTTATCCAGTACGCTGGTGACGACTATCTTGTCTAACAGAAAAATCAGTTTAGACGCATTATCTTACGCAGATCACCTTACCAGAGCGTTATCATTACGTCTCGAAGGAAAGAATTCCAGGATTTTCAAAACTTCCTTGAGAGTTCTTTCGAGGGCCATAGCATTTTCTACGTATAACTCCGCCCTTTCAGTGGCAATACGGAGTTAGTCAGACGTGATGCTGCTCTGGCTGTATCCACAAGAGTGGATAGTAAGGTGAAAAAAACTCTTCCAGTCGCTCCGGTCTCAGGAGAACTTCTCTTCGACGGTAAGCTTTCTACAATCTATAATCAGATTACTAAGAAAGCTTCGGATTCTCTGCTTTTAAATCCGCTTTGAAAAAGTCAGACTCATCAGGGAGGAGTAAGGCAGGCACTTCGGGGGATGAATACGTCCAAAGGAAGTTCCTATAGAGGATCTAAGAAAGCCTCTATGTCTTACTCCGGAGACCGTCAGAGTAGCGACTCAGATAGGGGTCGTAATGCAGGCCGAGATAACCGGTCAGACGCCCCTAGGTCGACTGGGCGAGGTGCGGGTCGTGGAGGACGTGGTTTCTCCTCCCGCAACGCTCGCAGGGCCAGGAGGTGATGGTCTAAACCTCTATTGCTTTCCAGTGGACGGAAGGTTGTCGAGATTCTTAAGCAATTGGTTGTCAATTACGGACGACCCATGGGTGCAAGGGGTTATTTCCGAAGGTCTAAACTGTCCTTCAAGGAGAAACCTCCGTTAACTCGAAGTCCATGCTGGTCTCAGCTTCCGTTAAACGTTCAGAAGAGAGATTCACTTCTATCAGAAGTTCAATCTCTTCCTCACAAGAATGCTATAGACGTCGTAGAAAACCAGGAATCTCCAGTTTTCTACAGTCACCTGTTCCTGGTTCCAAGACCAGACGGCTCGTTTCGTCCAGTTATGGATCTGAGCTGGATAAACAAGTTGATCGTGGCTCCAAAATGTTATACGGAGACCATCCGATCGGTCAGAGCGAGCATTCGAGTGGACGATTATGCTGCGAGCATAGATCTCAAGGATGTGTACTTTCACGTCACGGTACAACCCGGCGTTTAGAAAGTACCTTCGTTTTGCTGTCCCAGGAGTTGTTTTCAGTTCCGAGCAATGATGCTCTGGTCTGAATCTAGCACCCTGGGCCTTCACTCGAATAATGATCTCGGTAATGACTCATTTCCGAGCTCATTCGTCTGTGGTAACGTCGGCCTACTTGGACGACATTCTTCAAAGTTACGGCAGCAAGTTAACGCTTCAGAACGATGTTCAGAGTCTGCTTCAATTGCTCCGATGTCTCAGTTTCATAGTAAACGAAAAGAAGTCAGATCTAGTGCCGTCCAAGTCATTCACCCACATGGGAATCAGCTTAGAGACACACAACAATCTCGTTCGTCTGCCGTTAACCAGAGCGATATTAGTCAGTTGTTACGCTCGCTTTTGTCTTCACTCAGATGTAGTAACAGCGAGAGAATTCATGAGACTGACAGGTTTGTGCAGAGTCGCTGCGGATCTTATTCCGATGGAAGGCTACGCACTCGTCCACTCTAGATATTTTTTCTCAGAATTGGAGTGTGAAGACTCATTCACTTGAAACGAACATCGTCTTGTCCAATCATGTGAAACATGAGATTCAGACTTGGGCAGATATTCAGTGGTTAACTCAGGGAGCACCACTGCAACTGCCGGATCCGATTTTATGATATTGACAGATGCGAGTCAAACAGGTTGGGGCGCAACTTTGAGCCCATCAGATTCAAGGTGCCAGGGTCTTTGGGATCCTCAGTTCCTAAACAAGCACATAAACATCAAAAGATGATGTCAATTGGCTTGTGCTTCGTCAGTGGATGAAGATCATTCAGAATTTGCATGTTCAATTTCTGTCAGACAATTCGACAGTAGTAGCGTATATTCGGAACCAGGGAAGCACTCATTCAATCTAACGAAAAGAATCCTTCCTTTTGTCCTAGAGCATCAAGTTTCTCTGTCGGTCCGTCATATTCCGGGTCGTCTGAACGTTCTAGCAGACTCCCTTTCTCGGAAAGGCCATATGTTGCCGTCAGAATGGACTCTCAACAAACGAGTATTCAATCAGATTTGCTACCTATGGGATCGTTCTATGATAGACGTATTTGCGACGCATTCCAACAATCAGTTGCAGACGTATGTGTCGTCATGCCCAGATCCTTGAGCGTTTGCAGTAGATGCTCTCTCGATCTCTTGGGACAGAATGATAGGATACGCGTATCCTCCAGCTCCGTTGATTCTGCTGATATTGCTAAAATCAAGCAATCTCACTGCAAGATCCTATTGGTAGCATCTCTGTCACCCCAGAGACCATGGATAAATCTACTCAGGTGTTGGTTGTGGGACATTCCGCGGAAGCTTCCTCCACGGGAGGACCTTCTTTCGCAGGGGAAATCGCGCACACTGCATCACAACCCGCTAGGTCCCAACCTTCACGTATTTCCGTTGTGCATTCCTTATTGCACGGCAAGCATTTTACAGGACGAGCAGTGGACGCAATTTCTAACTGTAGGAGGACCTCCTCTTAGCTGGAAGCTTTTCTCTTGATGGTGAAGGGATCATTCTGTTGATTTTATGATCCCTCCATTCCAGACATTGCTAATTTTTTGGTCTACTTGTTTGACGAGATCAAACTGCAGCCAAATACTATTAAGGGTTATAAGTCTATGCAATAGGATACCTATCCTCATCATGATAGCTTACAGATTGGATCTAATGTCTCTTTATTTAAGTTAGCGTAAAACTTTTCGATAAATAGACCTAGAACCCTTAGGTTAATTCCTAAGTGGAATTTAGCTTGGGTTCTTCTGAAGCTAAAAGAAGCGCCATTTGAACCTCTTGATACAGGGGATTTCAAATACTTATCTTATAAGACAGCTTTTCTCTTAGCCTTCTCTTCTGCTGGAAAAGGTAGTGAGCTTCATGCACTATCTGTTGTTGATTCTCACTATCGTAGTTTTGGTAAATCTATTACATTGACTACTAATGTTGGATTTTTGGCTAACAATCAGGCTCCTAATAAGTACCCTGAACCTATTGTTTAGGCTCTTCCATCTACAGACGGTCATAGGCCTTTGCTTTGTCCAGTCAGAGCTATGCGTATTTACAACGTAGATCTGAATTTATCAGAAAGGAACGTAAGCATTTCTTTCTGTCTTTGCTGCCCAATAGAAAGGACATTATGGTCCATTCAATTTCAAGGTGGATTCAGTTAACTATCTGTACTGCTTATGATAAATTATCTTCATCTCAGCAGTCTGTGCTTAAGATTTAGGTGCATGAAGTAATAGCGCTGTCTACATCTTGGGCTTATGCGAATAGTGTTGCTATTACCGATTCGATGAAGGCTGCATTTTGGTCTCAGCCTTCCACATTCCCAAATTTTTATCTTAGAAACATTGAGTCCATTTCTGGCGACCTGCATTGTTTAGATCCGTTATCTGTTTCTCAGAATGTCATCCACTAAACAGTTGCAACTATAGTTATGCAGGCTTTCTGTTCCAGTAGTGAGTCTGCCCTGCTGTCCTCTTCGTTCTGGGATATTTGACCAAGGGGAAGGGGGGGGGGGGGGGATGGTGTTCCCTTATATCACCTGCTTTATAGTGAAAAGCAAGGGAATACCTCCTCTGGAGTCAGTAATTCCGAGTCGGTGCCAGGATGGTTTTAAAGTGTAAAGCTAATGTCAATCTCATTATGTAATAATTTTAAAGTGTAGCTCGGTGTGAAGCATTTGTATATGTCACGTGTCATACAAGCTCTAATATACAATCCTCAGACACTTTTAAAAGAGTATAAAGAGTCTCATTCTCTGGACTATCTTTATTTATTGGCTTTCCTTTAAAAAGATTAGTATAATGGGTTATACTGGATGTTAACTGGTAGAGTGCTGGAAGCCCATATTTGGGCTTTATTCTGAAGTACAGTTACTGCAACTTAGAGGATTTGAATTCAGTGGTTGGGCTTCATATTATCTTTGAAGTGATCTTATTTAGTCTGTTAAGATTTACCCTGTTACAATTTATAGGAGAGTGCCTGTTGGCAGTCTTCTATAAATTGTAACAGGGCAAAGACATGTAAATAAATTTTGGTGGCCAAAATAATCTAGCACTCTACCAGTTAATAGAGATCATTGATGTTATTGTGCTCAATTACGGAATGGTATTATGTCTTTCTTTTTTGGTATAAACAAAGATACATGTAAAGCCTGTTCTCTTCTCCTGGAGGGGATAATTTGGTTTACATGTAATTGAGTCTATTGGATTTTCCTTTATGTCCTAGGCCCTCCAGCCTTTTTTCTATTCAGGTAAGTCTGGGTCATTGGTACAGTATAAAAATGTTAAAAAATTTATAGTAATTTATATATTTTTTATACTTACCAATGACCCAGACGGGGATGGCCCTCCCATGAGTTGGGAAGTCATACCTCCCCACTGATTACATAATGCTTACCAGGCACTGGTTGTAAGAATGAGGATTTGGCTCCAATTTCGGTAGTTCCTGGACACTGCACATGCGCAGTGGACAAAAGTATGGAGGACCACATAGGGCATCTATTTTTGGATTTTGATGCAAATTTTGGGGATTGGGGGGGCAAAATTTGTGTTTGGCCCTAGAATTTAAGAGTTAGCACCAGCTAAGTCTGGGTCATTGGTAAGTATAAAAAATATATAAATTACTATAAATTTTTTAACTTTTGTGCCATAGGAGCAGTCCTGTGGTATTCTGATATAAAATTATTACTCTAGAAAGTTCTATCTGGTTGTTACAATAATCTTCAAGGGGGAGTGATGTGCAGATAGCACAACCAAAAAACAATCCAGGAGTGCTTTATTTTTATTTTCTGGAGGTATTCGGATTATGTTTCCATGCACGATTCTGGAATATTTGGTTTAAATCTAAATTGTTTATCGATGTCTGCCATACTGTCAGGCCACCAGTCTAATTCTGTAAGGAATTTGATGCTGTTATTGTCTTTTTGTTTACCCTTTTTTGTGGAGTTTGCACATAGACTACCATTGGTGAAAACATAGACTACCATTGGTGAAAATAAAGCCCCTTTACTCAAAAAGATATGGAGATATTCAAGACTACCATTGGTGAAAATAATGCCCCTTCACTCATAAAGATATGGAGATATTCATTCATACCCTTGCTATGTATCTTTCTATCATTAAGTATTGAATTTTCCTTGAAAACATCAAGATGTTAACACAATAGGTGGAACTACACGGGATAATCACGAAACTACAGCTGGGTTGAGTCGTCATTCCTAATGGTAATGAATAAAAAATTTAGTAAAATGTGTCGATTGAGCTACATTTCTTGTGTTGGATCAAGGAAAATTATTTACTGGGAATTATGACACTTCCGACAGCCAGGGTCACCTCCTGTTGGACAGTTTTACGAGTGGAGGAAGCCGGTGAACCACTGAGCAATGACAAGCAACTGCCATACTCCCCAACATTCTAACTCCACACAAGCAGGATTAGCATTAGTTGAAGACAAGTGCACCATTGACGTGCAGTATGCCTTAGTACACAGTGCCACCATGCCACCACGGGAGCAATCAGGAAGAAGTGCCTTGCCTAAGGACACAACACAATTACCCCTGGTGGAGATCGAACCGTGTACCTTTGAAGTTCAATGCCACTGAGGCACTGCACTCCCTGGATCAAACAAAAAGAATATTTTTATACTGTACCAATGACCCAGACTTAGCTGGTGCTAACTCCACAAAAACCAGGGCCAAACACAAATTTTGCCCCCCAATCCCCAAAATTTGCATCCAAAACAAAAAGAAATCATGTCCTAAAGGACCTCCATAGTACGACTCTACTGCGCATGCGCAGTGACGCAGTCATCCCGAAATTGGCGCCAAATATCATTCTCTGTTTGGCCCTTCATCAGTCAACATCTCACTGATCTTTGTGCTTGTAAATCTCAGTTTAAAGGATGCCAGACACGTAATTCTTGGAGAAAATGTGATTCTAAGGAGGATAGAAGGAGGAGAGGAAAAAAGAAGTGGCAAAAAATAATCAGGGCTGTACTTAAAATTTTTTGTTGAAATTATGTTAAGTTGCCTATTTTCGAGGCAAATGCCTCTTGTTGTCATTCTTGCTAATTGTTGCACTGCTTATTCAGTGTTTCCTCTCCCCTAACCTTCTAAAGTCCCCCCTTGCAATTCTCCCATGCTTTTGGCATATTTTTGAGAAGTTTCATTTCTAAAATTCCCTGGGAGAGTTGCTTGGTTACAGAATGTTTTCTGTTATTTTCCCCATAGTTACGTTTTCACCCTTGGGTGTATAACGTTTGTGTTCTGCATCTTCCATCTGATGTTCTGCAGATTCTCCCCTGGGAGTCTCTGTTTTGCATCAGATAGAGTGTAATTGATGACTGATTCCGGGCCAGTTTTTTCAGTGCCTGGAGTCATGTTTTCTACTGTGTTTACACTGTTTGTTTTCATTGGCAACAGCCTTTTTTGAGGGGGGCTGTTTGCCTTTGTGGTAGTTTATCTCATTATAAGATACATTTATATTATCCTAAAGTGTCTCATTAATTATTTTATATAATTTTAAAATTTTTGACCACACTTTGCCATCGGATCCATCGGGGCTCAACGTTACTTTTCAGCAACTTGGGCTTCTCTGAAAAAATATTTTTTCAAAATTATTTTGTTTTGCAATTGTTTTTTCATTTATTAATGGATCATGTTATTATGTATCTTTGTGTCAGGGGTTTTTGCGAGTAACTAGGACTTATTGTTGTTCTTTTACAATGAAGGGACTTTGTTCAAATTGTAATAGGAAGAAATCTTCCTCTGACTTTCATGATTATTGCATTAATTGTAGTCAGTGTTCTCGCATTAATTCCTGTCCTGTATGTGAACATTGGGATGAGAAACATTGGAAACGTGTGTCACGATATGTTGTTTCTGGAGAAAGAGCGATGCCAGCTCTTTCTCCACAAGGTCACTCTACTCTCTCAGTTTCTATTTCAGAGGAACCAGAACAGGGTGATGTTTCCATGTTATCTTCTTCAAGTGTGCGTCCGTCGTCACAAATAAATACAGAGCTAGCGGCAAAAGTGCTCATGGAGATTAGACAAATGTCGTCCGCTAGCTCGCCCGGTGTAGTGTCCATTCACCGAATGGTTCGGCAGCCGGGTTCGTCCGATGCGGTCCAAGAGGAAATTTTGGGTGATGCGAGCACTATAAAAATAATAGATGCACACCCAGTGACGGCGGATAGTGAACGAGAACGGAGGAAGCCTTTTAGTCCGGTTCCTAGCTCGTCCAGGTCCAGCCGGGCCGCGAGCGAGAGAGGCCCCTCTCTCGTACAACAACATCTGGGACCAGATGTTGTGGTACAAAATGTGTCTTTAGCGGAGCATACGTCCGTCGCTCGGGACGCTCCGTTGTATAAGCAGTCCGCAGAGACTGTTAAGGCTTCCTCTTCTCGTCGGCGCACACGACCGCACCTTGGCTGCGTGACCTCCGATATTTTGCCAGCTTCGCCGATGAAGGATTCTTCGGCGACCAGGTCACACCATCCGGCAGCCAGGGATTCGAGACCGATGGACTCCGGACGTTCGCATAGGAAAAGTATGCGGGAGCCATCTGATGCGGAGCTGCCCTCGGCGAAGCAGCGAAAGACCGCTCCTCCGCAGGTCTCGACGTCGGACATTCTAGTGCAGATAGCACAGCTTATCGCAGCATCCCAGCAGCCGACAGAAACGGTGTCGGATCGAGAATTATCCGACGGCGCTGGGTCGGTACGCTCCGCCGAAGCATCGGGGGCGGACGACCGGGAACATCGGGAGGTCCGACCGGATGGTGAAAGGGATACGGATGAATTGGAGCTATCCCTTTCGGAACAACACAAAGCTGCCGTGGACTTCATCCGGCACTTTCTTCCTCAAGTTGTTCCGTCGGGCCAGACTGCTGCGCTTCCGGACAGGAGAATTATAGCGTCATTGGACTCTGATTTTTTCGAGCGGTTCAGGGACATCGCTCCCGAGTTTCCGTCGCAGTCCAATAATGCTGCAAGAACATTTGAATTATTGAACGACGCTATTTTTAAACTTGCTTCCAGGACGGGGAAAGCAGGCTTCTTGTCCGCAAATACTCTCAACCTGCCTTTCATTAATGCAAGGAATAAATTCGACACGGCAGGTCAGGGTATACCAAGAGTTCCTCTGCGTATGGACGACGAGGCGGAAGACTTAGAGCTATCATTACCGTCGTCAGCTTCTATTCCAACCGCAGTGTTGGAAACAGCTATTGCGTCTAACAGAGCCAATTTAGATGCCTTATCTTACGCAGATCACCTTACTAAGGCGTTATCACTGCGTCTTCAAGGGGAAGAGTTTCAGGATATACAATCCTCCTTAAGACTTCTTTCAAGGGCAGTAGCTTATTCCACGTGTAACTCCGCCCTTTCAGTGGCAAATCTGGAGTTGGTTAGACGTGACGCAGCCCTGTCTACATCCACACTAGTGGATTCTAAGGTGAAGAACTCTCTTAGAGTCGCTTCGGTCTCAGGAGATCTTCTCTTTGACGGCAAGCTTTCCGCTATTTATGATAATATTAAAAAGAAAGCTAGTGATTCTCTGTTGTTTAGATCCGCTCCTAAAAGGTCGGATACAGCAGACACGAAAAAGGCGGGCACTTCTGGGTCTTATCCGCCCAAGAGAGGTTCCTATAGAGGTTCCGGTGCATCCTCTAGCTCTTATTCGAGAGACCGTCAGGATAGTGACTCTCGTTCAGGACGTCCTTCAGGCCGGGACAATCGGTCGGACGCCCCGAGGTCGACGAGGCGAGGTGCGGGTTGTGGAAGACGTGGTTTCTCCTACCGCAGGCCTCGCAGATCCAGGAGGTGATGGCTTAAACCTCTATCGCGTTCCGGTTGGCGGAAGGTTGTCGAGTTTTTCTCAAGAGTGGGCGTCGATTACGGACGACCCGTGGGTGAGAGGAGTGACTTCGGAAGGTCTAAAGATATCCTTCAAACGAAAGCCTCCATTAACTCGAAGTCCAAAGTGGACTCATCTTCCGTCAAACCCTCAGAAAAGAGACGCTCTGCTATCAGAGGTGCAGTCTCTTTTAATGAAGAACGCGGTAGAGGTCGTAGAAAACCAGGAATCGCTGGGATTCTACAGCCATCTGTTTCTGGTTCCGAAACCAGACGGCTCGTTCCGTCCAGTCATAGATTTGAGCTGGATAAACAAGCTGATCGTCGCTTCGAAGTTTTATATGGAGACGATTCGATCGGTCAGAGCGAGTATTCGGGTGAACGATTATGCAACGAGCATAGATCTCAAAGATGCGTACTTTCACGTCATGGTACATCCGACATTCCGAAAGTATCTACGCTTCGCAGTCCTAGGAGTGGTGTATCAGTTCCGGGCCATGTGCTTCGGATTGAATCTAGCACCCTGGGCTTTCACTCGGGTAATGAACTCGATAATGATCTACTTCCGAGCTCATTCGTCTGCGGTAACGTCGGCCTACCTGGACGACATTCTTCAGAGGTACGGCAACGAGTTAACGCTTCAGAACGATGTTCAGAATCTTCTTCTATTGCTCCGACGTCTCGGTTTCATAGTAAACGAGGAGAAGTCGGATCTGGTGCCGTCCAAGTCATTCACTCATCTGGGAATGAGCTTCGAGACGCACAACAATCTCGTTCGTCTGTCGTTAACCAGAGCGAAATTAGTCAGTTGTTACGCTCGCTATTGTCTGAATACAGACAAAGTCACGGCGAGAGAATTTATGAGACTGATAGGTCTGTGCGGAGCCGCCGCGGATCTCATTCCGATGGGACGGCTACGCACACGGCCTCTTCAAATTTTCCTGACTCAGAATTGGAGTGTGAAAATTCATTCGCTCGATGTAGACGTTCTCTTGTCAGATCAAGTGAAACAAGAGATTCAGACTTGGGCAAACATTCAGTGGTTAACTCAAGGAGTTCCGCTGCAGTTGCCGGATCCGAGTTTTACCATTATGACGGATGCCAGTCAAACAGGTTGGGGTGCATCATTAATCCCAACGGATTCGAGATGCCAGGGTCTTTGGGATCCGCAATTCCTGTGCAAGCACATAAACATCAAGGAAATGATGTCAATTTGGCTTGCGTTACGTCACTGGATGGACATTATTCACGATGCTCATGTCCAAATCCTATCTGACAATACGACAGTAGTGGCGTATATACGGAATCAGGGAGGCACTCATTCAGTTCCGTTGTTCAATCTAACGGAAAGAATCCTTCTGTTTGCGTTGGAACATCACGTTCTTCTTTCGGTCCGTCACATACCGGGTCGTCTGAATGTGCTAGCAGACTCCCTTTCACGAAAGGGTCGCTTGTTGCCGTCGGAGTGGACTCTCAACAAACAAGTATTCAATCAGATTTGCTACCAATGGGAACGGCCAATGATAGACTTATTTGCGACACATCTCAACAATCAGTTGCAAACGTATGTGTCCCCGTGTCCGGATCCAAGAGCATTTGCAGTAGACGCTCTGTCGATCCCTTGGGACGGAATGATAGGATATGCGTATCCTCCAGCGCCGTTAATTCAACAAGTATTGCTAAAGATAAAACAATCTCAATGCAAGATTCTGTTGGTAGCATCTCTGTCGCCACAGAGACCGTGGATAAATCTACTCAGGTGTCTGTTGTGGGACCTACCGCGGAAGCTCCCTCCACGAGAGGATCTTCTTTGGCAGGGGAAATTAGGCAGGGGAAATCGCGCCAACTACATCACAACCCGCAAGGTCTCAACCTTCACGTTTTTCCGTTGTGCGGTCCTTCTTGCATGGCAAGCACTTTACAGGACGAGCAGTGGACGCGATTTCTAACTGTAGGAGGACCTCCTCTTCGCTAAACTATGCGGCTAAGTGGAAGGTTTTCCGTCGTTGGTGTAGGGATCATTCTGTAGATATATTTGATCCCTCTATACCAGACATTGCTAACTTTCTAGTATACTTGTTTGACGAAATCAAACTGCAACCTGTTACTATAAAGGGTTATAGATCTATGTTATCTGATACCTATGCACATCATGATAGTTTACAAATTGGATCTAATGTCTCTTTATCGAAATTGGTTAGAAACTTTTCGATAAATAGACCCAGAACTCTTAGATTAATTCCTAAGTGGAATTTAGCTTGGGTTCTCCTTAAATTGAAGGAAAAGCCATTTGAACCTCTTGGGACAGTAGATTTCAAATTCTTATCTTATAAGACAGCTTTTCTCTTAGCTTTCTCTTCTGCCAGAAGAGTCAGTGAGCTTCATGCACTATCGGTGGATGATTCTCATTATCGTAGTGTTGGGAACACTATCACCTTCACTACTAATGTCGGTTTTTTAGCTAAGAATCAGGCTCCTAATAAATATCCGGAACCTATTGTTATTAAGGCTCTTCCGTCTTCAGACGGGCGTAGGCCTTTACTCTGTCCTGTTAGAGCACTACGTATCTATAAACAGAGATCTCAGTTCATCAGAAAGGGACGGAAACGTTTCTTTCTGTCTTTGATGCCTAATAGAAAGGACATTTCAGTCCATTCTATTGCTAGATGGATTCAGTTAACTATCCGTACTGCGTATGAAGATTTATCTTCTTCTCAGCAGTCTGTGCTTAAGATTTCTGCTCATGAAGTAAGAGCTCTTTCTACTTCCTGGGCTTATGCTAATAGTGTTGCTATTACAGATTTAATGAAGGCTGCTTATTGGTCTCAGCCATCCACATTTACTAATTTTTATCTCAGAAATATTGAGTCCATTTCTGGAGACCTGCATTGTTTAGGTCCGTTATCTGTTGCTCAGAATGTCGTCCACTAAACAGTTGCAACTATAGTTATGCAGGCTTTCTGTTCCGGCAGTGACTCCGTCCGACTGCCCTCTTCGCTCTGGGCTATTTGACCCAGGGCAAGGGGAAGGGGGGGGGGGGGGGGGGGGGGGGGGCGGGTGTTCCCTTAGGTCACCTGCTTTATAGTGAAAAGCAAGGGAATGCCTCCTCCAAGACAGTATTTCTGAGTCGCTTCCGGGATGGTTTTAAAGTGTAATATTAATGTTTAATTTCATTCATGTCTTATTTTTAAAGTGTAGCTCGGTGTGAAGCATTTGTATATGTCAAGTGTCAAACGGGCTTTAATATACAATACTCGGACACTTTTAAATGATTATAAAGAGTCTCAATTCTCTGGACTACTTTATTTATTGGCTTGCTTTAAAAATAATTAGTATAAGGGTTATACTGGATGTTAATAGAGAACATGAATGTTATTGTGCTCAATTATTAAGGGTAGTGTATCTTTCTAATTTAAATATTAAATAAGAAAGATACATGTAAAGCCTAATACTCCTTTTCTCCTTAAGGGGTTACCTCTTTATTTTATAATTGAGCTTATTGGATTTTTCCTCTATGTCCTAGGCCCTCCAGCCTGTTTACTATTCAGCTAAGTCTGGGTCATTGGTACAGTATAAAAATGTTAAAAAATTTATAGTAATTTATATATTTTTTTATACTTACCAATGACCCAGACGGGGATGGCCCTCCCTGAGTTGGGAACTCTTGCCTCCCCGCTGAGTACATAGCGCTGACCAGGCACTGCCAGTAAGAATGATATTTGGCGCCAATTTCGGGACGACTGCGTCACTGCGCATGCGCAGTAGAGTCGTACTATGGAGGTCCTTTAGGACATGATTTCTTTTTGTTTTGGATGCAAATTTTGGGGATTGGGGGGCAAAATTTGTGTTTGGCCCTGGTTTTTGTGGAGTTAGCACCAGCTAAGTCTGGGTCATTGGTAAGTATAAAAAATATATAAATTACTATAAATTTTTTAACGTTTATGGTATTTTTAAGATTAATCATCTGGAAAATATACGAGTTGATTGGAAAAGTGAACAGTAGGAACCAAGTGAAATATTCCAGATGAGTGAATCTAAACATAGGCATTGGTCTTTTTACGGGCTAGACTGGTTCCAGGCCATAACAGCATCAAATTCCTTACCGACTACCAGCCTGAGTGCTTGAATTTTTGCATTAAATTCTTATGTGTGAAACACCTAGGTGTGTGAGCTAAATTCAGTAAAGCAATTTACATATAATTACAAGCAAGAAGATGTGCATTCTTCCAGAGTTCTTAATGAAATGATCTTCTGTTAACCCCTTACAGTGTGGTAGTGCAACAAACTTTTCTCCAATCACTGTGTTTTTCTCTTTTTTACCTATGAATTTAACCAATTATATCTTGTTTGACAGAGCTCATTGAGCTCTCTCAAAAAAGGTATATTTGGTTAAATATCAAACTGCATTATGGGAAATAGTCGCTGCTGAAAACTTTTCCATTTTGACATCACTGTGCAGAGTGTTGAACATAAATATGAGCAAGTATATATGCATTGGGTATTATTCACCACAAGGTATTGATTCTGCCTTGTATTTTTTCAAGTCTACTGGAGAATGCAAATCCAATAAATCATGAAATTAAGGTCACCATTGCTTGGGTCATGTGTCAGATAAAAATATAATTTTAACCCCCTTGCACATTGTTGTGAAAATTAATACCGATATTTTTGACTGCAAATTTTTAATCCAACTATGAATTGAACCAGTTCAATCTTAAAGCAATTCAATGAGCTTTGTCAAGCAAGACTGAGTTGTTTAAATTCCTAGTTGCCTCATGGGAAAAATTTGCAACTTGGAATTTTTATATTTGATATCAATGTACAGAGGGTTAGTGATCACTTAACCCTTTACCTAACAAATCAGATGCATCCTTCTGCATAATTTACAAATCAAACAATTTAAAAAATACTTCAACAAAACATATGATGTGACCCTTCATTGGAACAAGCTCATTCAGATTGTTTCAATGAGGTGTCATATGATTTGGTTTTGGTGAAATGTTTTGAAAAATTTTAATAAAATTATGTAAAATAAATTTTTGATGTTGTGTGCATTGGTTCAAGGGTTCACCCTTAACCCTTAAAGGACTGGCGATTTTACATACATTTTTGCCACACTATGACATTTAATGCTCTGTGCCTTTACCTATATAGGCAGCCAGGACTTGCCTCGAAACAACTGCCAATGTCCTTAGAGTGTACCTTGGAAGTTTACCCAACCACAGCAAGTTGGAGCACCAGTTCTAATACAGTAAAAATTGACCAAAGTCAGAAATAGGCCATTAAGGATTATGGGCCTAATTCTGACTTTGATCATATTTTGTTTTTGCAACAGAACTGGTGCCCCTACATGAGTCTTTGGGTTAACTCACAAGTTACATTCTATATAGGCAGCCAAGACTTGCCAAAAAACAGCAGTAAAGTCACAGGATGTAGAGTGTAGCAAAAATATATAGAACTCTCTAGGCCCTTAAGGGTTAAGCACTTAATAGTTTTATAACATAATCTGACCCTTTTCCCAAGCTTCAAACTCATACTATAAAAGTGGTAAAGCATGATCAGCAGGGGTGCAGTGGCTCAGTAGGTAGAGGTGCAGCAGACTGCAAGCCGAGAGGTCCTCAGTTCGAATCCCACCTGTGACAACTGCGTTGTGTCCTTGGGCAAGACACTTCACTCCCATTGCCCATGTGGGGGGCATGGTGACATTGTGTACTGAGACATACTGCACGTCGATGGTGCTCCTGTCTTCAACCAATGGTAACCCTGCTTGTGTGGAGTTTGTATGTTGGGGAGCTGACAGTTGCTCACCATTGCTCAGTGGTTCTCTCTGGGTATTCCTCCGGCTTCCTCCACCCGTAAAACTGTTGGGGTAATGATTAGCCATTGTGCAGAAATATGTGACCTTAAACACTAATAAATAAATAAATAAATAAATAAATAAATAAATAAATAAATAAATAAAACATGATCAGTCCATAACACTGTAGAAGTATCTTCTTGTGAATGGAAATGTATTCCTGAGTAAAATTTTAATCCTAGCCTCCTGTCATCTGTTTACATTTTGTATGCTATGTATAACAAAATATGACTCCTGCCAGCATCTTTCTGACCATTTTGAAAGTTGACCGCAGAGGTCATGAGATAATGACTGTCTACAGTAATGATGCAGCTGAGACTGTTTTTCATACAGACACTCTGCCCAAGAATGCATTGTAATTTGAGATTTTGTAGCTATAGGAATCACTGATTATTTATTTTGGCATCTTTTATTAGGTTTTTAGTATTGAGTGATAAATAGAGTCTTAAACTCATCTCGCTGTTAATTTTTGAAACTCCTTCAGTAAAGTAGGTCTGGACCAAGTCAGAATCAGCCCAGACCAGACCTAATTTACTGAACTCGTGTCGTCTTGATTAGCCATTGCGCAGAAATATGTGACCTTAAACACCAATAAATAAATCAATGAATAATAATACTGAACTCGTATTGTAAATTTCACTGTAAACAGGGTACTTGTTGCTGATCCTCTACAAATATGGAGAAAACGAAGTCTAAATCACAACTGTAATATCTATTATACTAAAAGAATTGACATTTTCTTTTAGAATCTTCCTTGCTTTTGTGGGAGCAAATATGCCAGAAAGTGTTTTTCCTAATGTAGATGGGAATTTTCAAGTATCAAACACTGGAGTTCTTTATTTTTAGCTTAACTTGACAAAGTCAAGATAAGCGATTGCCATCATGCGGTCAGAAGTCTGTGAGTATGTTCACATTTTCTATACCACAGGCTACACCCTGTAGTTGTTGTGCGATCATCACAAAATTTTGTATGCAGGTTCGAGGTCATGTCTAGATGAGAACATCCTCTTTTGGACGTGATCAGTCAACCGCGATGTCTGCGCGGGTCGTATTTATGAAGGGATTTCATTGTAACTTGGTAGGATGACTCTGTATAATGTCTAGAGGAGAACATCTTATTTTGGTCGGGTTCAGGTAACTGTGTTGGCCGCAGGGGCATGTTACCTAGATTTCTTTAGCACAGTCTACATGTTGCATTTATGAAGGGATTTCATTGTAAATTGGTAGGAAGACTCGGTATAATGTCTAGATGAGAACATCCTATTTTGGTCTAATTTTGGTCACGATCAGTCAGCCTGTTACCGCCACCTGGTCATGTGACCTAGATTCCTTTAGCACTGTCTACAGGTTGTTTTTGTGAAGGGATTTCATTGCAACTTTGTAGGATAACTCGATATTGTATCTAGATGGGACTGTCTTATTTTGGTCAGGATCGGTCAAACATGATTTCCAGACCGGTATGTGACCTAGATTTCTTCACGAAAGTCTACAAGTCATATTTATGAAGGAATTTCGTTGTAACTTAGTAGGATGACTCGTTTTGGGATGATTTTGCTGTAACTTGGTAACTTTGGTTGACATACGTTAACTGTGAGGGCCACATCAACCCAGGCTTAATTCTTTAGTAGTCTTCACCTTAAAGTATTCTTATTGAAAACATAGCATGAAGGGAACAGAAATTAACATATTCTCAACTATCACAATTCTTGTCTTATTTCATAATCCTTTCATAAACATTGAATATTATCCTTTTCATTAAACATTACACCCAGTTAAGCTACAGTGTCACTGACATTTTCATTTGTGATATAAACTGAGGGAACTCCTATGTATTATTTTTTAAAATGACCATGACATCATACAGGTGCAGGGTTTCCGCTCTACCTGCACAACAGCCATCAACCAGCTGCATTCGAGGCATCCTTCCAAACATTAATCAAGATATTAAAATTCTGTGAAATAATTGTTTCACAGATTGTCGAAGTGCCGTTTCTAGACTTCTTTTGAAGATATCTGTACACAAATGTCATAGAAAAATTACTGAAGAAGTGTAGTCTGGTTGTTCAATGAGCCCTGCATAACTTAATCAACCCCCAATGAAAAGCTAGACAAACTGTAAACAATAACCTCATTGAATGTTAAATGCATCACATCACAAAATGGTGTGATTTGTTTGGTCAGTATGTGCACTATGTAATGCGAGTTGTAAAACTTCATTCAGCAGTAAATATCATTATGTGACGTTTTGTTGTCTGACCAATCTTATTACTCCAACATTTACCAAAAACAAGCATGTATTGAAAAAGCATGAATGTCTGTAGATGTACTTTTGCTGTCAGTGTTAATTAAAATGACACAGCAGTTTGCAGATATACTGTTCACACCTCATATGTGTGTTTTAATTAGTGTAATGGAATCTCAAATCTATTTTCTTTAAAATTACAGAAGCGCAAAAAAGAGAGCTTCTTGTTTCCAATTTTGCAGTGCAAAAAAGCATTTGCGCAATAGCACTCCTCAAATCGACAGCACTGAAATTTATTGTGTAAATGAAAAACCTCAAAATATCCCCCAGATGCAACAAAATGGGGGTTTTGGGACCCCGAATTTAAAATTTTCCTAACACAGGTTGAGCCACGGTTGGCCCGTGGTTGCGATGACTCTTCGTTGCCCCATTATACAGCCTCATTTATTTTCCCCTTGGCGGAAACACTGCAGTTATCTGGGACATGTGTAATGCTGTGCAAATTTTCACTTTGTCAGAGTCCATCAGCAGCTCAAACTCTTCAACAGTGTCATCTTCAAAATGATTCCCGTGTACTGAATAAGCAAAAAGGAGTTAAAAAAGGGAATCAGGGCTTTCAGGTAACATACAATCAACAATCAGACGACTTCATTTCTCAGACATAGTGTCAAAGTTAACCTCTCATTTCCAGTTTTCTTTTTAAAACATACTACATAAAGAACCCCGGATAAACACAGGTAAGCAGTAGTGCTGTGCATCAGATCCAATAATCCGAATCCGATTTGGATCCGTTCGGATCGCCCGCATCCGCCCGCATAATTTACAAATTAAGCCGTTGAAAAAAAAAAATTTCAAAATATTTCAACAAAACCATATCATGTGACCCCTCATTGGAAAGAGCTCACATGATATGGTTTTGTAGACTTTGTTTTGAAAAATTAAAAAAAATTATAATTAAAATAATAAATTTTGATGTTCTCTGTGTTGGGTAAAGGCTTAATGCCACAGGATGCCACACATCAGAATACGTAGATTTATTTCTTCATTCTCTTTGTCTTCTTAATTATTTTAGTAACTCAATCAAAAAAGTCATTTAAAAAAACCCTTATATTTCAGTGGTACAAATGCAGCGACCCTTCATTATGGACATGCTGGAGAACCCAACTCAAAAATGATTAATGATGGAGATATGTGGTAAGATTATTAAATTTTCTGTATTAATGGCAAGGTTAATCTGAGTGTTCTGATGTTTTTCAGTATATTCTTGGGACTGTTTTGATTAAGACACAGTTTTTATTACCTGCGTCGCTAGCGGCAGAGCAGGTCTAGTAACCGCTCGACTCCATCTGTCAGTCCGTCATTCCGTCAGTCCATCCGAAACACTTTTTCCGTCAAAGTTTTCTTGGCTTCTATGAAAGGGAATGATTTTATATTTGGTCTGCTGCTTCATAATGCTGAGTTGTATTGTGTAAGCAATTTTTAGATCTGCTGTGCAGCCACTTCCTGTTTGCCAATACTTTGAAATTTTACTGTACCCACTGAACATTGAAATTTTTCGTCAAACTTTTCTCGGCTTCTATGCAAAGGATTGATTTTATATTTCATCTGGAGCCTGATAATGATCAGTTGTATCGTGTACGCAGGTCCAGACCCGGTATTGGTCTTGGCTTGTTTCCCTCAGTAACTAAGTTTTCATTTTCACTTTCAAGAATAGCTTCTCATTGATCAACATTGATTGATGGGTCATAGGCTGTATTTATAATAAAATTTGAATGGTGATTTTTGTACACATAGCATTAGGCAGATTTGTCAGACTTGTCAGACACAGGGTTAACTGATATAGGCCTGGACCAGTAACTTCGGCGAGTTATTGTTTACCTTTAACAAGCTAGTTGCCGTTTACCTTTAACCCTTCTCCCAGTTTAACTGCCAAAACCGGCCAGCGTTACTCGCAAAAATCATCATTCAATTTTCATTATTATTTTCATTTTTTGTCTCAAAAGCGTAGCACATGGCCCTCATTGGAACAACACACTCATGGAGCTTGTTCTGGTGAGGGGTCATAAGCTATGTTTTTGATGCAAAAAATGAAAAAAAATAGTTATTCAGGAATTTTGTTTGCAAGTGTCATCTGCTGTTTATGTTAGGTAAATAGTTAACAAGCTATTAATTGAAAATATGTTTTCATTTTGGGAATTTACTCAAAAAAAAACCTTTTCACAATCCACTCCAATGATGAGGTGAGTTTAAATGCTTCTTAACCCTTTACCTAACATGTAAAGCAGACGACACTTGCAAAAAAAATTCTTGAATAGCTATTTTTTTTCATTTTTTGTCTCAAAAACATAGGTTATGACCCCTCATTGGAACGTGCTTGACGAGCTCGTTCCAATGAGAGGTCATAACCTATGTTTTTGAGACAAAAAATGAAAATTAATTGGCGATTTTTGAGAATCGCGCTGGCTGGTTTTGGCCATTACATTGGATAAAGGTTTAATCTTACTGGATGGTTTTGGGTATGCTGGGTAAAGAGTTGCTATAGATGAGATTTATGCTGAGGCTGTTTAGTGCACAGGGTCAGTTACTTAGTGAATAATGAAAGTTTTTTTATAACTGAAAAGTGTGACTAACCCTGTGCAATGCACAGGATTCAGACATGTTAACCTGAGAAAAATTTTTTCAGGGACCTTGAGGTTGAATTTCAGGGAAATTGGATGAATTTCAGGGAAACATCCATGCGCGAACAATATACATAAGAGCTAAAAAAATTCAGCTCTTGGACCACCACTGGCACTAGGTTGCACCCAGTAGTTCTTTGGCAAAAAATTTGTTGATGCTCATTATACCATGCTAAAAAATCATTTGTTCAAATGCTTCATCTCCCTCTTTTTTTTATCCACCCCCCCCCCCCCCCACCCCCCCGCACACACACACCACCACCACCACCTGTCATTAAAATTTGACCAAAGTGCACAGTCTTATAATTCCCTTCTGGAATGAACAATAAAGTGTAATTCCATTTTTCATGACGCACACAATTTAGTCCAACTTCTCCTTATTTAGTGTTGTTTCTTTATATGCACCAATTTCTGTGAGGGGACGTTTTGGCCTTTGGGGATCGAGATTTTTTCTCATCATCAGTAATTCATAATTCTGTTTTGAACTGTGTAAATACTATTCAGAGCTTTCCGGGAACAGACAGCTCAACTGTGACTTGTGAAGCAGAAATATGATCAGTGTTATTGACTATTAAAAAATTTGTCCCATTGGGAATCAATTTTAAGCTGTAATTGTTTGGCATATCATGGAAGCAAGGTGAATTTTTCCAAGCAAATTGACCCATTTTAAATGGTATTCTTCCACTTTGCCAAAGTGGATCACAAATCGAGTGGATAATTGAATTAAAAATGAATGGATGTTTGAGTCAAATAAAGAAAAATATATATTTTTATACTGTACCAATGACCCAGACATAGCTGGTGCTAACTCTTAAAATATAGGGCCAAACACAAATTTTGCCCCCCAATCCCCAAAATTTGCATCTAAAACTAAAGAAAACATGTCCTGAAAGGCCCTCCACACTTCGCCCCTACTGCGCATGCGCAGTGTCAGGGACGTTCCGAAATTGCCGCCATTTATCATTCTAAGTTTGGCCCTTCATCAGTTAACATCTGACTGATCTTTGTGCTTACAAATCTCAGTTTAAATGATGCCAGACACATAAATATTAGTGAAATGGTGATTCTAAGGAGGATAGAGAAGGAGGAGAGGAAAAGAATGTGTGACAGAATATTATCAGGGCTGTAACTTGAAATTTTTTAATGAAATTATGTTAAGTTACCTATTTTCAAGGCAGCAGTCATTTTGTTGTCATTCTGATTATTTAGTTACACTGTTTTTTCAAGTGTTTTCCTCTCTCCCTGTCCTTTAAGTTCCCCCTTGCTATTCTCCCATGCTTTTGGCATAGTTTCTGTAATTATTATTACTAAAATTTCTTGGGAGTTTTAGCTGAATAACAGAATGAATTCTGTTCTTTCCCCATGTTTACGTCTTCACCTACGGGTGGTTAGGCGTTGTGTTCTGCATCTACCATCTGATGTTCTGCAGTTTCTTCCCTGGAAGTCTCTGTTTTGCATCAGATAGTGTATTTTTGGTAACTGATTTCGGGCCTGGGTGCCTGGAGTCTTATTTTAGTGTTTTTACACTCATTGTTTACATTTACAACAGCCCTCTGTGTGAGGGGGGGATTTCTAAATAATAATATCTTTATGTTATTTTAATCATAACTAGATACATTATTATTGTTCGTAAGTGTTGAATAAATTGTTTAAAATATTTTTAAAATTTTTGTCCACACTTAGGCTTGGGATCCATTGGGGCTCAATGTTACTTTTCAGAAACTTGGGCTGTTCTGAAAAAATATTTTTTCAAAATATTTTGATTTCAGTTATTTTTTCTATATTAATGGATCATATTATTATTATGTATTTTGATTGCCAGGGGCTAGTGCGAGTACCAGGACTTGTTTTCTTTTCACATTGAAAGGATATTGATCAATTGTTTTAAGAGGATGTCTTCCTCTGACTTTATTATCATTCTATATGTGGTCAGTGTACTCGCATTAACTCCTGTTCTGTATCGTATGATTTCGATGACAATATGGGAAGCGTATGTCACGGTATGTTGTTGGGGATTTGGACACTCCGGTCCTTTCCCCGCAGGGTCACTCTACTTTATCAATTTCTATTTCAGACGATCAAGATTAGGGTGATGTATCTGTGATGTCTTCCAACAGTGTGCCTCCGTCGTCACAATTAATGAAGGGCTAGCGGAAAAGTGCTCATGTAATACGCCAATTGCCTAAGAGGACCCTAGTAGGTTCGACGGCCTTTGACGTCCGCTAGCTCGCCCGGTGTAGCGTCCATTCACCGAATGGTTCGGCAGCCGGGTTCGTCCGTTGCGGTCTAGAAGGAATTTTGGGGTGATGCGAGCACTATAAAATTAACTTAATGCACACCCAGTGACGGCGGATCGGAGGGAGAACGGAGGAAGCCTTTTAGTCCGGTTCATAGCTCGTTCCGGTCCATCCGGACGGCAAGCGAGAGAGGCCCCTCTCTCGTTCAACAACATCTGGCCCCAGATGTTGTGGTACAAAATGTGTCGCTAGCGGAGCATACGTCCGTCGCTCGGGACGCTTCGTTGTATAGACAGTCCGCTGAGACTGCTAAGGCTTCCTCTTCTCGTCAGCGCACACGACCGCACCTTGGCTGCGTGACCGCCGATATATTACCAGCTTCGCCGATCAAGGATTCTTCGGCGACCAGGTCACACCATCCGGCAGCCAGGGATTCGAGACCGATGGACTCCGGACGTTCGCATAGGGAAAGTATGCGGGAGCCATCTGATGCGGAGCTGCCCTCGGCGAAGCAGCGATAGACTGCGCCTCCGCAGGTCTCGACGCCGGACATTCTTGTGCACATAGCACAGCTTATCGCAGCATCCCAGCAGCCGACAGAAACGGTGTCGGATCAAGAATTATCCGACGGCGCTGGGTCGGTAGCCGGGGACACGAGGCCTGCAGACTCCGGACGTTCGCATAGGAAGTGTGCGGGAGTCAACGTACACGGAGCTTCCGGCGGCAATGCATCGTAAGTCCGCTACTGCACAGGCCTCGGGAACGGACGTGCTTTCCTTAATAGCACAGTTTATCGCAGCATCCCAGCATCAACTGAATCTGTCGCATATATTTTATCCGACGATGCTGGGTCGGGACGCTCCGTGGAAGCGGGTACGGACGTCCGAAAGTTTCATCCGGTCCGACGGGATACCGAAAGGGATTCGGAGGATTTCAAGCTTTCCCTTTCGGAACAACATATGCTGCGATGCCGGATAAGAAACTGATAGCGTCGGTGGACTTAGAAATTTTTGGTTCGGTTCAGGGACATCGTCCCTCAGTTCCGACATAGTCCAATAATGTCACACAAACTTTCGAATTATTGAACGACGCTATATATATTATTATTTTATGCTTGCTATCCAAGCATTTCTGGTTTCTTGTTCGAAGAGTTATGGAGATGTCTTTCAAAAGTGTGCCTCTGTCGTCATAGTTAATGAAGAGTTAGCGGCAATAAGTGCTCATGGAATATGTCTATCGCTTACAGAGTGACATTCGCTAGCTCACCCGGTGTAGCGTACATTCATCGAATGGTTCGGCTGCCGGGTTCGTCCGTTGCGGTCTAGGAAGGAGATTTGGGTGATGCGAGCACTTTAATTACTTTAGTACTCACCCAGTGACGGCAGATTGAGGACAGATCGGAGGAAGCCTGTTAGTCCGGTTCCTGGCTTGTCCAGGTCCGTCCGGGCTCTGAGCGAGAGAGGTTCCTCTCTCGCCCAACAACATAGGGGACCGCATGTTGTGGTTCAGATATTTTACATTCGGAGCATATGTCCGTTGCCCGGGACGCTCCGTTATATAGACAGTCCGAGAGACTGTCTTTAATGCTTCCTCATCCTCACAGCAGGGCACACGACCGCACATTGGCTACGTGACCTCGAGTATCCGATCAGTTTCGGCATTCAGTGATTCCACGGCGAATAGGTCGCGCCATCCGGTAGCCAAGGGACACGAGGCCTATACACTCCGTTCGCTCGCATATTGGAAGTATGCACGGGGTAACGATCACGGAGCTTCCAGCAGCAATGCATCGTAAGACCGCTTCTCCTCAGGCCTCAGTGACGGACGTGCTATCCGAGTTAGCACAGTTGTTTCGCAGCATCCCAGCAATTGACAGTTTCTCGGTCGAATCAGGAATTATCCGATGGCGCTGGGTCGGTGCGGTCCGCGGTTGCATCAGCTACGGACGACCGAACGCTTTATAGGGTCCGACAGGATGGCGAAAGGGATTCGAAAGATTTCGAGTTTTCCCTTTAGTAGTATCGGAAGATGCCTTTCATATCTTCTGGCATTATCTTCCAGTGATTATTATTTCGGACTTCATTGCTGCGATCTTGGATAAGAGACTTATAGCGTCATTGGACTCGGTTTTTTCGATCGGTGCAGGGACATTGTCCCTGACTTACCGACGCAGTCCAATATTGTCATTACAACATGTGTTTTATTTTTCGACGCTATATATATATATATATACAAGCCTGCTACTAAGCATGATAGTTTAGTTTCTTGTCCGCGTTGCTCATTTCTGCCATTTTATCATTTTTACAAATAGTTTATTTTGGCAGAGCAGGGCATACCGAGAGTTCATATGCGTCTAGACGGTGTGATTAAAGACTGCATATATTCTTTTTCGCCGTTTATGTCTTTTCCAATTTCAATGTTGGGAACGACATTATGTATAGTAGACTTAACTTAGACGCTTTATTATACGTAATCCGCCTTACTGAGGCGTTATCATTACGTCTTCAAGAAAAGATTTACGGGATATTATTCTCAATGTAATTTCTTTTGAGGGCAGTAGTTTGTTCACGTATAACTCCGCCCTTCAGTGGCTGATTGGAGTTGGTTAGACGTGACGCAGCCCTAGCTACATCCACACGCGTGGATAGTAAGGTTAAGAATTCTCTCAGAGTCGCTTCGTTCTCGGAGGAGCTTCTCTTCGACGGCAACTTTCCGGCAATCCATGAATTGCTCGATTTATACGTTCTCTTGTCTATCTAGTGTTACAAGAGATTCAGACTGGGGCAAACATTCGGTGGTTGACTCAGAGAGTGCCGCCGCAGTTGCCGGACCCGAGTGTGGCTGTTATGACGGTTGCCAGTCAAACAGATTGGGATATATACTGATCCCTACGGATTCGAAGTGCCAGGGTCTTTGGGTTCCGCAGTCTTTTAGCAATCAGTTTAACTTCCGCGGAATAATGGTTTTTTTTAGGCTTGCTTTATGTCATTGCATGAACATTATTCAGAAACGCATGCCCAAATTCCTGTCCTTTAATTCGACAGTAGTGGCGTATCTCCGGAACCAGGGAGGCACTCTTTCGTTTCCGTTATTCAATTTAATGGAAAGAATCCGTCTGTTGGTTATTGTACACCAAGTTCAGTTTTGGTCCGTCATATTCCGGGTCGTCTGATTGTTTTATCGGACTCCCGTTCTCTTACGGGTCGCTTGTTGCTGTCAGAATGGATTCTCAACAAACAAGTATTCAATCAGATTTGCTATCTATGGGAGCGCCCAATGATGATTTATTTGTGACACAGCTTGCTAATCAATTGCAGACGTATGTGTTGGCTTGTCCAGATCTCTGAGCTAATAGTGTTAACGCTCTATTGATCTATAGGACGGAATGATAGGATACGCGTATCCTCCGGCGCTGTTGTTTTAGCAGGTATTGCTAAGATAAACAACCACAATACATTTCTGTTGATAGCATCTCTATCTTCACAGAGATCATGAGTAATTACTCTCTTGTCTACTGTGGGTCTTAACGTGAAATCTTCCTCTATGTGAGGATCTTTTTTCACTGGGTAAATCGTGTCATCTTTATCACAACCAGCAAGGTCGCAACCTTCATGTATTCCGTTGTGTGGTCCGTATTGCATTGTAAGCACTGTACTGGACGAGCTTTGGACGCGATTTCTTACTATAGGAGATCCTCTTCTTCGCTATTCTATGCGACTAAAGTGGAGGCTCTTCCGTCGTGGTGTGGGGATCATTATGATCATATTCTTGATCCCTCCATACTACTCATTGCTATTTTTTAGTATACTTGTTTCACAAGATCTACTGCAGCCTGTTATTATTTAGGTTATAGGTTTATGTTACCTCATACCTATGCACTCTACGATAGTTTACAATTGAGTCTTTTGTCTCTTTATCTAAGTCAGTTAGTAACTTTTTGATAAATAGACTTAGAATCTTTAGATTAAATTCCTATACGGATTTTAACTTCGGTTCTTATTTAGCTAAGTAATCATTTGAGCCTCTGGAAACAGTAGTTTTCAAATTCTGACCTTTTAGACAGTAATTCTGTTGGTTTCTCTTTTACTGTAGAGTCAGTGAGTTTCATGCACTATCGATGGATGATTTTCACTTTCATAGTTTCGGAATCAATACTTCCGTTACTATTTAGGTTGGATTGTTGCATAAGAGTTAGGCTCCTATTATCCGGAACCTATTATTTTAAGGTCCTTCCGTCTTCGTATGGGCATAGGCCTTTACTCTTTCCGGGTACAGTTTATGTATTTATAAACAGATATCTGCTTATTACAAGGGCGTAAGCTTCTTCTGTCTTTGATGTCTAGTAGAAGGACGTTACGCTCCATTTTATTGTTAATGGATTCTATTAACTATCGTTACTGCTTATGGTATATCATTGACTTAGCAGTTGTGCTTAAGATTTAGGCTCATGAAGTAAGAGTTCTTCTACTTCTTGGGCTTACATTAATAGTGTCGCTATTATAGATTTTTGAAGGCCGCTCATTGCGCTCAGCCATCCACATTCATGAATTTTATCTTAGAAATATCGAGTCAATTTCTGGAGGCCTCTTTGTTAGGTCTATTATCTACTGCTCAGAATGTCTTTCACTTAACAGTTGCTACTATAGCTAGGTAGGCTGTCTGTTTCGGCAGTGTCTCCGTTCGGCTGCCCTCTTCGCTCTGGGCTATTTGACCCAGGGCAAGAAAAGGGGGGGGGGGGGGGAGGGTGTTCCCTTGGGTCACCTGTTTTACTATGAAAACAAGGGGATACCTCCTCCGGAGTTAGTAATTCTGAGCTGTTATTGGGATGGTTGTTTAGTGAGAAGTTAAAATTCATTCAAGTCTTAGTTTTTAAAGTATAGCTTTGGAATATTGCATATGTCAACGGACATGATTATGCAATTCTCAGACACTTTTAGGAGTATAAGAGTCTCTATTCTCTAGACTTACTTTATTATTGGCTTACTTTAAAAATTATTAGTATAAGGATTATATTGGATATTAATAGAGTACATGGATGTATGAAGCTCAATTTTGGAAGGTGTTGTATCTTTCTAATTTATCATAAATAAGAAAGATACATGTAAGGCCTATTACTTCTTTTCCCTACAGGGGATGACTCTATTTTATTTTATTGAGCGTATTCCATTTTGCTCTATGTCCTTGGCCCTCCAGCCTTTTTACTATTCAGCTATGTCTGGGTCATTGGTACAGTATAAAAATGTTAAAAAATTTATAGTAATTTATATATTTTTTATACTTACCAATGACCCAGACGGGGATGGCCCTCCCAGGAGTTGGGAACTCTTGCCTCCCCGCTGAGTACATAGCGCTTACCAGGCACTGGTTATTAGAATGATAAATGGCGCCAATTTCGGAACGTCCCTGACACTGCGCATGCGCAGTAGGGGCGAAGTGTGGAGGGCCTTTCAGGACATGTTTTCTTTAGTTTTAGATGCAAATTTTGGGGATTGGGGGGCAAAATTTGTGTTTGGCCCTATATTTTAAGAGTTAGCACCAGCTATGTCTGGGTCATTGGTAAGTATAAAAAATATATAAATTACTATAAATTTTTTAACTTTTTAATTCTTTTTCGTACATTTTATTCGTCAGGAATCATTAATTAAGTGAAGGTGGATGTCAATAGGTAATGTACACAAGTCACCTAATTTCACTTCGGCACTCATAAATTGACCACACAGCAAAATTGAAATGAATAAAACAAAGAAAAAAACATGGATATAAGTTAAAAATTTATGGTAAAGGAGTCTTTTATTAAATATAATTCACTGGTATGAATATTTTGTTGTTTTTTCCTTATGATTAAAGCTTCGAAGGCCTGTGGTTTGACACTGAATGTCTGGAAATGGAAAATTTTTCTTCTGTACAATTTTCCAGGATTTTTGTCTAAAACTGATTTCTTTCCCGGGAGGCCGGGAATTGCACTGAGTGTACAGGATTTTCCTGGGCATTCCGGGTGAGTTTACATGTCTAACAGGATCAGTCACACTTTCTGGTAAGAAAAACTGTTAACTGCCATATCACACACTATATGAAAATGTACACTCACTAAGGCTGCTGTGCAGTGCACAGGGTTAGTTGTATGACAGAGATGATCTTATTTATAACCAGAAAGAAAAGACTGACAAATACAGAGTTAGTTGGTAAGCTAACATACACTGTCACCATAGGCAGTGCACCTGATTAAGTGATAGGCTGCCATATCACACATAACTGAAAATATACACTGACTGGCTGTAAAAATGCACAAGGTTAGTTGGTTATATGTTACATAGGGTGCAGGATTCAAGGAACTAATCAAATACTTTTATGGGATTTTGGAAATGTTTCTTAACCCTTTACCCAACGCAACGGCCAAAACCGGCCAGCGCTATTCTCAAATATCACCAATTAATTTTCAGTATTTTTTAATTTTTTGTCTCAAAAACATAGGTTATGACCCCTCGTTGGAACGAGCTCGTTCCAACGAGGGGTCATAACCTATGTTTTTGAGACAAAAAAATGAAAAAAAATAGTTACTCAAGAATTTTTTTTGCAAGTGTCGTCTGCTTTTCATGTTAGGTAAAGGGTTAAAATGAATTCCAAAAATGAAATCATATTCTATTTTCAGTTAATAGCTCATGCTTTTTATTTTACATATTTCCATTCAAGGAGAGAATTTTTTTAAATTTTTTTTTTTTTGGTGGTGGGTGAGGGGAAATAGGGATGAGAAGCGGTGTGGGGAGGATTTAATGTTATCTTGACAGTTTTGGTGGTAAAACAGACAGTAATAGAGATATGGTGAAAGATATGTGCACATCATGGGAACAAAATTTAGTAGTCATATTAACATCAGTTATATCCTTTCATTTTTACTCACATCAGTGATTAGATTTTATGAAGTGATAATTATTTCACCACCGAAAGCTACAATTTCTTAGAAACAAAAGGACAAATATTTCTATTTCACTCTGAAAGAAGGCTGCTTTGTTTCCAATTTTTGACAAAGAAATTAGTCCCATATTATTAATTATATTTGAAATCACCAGTCTTCAAGTTTTTTGTTATTTTTGAAGTTATTGCCAAATAAATGCAGCAAGGATTTTTTTTAACTGGAGAAAAAAAAAGAAGTTTGACACCCACTGTAAATGTCGGTGCATGTTGGCCTAAGAAACAGATCTATTTTATGGTTGCTCAAATTTTGTAAGGAATTTTCACTTATCCCATCCCTGCACACAGATTACATTTAGCAGGCACTTAACACAGAATGGAATTGTGCCAGGAAAAGATTATACTTCTTGGTTTCCGCAAGTGTGTGGAAGGCATATATGGTGTGCAGTGCAGAGGACTTTTTAATTTTAAATCTCTTTAACTTAAGTTTTGAGGGGTAGTGTATAGGGCTCCAGATAGGACTAATTTTATTGATTTTGCCTTAGGTTTGGAGATAAAATTAAGCTTTTGGTCTGATTCTGATTTAAATGATATCGAGTATCTAGCATGTTTGGATCAATGGAAGGTACGATAAATATAGAAATTACTCAAAATTTTCAATATTTTTATACTGTACCAATGACCCAGACTTAGCTGGTGCTAACTCTTAAAATTCTAGGGCCAAACACAAATTTTGCCCCCAATCCCCAAAATTTGCATCTAAAACCAAAAGAAATCATGTCCTGAAGGACCTTCATACTTTGCCCTTACTGCGCATGCGCAGTGTCAAGGACGTCCCGAAATTGGCGCCAATTACCATTCTTTGTTTGGCCCTTCATCAGTTAACATCTCACTGATCTTTGTGCTTGTAAATCTCAGTTTAAATGATGCCAGACACATAAATATTGGAGAAATGGTGATTCTAAGGAGGATATAGAAGGAGGAGAGGAAAAAGGAGTGACAGAAAATATTCAGGGCTGTAACTTAAAATTTTGTAATGAAATTATGTTAAGTTGCCTATTTTCGAGGCATGGGCCTGTTGTTGTCATTCTTGCTATGAAGTTGCACTGCTTATTCAGTGTTTCCTCTTCCCTTGTCCTTTAAGTTCCCCCTGGCTATTCTCCCATGCTTTTGGCAGATTTTTGAGTAAGATTACTACTAAAATTTCTTAGGAGATTTAGCTTGGTAACAGAATGAATTCTGTTATTTTCCCCATGTTTACGTTCTCACCCATGGGTGTTTAGACGTAGTGTTCTGCATCTACCATCTGATGTTCTGCAGATTCTTCCTTGGAAGTCTCTGTTTTGCATCAGATAGTGTGTATTTTGGTAACTGATTTCGGGCCAGGATTGTCAGTGCCTGGAGTCATGTTTTCTGGTGTTTTTACACTTCTTGTTTACATTGGCAACAGACTCTTTTGAGGGGGGCTTTTTGCTTTTGTACTAGTTATCTGATTACAAGATACATTATTATTATTCGTAAGTGTTGCATTAATTATTTAAAATAATTTTAAAATTTTTGTCCACACTTAAGCTTGGGATCCATTGGGGCTCAACGTTACTTTTCAGAAACTTGGGCTTTGCTGAAAAAATATTTTTCAAAATTTATTTTTGATTCCTATTGTTTTTTCAATGTTAATGGATCATGTTATTATGTATCTTTGTGTTCAGGGGTTCGTGCGAGTACTAGGACTTATTGTTGTCTTTTCACAATGAAAGGATATTGTTCAAATTGTAATGAGAGGAAATCTTCCTCTGACTTTCATGATCATTGTATTAATTGTAGTCGGTGTACTCACTCTAACTCCTGTTCAGTATGTGAATTTTGGGATGACAAACATTGGAAACGTGTGTCACAATATGTTGTTAGCGGGGAAAGGGCTATGCCGGTCCTTTCTCCGCAGGGTCACTCTAGTTTATCAGTTTCTATTTCAGAGGAACAATAACAGGGTGATGTTTCCATGTTATCTTCCAAAGGTGTGCTTCCGTCGTCACAATCAAATGAGGAGCTAGCGGCAAAAGTGCTCATGGAGATACGCCAGTTGCCTAAGAGGTCCCTAGTAGGATCGACGGCGCTGTCGTCCGCTAGCTCGCCCGGTGTAGCGTCCATTCACCGAATGGTTCGACAGCCGGGTTCGTCCGTTGCGGTCCAGGAAGGAGTTTTGGGTGATGCGAGCACTATAAACATACAAGGTGCACACCCAGTGACGGCGGATAAGAGGAGAGATTGGAGGAAGCCTTGTAGTCCGGTTCCTAGCTCGTCCAGGTCCAGCCGGGCCGTGAGCGAGAGAGGCCCCTCTCTCATACAACAACATCTGGGACCAAATGTTGTGGTACAAAATGTTTCGCAAGCGGAGCATTCGTCCGCCGCTCGGGACGCTCCGTTATATAGGTAGTCCGGAGAGACTGTACAGGCTTCCTCATCCTCTCAGCAGCGCACATGACCACACCTTGGCTACGTGACCGCGAATATTCAGTCAGCTTCACCGGAGAGGGATTCAATGGCGACCAGGTCACGCCATCCGGTAGCCAGGGACAAGAGGCCGGTAGACTCCGGACGTTCGCATAAGAGAAGTATGCGGGAGTTAGTTGATGCGGAGCTTCCGGTGGCTAAGCAGCGAAAGACCGCTACTCTGCAGGCCTCGATGACGGACGTGCTTGCTCAGATAGCACAAATTATCGCAGCATCCCAGCAAACGACAGAATCGTTGTCGGATCAGGAATTATCCGACGGTGCTGGGTCGGTACGCTCTGCCGAAGCATTGTGTGCGGATGCCCGGGAGCATCATGAGGTCCGACCGGATGGCGAAAGGGATACGGAGGACTTGGAGCTATCCCTTTCGGAACAACATAAAGCTGCCGTAGATTTCATCCGGCACTTCCTTTCTCAAGTTGTTCCGTCGGGCCAGACTGCTGCGATGCCCAACAAGAGACTGATAGCGTCATTGGACACTGAATTTTTTGAGCGGTTCAGAGAAATCGTCCCTGAGTTTCCGTCACAGTCCAATAATGTCACAAGAACATTCAAATTATTGAACGACGCTATCTTCAAGCTTGCTTCCAAAACAGGCAAAGCTGGTTTCTTGTCTGCCAGTGCTCTTAACCTGCCTTTCATCAATTCAAGGAATAAATTTGATACGGCAGGACAGGGCATACCGAGAGTTCCTCTGCGTCTGGACGACGAGGCGGAGGATTTGGAATTGTCATTACCGTCGTCTATGTCCGTTCCAACCGCGGTGTTGGAAATGACAATTACGTCTAACAGAGCCAGCTTAGACGCTTTATCATACGCAGACCACCTTACAAAGGCGTTACCACTGCGTCTTCAAGGGAAAGAATTCCAGGATATACAATCCTCATTAAGACTTCTTTCAAGGGCAGTGGCTTATTCCACATATAACTCCGCCCTTTCAGTGGCAAACCTGGAGTTGGTTAGACGTGACGCAGCCCTGGCTACATCCACACGCGTGGATAGTAAGGTGAAGAACTCTCTCAGAGTCGCTTCGGTCTCCGGAGAGCTTCTCTTCGATGGCAAGCTTTCTGCTATCTATGATAAATAACTAAGAAAGCTTCGGATTCTCTGCTTTTTAAATCCGCTTCCAAAAAGTCGGATTCAGCAGATAAGAGTAAGACAGGCACTTCTGGGACAAATATGCCCAAGAGAGGTTCCTATAGAGGTTCCTTTGCGTCCTCTTGGTCTTATTCTAGAGACCGTCAAGGCAGCGACTCACGTGCGGGACGTTCTTCTGGCCGAGACAACCGGTCTGACGTCCCGAGGTCGACGGGACAGTGTGCGGGTCGTGGAGGACGTGGTTTCTCCTCCCGCAGGCCTCGCAGGTCCAGGAGGTGATGGATGGAACCTCTATCGCGTTCGGGTTGGCGGAAGGTTGTCAAGTTTTACAGAAGAGTGGGCGTCGATTACGGACGACCCTTGGGTGAGAGGGGTGATTTCGGAAGGACTAAGAATATCCTTCAAACGAAGCCTCCATTAACTCGAAGTCCAAAATGGACTCAACTTCCGTCAAATCCGCAGAAAAGAGACGCTCTTTTATCGGAGGTACAGTCTCTTTTGATGAAGAACGCGGTAGAGGTCGTAGAAGACCAGGAATCACCGTGGTTCTACAGCCATCTATTTCTGGTTCCGAAACCAGACGGCTCGTTCCGTCCAGTCATAGACTTGAGCTGGATAAACAAGCTGATCGTCGCTCCGAAGTTCTATATGGAGACGATTCGATTGGTCAGAGCGAGTATTCGGGTGAACGATTATGCTACAAGCATAGATCTCAAAGATGCGTACTTTCACGTCATGGTACATCCGACATTCAGAAAGTATCTACGCTTCTCACTCCTAGGAATTGTATATCAATTCCGGGCGATGTGCTTCGGATTGAACCTAGCGCCCTGGGCTTTCACTCGAGTAATGAACTCGGTAATGATGTATTTCCGAGCTCATTCGTCTGCAGTAACGTCGGCCTACCTGGACGACATTCTTCAGATGTACGGCAACGAGTTAACATTTCAGAACGATGTGCAGAATCTCCTGCTATTGCTCCGACGTCTCGGTTTTGTTATAAACGAGGAGAAGTCGGATCTGGTGCCGTCCAAGTCATTCACTCATCTGGGAATGAGCTTCGAGATGCACAACAATCTCGTTCGTCTGCCATTAACCAGAGCGAAGTTAATCAGTTGTTACGCTCGCTATTGTCTTCATGCAGACAAAGTCACAGCGAGGGAGTTCATGAGACTGATAGGTCTGTGCGGAGCCGCTGCGGATCTCATTCCGATGGGGCGGTTGCGCACTCGTCCTCTCCAAATTTTCTTGACTCAGAATTGGAGTGTGAAGATTCATTCGCTCGATATAGACATTCTCTTGTCAGATCAAGTGAAACAAGAAATTCAGACTTGGGCAAACATTCAGTGGTTGACTCAGGGAGTTCCGCTGCAGTTGCCGGATCCGAGTTTTACGATTATGACGGATGCCAGTCAAACAGGTTGGGGTGCAACATTGATCCCAACGGTTTGAGGTGCCAGGGTCTTTGGGATCCACAGTTTCTAAGCAAGCACATAAACATCAAGGAAATGATGTCAGTTTGGCTTGCGTTACGCCATTGGATGGACATTATTCACAAAGCTCATGTCCAAATCCTGTCCGACAATACGACAGTAGTGGCGTATATCCGGAACCAGGGAGGCACTCATTCCATTCCGTTATTCAATTTAACCGTTTACCCAACGTAACGGCCAAAACCGGCCAGCGCTATTCTCAAAAATAGTCAGTTAATTTTCATTATTTTTTCATTTTTTGTCTCAGAAAGATAGGTTATGACCCCTCATTGGAACGAGCTCGTTCCAATGAGGCATCATAACCTATGTTTTTGAGACAAAAACTGAAAAAAAATAGTTGTTCAAGAATTTTTTTTGCAAGTGTCGTCTGCTTTTCATGTTAGGTAAAGGGTTAACGGAAAGAATCCTTCTGTTTGCTCTAGAACACCAAGTTCTACTTTCGGTCCGTCATATACCGTGTCGTCTGAATGTAATAGCAGACTCCCTTTCACGGAAGGGTCGCTTGTTGCCATCAGAGTTGACTCTCAACAAACAGGTATTCAATCAGATTTGCTACCAATGGGAACGGCCAATGATAGACTTATTTGCGACACATCTCAACAATCAGTTGCAGATGTATGTGTCACCATGTCCGGATCCACGAGCATATGCAGTGGACGTTATATCGATCTCGTGGGACGGAATGATAGGATATGCGTATCCTCCAGCGCTGTTAATACAGCAAGTATTGCTAACGATAAAACAATCTCAATGCAGGATTCTGTTGGTAGCATCTCTGTCTCCACAGAGACCGTGGATAAATCTACTCAGATGTCTGCTGTGGGACTTACCGCGAAAGCTTCCTCCACGGGAGGATCTTCTTTCGCAGGGGAAATCGCGTCAACTTCATCACAACCCGCAAGGTCTCAACCTTCACGTTTTTCCATTGTGCGGTCCTTCTTGCATGGCAAGCATTTTACAGGGTGAGCAATGGACGCGATTTCTAACTGTAGGAGGACCTCCTCTTCGCTAAATTATGCGGCTAAGTGGAAGGTCTTTCGTCGTTGGTGTAGGGATCATTCTGTTGATATTTTTGATCCCTCCATACCAGACATTGCAAACTTTCTAGTATACTTGTTTGACGAGATCAAACTGCAGCCTGTTACTATTAAAGGTTATAGGTCTATGTTATCTGATACCTATGCACACCATGATAGTTTACAAATTGGATCTAATGTCTCTTTATCTAAGTTAGTTAGAAACTTTTCGATAAATAGACCTAGAACTCTTAGATTAATTCCTAAATGGAATTTAGCTTGGGTTCTTCTTAAACTGAAAGAAAAGCCATTTGAGCCTCTTGGGACAGTAGATTTCAAATTCTTGTCTTATAAGACAGCTTTTCTCTTAGCTTTCTCCTCTGCTAGAAGAGTCAGTGAGCTTCATGCACTTTTGGTGGATGATTCTCACTATCGTAGTGTCGGGAACACTATTACCTTTACTACTAATGTTGGATTTTTAGCTAAGAATCAGGCTCCTAATAAATACCCGGAACCTATTGTTATTAAGGCTCTTCCATCTTTGGACGGGCGTAGGCCTTTACTCAGTCCTGTTAGAGCTTTACGTATTTATAAACAAAGATCTCAGTTTATCAGAAAGGGACGGAAACGCTTCTTTCTGTCTCTGATGCCTAATAGAAAGGACATTTCGGTCCATTCTATTGCTAGATGGATTCAATTAACTATCCGTACTGCTTTTGATAATATATCTTCTACTCAGCAGTCTGTGCTTAAGATTTCGGCTCATGAAGTAAGAGCTCTTTCTACATCTTGGGCTTACGCAAATAGTGTTGCTATTACAGATTTAATGAAGGTCGCTTATTGGTCTCAGCCATCCACATTCACAAATTTTTATCTCAGAAATATTGAGTCCATTTCTGGAGACCTGCATTGTTTAGGTCCGTTATCTGTTGCTCAGAATGTCGTCCACTAACAGTTGCAACTATAGTTATGCAGGCTTTCTGTTCCGGCAGTGACTCCGTCCTGCTGCCCTCTTCGCTCTGGGATATTTGACCCAGGGCAAGGGGAAGGGGGGTGGGGGGGGGAGGGTGTTCCCTTAGGTCACCATGCTTTATAGTGAAAAGCAAGGGGATTCCTCCTCTGGAGTCAGTAATTCTGAGTCGTTACCGGGATGGTTTTAAAGTGTAATATTAATGTTAAAAATTCATTCATGTCTTATTTTTAAAGTGTAGCTCGGTGTGAAGCATTTGTATATGTCAAGTGTCAAACGGGCGTTAATATACAATCCTCGGACACTTTTAGAAAGATATAAAGAGTCTCATTTCTCTGGACTAACTTTATTTATTGGCTTACTTTAAAAATAATTAGTATAAGGGGTTATACTGGATGTTAATGGAGAACATGAATGTTATTATGCTCAATTATGAAGGGTATTGTATCTTTCTTATTTAATATAAAATAAGAAAGATACATGTAAAACCTAATACTCCTTTTCTCCTTGAGGGGTTGACTCTATATTATATAGTTGAGCTTATTGGATTTTCCTCTGTGTCCTAGGCCCTCCAGCCTTTTTACTATTCAGCTAAGTCTGGGTCATTGGTACAGTATAAAAATGTTAAAAAATTTATAGTAATTTATATATTTTTTATACTTACCAATGACCCAGACGGGGATGGCCCTCCCAGGAGTTGGGAACTCATACCTCCCCGCTGAGTACATAGCGCTGACCAGGCACTGCCTGCAAGAATGGTAATTGGCGCCAATTTTGGGATGTCCTTGACACTGCGCATGCGCAGTAAGGGCAAAGTATGGAGGTCCTTCAGGACATGATTTCTTTTGGTTTTAGATGCAAATTTGGGGGATTGGGGGCAAAATTTGTGTTTGGCCCTAGAATTTTAAGAGTTAGCACCAGCTAAGTCTGGGTCATTGGTAAGTATAAAAAATATATAAATTACTATAAATTTTTTAACATTCCATTAACATTTAAAGAGGATTTCTTATCAACCTACCTTACAATTGTTTACTACAGGCTTGCACTACAGTGGAAGACCCTATCTCGGATAAAATACTCTCTATTTTAATCTTTCCCAAGAGATGTGGGAAAGAAAAGTGGTGTAAAAAGCACCACGAAAAAATAAGACAAAACTGGGCCGAGCGCCATCGGTGCACACCCAGTATGGGACGCTGTTCCTTTAGTACAAATCCACAACTTCCATTAACCAATGTGCAGTGCGTCATCAATTCATCATTCTTTTTTATATCTGCACACGTGGAGGATGTGTCTCCGCCATACGAAACAGTGATAATTCAACTCGTCAATAATGGTTTTCCTGTGACTGGATTATGGATCTGAAGATCGTATAATAACAGGACTGTGTTTTATATATTCTTTTTAATATTTTCAACCACATTCTCATTGTACATTATTTATTATTCCGTTTTCGCGAATGTTTTTTCGACATCGTGTTAACGCGGTTCGACAATGAATGAAATTTTTCGGTTGATAAATTTAAATTGTTATTGGAGTTAGGTGTCAATTAAGGACTGTCTGGACAGGATTTCTTCACTCTGTTGAGGGCTGAATTTCTGGGGGGTTTTCGGTCCCAGACGGCGTCTGGGTTCTGTTGTGTACCCACCGTTTTTTTTTTCTGCCACCTTCTCTCGTAGTTGAGAGTGTTCTTCTACTTTCTGCACCTGTTGAGTTCACCTTTTTCTTCTACTGCTCTCACCTCTGTTATTTCCAGTTCAGTTCCTTTAAGGGCAATTCCTTTTGCCCTCGCCTTGGTGCGTTCTCGTGGCCGTTTCTTCCGCACCCACGGGTGGTGTGGAACGCTGTCGTTTTGGGGCCTCCTGACTCGACCACGTCTGGTGTGAGTTATACCCCTCCATGGGGGATGTGCAGCTCCTCCCGCTCCCACAGGGGGTGGGGAACGCTGTCGTTTTGGGGCCTCCCGACTCGACCACATCTGGTGAGAATTACTCACCCTCCGTGGGGGATGTGCAGCTCCTCCTGCACCAGTGGGGGGTGGGGAACGCTGTCGTTTTAGGGCCTCCCGGCTCGACCACGTCTGGTGAGAGTTATTCCCCTTCTGTGGGGGATGTGCAGTTTTTTTTTACTGTGGTGGATACTGTGGGAGCTGTTGGATTTCTGGTGAAGAGATGCCTGGTTCCGGGACTATGCGCCCTCTCTAGTCGACATATGAGGCTGTCACTAGGGTTGTGACTCCTCCTTTGGTGGCCAAGCTTGGTGGCTCTCTCCCCTTTTCCGCCAGTTCCAACAGCTCCCGTCGTATCTGCTGCTACTGCTGTTCCGTCTACAACGTCATCGGGCACCGTTTTTAGCCGGCCTCGGCGTATCCCTGCAAGGTTCTGCAGGGATGTCTGTAGTGTGGTTGTGGGGTATTGGCCTCAGCCTTCCCCGACTTCAGAAGTCGGAAGTGGCTGCTGACTGAACCTCCTGCTGTGTCCTCTCAGTCGTTGAGCACAGCAGTTTTATACCTGCAGTGGTCTGCTGCGGTGTCTGGTAGTGTAGACGTGGGGTATCGGCCTCAGCCTTCCCTGACTTCAACTCGGCGAAGTTGGAAGTGGCTGCCGGCCGGACCCTCTACTGTGGTCTCTGCGTCGTCGAGTACCAGTTTTGTCATTGGCGTTTTCCGTCCACTCATTCTGGTCACATGGCCAGTTTTGCGGGTCCAATGCCTTCTGTGCAGCCTGGACCTTCTGCCCCGCAAAGGTCCGCGGCAACTCTCCTGAGTTCCTGCTATGTTGATCCTCGGGGTGTGTCGTACCCTTATACACGTCTGCCCTCAGATGTTTCGACTACCACCGTCGCCCTGCTTCGGGTGTATTGGAGGATCGTGACCCTTCTCTGGTTAAGAGGGTCAGGTGTGAAGCCACTTTGCTGGTTCGTCCCCATGTCGAACCGGCTGGTACAGGCAGTGAGCTTAGGGAGGCCCTCTCCTTAGTCACTCAAGTTCTGTCCAAGAGCCTTCCTGTTGCTTCCAGCGAGGCAACGAGTGGTTTCCAGGCGCCCCCTATGGCGCCGCCTCCCGGGATTGGAAACAGGCCGCTTTCTGATCCCCCTGGTGTTCCTACAACATGGGAGGCGTCGGCTGGTTTGCCCACGATGGGCGCTGTGTCTCTTCCGATTCTGGGGAGGAGTCAGACATCCCTGATGTCGAGAGCCAGCAGTCTTCTGACTTGAGGGCAGTTCTTGACTTTGTGTTTGGCCATGGGTTCCTTCCGGATCTCAAACCATCAAACCAGCCGACAGTGTCAGCCAGGCCGCGATCATCGGTCGCGCCCCTACAGCCCGTGAAGCAACCTGCTTCTGGGCATCTTTGACCGTGCCAGTCAGTACAGGTGGTTGAAGCATTTTCAGCCTTGTACTCTAAACCGAGTTCCAAGGCTATGAAGGGTCTGTTCTTCACCAGGGTTGATACCTTTTTGCCTCCGGTGCGTTATCGTTACTACGATTTCGCCAATCCGTCAGTCTGCCAGACTTTGACTGTTTTGGATCGGGACTCCAATTCCCTTGGGCTTTCCAATGACGACTCTGGAGTCCATGTTGGGCTGATCTGGAGGAATGCTGGGTATGCTTTCTCTCTCCGATCACGTCGTCTCTGCCTTAGCTGCCTATCTGCCTCCAGATAGGTTTGACGATCTACAGGCTCCTTTGTGTGTGCTGTCCAAGACGCTCATGCATCTTTCTCACACGCATGCCTGTGACACGGCTATTTTGGAACTAGTTCGAAGAGACTCTCTGCTGGACACAGGCCGATCCCTTCCTGGGGGCAGCGCGCTGCTCTTCGATCTGCTTCTTTGGCAGGACCGCTACTGTTCTATGGGTTCCGTGCCGACGGTCAGGGATGACATCCTACGTCATTCCAAAGATCAGCTGCTGCTTTGTCAGCTTGATCAGCCTTCTAGGGGGGGCAGGGACCGTTCAAAGCCTAACAAGTACCCTTCTGCTTCCTCTGCGAAGCAAAGGGCTGATCCTTCTGCCTCCGCTTCTACTTCTTACTCACAGGGTAAGGGTAAGCACCGGCAGTCTAGAGGGAAGTCTCAGGATTCTTCATTCAGTAGAGGAGGTCGTTTCGCCTCTCGTGGGCCTCATCGGGGCTCGAACTGAAGTTCCTCACCTCGATTCGTCCCAGGTTGGAGGAAGGATAGCAGAGTTCGCAGACCGTTGGGCCACCATCACATCCAATCCTTGGGTGTTGGATGTTGTTTGGTCCGGGTTGCGAATATCCTTCCGAAGGCACTCCACTCTATCCAGAGTGCCTCTTCCAACCACAGTTCCTTCAGACGTTTTACGTCGGGAGCTTTTGTCCATGGCCAAGGGGGCGTTCGAGGTCGTCAAGAACATTCAGTCAGTGGGGTTTTATTCCCGCCTGTTCTTGGTGCCGAAGAAGGACGGCCGACTCCGACCGGTTATCGATCTGAGTATCCTGAACCAGTCTACCATTGCTTCCAAGTTCAGCATGGAAACTTTCAGGTCGGTCCGCCGTTCCATTCACCAGGGAAATTTTGCTTCCAGCATCGACCTGCGAGACGCTTACTTTCACGTTCCGATTCATCGGGTGTCGCGGAAGTATCTCGGGTTCGCTTTTCTGGGGCGAGTTTACCAGTTGAAGGCCATGTCTTTCGGCCTCCACCTGGCTCCTTGGCCCTTCACCCGACTGATGTCGCATGTGATAGCCTTCCGTCGCACACGGGCCATGGTGACTACTTCGGCATATCTAGTCGATATCCTCCAGAGGCGGGAGCGCGGTGGCTCAGTAGGTAGAGGTGCAGGTTGCAAGCAGAGAGGTCCTCGGTTCGAATCCCACCTGCGGCAACCGCGTTGTGTCCTTGGGCAAGACACTTCATCCCTATTGCCCGCGTGGGGGCACGATGACGCCGTGTACTAAGGCGTACTGCACGTCGATGGTACGCATGTCTTCAACCTATCTAACCCTGCCTGTGCTGCAGTGCGGAGTTACGATGTTGGGGAGCTGACAGCTGCTTGTCGTTGCTCGGTGGTTCTCTCTGGGTACTCCGGCTTCCTCCACCCGTAAAACTGTCACGGTCATGATTAGCCATTGTGCATAAATATGTGACCTTAAACATCAATAAATAAATAATCCTCCAGAGGCATTCCAATGCTGCCTTACTGGAGTTGGATGTCGACACTCTGTTGAGCTCGCTCATGTCGCTAGGATTCAGAGTCAACGAGGAGAGGTCGGATCTGGTCCCTTCTCCGTCATTTTGTCATCTGGGGATGGCCTTCCGCACTCAGTTCAATACGGTGGCGGTTCCCCAGGCCAGGACAGTGATTCTCTCAGCGTTTGCTCTGACTCTGTCCCTGTCCACATCCGCGACAGCACGGGGTATTCTCCGGCTGCTCGGTCTCTGCGGTTCAGTGACAGATCTCATTCCTCTAGGTCGGCTGCATGTCAGACCTCTCCAACACGTTCTGCTCAGTTGTTGGAGGCCGAATGTCGATTCTCTGGATCTGATGCTTCAGTTACCAGAATCTCTTCATCCTCACCTTCTCCACTGGATGAATGTTCCGTGGATCACGCAGGGTGTCCCATTGGACTTACCACGTCCGATCGCGTTCTGACGGCAGATGCCAGCGATCTCGGATGGGGTGCGACGTTGGATCCTGTAGGTCTTTCCCTTCACGGGATGTGGGACCAGGATCGGGCATCTCTACACATCAACCAGAAGGAGCTTCTTGTTCTTCTTCCGAGTTTCAGGCAGTGGATCCCTCACCTGTCGAATCATCAAGTCCTTCTGTTGTTCGACAATTCGACAGTGGTTGCTTCATTCGGAACCAGGGCGGCACGCACTCGGTTCCAATGTATGAATTGGCTCGGGATCTTCTACTACTCGCTCAGGATGTCAATGCCGGGGTGGTTGTTCGTCACATTTCCGGTCGTCTGAACGTCCTAGCCAACACCCTGTCCTGACGGGGCAGGTTCTTTTCCACCAAGTGGATGCTCCACATGGCGGTGTTCCATCGATCTCTTTGCAACTCGTTGGAACCATCAGGTGGACACTTTCGTGTCCCCGTGTCCAGATGCTCTGGCTTTTGCCGTGGATGCTCTGGCCCTCCTTTGGGATGTTCTTGTCGGCTACGCCTCCCTGCCGGTTCCAATTCTGCCTCAGGTTCTAGCCTAGATATGAACCTGCAGTCATCGAATCCTTTCGATCACACCCCTGTCGCCTCAGTGGGTGTGGATCAATCTGCTCCGCTCTCTGTTAGCGGCAGTTACGGCATGTCTCTCTCTACGTTGCGACTTATTTGGCCGAAGTCGCCCGAGGTTTCAAGTTGACTCGACTTCATTGTGCCTTCGCGCATGTCTTTTATCGGGTCCTGGGTCCTGTAAACCCCTCCGTAGTGGGTTTTAGAGACAAGCAGTGGAGTTGCTTTTCTTCTTCAAGGAGGCACTCACTCCACTGGTTTAGCCTCTGGCTAAGTAGAAGGTTCTTCTGTCGATGGTATGCGATCACTCTGTTGCTTCTGTCACTCCTTCGATCATACCGCTTGTGGAGTTTCTGGTATATGTTTGTTTCTGGGGGTCTCCAGCAATGGGTGCAAGTCCTTGCTTCGGAGACCTTTTTCATATGTGGTACCCCATTGTTTCGACACTCATCCTTGCCTCTCCAAGCTTGTTCAGCTCTTTTCCTTGAAAAGGCCTAGGACTTTGCAGTTTACTCCAAGATGGACACTTTCTTGGGCACTGCTCTGCTTGGGGTGGGGGGGCGGGGGGGGGGGGGGGGGGGGGGTTCGCACCTTTATCCTGGATGGATATGCATTTTCTCACATGTCAGATCTCTCCTGCATCCATTTCTCGATGGATTTGTCATGCTATTCATGCAGCTTCCGCCCGGCTAGCTACTGGTGATTGTATTACCAATCGTTTTTTCTGCCTGTTTTCTGTTTTTTTAATAACTCTGTCATGTTGTCGGATGTTATACTGGCAGCCTACTGGAGAAATGCTACTTTCTCCTTTTATCTGCGTCAATTGCAGGAGCCAACAGACGACCTTTGACCTACAGGCCCTCTTTCTTTGGCTCAGGCTGTTGTCTATCCCAGCCATTTAGTTTTTTTACAGGGTCAGTTCCAGCTCTGTGCTGTTACTGCCCTTTCTGTTTGTGCGTCGCACTTCACCTTATGCCTCATCTTTCATTGTCTTTTACTAATGTTTGTGATGCTATGGTTTGATAAGCCAAGGGATCTCTTCCTCTGTCCACGGTTCCAGTGCAATTGAGCTATGTGTGGGTTGGTTATGTAATTCCCACCATCCTATTGTCTATTCGGCCTGTAGTAAACAGTTGTAAGGTAGGTTGATAACAAATATAAATTTTATAGTAAATTTTCTTTCTTATTATACCTACCACAATTGTTTACATGGAGGGCCCTCCCGTCTTCTTATTCCGGTAAGAATACTTCCTCCCCGCTGATCACATAACTCCTGTGTTGGCGGAATCAAAAGAATGATGAACTGATGATGCACTGCGCATTGGTTAACGGAAGTCGTGGATTTGTACTAAGGGAAGAGCGTCCCATACTGGGTGTGCACCGATGGCGCTCGGCCCAGTTTTGGCTTATTTTTTCATGGTGTTTTTTACACCACTTTTCTTTCCCACATCTCTTGGGAAAGATTAAAATAGAGAGTATTTTATCCGAGTTAGGGTCTTCCACTGTAGTGAAAGCCTGTAGTAAACAATTGTGGTAGGTATAATAAGAAAGGAAATTTACTATAAAATTTATATTTTTAGACATTTTTGCTGCCCTTGGACAGTCTACCTCATGTTGTTTTGCAGTTATTCCTAGGCAAGTCTTGGCAGCCAAAACAGGTCTAGTAACAACAGCCAAGGTATTTAGAAGATAAGTTTTGAGTATACCCAAAGACTGCATGTTGGGGCACCTGTTTTGTTGCAGTAAAAATTGAATCAAATTAGAATTAGGCCTTCAAAGGTTAAGCAGTATCCTGTAAAGTGGGATCCACCATTTAACTCTTTCCATCATTAATTCTTGATAAACATTATCAACTTTTATTTCAACATTATCGCCATGATATAGCCTTGGATGTTGATGTAGCAATAAGCATTATTTCTCCAAAAGGCATTTGTTGACCACCTCATTGGTGTGATCTCAAAAATCCCATTTCAGTAGAGGAACCAGGGATTGGTTTTGAACGAACAAATTTTGAAAGTTTTATCACTGCCCTGGATGTTTTTAATATGTTTTACTGTTGTTACATCTTAAATTATGGTAGTCTATCCTTTTGTCTTTCTGTTCGTCCTTTGTCCACGTTTTGTCTGTCTGTATGGAAAATTGTGTCTCAGTCATAACCTTATGGCTGAGTGGATTTCATGAACAACTTAACACAAGGGTAAAGAGCAAATGGAAGGTGTAGTGTGCAGTGTACCAACCACTTTTGTAATACAACCACTTTTGCAATAAAATTTATTACAAAAGTGGTTAATGCGTACCAACCACTTTTGTAATAAAACCACTTTTGTAAGGCCTAAAAAAATAAAAAATCTGTTTCTCAGGCCCTCCCGCATGGTCTTTTTGGCTGCCGCATGCTCTCTTTTTATAAGCAATTTAAACTTTAAAAAAATAAAAATTAAATGGTTTATGTCTGATATTTTACCCAAGTTAAAAATATTGATGAATTTGTCCCTTGAGTGCAAGAAGGCTTTGCAATGCTTTAGCATTGCAAAGGCTTCTTGCACTCAAGGGATGAAATACACCACCACCCATACTATTCTGTAGATTATGAGGCCTTGAACTTTTGATGACAAAGAAGTAATTACTGAAATAAAAAAATAAAATTAAAAACCGCTCGCCCGCATGCAATTTTACAAATAATGGCCTGAGAAACAGAAGATCTACTTTGTGTGGCCTAATAAACTAACCATTATTGTAATAAACTCATTTTGGTGATACATCACGGACGTCCATTTTATAGTTGGACATTGGGGTGGGGTTAGGGACAAGTTTACCTAAACATGTTTGTATGTCGTTCAGTGGAATAATGTGTCCATTCCATTCACCTGTTGAAACTTGGAAGTGACTGAAGTAACCACTTTTGCAATAAACTTTATTACAAAAGTGGTTATCGCGTACCAACCACTTTTGCAATAAAACCACTTTTGTAATAAACTAACCATTATTGTAATAAACTCATTTCGGTGATAAATCACGGACGTCCATTCTATAGTCAGACATTGGGGTGTGGTGAGGGACTAGTTTACCTAAACATGTTTGTGTGTCGTTCGATGGAATAACGTGTCCGTTCACCAGTTAAAACATGGTAGTGACTGAAGAAAGTGTGCAACCACTTTTGTAATAAACTTTATTACAAAAGTGGTTATCGTGTACCAACCACTTTTGTAATAAAACCACTTTTGTAATAAACTAACCATTATTGTAATAAACTCATTTCAGTGATAAATCACGAACGTCCATTTTATAGTCGGACAATGGGGTGGGGTTAGGGACAAGTTTACCTAAACATGTTTGTATGTCGTTCAATGGAATAACGTGTCCATTCCATTCACCTGTTGAAACTTGGAAGTGACTGAAGTAACCACTTTTGCAATAAACTTTATTACAAAAGTGGTTATCGCGTACCAACCACTGTTGTACTAAACAAACTATTATTGTAACACACTTATTTCTGCGATGAATCACAAACGCTCATTTTATAGTTGGACATTGGGGTGGGTTGAGAGCTAGTTTACCTAAACATGTTTGTGTGTCGTTCAATGGAATAAAGTGTTCATTCACCAGTTGAAACGTGGCAGTGTCTGGAGAAAGTATGCAACCACTTTTGCAATAAACTTTATTACAAAAGTGGTTATCGCGTACCAATCACTTTTGTAATAAAACCACTTTTGTAATAAACTAACCATTATTGTAATAAACTCATTTTGGTGATAAATCACAGATGTCCATTTTATTGTCGGACATTGGGGTGGGGTGAGGGACGAGTTTACTTGAACATGTTTGTGTGTTGTTCAATGGAATAACGTGTCCATTAACCTGTTGAAACTTGGAAGTGACTGAAGAAAGTAAGCAACCACTTTTGCAATAGACTTTATTGTATAATAGGTTAGGTTTGTCATTCAACATAACCGATGATGTAATAAATTTATTGCATAATAGGTTTGGTTTGCCATCCAACACAACCGATAATGTAATGAATTTACTGCATAATAGGTTGGTTTGCCATCCAACGCACCCGATAATGTAATAAATGCATTGCATAATAGATTAGGTTTGCCATCTTACGCAACCGATAATGCAATAAATTTATTGCATAATAGGTTAGGTTTGCCATCCAACGCAACCGATAATGTAATAAATTTACTGCATAATTGGTTGGGTTTGCCATCCAACGCAACCGATAATGTAATAAATTCATTACATAATAGGTTATGTTTGACATATTACACAACCGATAATGTAATAAATTTATTGCATTTGCAGTTAAGTTTTCCATGTAAGACAACCGCTGATGTATTAAGTTTATTGCATTATAGGTTAGGTTTGTCATCCAACGCAACCAATAATGTAATAAATTTATTGCATAATAGGTTAGGTATGCCATCCAACGCAACCGATAATGCAATAAATTTATTGCATAATAGGTTGTATTACATTACCGATTGTAACAATGCTTATCGAGTGGATTGTGTTGGTAATTGAAAAGCGCGCAGCTCACGATACATGGTAAAATAGACTGCTGTATTGTTGGGTCAGAGGGGGTATGTCTACCACAGCATATGTCTGGTGGTGTAATTCCTATTACGAAAAAAAAAAATAAAAAGGAAAAACAAGTTATCAAAATCTGTTTAATAGGTCACTCGAAAAAGACAGGACGTTTACACAGTTGGACAAAACTTCAGTGTACAGCTGACTGGCTTGCTCGACTAAATATTCCATGTCAGCAGGATTGGCACATAAGGAGCATTGTGTTGCCAAATGTGGTAATGAAAGCGTTAATAATATTAATCTAAAATGGAATAAACATCTTTTTTTATATCTGGTCACGGGTTTTGATGCGCTGATCCACTTTGCATTTGGGGGTCACTGTCCCATGTAAAGCAAGATATTCAATTGGTTGGTAACACTTGGAGAGATCGCGTCAGATTGACCAAGAGTGGTCAGTGTTACTATTCTGCATTACGCATAGGTTATTTCTTTTCAAGAACGATGAAAGTTCAGACATGATTATTGCTACGGATAAGTTAACCGTTGCGCAGTCCGTCCATGCGGCACAAGATCAGGGGCATGCGTAACTGGTTTCGTGTTAATGTGGAAGGACTAGATCAGAGTAAATAAATTTCTTTTGACTACTATACATTTGCCAACTGTTATATTGCCAACTGAAACACTCATCCTTCCGGTATGGCAATATACCAATTGGCCTGTAGTCAATTGATACAGTGCCAAATTAGGTTCATGAAAGTTCAGACTCACATGTTTGACAAGATTACGTGTGCGACTGAACGTAATTTATTACTCCGTTTCAGAGCGAGCAATCGGGCCAGTGGTGAATCCTTTTCATGGATGCAAAGGGATCAAAGTTGAATCCAGTTTATCACCAGCGTCCAAGTTGCGCCATTCTTTCGTGTACCAAAATGCAAAGGGGCATGTTCTACTTGTTTTGTGGCACACGGAGAGACAAGACCAGAGGGATAACGTGCAGTTGAGTTTACTACTGAATACTCAATATTTGTTATGTTCATTCAAAAAAAAAAAACCCAAAAAAACAAAACGGTGAAAGTTTAGATTCATGTGTCAGAAGTGATATGATGTGAGCCCCTTTTCACAGTTGCAGAGTCAGACCTGCTATCACATCCCTAAGAGCAGCCGTTTAGTACAGCAGAAGACCAGCCAAAGGCACCCTCTTGTAATTCAGATGGATCTTGGAAGTCACGTCATGTCACGTGACTGCGGGCGCCCATGTTGTGTTGGCATGTAACCAATGTGCGTGGTGAAATTCTTTTTGAACGACTTTCTCAGCTAGGAATAGAAGGATCAGCACTAGATTGGTTTCGATCTTATTTGAGTAACCGAACCCAGTGTGTTACCGTTGATGGCAACAAATCTGAAATAGCCTCACTTGAATTTGGGGTACCCCAGGGTTCCGTTCTCGGCCCAATTTTATTCACCCTTTATATGCAGCCTCTGGGCGCCATTATTCGCTCACACGGTATTGAGTGCATCTTTTACGCTGACGACTCCCAGTTATATGTAGAATTTAACCCCATTGATTATGAAGATACAGCCACACAGTTTATGCGTCTCGAAAACTGTATTAAGGAAGTGAGAGCATTTATGCTACAAAACAAACTTAAATTAAATGACGAAAAAACTGAGCTGATAGTATTTTCCTCAAGATTCAGACCCGCACCAGACACTCTGCCACGGCTCATGGTTGGTGATGTAGTGATTAATCCGTCAACTAAGGTTCGGAATTTAGGTGTCTATTTCGACAGACACCTAACTATGGCTGATCATATTACCAAAATATGTCAGTCTGCCAACTGGTACCTCCGTAAACTGGGTCGCTCTCGAAAAATTTTGACGAAGAAGGCTGCAGTGTGCTTGGTGCATGCATTTATCACATCACGCTTAGATTATTGCAACTCATTGTTGTATGGGCTTCCAGGCAAGCAGATACAAAGGTTGCAACAAATACAGAACACAGCTGCCCGTATTGTCTCACTGACGAAGCGGCGCCAACACATAACTCCAGTCCTGAAAGATCTTCATTGGCTTCCTATTTCATCACGGATTCAGTTCAAGGTCTTACTTTTTGCACACAGGGCTCGCTGCTGTGATCTGACCCCGGCTTATGTAAGCGACCTAGTAGTTCCGTATGAGCCTAAACGCACGTTAAGGTCTTCTATGCATGACTTGCTTGAAGAGACTACCTGCAACTTGGTATCATATGGTGGCCGCTCCTTCTCTCATAGTGCACCTAGGCTTTTCAATGAGCTACCCATTTCAGTGCGACAGACTGCGCCAAGTGCTTTCAAATCGATACTGAAAACCTATCTTTTTGGTAAACCATACTCGGAGTGATTTCCGCGTAGCACTATGCAAATCTACAGTACAGAAGTACTGTCACATGTAACCATGATTTTTCTTGTAAAGCGCCATGGAACTTTTTATTATTGTGAAATGAGCGCTATATAAATATCTATTATTATTACTATTATTATGTTATGTTGTGACGTCATTGCCATAGCGATATGAGGTTCGAATGCACGTGCACAGCTTGGGTGTATATGGGGACACTGTTTTGGTTGTCCATTTTGTGTTTTGGGGCGCCATCTTGATTTCTCAGGTGTCACGTGGTTGCCTGGTGATGAAACCTAACCTCTTGGTATAAGATCGGGGGGTATGTTTGGAGGGTATGTTTGATTCGAGGAGAGTATGTTCCGGTAGTATAGAATTACACAAATGAACCCAACGTTCATGTATTTTAGTGGATGTTACTCTGGTAACCATGTTAATGTTATAGCTGGGACGTGGAAATGTTCCAGATCCAATGTTTGTACGAAGTGTGTTTTGGGAAAACATGGAATTACCCCAAACAACCGATATTAAATATAGAATTACCCAAAACAACTTGACAATGTCTAAAAAACTATCCATGGATGGAAATTTTTCTGAAAAAATCGCGTCTTCCAGACACAATGGATGGCAGCGGCATGGGCAAATGGGACCAGGAGCTCTCGGGATGAGGCGGCAGAGGCGGCAGGGAACCAGAGGCTCTTGGGGTATGGGCGGCAAGGGGCAGGGGCGGTCAGGTAGCAGAAACAGGGAGGCTAGGGGGGCTAGAAGCGGCTGAGGCTCCTCTTCTTCCATTTTCCCTCTCTGTTTATTGTTTAAAAAAATAACAAGAGTTACCTCCATTGAAAACAGAAAGTGTGCTTGTATGTAAAATGATTTTGCCTTAGAATCCATTTAATGAGTCCTAGTTAGTGACTCGGTGGATCAAAAAATATCGAAAATTTTGAGACATATGATTTTGTGCGCAATGTGCTCATTTTCACAGCATTCATTGTTCCATTCGACGAAAAACGGTATTCAGTGGGTTTATTTATTTATTTATTTTTTTATTTATTTATTTATTTATAATTTATTAATTTATTTATTTATTGGTGTTTTACGACACTTATATAGTCTGAGTCATTTTGTGTCGGTGACAGTTTTATGAGTGGAGGAAGTCGATGTACCAGAAGAGAACCACCAAGCTGCGACGAGACCCTATAACCTCTTCAACGTCACATAAGCCAAGACTGCACTACGCACTGTACATCAGTACTATGCACTGCATAACACAGTCAGGATAATTAAGGTTAAGACGCGTGCACACCAGTCCATCTCAGAACACAAGGGCACGAAGTGTTAAACCAAATCAATCACTGAATGGTCACCCCCATCGGTAGACTTACTGGGTTTAATGGAGCTTAACTTCGGCGATGTTGGTGGCTGATGCACGTCCACCTGTATTGTGATAATTTACTAACAACAGTCAATAGTGTGTAATAAAATTTCTAATTTTCTAGCCTCATTTGGGGTTAACAGTGTGCTGAAGAATTCAACCCGAACTATAAAAAGGGACAACAAGATCGATAGGAACTACGGGGTTTAAGACAAACTGCGCCCGCAGGAGGAATTCGGGCAGACATATCAAAAGCGATAGACGTCAAACCCAGCTTTCCCCATCCATCCGTGTGCAGTAAGATTTTAGCGCCCACCAAATTTGGGAATAGATTTGATGCTACTTTGTGCTACCCCCTCTCCAAACAAACACACCGTCCGGCCATAAAATGGACGTCCGTGATTCATCACAATAATAGGTGTATTACAATAATGGTTAGTTTATTACAAAAGTGGTTTTATTACAAAAGTGGTTGGTACGCGATAACCACTTTTGTAATAAAGTCTATTGGAAAAGTGGTTGCGTACTTTTCCAGACACTGCCACGTTTCAACTGGTGAATGAACACTTTATTCCATTGAACGACACACAAACATGTTTAGGTAAACTAGCTCTCAACCCACCCCAATGTCCAACTATAAAATGAACGTTCGTGATTTATCACAAAAATAGGTGTGTTATAATGAATTACAGACAACTCGGACCAAAGACAACTCGGACCAAGACAACTCGGACCACTTTTGAAGACAACTCGGACCACTTTTGAAGACAACTCGGACCAACTTTGAAGACAACTCGGACCAACTTTAAAGACAACTCGGACCAACTTTGAAGACAAGTCGGCCCAATTTTCAGGACAACTCGGACCAACTTTAAAGACAACTCGGACCAACTTTGAAGACAAGTCGGCCCAATTTTCAGGACAACTCGGACCAACTTTAAAGACAACTCGGACCAACTTTGAAGACAAGTCGGCCCAATTTTCAGGACAACTCGGACCACTTTTGAAGACAAGTCGACCAACTTTCTGGGCAACTTGGACTGACTCGGGACGATGTGGGATTTACAAATCCCTTGCGACCCGGTTAGCCTTATATTATTTCACTTGGATCTTGGATCACACAGGCCTAGCTTTCCTGTTGCCTCAAATGGGGTCTGAAGGGGTATGCACGCGGTTAGAATTCCCGGCAGTTTGCATTGGAGTGACAGATTGTCAAAGATCAATCCCTCAATGCCATTAAGACTATTAGAGAGTGGGCTCTATTCGGTTCCAGCTTGGCGATGGTAGAGGTTTGAGTCCCACCATGGTGGCGAGCCAGAATATTACTTGATGTTGTGCGATGGCAATTTTAAGGAAAAAAGAAAAAAAGAAAACCCGTTTGGTAGCGGCCCCGGTATATGACCATAGCGGTTACAAAAAAAGAGTGGAGAAAGCTCCAACAGTTTAGTTGGAAAAAAACGGGAGTCATCCATCAAGCCTTCTGGAAGGTAGGATGCCGTATGTGATTTTGAGGTATCTGGTTATCCTTCGGGAATTCCAAATGACCTCCAACATAAATTTTATTGCAAAAGTGGTTGTATTACAAAAGTGGTTGGTACATTGCAGCACTACCAAGTCCAAGTGACAAAGCTCAAGTCACACAAGTAAGAAAACTCAGATCTTAACCCTTTACCAAACGAATCAACCACACCCGCCCGTGTAATATTCAAATTCAGCAGTTGAAAAAATATTAATTTTCTGAAAATTACAACAAAACTATATCATGTGATGCCTCATTGGAATGAGCTTGACAGGCTTGTTCCAATGAGAGGATCACATCATATGGTTTTGTTGAAATATTTTGAAAATTTTGAAAAAATAATATTTAAAATCACGAATTTTGATACCGTCTACGTTGGGTAAAGGGTAAGAGAAATTTTGTCTCTCCATCTAGAAAACTGTGTCTTAATATATAGTGGCTGGGTGGATTTTCACAATCCTCACACAAGGGTAAAAGATAGAGGGAGGATATGTTGTGAAACACCACCATGTCTGAATGAAATGGTCAAGGTCACACAATTTTCAAAACTCAGATCTGATAATCATTTTGTCTGTATGGCCAGGAAATATTGTCTTAGTCATAATTCTATAATGGCTGGGGGCATTTCACGAAACTTCACATGAGGGTAAACCATAATAGGATGGAGTGTTGTACAGCACCACCATGTCCAAATGACAAAGGTTAAAGTTACATGATTGTGAAAACTCAAATCTGAGAAAAATTTTGCCTCAACCAACACTTTATGGTATCGGAGACATAAGTGGCCAGGTGGTCGCAGTTTGTCTCAATTGTTATTTCCAAACGTTGGATTTGTAACTATCATTTGTCTTTTTCACTTGTGTACATTTCATTTAAACCCTTTTCTGGATAATTGCCTTATCTAACAAGTGCTATTCAAAGAAGTAATAATTCAAATTTCAATAATTTATTTCAAGTTTGCATCTAAAATATGGCTTATGACCCATAAGTGGAACCAGTTCATTAATTGGCTGAGTGCTGGCAGCCACTATCAGGGCTTTCAAAAAGAAATGAGGGTACCAGAGCAAAACATGTTTTTCTTGCTTATGTTTCATATTTAGTCAAATGCAAAATAATATTTTGTTTATATAGATTTGTTCTATTACAAAATATTGGAGAGTGCCTGGGCACTGTCCAATAATTTGTAATGAAATACTTTTTGAACAACCAATTCAGGCCACCCAAAATAATCTAGCCCTCAACCAGTTATGGTAATTCCAAATATGGCGCATAAGCTATTCTGTTATGTAAACAATGAAAATATTCAGTTATGCAAGAAAATTGTGAAATCCTGGAATAGACTGAAATTTGTGAAAAAATCATTTATGGCATTGAAAGTCTTCAAATTTCTTTTGGCTCCTTGAAAAGCTTTGAAAATCAACAGTACCTATGATACCGAAGATACGGGTAATGTATCAGAGTGAATGAAAGGTTTTAGCATGCCGAAGACATGCAGGGACGATGTGGGATTTACAAATCCCTTGTGACCTGGTTTACCTTATTTTATTTCACTTGGATCACACAGGCCTATTGCCTCAGATGGGGTCTGAGGGGGTATGCACACGGTTAGAATTCTCGGCAGCTTACGTTGGAGTGATAGATTGTCAATAATCAATCCCTCAATGCCATTAAGACTGTTAGAGAGTGGGCTCTATTCGGTTCCAGCTTGGTGATGGTAAAGGTTTGAGTCCCACCATGGTGGCGAGCCAGAATATAATGTTGTGCGATGGCAAATTTAAGGGAAGAAGAGAAAAGAAAACAGCAACGCCGGTTTGGTAACGGCCCCGGTATATGACCATAGCACTTACAAAAAAGGTGTGGAGAAAGCTCCAACAGTTTAGTTTTGAAAAACTGGGAATCATCCATCAAGCCTTCTGGGAGATAGGATGCCGTATGTGTTTATGAGGTATCGGGTTATCCTTCGAGAATTCCAAATGACCTCCCCCACCCAGGTAATGTATCTGTTCATGTTTCAGAGTATTTCTGATAATTGTAACCACATGCTATAAATAGAACATTGTATGGATATCATTCAGTTGAAGCATCTTTAGCAGGCCATTATAGTTGTGCATGTTTAAACCAATCAGGAAATTTATTGGGATCAGTCATAATTTTTGCCTGTTCCATGGAGGCAAAGTGAAATTGAAATGGAATTATAGGAAAATTCATGTTTCAAGAGGCTTGGCCTCAGTCACCATTGTTTTGTGACTGGCTGTACATGTATTTGGTTTCAGGAGATCAGTTTTCTTTGGTGTACACAAAATGACAAAGATTTCAGTGTTTAGTAACTTTCAGACATGGGTATATTTGCAGTAAAATCTCACATAAAGTCTTACAAGCAAACAAGATTTGCAAACAACCTGAATAAAACCTTAATGATTTCATTCACAAACCAGTCAGAATCCATTGCCATCAGTTTGGTGATGTTATGACACAGTCACCACACATTTCCTTCTTTGCAAGTTTGGAAACAATAGCTTGAACCCTGTGGATGTAATACTGTACTCAGATAGTTTTTAGTACCTTGTCTTCAATAATATGTTATTCTTGAAGTACCTTGAATTTTCTAATTTTGGGCCTTGAAAATCAATGAAAATTGCTGAGAAATGGCATCTGTGGGAAACTTGTGTCGTTCTTGCATCATTCTCCCTAGTTGTGTTAGGTAAAGGCTTGATTTAATGCTTTCCCAATGCACAGGATATCAAAATGTGTTTTGGCCTACAAAAGTTAAAAATTTGTTTCTGCAGCCCTCACACATTGTGCTTGTGGCTGCCACATGCTCTCTTTTTAGTATAACCAATGCAAACTTAAAAAAATTAAAATTATATGCTTTATATCTGATATTTTACCCAAGTTAATAAAATTGATAAATTTGTCCCTTGAGTGCAGCAAGGCTTTGCAATGCTGTAGCATTGCAAAGCCATCTTGCACTCAAGGGACGAAACACACCACCACCTACGCTATTCTGTAGATTATGAGGCATAAACATAAAACAAATCAAAAACATGAACTTTTGATAACAAAGAATTAATTACAAAAATAGAAAATAAAATAAAAAGCTGCCCTCCCACATGCAGTTTTACAAAAATGACCTGAGAAACAGAAGATCTACTTTGTGGTGCCTATTTTAATAATTTTTCCAAATGTTTCACAAAATTACAACAACAAAAATTATATCATGTGACTCTTCAGTGGAACATGCATGACAAGCTTGTTCTAATGAGGTTGTCTCTTGAGATGGTTTTGTTGAAGAGTTCAGACAAATGTTAAAAAATTTATAGTAATTTCTATATTTTTTATACTTACCAATGACCCAGACATAGCTGGTGCTAACTCTTAAAATATAGGGCCAAACACAAATTTTGCCCCCCAATCCCCAAAATTTGCATCTAAAACCAAAGAAAACATGTCCTGAATGGCCCTCCACACTTCACCTCTACTGCGCATGCGCAGTGTCAAGGACGTTCCAAAATTGGCGCCATTAATCATTCTAATAACCAGTGCCTGGTAAGCGCTATGTACTCAGCGGGGAGGCAAGAGTTCCCAACTCCTGGGAGGGCCATCCCCGTCTGGGTCATTGGTAAGTATAAAAAATATAGAAATTACTATAAATTTTTTAACATTTTTATACTGTACCAATGACCCAGACATAGCTGAATAGTAAAAAGGCTGGAGGGCCAAGGACATAGAGCAAGATGGAATACGCTCAATAATATAAAACAGAGTCATCCCCTCTAGGGAAAAAGAAGTAATAGGCCTTACATGTATCTTTCTTATTTTTGATAAATTAGAAAGATACAACACCTTCAAAAATTGAGCATGATACATCCATGTACTCTATTAATATCCAATATAATCCTTATACTAATAATTTTTAAAGTAAGCCAATAAATAAAGTAAGTCTAGAGAATGGAGACTCTTATACTCCTTAAAAGTGTCTGAGGATTGCATAATCATGTCCGTTGACACGTGCTATTTTCAAAAGCTATACTTTAAAAACTAAGACTTGAATGAATTTTTAAAACATAAACTTCTCACTAAACAACCATCCCAATAACAGCTCAGAATTACTAACTCCGGAGGAGGTATCCCCTTGTTTTCATAGTAAAACAGGTGACCCAAGGGAACACCCTCCCCCCCCCCCCCCTTTTTCTTGCCCTGGGTCAAATAGCCCAGAGCGAAGAGGGCAGCAGAACGAAGTCACTGCCGAAACAGACAGCCTACCTAGCTATAGTAGCAACTGTTAAGTGAATGACATTCTGAGCAGTAGATAATAGACCTAACAATAGAGGCCTCCAGAAATGGACTCGATATTTCTGAGATAAAAATTCATGAATGTGGATGGCTGAGCGCAATGAGCAGCCTTCAAAAATCTATAATAGCGACACTATTAATGTAAGCCCAAGATGTAGAAGAACTCTTACTTCATGAGCCGAAATCTTAAGCACAACTCCTGAGTCAATGATATACCATAAGCAGTACTGATAGTTAATTGAATCCATTAGCAAAAGAATGGAGCGTAACGTCCTTCTATTAGGCATCAAAGACAGAAGAAGCTTACGCCCGTAGTAATAAACAGATATCTGTTTATAAATACATAAACTCTAACCGGACAGAGTAAAGGCCTATGCCCGTACGAAGACGGAAGGACCTTAATAACAATAGGTTCCGGATATTAGGAGCCTAACTCTTATGCAAAAATCCAACCTAAATAGTAAAGGAAGTAGTGATTCCGAAACTACGAAAGTGAAAATCATCCATCGATAGTGCATGAAACTCACTGACTCTTCAGTAAAAGAGAAGCCAACTGAATTACTGTCTAAAAGGTCAGAATTTGAAAACTACTGTTTCCAGAGGCTCAAATGATTACTTAGCTAAATAAGAACCGAAGTTAAATTCCATATAGGAATTTAATCTAAAGATTCTAAGTCTATTTATCAAAAAGTTACTGACTGACTTAGATAAAGAGACATAAGACTCAATTGTAAACTATTATAGAGTGCATAGGTATGAGGTAACATAAACCTATAACCTTAATACTAACAGGCTGCAGTAGATCTTGTCAAACAAGTATACTAAAAAGTTGCAATGAGTAGTATGGAGGGATCAACAATATGAACATAGTGATCCCTACACCAACGATGGAAGAGCCTCCACTTTAGCCGCATAGAATAGCGAAGAAGAGGATCTCCTATAGTAAGAAATCGCGTCCAAAGCTCGTCCAGTACAATGCTTACAATGCAATACGGACTACACAACGGAATACGTGAAGGTTGCGACCTTGCGGGTTGTGATAAAGATGACACGATTTATCCAGCGAAAAAAGATCCTCTCATTGAGGAAGATTTCGCGTTAAGTCCCACAGTAGACATCAGAGTAAATTACCCACGGTCTCTGTGAAGATAGAGATGCTATCAACAGAAATGTATTGTGGTTGTTTATCTTAGCAATACCTGCTGAAACAACAGCGCCGGCGGATACGCGTATCCTATCATTCCGTCCTATTAGATCAATAGAGCGTTAACAACATTAGCTCAGAGATCCGGACAAGCCAACACATACGTCTGCAATTGATTAGCAAGCTGTGTCGTAAATAAATTATCATTGGGCGCTCCCATAGATAGCAAATCTGATTGAATACTTGTTTGTTGAGAGTCCATTCTGACGGCAACAAGCGACCCCTAAGTGAACGGGAGTCCGGTAAAACAATCAGACGACCCGGAATATGACGGACCGAAACAGAACTTGGTGTACTATAACCAACAGACGGATTTTTTCCATTAAATTGAAAACCGGAAACAAATGAGTGCCTCCCTGGTTCCGGAGATATGCCACTACTGTCGAATTAACGGACAGGATTTGGACATGCGTTTCTGAATAATGTTCATGCAATGACATAAAGCAAGCCTAAAAAACATTATTCCACGGAAGATAATTGCTTGCTTAGAGACTGCGGAACCCAAAGACCCTGGCACTTCGAATCCGTTGGGATCAACATTATATCCCAATCTGTTTGACTGGCAACCGTCATAACTATAACACTCGGATCCGGCAACTGCAGTGGCACTCTCTGAGTCAACCACCGAATGTTTGCCCCAGTCTGAATCTCTTGTAACACTAGATAGACAAGAGAACGTGTAAATCGAGCAATTCATGGATTGCTGAAAAGTTGCCGTCGAAGAGAGGCTTCTCCGAGAACGAAGCAACTCTGAGAGAGTTCTTCACCTTACTATCCACGCGTGTGGATGTAGCTAGGGCTGCATCACGTCTAACCAACTCCAATCAGCCACTGAAGGGCGGAGTTATATGTGAACAAACTACTGCCCTCAAAAGAAATCACATTGAGAATAATATCCCGTAAATCTTTTCTTGAAGACGTAATGATAACGCCTCAGTAAGGTGGATTACGTATGATAAAGCGTCTAAGTTAAGTCTACTAGACATCATTGTCGTTTCCAACATTGTGGTTGGAAAAGACATAGACGGCGAAAAAGAATATTTCCAGTCTTTAACCACGCCGTCTAGACGCATATGAACTCTCGGTATGCCCTGCTCTGCCAAAATAAATTATTCGTATAAATGATAAAACGGCAGAAATGAGCATTGCGGACAAGAAACTAAACTATCATGCTTGGTAGCAGGCTTATATGCATATATATAGCGTCGAAAAATAAAACACATGTTGTAATGACATTATTGGACTGTGTCGGTAAGTCAGGGACAATGTCCCTGAACCGATCCAAAATTCCGTGTCCAATGACGCTATAAGTCTCTTATCCAACATTGCAGCAATGTAGTCCGAAATAACAATCACTGGAAGATAATGCCAAAAGATATGAATGGCAGCTTCCGATGCTACGAAAGGGAAAACTCGAAATCTTTCGAATCCCTTTCGCCATCCTGTCGGACCCTATAAAGCGTTCGGTCGTCCGTACCTGATGCAACCGCGGACCGCACCGACCCAGCGCCGTCAGATAATTCCTGATTCGAGTAAGAAACTGTCGATTGCTGGGATGCTGCGAAACAACTGTGCTAACTCGGATAGCACGTCCGTCACTGAGGCCTGAGGAGAAGCGGTCCTACAATGCATTGCCGCTGGAAGCTCCGTGATCGTTACCCCGTGCATACTACCAATATGCGAGCGAACGGAGTGTATAGGCCTCGTGTCCCTTGGCTACCGGATGGCGTGACCTATTCGCCATGGAATCACTGAATGACGAAACTGATCGGATACTCGAGGTCACGTAGCCAATGTGCGGTCGTGTGCCCTGCTGTGAGGATGAGGAAGCATTATCGACAGTCTCTCGGACTGTCAGTATAACGGAGCGTCCCGACCGACAGACATATGCTCCGAATGTAAAATATCTGAACCACAACATGCGGTCACCTATGTTGTGGGACAAGAGAGGGACCTCTCTCGCTCACAGCCCGGACGGACCTGGACAAGCCAGGAACCGGACTAACAGGCTTCCTCCGATCTGTCCTCAATCTGCCGTCACTGGGTGAGTACTAAAGTAATTATAGTGCTCGCATCACCCAAATCTCCTTCCTAGACCGCAACGGACGAACCCGGCAGCCGAACCATTCGATGACTGCACGCTACACCGGGTGAGCTAGCGAATGTCACTCCGTCGATCCTACAAGTGATCTTTTAGGCGATAGACATATTCCATGAGCACTTATTGCCGCTAGCTCTTCATTAACTATGACGACAGAGGCACACTTTTGAAAGACATCTCTGTAACTTTGCGAACAAGAAACCAGAAATGCTTGGTTATAGCAAGCATATAATAATAATATATAGCGTCGTTCAATAATTCGAAAGTTTGTGTGACATTATTGGAGCGTCCCGACCCAGCATCGTCGGATAAAAAATATGCGACAGATTCAGTTGATGCTGGGATGCTGCGATAAACTGTGCTATTTAGGAAAGCACGTCCGTTCCCGAGGCCTGTGCAGTAGCGGTCTTACGATGCATTGCCGCCGGAAGCTCCGTGTACGTTGACTCCCGCACACCTTCCTATGCGAACATCCGGAGTCTGCAGGCCTCGTGTCCCTGGCTACCGGATGGTGTGACCTGGTCGCCGATGATTCTCTGACTGGCGAAGCTGACTGGATATCCGAGGTCACGTAGCCAAGAGCGGTCGTGTGCGCTACCATTAGAATGAGGAAGCCTTATTGACAGTCTACTCCGGACTGACTATATGTCGGAGCGTCCCGAGCGACGGACGTATGCTCCGAATGCGAAACATTTTGTACCACAACATCTGGGGCCAGATGTTGTTGTACGAGAGAGGGGCCTCTCTTGCTCGCCGTCCGGATGGACCAGAACGAGCTATGAACCGGACTAAAAGGCTTCCTCTGTTCTCCCTCTAATCCGCCGTCACTGGGTGTGCATTTGGTTGATTTATAGTGCTCGCATCACCCCAATACTCCTTCTAGACCGCAACGGACGAACCCGGCTGCCGAGCCATTCGATGAATGGACGCTACACCGGGCGAGCTAGCGGACGTCAAAGGCCGTCGAACCTACTAGGGTCCTCTTAGGCAATTGGCGTATTTACATGAGCACTTTTCCACTAGCCCTTCATTAATTGTGACGACGGAGGCACACTGTTGGAAGACATCACAGATACATCACCCTAATCTTGATCGTCTGAAATAGAAATTGATAAAGTAGAGTGACCCTGCGGGGAAAGGACCGGAGTGTCCAATTCCCCACTAACATACCGTGACATACGCTTCCCATGTTGTCATCGAAATCATAGGATACAGAACAGGAGTTAGTGCGAGTACACTGACCACATATAGAATGATTATAAAAGTCAGAGGAAGACTTCCTCTTAATACAATTGATCAAAATCCTTTCAATGTGAAAAGAAAACAAGTCCTGGTACTCGCACCAACCCCTGGCAATCAAAATACATAATAATAATATGATCCATTAATATAGAAAAAATAATTGAAATCAAAATATTTTGAAAAAATATTTTTTCAGAACAGCCCAAGTTTCTGAAAAGTAACGTTGAGCCCCAATGGATCCCAAGCCTAAGTGTGGACAAAAATTTTAAAAATATTTTAAACAATTTATTCAACACTTACGAACAATAATAATGTATCTAGTTATGATTAAAATAACATCAAGATATTATTTTCAAGAAATCCCCCCCTCACACAGAGGGCTGTTGTAAATGTAAACAATGAATGTAAAAACACTAAAATAAGACTCCAGGCACCCAGGCCCGGAATCAGTTACCAAAAATACACTATCTGATGCAAAACAGAGACTTCCAGGGAAGAAACTGCAGAACATCAGATGGTAGATGCAGTACACAATGCCTAACCACCCGTAGGTGAAGACGTAAACATGGGGAAAAGAACCGAATTCATTCTGTTATTCAGCTAAAACTCCCAAGAAAATTTAGTAATAATAATTACAGAAACTATGCCAAAAGCATGGGAGAATAGCAAGGGTGGACTTAAAGGACAGGGAGAGAGGAAAACACTGAAAAATCAGTGTAACTAAATAATCAGAATGACAACAAAATGGCTGCTGCCTCGAAAATAGGTAACTTAACATAATTTCATTAAAAAATTTTAAGTTACAGCCCTGATAATATTCTGTCACACATTTTTCCTCTCCTCCTTCTCTATCCTCCTTAGAATCACCATTTCACTAATATTTATGTGTCTGGCATCATTTAAACTGAGATTTACAAACACAAAGATCAGTCAGATGTTAACTGATGAAGGGCCAAACTTAGAATGATTAATGGCGCCAATTTCGGAACGTCCTTGACACTGCGCATGCGCAGTAGAGGCCATGACATGTTTTCTTTGGTTTTAGATGCAAATTTTGGGGATTGGGGGGCAAAATTTGTGTTTGGGCCTATATTTTAAGAGTTAGCACCAGCTATGTCTGGGTCATTGGTACAGTAAAAAAATTTTTTTTTTTCAACTGCCCAATTTGTAAATTACACTGGTGGGTGCAGCCAATTTGTTAGGTAAAGGGTTAACCATTTCCTTGCACATTGACATCACCTGGCAATATGTAATCTACAATTAAACTCAAAGGGGAACATCACCATTTAACTGGTAGAATGCTGGAAGCCCATATTTAGGCTTTATTCTCAAGAAAAGGTACTGCAACTTAAAGGCTTCAATTCAATGGTTGTGCTTCATATTATCTTTGAAGTGATATTATTCAGTCTAATAGGATTTGCCTTGTTACAATTTATGGGAGGCACTCTCCTATAAATTGTAACAAGACATGTGAACAAAGTTTGATGGCCAAAAATAATTTAGCACTCTACCAGTTACAGTTTGAAAAAAATAGTTTCAGTTGAGCCAAAAGCATAACATGAAGTTAAAATTGATTGGACATGGTGCACTGCTTTTCTAATACTAATTTTGTGACTAAAACTATATGAAAAGCAGGTTTTTGCACTTCTAACTAAAATAACTTTTATATTTCAGTTTATTTGATATGGGAAGTGAATATTATTGCTTCTGCTCTGATATAACATGTTCCTACCCAGTAAATGGAAAATTCACACCACAACAGAAAGGCATCTATGAGGCAGTATTAAAAGCAAATAGAGCTGTGATGAAAGCAATGAAACCAGGTGAATACGTATAAAAAACTAATGATTATCAAAGAAGAAGGGGGGCTATACAATTGTCATCTTGTTCTGTCCATACACCTTAAGCCTGTACATCCATTCCAACTCTGTGCATCTACTCATTCATTTGTACATCTGTCATAGAGACAGAGTTTTTGTGTTCAGCTCCTACATTTATAGTCAGATTCTGACAAAACTGTTTGGATGTTATCACTAGTAAGTTGATGCTTTGATCATGTTATCTCCTCTTGAACTTGGACATAATATTGATTCTATATGATTTCTTGTGTGTAGAACTCCTCATATGTTTATGAACCATTTTGGTGAAATGTCTAAAACATGAAGAGCTGGTTACTTTGTGCATATTTAGAAAATTTTAAGTTGCAGTTATTCTAATCAAATTATCTTCTTTTGAATTTAGAGTTATGTAATCTTTTGGCTGTGACAGTATCAATATTTCATGTGAAGCGTTATTGGGGGTTGGGGCATTCCCAAATTTTCAGTCTGCAACACTATCAATATTTGATGAAAAGTGTTATAGGAAATAGGATTTTCTGGTGCCTTATTGCGGAACCTGCTTTTTGACTTAGTGTTATATGACAAATGCTTTTAAAACTTTTCTCCTAAGAACTTCTACTCAAAATGATTTGATATTTGGTTTGCAGCATCCATAGGGATGTGGGAGAATTAGAGGTTCTCCAACGAGTATCCAGTTTCTCCTGAAATGTACATAACAAATTTAGTAAATTAGGTCTGGTCCGAGGTCCAGAATCCATCGAGACACAAAAGTATTAGAAGTTCTTCAGTGAGTGTCCCATTTCTAGTGAAATGTACAAAACAAGTTCAATAAATTAGGTCTGGTCCGAGGTCCAGCATCCATCGAGACACAGAAGTATTTGAAGTTCTCCAGTGAGTGTCCCATTTCTAGTGAAATGTTCAAAACAAGTTCAGTAAATTAGGTCTGGGCCATGGTTAAGCATCTGTCGAGACACAGAAGTATTGGAAGTTCTCCAGTGAGTGTCCTATTCCTAGTGAAATGTACAAAACAAGTTCAGTAAATTAGGTCTGGTCTGAGGTCCAGCATCTGTCGAGACACAGAAGTATTTGAAGTTCTTCAGAGAGTGTCCCATTTCTAATGAAATGTACAGAACAAGTTCAGTAAATTAGGTCTGGTCCATGGTCTCGGCCCATTTACTAGACAAGTTTTGTAAATTTCTCATTTAACTGGGGATGAGTTGAAGATTCTTTATATTTCTTGATCCAAAACCTGATAAATAACGTCTAAATGGACTGAGAAAAAACAGCCCAGCAAATTACATTTGAAAACAATGTTTGGCAGAGCCTCCGCTAAAAAATTAGTCTCACAACCTAGTGACACAGATAATTTTGAGCATTTAGGCCTAAAAAAGTTTAAAATCTGTTTCTCAGAACCTCCCACGTGGTTCTTTTCCTGCCACATGCTCTCTTTTTATAACCAGTGTAAACTTAAAAAAAAATAAAAATTTAATGGTTTATGTCTGATATTTTACCCAAGTTAATAAAATTGATAAATTTGTCCCTTGAGTGCAACAAGGCTTTGTAATGCTTTAGCATTGCAAAGCCTTGTTGTACTCAAGGGATGAAATGCTCCACCACCCATGCTATTCTGTAGATTATGAGGCCTAAAACATAAAACAAACCAAGAGCACAAACTTTTGATGGCAAAGAAATAATTATAAAATTAAAAAATAAAATAAAGCACCGCTTGCCCGCATGCAACTTTACAAAACATGGACTGAGAAACAGAAGATCTACTTTGTGGGCCCTTATAAATAGAATTTTGTTGAAACAGCAGTTCAGAAACTCACAAACCCATATTTTATTGATGCATATCTCACAAAATGTAAGGGAGCACAGTGGCTGAGTGGTTACAGCATTGGACTTTAAACTGAAAGGTCCACAGTCTGATTCCCCCCATGGGTAACTGCATTGTGTCCTTGGGCAAGGCACTTCATCCAGATAACCCATGTGTGGACACGGTGGCACTGTGTACTGGACATTGATGGTGCACCTGACTTCAACCAATGCTATGTCTGCTTTCTGACACAAGGCTGTTGGAAGCGTTGTCAAAGCCCAGTAAATAAATAAATAACACAAAATGTAAATAGAAAACCAGAAATCAGGGTTTAAATTCTGTACCAGAATACAGCTTGGCATGGCATTGTTATTAGGTCACCATATTGTTACCATTTTTAAAGAATGAGTTTAGCCCTCTGCACACTGATGTTGAATTATTAAAATTTCAATTTATTAATTTTCCCATAATGCAACTGAGAATTTAACCAATTCAGTCTTGTTTGACACAGCTCATTTGATTGTCAAATGAGATTGAATTGGTTAAATTCTAAATTGCATCATGGGAAAATTTGCTGTTGGAATTTTTGTTTTTTGACATCAGTAGTATATTCAAGTTTCAAATAAAGTCCATGGGTCCATATTTGGGATAACTTTTGAGATCTGATTTAAACATCATGTTTCATGGGGGAATTTCTTTTATAATGTTTTGTCTTCTTCCAGTGCACAAGAACTTTTGACATTTTGTTATGCTGCATGCTAAGTAGAGTAAGATCTGGTTTGATCACTTCAAGCCCCTGTGTTCATATTTGCTATTGGGCTTGCAGTAGAAGTTTAAATTTCATTTAACCCTTTACCCAATGTAACAACCATATACAGCCAGGTATGTTCACAAAAATCAATATTCAGATTTTATTTATTTTTAGTTCACCTGAGGAAAGCTCATGGGGAGCTTTACTGATCACTTTCCGCCCATCGTCCGTCCATTGTCCGGCATTAACTTTACATTATCGACTTCTTCTCACAAATTACTTGACCAAATTGAACCAAATCTGGTGTGCGTATTCCCTATCATATGTCAATTCAAATTTGTTCAAATAAAGTTGCCACGCCCACTGGGGGCATAACTCTGTTAGCACCCATAAAATACAAAAAAAATCTTCAGATCCAGTGGTCAGAATCTTTTCATATTTGGTATACAACATCTCTCTCTGGGGGGTCAGATTCAGGTTTGTTCAGAGTAAGTCCCTGTGTTAATATTAGGGCTCCCTATTGGAGCCCAAATTTTAACTTGGGGCAATACGTGGAATATTCTTTAAAAATTTTCTTCTTCAGATCCACCAGTCAGAATCCTTTAACATTTGGTATACATCATCTCTAGGGGGTGGAGGGGGGGGGGGGGGGCAGATTCAAGTTTGTCCCTAGGTTGAAAATTTTGGGTCTGGCTCGGACTTGGAAATTTTGGACGAAAATTTGAAAAAAAATTTTTTCGATTTTTTATGCATTTTGTTCAATAATTTAGAGACAAAAAAACAATTTTATCCAGAAAATTTTGGGTTTGGTTCTGACTTGGAAATTTTGGACATTTTTTTTTGTTTTTTAAGTGTTTTGTTAAATTTCGAGACAAAAAAAAAATTTTTTAGCCTGAAAATTTTGGGTCCAGTTTGGACTTGGAAATTTTGGACCAAAATTCGGAATTTTTGGGGGGGATTTTTTATTAAAATCTTTTGTTTTTCTTGCCATATAAGCAAATAGTATGACATAAATTTTGAAGAAGAAAAAAAAATTCTGTCAGTGGGAGGGGGGGGGGGGGGGGGGAGGGGGCAAAAAAATTTGGGGGGAGGGGGAATAAAAAAAACTATTTTTTTATCCCCCGGGGGTGAAAATACTGTAAAATCTTGTTTCCCCCCCTTGGGACACCCCAGTTCTGACTTGGAAATTTTTTACCAAAATTCGGAAATTGTTTTTTCGATTCTTTTCAAAATCGAGTTCCCAGATGAATTAGAGTGGTTTTATTTGAAAATGTCTTTACCCTATATCCTCCCCTCCCTTCCTTGTCGTGATGTGGGGGAGGGCAGTTAGATGTAATAAAATGTTTGGCTGCAAAATATATTTTGAAAGATTTAGAGTGATTTTATGCAACCTAAAAAAATAAACCTCTGACCACCAACCCCACTCCCCACCCCCAGGAGTCAATTGAGCGGAGGAAAAAAAATTGCTACAAAATTCGTTTTGAAGGAATTAGAGTGAATTTATGTATAAAAAGAAGGACTCCTACAATAATTTCCTGACTTCATTCCTCTGAAATGTTGATGACCAATGATTAGCTGAATGTGATCCAAAATACTTCTTTGAACAACTTGTCAGGTGAGCAATCAAGGCCCCTTGGGGGCCTCTTGTTTTTAAAAAAATGTCAGTTTTTATCTAAAAACCAAAGTCCTCATTGGAATGGGTGCAATGAGGTTGTTCCAGTGAAGGGTCATAAACTTTGTTTTTGAGGCAAACAAAGAAAATTTTAAATTAAATATTTAAGAATTTGTTTTGCAAGTGTCTTGGATATTCAGGTTGGGTAAAGAGTTAAGAGAGGATTTTGAAAATGGATGTCTGGATGTCTAAAAACACATACTCTCTGGGCATCTAATTGACACTTGTCAGTTATTTTTAGCATGATTAGACTAATCAGGGACAAAGCTAGGATCTGTTTACTTGTGGGGAGTGGCGTAAGACCAGCTGAATTTCAAACTGGAGTGCCCCTCCCCCCACTCCTTTGAACAGGGAAAAAAGGAACGAAATTGCATTGGGAAACATGGACACTTGTGATTTTCATCTTGCAATTATGTCTCTTCAGCCATTCCAAATCTGACAACAGTAGAGTCTAAAACTACTGGAATGATAGTATGGTTATGAATTGGGACTCAGACTTTTCTATCAGAGTTGGAAATTTCATTTCTTGTCAGTTTGAGAATTGGATTTTTTTTGTATGTTAATACAGTGTTACTTTTGAAATTTTGTAATCCTGCTAATGAAATTTCATACTTCCTTTAGGAAACTGACTCAACTATTAGATTTCTGACACCAAAATTTCCAACTTTTATCAGATTGGTTGCTTCCTTGGGGGTAGGGGCTTGGGGCTTGTTGTCCTTGACACCAATTTTGAATTCCCAACAAAATAATTTATGACATGTAAAAGGTGTTGTTCACTCCTACACCCCTGCCCCCCCCCCCCCCCCCCCCCTCCACACACAGAGTGCCAACATGTACATAAACTCTCTCATCCATGTATTTGCACGTGGTTGTCAGCTTTCTAAAAAATTCCTGTGCCTCTCTATTTGTTTTTTGTAAAAGCATAATTTTAAAATATTTTCTTTGTGATATCTTGATAATATTGATACATGTGCCCAGTAGATTTGGGATAGGGTTGTAATTTCTTTTTTGTGTTTAATGACAGGTGTTTCCTGGGTAGATATGCATCTTCTTGCTGACCGAACACAGTTGGAAGAACTAAAGAAACTTGGTTTAGTGAAAGGTGATATTGATGAAATGATGGCTGTTAGACTAGGAGCAGTTTTCATGCCTCATGGTCTGGGACATTTCATGGGATGTGATACACATGATGTTGGTGGTTATCCTGAAGTGAGTAATAGTAACTAAGTCAAAAAGAAAAATATTTTGTTTCATATTCATATTTGAAACAGACAGATTTGGTGATGGGCGATTATTTTCAGTTATCTTGCATAAATACAAAATTCATATACAATTTGGGATACACCAATACATATGCCGATATGTTGTTTTAATAGCTGTCTCAACCCTCTTCACACTTTTGTTAAATACCAAAATTTCAAATAGTAAATTTTTCACATAAGGCCTAAAAAAGTTAAAAATCTGTTTCTCAGGTTTTGTTAATAACGATCAGTTAGTTAGAAATAAACTATCTTAAAACCATTCCAGCAATTTTTTCACTTTTTCGGACAAGAGGAGATGGAGGAGTTGTTCAGGCCTGGTTATCTCCCCCCTTACCCACTCAAAAAACAAAGTAACCATTTGAAAAAAATGTTGATTTTATTTACACCTTTACCCAACCATAATCAATACAAACAATGGCTGCAAGTGTTTGATGGATGTATATGGGAGTTTGTCAAGGTCATGTGGGAAGATGTTTGGGTCTGTTTATCTTCCCCCTACGCATGCCAAAATATATATATAAAATATTGAAGAAATATCATATTTTTTATTCAGTGCTAAACCATAAAAATAATTACCTGTTAACAAGAAATAGACAATCTTAAAACCATTCCAGTTTTGTTTGTTTTTTTTACTTTTTAAGGACAGGTTGTGGTGGAGCAGATGTTCAAGCCTGGATATCCTCTCTCTCACTCATAAAACATTGCAACCATTTGGAAAAAGAATTGCAGTTTTATTTACACCTTTACCAAGCCATAAGGCATAAAAAAAAGTTAAAAATATGTTTCTCAGGCCATCTCGCATGGCCCTTTGGCTTGCCGTATGCTCTGCTTTTATAACCAATGCAAACTTGAAAAAAGAAAAATTAAATAGTTTATGTCTGATACTTTACCCAAGTAATGAAAATTTATAAATTTGTCCCTTAATGGCAATAAGGCTTTGCAATGCTTGCACTCAAGGAATGAAATACACCACCACCCATGCTATTCTGTAAATTATGAGGTCTAAAACATAAAACAAACCAAGAACATGCATTTTGATGGCAAAGAAATAATTGCAAATATAAAAAATAAAATAAAAAAATGCCTACTTACATGTAATTTTACAAAAAATGGCCTGAAAAACAGAATATCTACTTTGGCCTAACAAATCCAAACTGTGGTTGCAAATGTTTCATGGATGTGTATGGGCGTCTGGCATCACCATGAATGGACATTTGGGGTATTTGAACTGTGAATTTTTGGTTGTGAATTAACCCTTTACCCAACGTAACGGCCAAAACTGGCCAGCACTGTTCTCAAAAATCTCCAATTAATTTTCATTATATTTTCATTTTTATGCCCCCCGACTTGGGTCGAGTGGTGTATAGTGATTGAAGTGTGCATGTGTCCTTGTGTGTGTCCGAGCCAATAACTCAAAAACTGTTATGGCCACAGTCATCAAACTTCACAAAATTATAAAGGACCATGGGAGGATGTGTCACATGCCATAGCCGGGTTCGTACTTTCAAGGTCAAGGTCACATTTCAAGATCACACTAAAAATCGGTCAATATTCGTGTCTCAGCCATAACTCGAAAACGAATCATAGTACAATTGTTAAACTTCTTACAGATGTTAAGGACAGTCAGAAGGCATGTCGGGTATAATAGTTTCCGCCACATTTGCAAGGTGGAGGTCACAAGGGGGGGTGGGGGCATGTGTTACCTTAGTAACATTCTTCTTGTTATGACTCCTGATCAAGCTCGTTCCAAAGAGGCGTCATAACCTATGTTCTTGAGACAAAAAATGAAAAAAAATGAAAAAAAGTTAGGCCATAAAAAAAAAGAACCACTGTTTCTCAGGCCCACGCACATGGTCATTTTTGCTGTGCATGCAACCTTTTTATCACCTCCAAAAATCTTTTAAAATTCAAGTTGTTATGCTCATTTCGGTATATCGATAGTACCAATGCTTGTGTTAGCGAACTTTCAGTACCACACACTCTGCATTTATTATGCAGCATACTTTGATAAAGTGGGTGGGTTTTAGCAATACTCAAGTCAGAAAAAGTTTTATACCGTAAAAAGTAAGTATAATGACAGACAGAGCGGCAGTGTCTTTCAGACTGACAACAATTACAAAGGGGAATGGTTGATTCGCACCAAGGTTGATTCGCACCAACCCTGAAAAACTCTGCACAGTCAGGCGCAGTGTTGAATGGAACACGTTCTCCAGACATTGTTTTGGTTTTTTTTTTATAAATGGCCGTCATTTTGTTATTTGAAACTGTGTAGCGAGTTGACCAGTTATGGAATTAAGTGAATTTTGGGAGCAGGATAATTGTTTAAATCAATGATATATCAAACAATAACCTTTGATTGATATAAAAGTAACATTTGCATTTGAAAATAAATCGTATATTATCAGCTGTGTACAGTCGAATTGGGAAAAAAACACGCAAACATTTATTTGTTTTGTATTTAATTTTTCAGAAAAATATGATCTGTGGATGAACTGCTCATTCAAATAGGTTGTTATAATTACGAATATACTGGGAAAAAATTCTGATTCATGATTTTCTTACGCAAGTTGTGAGGGAATTTCATATTTTGATAAAATAAATCTGTGAAAGTTTGTAATTTACAGCACTTCGACATTTTTCCCAGAGACGTTCTGTTCCTGTAACGTTTCACCCCATGCCATGGAAAAATTTTCACATTTCACTGAGAAAAAAAACATTACCAAACACCCCTCCAGTGAATAACCAATGTGGCTGCGTGGACCACATGGACGTTTGGTGAAATCTCTCGTGAAAATAAAAAATTTTTAAAAAAATCCGCCCGCCCGCATCCTTTTGGGGGAAAAATGGCCTGAGAAACAGACAATCAACTTTGTATGGCCTTATTCAAGAACATTGTTTGCAAGTGTCGTCTGCTTTTCATGTTAGGTAAAGGGTTAAACTCTATTCCAATGATTTTATGTTTGGTACATGAGATCTTTGTGATGGATCTAGTCACAGGGTTTTTCAAATCAAGCCCATATTTGGGGTGGAGGCAGACATTTTAACATGGTTGGTAATGGGAAAAACAAATTGACAAATAGAATATTTTTATACTGTACCAATGACCCAGACATAGCTGGTGCTAACTCTTAAAATATAGGGCCAAACACAAATTTTGCCCCCCAATCTCCAAAATTTGCATCTAAAACCAAAGAAAACATGTCCTGAAAGGCCCTCCACACTTCGCCTCTACTGCGCATGCGCAGTGTCAAGGACGTTCCGAAATTGGCGCCATTAATCATTCTAAGTTTGGCCCTTCATCAGTTAACATCTGACTGATCTTTGTGCTTGTAAATCTCAGTTTAAATGATGCCAGACACATAAATATTAGTGAAATGGTGATTCTGAGGAGGATAGAGAAGGAGGAGAGGAAAAATGTGTGACAGAATATTATCAGGGCTGTAACTTAAAATTTTTTAATGAAATTATGTTAAGTTACCTATTTTCGAGGCAGCAGCCATTTTGTTGTCTTTCTGATTATTTAGTTACACTGTTTTTTAAGTGTTTTCCTCTCTCCCTGTCCTTCAAGTCCCCCCTTGCTATTCTCCCATGCTTTTGGCATAGTTTTTGTAATTATTATTACTAAATTTTCTTGGGAGTTTTAGCTGAATAACAGAATGAATTTTGTTCTTTTCCCCATGTTTACGTCTTCACCTACGGGTGGTTAGGCGTTGTGTTCTGCATCTACCATCTGATGTTCTGCAGTTTCTTCCCTGGAAGTCTCTGTTTTGCATCAGATAGTGTATTTTTGGTAACTGATTTCGGGCCTGGGTGCCTGGAGTCTTATTTTAGTGTTTTTACACTCATTGTTTACATTTACAACAGCCCTCTGTGTGAGGGGGGGATTTCTGGAAAATAATATTTTGATGTTATTTTAATCATAACTAGATACATTATTATTGTTCGTAAGTGTTGAATAAATTGTTTAAAATATTTTTAAAATTTTTGTCCACACTTAGGCTTGGGATCCATTGGGGCTCAACGTTACTTTTCAGAAACTTGGGCTGTTCTGAAAAAATATTTTTTCAAAATATTTTGATTTCAATTATTTTTTCTATATTAATGGATCATATTATTATTATGTATTTTGATTGCCAGGGGTTAGTGCGAGTACCAGGACTTGTTTTCTTTTCACATGAAAGGATATTGATCAATTGTAATAAGAGGAAGTCTTCCTCTGACTTTATGATCATTCTATATGTGGTCAGTGTACTCGCATTAACTCCTGTTCTGTATCGTATGATTTCGATGACAATATGGGAAGCGTATGTCACGGTATGTTATTGGGGAATTGGACACTCCGGTCCTTTCCCCCGCAGGGTCACTCTACTTTATCAATTTCTATTTCAGACGATCAAGATTAGGGTGATGTATCTGTGATGTCTTCCAACAGTGTGCCTCCGTCGTCACAATTGATGAAGGGCTAGCGGAAAAGTGCTCATGTAAATACGCCAATTGCCTAAGAGGACCCTAGTAGGTTCGACGGCCTTTGACATCCGCTAGCTCGCCCGGTGTAGCGTCCATTCACCGAATGGTTCGGCAGCCGGGTTCGTCCGTTGCGGTCTAGAAGGAATTTTGGGGTGATGCGAGCACTATAAATCAACCTAATGCACACCCAGTGACGGCGGATCGGAGGGAGAACGGAGGAAGCCTTTTAGTCCGGTTCATAGCTCGTTCTGGTCCATCCGGACGGCGAGCGAGAGAGGCCCCTCTCTCGTACAACAACATCTGGCCCCAGATGTTGTGGTACAAAATGTTTCGCATTCGGAGCATACGTCAGTCGCTCGGGACGCTCCGACATATAGTCAGTCCGGAGTAGACTGTCAATAAGGCTTCCTCATTCTCATGGTAGTGCACACAACCGCTCTTGGCTACGTGACCACGGATATCCAGTCAGCTTCGCCAGTCAGAGAATCATCGGCGACCAGGTCACACCATCCGGTAGCCAGGGACACGAGGCCTGCAGACTCCGGACGTTCGCATAGGAAGTGTGCGGGAGTCAACGTACACGGAGCTTCCGGCGGCAATGCATCGTAACACCGCTACTGCACAGGCCTCGGGAACGGACGTGCTTTCCTATAGCACAGTTTATCGCAGCATCCCAGCATCAACTGAATCTGTCGCATATTTTTTATCCGACGATGCTGGGTCGGGACGCTCCGCGGAAGCGGGTACGGACGTCCGAATATTTCATCCGGTCCGACGGGATACCAAAAGGGATTCAGAGGATTTCGAGCTTTCCCTTTCGGAACTACATATGCTGTTGTGTATGTCATCTGACTTGGTCTTCTACAGCTTCTTTCGTCGGACCAGATTGCTGCGATGCCGGATAAGAAATTGATAGCGTCGGTGGACTTAGAAATTTTTGGTTCGGTTCAGGGACATCGTCCCTCAGTTCCTACATAGTCCAATAATGTCACACAAACTTTCGAATTATTGAACGACGCTATATATATTATTATTATATGCTTGCTATAACCAAGCATTTCTGGTTTCTTGTTCGCAAAGTTACGGAGATGTCTTTCAAAAGTGTGCCTCTGTCGTCATAGTTAATGAAGAGCTAGCGGCAATAAGTGCTCATGGAATATGTCTATCGCCTACGGAGTGACATTCGCTAGCTCACCCGGTGTAGCGTGCATTCATCGAATGGTTCGGCTGCCGGGTTCGTCCGTTGCGGTCTAGGAAGGAGATTTGGGTGATGCGAGCACTTTAATTACTTTAGTACTCACCCAGTGACGGCAGATTGAGGACAGATCGGAGGAAGCCTGTTAGTCCGGTTCCTGGCTTGTCCAGATCCGTCCGGGCTGTGAGCGAGAGAGGTCCCTCTCTCGTCCAACAACATAGGGGACCGCATGTTGTGGTTCTGATATTTTACATTCGGAGCATATGTCTATCGGTCGGGACACTCCGTTATATTGACAGTCCGAGAGACTGTCCATAATGCTTCCTCATCCTCACAGCAGGGCACACGACCGCACATTGGCTACGTGACCTCGAGTATCCGATCAGTTTCGTCATTCAGTGATTCCACGGCGAATAGGTCGCGCCATCCGGTAGCCAAGGGACACGAGGCCTATACACTCCGTTCGCTCGCATATTGGTAGTATGCACGGGGTAACGATCACGGAGCTTTCAGCGGCAATGCATTGTAGGACCGCTTCTCCTCAGGCCTCAGTGACGGACGTGCTATCCGAGTTAGCACAGTTGTTTCGCAGCATCCCAGCAATTGACAGTTTCTTGGTGGAATCGGGAATTATCCGACGGCGCTGGGTCGGTGCGGTCCGCGGTTGCATCAGGTACGGACGACCGAACGCTTTATAGGGTCTGACAGGATGGCGAAAGGGATTCGAAAGATTTCGAGTTTTCCCTTTTGTAGTATCGGAAGCTGCCATTCATATCTTCTGGCATTATCTTCCAGTGATTGTTATTTCGGACTACATTGCTGCGATGTTGGATAAGAGACTTATAGCGTCATTGGACTCGGAATTTTCGATCGGTTCGGGGACATTGTCCCTGACTTACCAACGCAGTCCAATAATTTCATTACAACATGTGTTTTATTTTTCGACGCTATATATGCATACAAGCCTGCTACCAAGCATAATAGTTTAGTTTCTTGTCCGCGTTGCTCATTTCTGCCGTTTTATCATTTATACGTATAGTTTATTTTGGCAGTGCAGGGCATACCAAGAGTTCATATGCGTCTAGACGGTGTGGTTAAAGACTGGAAATATTCTTTTTCGCCGTCTATGTCTTTTCCAACCACAATGTTGGAAACGACAATGATGTCTAGTAGACTTAACTTAGACCCTTTATCATACGTGAGGCGTTATCATTACGTCTTCAAGAAAAAATTTACGGGATATTATTCTCAATGTAATTTCTTTTGAGGGCAGTAGTTTGTTCACGTATAACTCCGCCCTTTAGTGGCTGATTGGAGTTGGTTAGACGTGACGCAGCCCTAGCTACATCCACGCGCGTGGATAGTAAGGTTAAGAACTCTCTCAGAGTCGCTTCGTTCTCGGAGAAGCTTCTCTTCGACGGCAATTTTTCAGCAATCCCTGAATTGCTCGATTTACACGTTCTCTTGTCTATCTAGTGTTACAAGAGATTCAGACTGGGGCAAACATTCGGTGGTTGACTCAGAGAGTGCCACTGCAGTTGCCGGACCCGAGTGTTGCTGTTATGACGGTTGCCAGTCAAACAGATTGGGATATAATACTGATCCCAACGGATTCGAAGTGCCAGGGTCTTTGGGTTCCGCAGTCTCTTAGCAACCAATTATCTTCCGCGGAATAATGTTTTTTAGGCTTGCTTTATGTCATTGCATAAACATTATTCAGAAACGCATGCCCAAATCCTGTCCGTTAATTCGACAGTAGTGGCATATCTCCGGAACCAGGGAGGCACTCTTTCGTTTCCGTTATTCAATTTAATGGAAAGAATCCGTCTGTTGGTTATAGTACACCAAGTTCTGTTTTGGTCCGTCATATTCCGGGTCGTCTGATTGTTTTACCGGACTCCCGTTCACTTAGGGGTCACTTGTTGCTGTCAGAATGGACTCTCAACAAACAAGTATTCAATCAGATTTGCTATCTATGGGAGCGCCCAATGATGATTTATTTACGACACAGCTTGCTAATCTATTGCAGACGTATGTGTTGGCTTGTCCAGATCTCTGAGCTAATGTTGTTAATGCCCTATTGATCTATAGGACGGAATGATAGGATACGCGTATCCTCCGGCGCTGTTGTTTCAGCAGGTATTGCTAAGATAAACAACCACAATACATTTCTGTTGATAGCATCTCTATCTTCACAGAGATCATGGGTAATTTACTCTCTTGTCTACTGTGGGACTTAACGTGAAATCTTCCTCAATGTGAGGATCTTTTTTCACTGGGTAAATCGTGTCATCTTTATCACAACCCGCAAGGTCGCAACCTTCATGTATTCCGTTGTGTGGTCCGTATTGCATTGTAAGCATTGTACTGGACGAGCTTTGGACGCGATTTCTTACTATAGGAGATCCTCTTCTTCGCTATTCTATGCGGCTAAAGTGGAGGCTCTTCCGTCGTTGGTGTAGGGATCATTATGTTCATATTGTTGATCCCTCCATACTACTCATTGCAATTTTTTAGTATACTTGTTTCACAAGATCTACTGCAGCCTGTTATTATTAAGGTTATAGGTTTATGTTACCTCATACCTATGCACTGTAGGATAGTTTACAATTGAGTCTTATGTCTCTTTATCTAAGTCAGTTAGTAACTTTTTGATAAATAGACTTAGAATCTTTAGATTAAATTCCTATATGGAATTTAACTTCGGTTCTTATTTAGCTAAGTAATCATTTGAGCCTCTGGAAACAGTAGTTTTCAAATTCTGACCTTTTAGACAGTAATTCTGTTGATTTCTCTTTTACTGAAGAGTCAGTGAGTTTCATGCACTATCGATGGATGATTTTCACTTTCGTAGTTTCGGAATCACTACTTCCATTACTATTTAGGTTGGATTTTTGCATAAGAGTTAGGCTCCTAATATCCGGAACCTATTGTTATTAAGGTCCTTCCGTCTTCGTACGGGCATAGGCCTTTACTCTTTCCGGGTAGAGTTTATGTATTTATAAACAGATATCTGTTTATTACTATGGGCGTAAGCTTCTTCTGTCTTTGATGCCTAGTAGAAGGACGTTACGCTCCATTCTATTGTTAATGGATTCTATTAACTATCGGTACTGCTTATGGTATATCATTGACTTAGCAGTTGTGCTTAAGATTTCGGCTCATGAAGTAAGAGTTCTTCTACATCTTGGGCTTACATTAATAGTGTCGCTATTATAGATTTTTGAAGGCTGCTCATTGCGCTCAGCCATCCACATTCATGAATTTTTATCTCAGAAATATCGAGTCCATTTCTGGAGGCCTCTATTGTTAGGTCTATTATCTACTGCTCAGAATGTCATTCACTTAACAGTTGCTACTATAGCTAGGTAGGCTGTCTGTTTCGGCAGTGTCTCCGTTCTGCTGCCCTCTTCGCTCTGGGCTATTTGACCCAGGGCAAGAAAAAGTGGGGGGGAGGGTGTTCCCTTGGGTCACCTGTTTTACTATGAAAACAAGGGGATACCTCCTCCGGAGTTAGTTATTCTGAGCTGTTATTGGGATGGTTGTTTAGTGAGAAGTTTATGTTTTTAAAATTCATTCAAGTCTTAGTTTTTAAAGTATAGCTTTTGAATATTGCATATGTCAACGGACATGATTATGCAATCCTCAGACACTTTTAGGAGTATAAGAGTCTCTATTCTCTAGACTTACTTTATTTATTGGCTTACTTTAAAAATTATTAGTATAAGTATAAGGATTATATTGGATATTAATAGAGTACATGGATGTATGAAGCTCAATTTTGGAAGGTGTTGTATCTTTCTAATTTATCATAAATAAGAAAGATACATGTAAGGCCTATTACTTCTTTTTCCCTACAGGGGATGACTCTATTTTATATTATTGAGCGTATTCCATTTTGCTCTATGTCCTTGGCCCTCCAGCCTTTTTACTATTCAGCTATGTCTGGGTCATTGGTACAGTATAAAAATGTTAAAAAATTATAGTAATTTATATATTTTTTATACTTACCAATGACCCAGACGGGGATGGCCCTCCCAGGAGTTGGGAACTCTTGCCTCCCCGCTGAGTACATAGCGCTTACCAGGCACTGGTTATTAGAATGCTTAATGGCGCCAATTTCGGAACGTCCTTGACACTGCGCATGCGCAGTAGAGGCGAAGTGTGGAGGGCCTTTCAGGACATGTTTTCTTTGGTTTTAGATGCAAATTTTGGGGATTGGGGGGCAAAATTTGTGTTTGGCCCTATATTTTAAGAGTTAGCACCAGCTATGTCTGGGTCATTGGTAAGTATAAAAAATATATAAATTACTATAAATTTTTTAACTTTTCTTTATGTATGTTAGATCTACAAATTTTTGGTTTTATTCAAGGGAACAGAAAGACGTAAAGAGCCAGGCTTGAAATCATTGAGAACTGTTAGGACTTTGGAATCTAGAATGGTTATCACTGTGGAACCAGGAATTTACTTTATTGATTCAGTAAGTGTTGTCATGCTGAGTTTTTTTTTTCAAACTTGTTTCACCCAGTGTTGTCTTGCTGGGTCTTTTTTCAAACTAGTTTCATGCATTTTAAAATACAATTCTGGAAGGAACTCTGACAGGTCTTAAAATTTGTCCCAGTTTGCAAGAATCAGTTTTGATTCTTGCCAACTCCTGTTGCAAGAATCAATTTTCAGTTGTTAAAAATGAAGGTCCTGATTATGGAAGTTATAGTACCTTGGCAGCATTTACTAGTGGAGTCTTCTATAGGTAGCCAAGACTTCTCTAGACAACACTGCTAGTACGATGTGTCACCTAATTATGAGGGAGAAAAAATAAGTAGAATTCTCCAGACCTTCATCCTTCATCCCTTAAGGGCCTAATTCTGACTTTGATAACTTTTTAATGCAAAGGAACAGCTGCCTCAACATGCATTGTTTACACTAACATTCCAAACCAAGAGGGTCTTGTTGCTGTAGCCAAATGCCTCTGAAACACAAACCAGACTTTAGACTCAACAATGTTGACTTACTTAACCTTCTCAGAATTTTATTGCACGCCAATGCTTTTAATTTCATAAAATACATGCTTTTTCTGCAAAAACTGAAGCAAACAATAAATTTTTTTGTTTTGTCCTTGAACAATACAGATCACATGCACGTACTATTTAACTGTTTCTTTTTTTATGTTTGGGTTATTTTTGGCAATAATTTGTGTTTTTAATATTTTTTAGTAAACTCAAGGCGTGCATTACAGAATAGCATCTATCTTTTTTTATACGCCCGTTTTGAAAAAACAGGTCATATTATGGTATACCGCTGTCCATCTGTCTGTCCGTCCGTCCGTCCACACATCGTACAATAACTTGAAAACACTTCAAGCAATTTTTGTCATTTTTTGGTGGAAAGTATATGTTGATGGAAGGAAGCTCCCTTTCGATTTGTGTCACTGTCCGATTTGTCATTCCAGAGTTATGGGACTTTATTCTTCAAAATATAGGCAGTTTTCCACGTTGGACAATAACTTGAAAATGCTTTGAGCAATTTTCATGATTTTTTGGTGGCAAGTATATGTTGATGGAAGAAATCTCCCTTTCTATTTGTGTCGCCTGATATGTCATTCCAGAGTTATGGGACTTTATTCGTCAAATACAAGCAATTTTCCACGTCGAACAATAACTTGATAATGCTTAGAGCAATTTTCATGATTTTTTGGTTGCAAGTATATGTTGATGTAAGGAATCTCCCTTTCGATTTGTGTCACTGTCTGATTTGTCATTCCAGAGTTATGTGACTTTATTCGTCAAATGTACAAGAATATAAAAAAAAACCCTGACAAGTACTCATATATACTCATGTATACTCATATATTGTGTGCTTCCCTCTTGTAATTAATAATGGGCATATCATGCGCTCATGGCACAGCTGTTTATTGCCTCATGAGATTGATTTTGACAGAGGGATAATATTGAACAAGAAACCAAAGGTTTCACGTTCAACATTATCCCTCTGCCAAAATCGATTAATTTTTTTTTAGTAAATTGTAGGGATGCAATAAATATAGAACAGAATACGAGTTTGAACTGTCATTTTTTGAGGCACTCAGATTGATTTTGGTGAATTGATATTATTGAACTTGAAGCCTTTGGCTTCTCATTCAGTATTATCCCACTGCCAAAGTCAATCTCATGCGGTAAAAAATGACAGTTTGAAAATGATTGCTGTTCTGTCAGTGTCCTACACAGTAACAATTTTGACTTAATGGAGAATACTACCTTCAAAACAGAATACCACTCTATCAACTATCACCCTGACAGTTACACCTCATTCACTGAGATTCTGGCCTATTCTCCAGCTGTCTGACACTTGTAGCTAACTTTTTTTAGATATGCATCAACTAGCACTCCGAATTTATGTGATATTTTAGTGTCACTTGAGGGAACACTTTATGGATATCCAGAATATGTATGATAAACCTGTCAGTAAACACTTGAATGAACCGGACCACTAATCCAACAATATGGATTTCCAAATTATGTTGACATTCTTCAGAGAGACCCTGACCCAAGCCTGGAAATAAACAATATTTCATTTGCAGAATGAGGTCCCCAAAGGGTGAATTTGAAATTGCTAATCCATACAGTGGTTAAGCCTGTGACCTTGATTCAGACTGAGGTTCACAGAGGGTAAATCTGGTAATGCTACCCTGCTGTGCTGGGTAGCATCACCAAATTCATCCTCTGGGGACCTCATTCTGCAGATGACAGTCTGCTTATTGTCAGGCTTGCACAGAAATTATTTTTCCCTGACCTCGATGTTGACACATGGATCATCAGGCATGATAAAGAACTACTTTCGATCTTTATTCTCAAGACCATACATCATTATGGTTTGAACAGGTTTGACTTTTAGTCCTTTTGATTGTAAGACTTGACTAGAAACTACTGTCAAGGTAATTTGTATATTGTTTGAAAGCCTTCCTCATTATTACTTTTCTCAGCATGTATTCTGAAGTTACAAAGTGGCAAGTCATAATTGGGACTTGAAAGATTAAGCAAACAAGGATGAAAAGGATTTATATGTCTTTTGTCAGTGTTTCAAGCAGTACCTTATTTTCAGTCATGCATGAAAAATTTTTGCATTACATGATAGAATCATGTACTAAGGTGGTACTCATCCATCCAGTGAGTTTATATTAACTCATACTCATACCCTTACTTTCTTAGTACTTTAGAAATCTATGAACGCAGCATTTCAGGGTGGTAAAATTTCAATAAACTTACTGAATCATTGATTTTAATCATGTTTTAAATCAAAGACTTTTTAAAAAAAAAATCTTTTGATTTTTCTGTTAACCTGCTGAGTATTTTCTTGAGTTTCTCATAAAATGAAGCTATGAAGCAGCCATGACTTGATAAGGCCCCACAAAGTAGATCTTTTGTTTCTCAGGCCATTTTTAGCTCAACTTTGACCTAGTCAAATTTGAGGTTATGCGATGACCCGTCTGTCCTTCTGTCCGTCCATCAACAATTCAATACGCCTCGGGGTAGAGGCCGTATTTATGAACCGATCTTTATGAAACTTCTTGGGTACCTTTGTTATCATTTTGTACCGAAATTGATGCAATCAGTTTTTTGTACAGAACTTCTGTATGAATGTTCTGATTTGAATAATTTTTTGTATGAATGTTTAGTAACATGGAATACATCACATATAATACAGGTTTTTTCTCATGCAAACATTAGGCAAATTGGATGAACTTTGATTTGTTCAGTGCTACTTATACACAGTAAGTACACATGTCAATACGGCTCGGGCTAGGGGCTGTATTTATGAACTGATCTTTACGAAACTTCTTGGGTACCTTCGTTATCACCTTGGGATGAGAACGAGTATTTCTGGGTGCGGTCCAAAATTCAAGATGGCTACCAGTGGCCATTTTGTACCAAAATTATGTACAATTAGTTTTTTGGACAGAACTTCTATACGGCTCGGGCTAGAGGCCTTATTTATGAACCGATCTTCACGAAACTTCTTGGGTACCTTTGTTATCACTGTGGGACGAGAACGAATGTTTTGGGGTGTGGTTTGAAATTCAAGATGGCCACCAGCAGCCATTTTGTACCAAAATTAGTGCAATCAGTTTTTTGTATAGAACTTCTGTATGAATGTTCTGATTTGAATAAATTTTTGTATGAATGTTTAGTAACATGGAATACATCACATATAATACAGGTTTTTTTCTCGTGCAGAAATTATGCAAATTAGATGGACTTTGATTTATTCAGTGCAACTTATACACAGTAAGTACACATATCAATACGGCTCGGGCTAGTGGCTGTATTTATGAACCGATCTTCACAAAACTTCTTGGGTACCTTTGTTATCACCTCGGGATGAGAACGAGTGTTTTTTGTTTTTGGGTGTGGCCTGAAATTCAAGATGACTGCTGGCGGCCATTTTGTACCAAAAATTAGGTACAGTCAGTTTTTTGTACAGAACTTCTATATGAATGTTCTGATTTGAATAAATTTTTGCCTGAATGTTTAGTAACATGGAATACATCTCATATAATACAGGTTTTTTTCTCATGCAGAAATTATGCAAATTAGTTGAACTTTGATTTATTCAGTGCTACTTGTACACAGTAAGTGCACATGGCAATACAGCTCAGGCTAGAAGCTGTATTTATGAACCTATCTTCTTGGGTATCTTTGTTATCACCTTGGGACGAGAACGAGTGTTTTGGGGAACGGTCTGAAATTCAAGATGGCTGCCAACGGCCATTTTATACTGAAATTAGGTGCAATCAGTTTTTTGTACAGAATTTCTAGGATTACGTTTGTTATAATCATGGGATGGTAACGACTGCTTTGGGGCTTGGCAAAAAATTCAAAATGCTTGTGGCAGTCATATGTACATTTTATGTACAGAACCTGTAAAGAAGATTTTTTATGTCAGTAATGTTTGTTATAAATTTATTGGGTGCCTTTGTTATCACTGTGCTATGAGAACAAATATTTTTGGGTTCAGTCAGACCCACTCGGGGACTCAAAAAGGGAGATAATTAAAAATCTTTTTAAAAAACACCAGACAAAATAATGTTTCTTGAATTCAGCATCCCGAGGATGTGTATATTCAAATGTGTTGTACCCAAGTGCCTGTGTTAATATTTGGTGTTGTTTGGGGAGGGTAAACATTATTAGCACAACCCGATATTCTATTTACAATGAGAAAAATCAAACCTCTCACCCGTGGGAACCCTATAAGCTAAAGATAAAAAATTCAAATACCTGTATTTTAAGAAGGACTGGGCAGATATTTATTAATTAGTATCAATCAATCTTAAGAGGGTTTGAATGAAACAGGCCAAAACAATTGCAAACATTTGGCTTATGGTACGCCATACAAGGATCCCCATTGTAACATTAACCCCATGAAGATTTCTTTTCTAGTTTAGCATCTAGCTGTCACCCACCTTTACAATACTTTACCTATACATTTGTTACAGGCTACGGTCAGTATTTATGTACAGACCGTTACAATACTTTACATGTACCTTTGTTATCAGGTCATTACCTAGATCTGTGTCATTGCAGTGTCACATACTATACATGTACATGTCTTACATAAGTTGAGCTACAGTGTCATTGACACTTCCATTTTGTAAAATTGCATGTGTGCATGTTTTTAGCTCACCTGGCCTAAAAGGCCATGTGAGCTTTTCTCATCACTTGACATCTGTCGTCGTCCGTAAACTTTTCACATTTTCATCTTCTTCTCTGTAACCACTGAGCCAGTGTGAACCATACCTGGCAGGAATGGTCTATGGGAGGTCATCTACAAACTATCCTCATTTTGTTCCCATCGGATGAAAAACATGGCCGCCAGAGGCATTCGTTGATTCTGGTTGGTGGATTTTCAAAAATCGTCTCCTCTGAAACTGCCAGGCCAAATGATTTTATACTTCACATAAATGATGACTGGGACCCCCCCTCTACAAACGATCCACATTTATTGTTGATCGGGTTGTAAACATGGCTGCAATTGCAGCTTATAGTTACTATAGGAACCCGATGAGAAATCACATTTTCATCTTCATCTCTGGAACTACAGAGCTGACGTAAACCAAACCTGGCCGGGATAGTCTATGGTAGGTCCTCTGCAAACACTCCTCATATTGTTACCATGCATTGAAAAACATGGCTGCCAGAAGCATTTTTTGATTCTGATTGGTGAATTTGGGAAAATCTCCTCTGAAACCACAGGGCCAAATGTTTTGAAACTTTGCATGGTTGATGACAGGGACACCCTCTATCAACGATCCTCGTTTAATGACAAACCATTTAATTATTATTATTTTAAGTTTGCATTGGTTATAAAAAGCAAGCATGTGGCCGCCAAAAGGACCATGCAGGGTGGCCCAATAAACAGATTTTTAACTTTTTAGGCCTAAGAGGGCTCCTATTTATGGGCTTATATATTCTTAACAACAATCAGTAACATACCTCTATTGGGTATCAGAATATTGTTGTACTAGGAAGGAAGATCTGCCACAGCAAGCTAAGAGTTGAATCAAAAACAAGAAAAGAGTGCAGAGAAAACAGTAAAAATAAAACGAAAATTTAATGAACACCCAAGAAACTGGTGCATTTAATAAAATGTAAAAGCCAATTTACACAATATGTTTGTTCACATCCGTCTCTGCATATCTGCTGAAATATACCATCAGAATTAGTGTATCTGCTTGCAGATATGTAAAACAGAGCAATTAGAGCATGTTCTTTGCCATTTGCTTTAGCAGAAACCACTGACCAATCAGCACACAATTTGCATGTCAGTTCAGGTCATCATATGCAGTATCTTTTTCCAACAGTTGTTTATGCACATATTTTGTAAAGAATGCCAGGAAAGAAGAAATTAGAAGTGTTAAAATCAGCATCAGAACAAACCAAACTAGACATTATCCCAAAGCCACATATGAAATTTGGAACTGATCGGGTGAGAGCTGCAGCCTGTAGGGTATGCTAAAGGAATTGTGGACGGACAGACGTATGGACATACAGACAGATGATGAATTGCAATCCATCCCAATAGCTCATACTTGACGTCATGTTGAGCTAAAAATTAATAGAGCTTTATCTTTCAGAAGCAGATCTTTGGAATATTTCATCCACAAACTACCTTATAGAAGAATCAAGACAAAAGCTTTGCATAGAATTACTCGGAACATAATAATATAATAACAATAAATAAAACAATAATAAATAAAGGTCCACAAACTTCAATATCTTCCATGCTGCAAACAAGTGACTTTATGGCTTGGGAAGATACTAAGTCAAGGACACATAGAGCAAGCTGGTCTGTTTTATAAATGTAAAAAGCAGATCTGCTGAAAGTACATCTGCTTTTTAGCTCACCTGACCTAAAAGGCCATGTGAACTTTTCTCATCACTTGGCGTCCACTGTCTGTCGTCTGTCATCCATAAACTTTTCACATTTTCATCTTCTTCTCTGTAACCGCTGAGCCGGTGTGAACCAAACTTGGCAGGAATGGTCCATGGGAGGTCCTCTACAAACGATCCTCATTTTGTTCCTCTCGGATGAAAAACATGGCTTCCCGAGGCATTCTTTGATTCTGGTTGGTGGATTTTCAAAAATCTCCTACTCTGAAACTGCCAGGCCAAATGTTTTGAAACTTCATATAAATGATGGGTCCCATGATGACTGGGACCCCCTCTACTAATGATCCTCATTTAATGTTGATCGGGTTACAAACATGGCCACAATTGTGGCTTACAGTTACAAAAGAAACCCTATGGGAAATCACATTTTCATCTTCTCTGGAACTACTGAGCCAACATGAAAACAAACCTGCCAGGGATAGTCTATGGGAGGTTCTCTACAAATGATCCTCATTTTTTTCCTGTGGGTTGAAAAACATGGCCGCCAGATGCATTCTTTGATTCTGATTGGTGGATTTTCAAAAATCTTTTCTGAAACTGCCAGGCCAAATGTTTTTATACTTCACATAAATGATGACTGGGACCCCCTCTACCAACGATCCTCATGTAATGTTGATCGGTTTGTGAACATGGCCACAATTGCGGCTTATAGTTACTATAGAAACTCTATGGGAAATCACATTTTCATTTTCTTCTCTGAAACTACTGAGCCAATGTGAAAACAAACCTGACAGGGATAGTCTATGGGAGGTCCTCTACAAACGATCCTCATTTTGTTTCCGTGGGTTGAAAAACATGGCTGCCAGAGGCATTCTTTGATTCTGATTGATAGATTTTCAAAAATCTTCTCCTCTGAAACTGCCCGGCCAAATGTTTTGATACTTCGCATAAATGATGACTGGGACCACCTTCACCAAAGATCCGCATTTAATGTTAATCGGGTTGTAAACATGACCACAATTGCGGCTTATAGTTACTATAGAAACCCAATGGGAAATCACATTTTCATCTTCTCTGAAACTACTGAGCCGACGTGAAAACAACCTGGCAGGGATAGTCTATGTGAGGTCCTCAACAAACGCCAGAAGCATTCTTTGATTCTGATTGGTGGATTTTGAAAAATCTTCTCCTCTGAAACCACAGGGCCAAATGTTTTGAAACTTTGCATGGTTGATGACTGGGACCCCCTCTACCAAAGGTCGTCATTTAATGTTGATTGGGTTGTAACCATGGCCACAATTGTAGCTTATAGTTACTATAGAAACCCTATGGGAAATCACATTTTCATTTTCTTCTCTGGAACTTCTGATCTGACATGAACCAAACCTGGCAGGGATAGTCTATGGGAGGTCTTCTACAAATGCTCCTCATTTTTGTTACCGTGTATTTGAAAAACATAGCTGCCAGAAGCATTTTTTGATTCCGATTGGTGGATTTTGAAAAATCTTCTCCTCTGAAACCACAGGGCCAAATGTTTTGAAACTTTGCATGGTTGATGACTGGGACACCCTCTACCAACTATCATCATTTAATGTTGATCGTGTAGCAACCATGGCCACAATTGCAGCTTATAGTTACTATAGAAACTCTATGGGAAATCACATTTTCATCTTCTTTGGAACTACTGAGCCGACTTGAACCAAACTTTGCTGGAATGGTCTATAGGAGGCCGTGTACAACCAATCCTCTATATGCTCCCATTGGTTGGAAAATATGGCCACCAGAGACATTCTCTGATTCTGACTGATGGATTTTGCAAAAATCTTCCCCTCTGAAACTACAAAATCAAATGTTTTGAAACTTCACATGATTGAGAACTGGGACACCTTCTACCAATGATCCTCATGTAATGTTGATGTAATGCTGCAAACATGGCCACAATTGCAGCTCATAGTTACCATGGAAAGAAAGCCTATGGGAAATCACATTTTTGAATGTAGTTCCAGGTGAGCGATTACAGGCTCTTTAGAGCCTCTAGTTTCTTATCTGTTATAGCATACCTTGTAAATTGGCCTTAAATACATTCTTTAACTTTCATTTTCTACATCCTAATCTTGTCATGAGATATTCTGTCCTACACTAACACCTCACCTGGGACATCCATATCTATGGTAGTAAGTGGGAGAAAAAACTTTCCTAAGCTTAAAGAAGAACATGAAAATGATAGTCTTGCAATATCTTACCTTTGTATCTGTTTGTTGTGAACCTTAACATGATTCTGATGAATTATCTCAGTGTACGTTTATTTTTTTGTTTTGTAATTCTTCACAGACAATAGAAGCTGCTTACAAAAATCCAGAACTGAACAGATTTCTGGTTCAAGAAGAAATAGAACGTTATCGATCATTTGGAGGAGTGAGTTATTTATCTTCTTACAGTGGAGCCATGTTAATTGGACAGCTGCATTGCTATTGTAAAATATTTACTCAATAGGAATATGCAAGTCACCAGAATAAGTTCATTTTCTTACATTTTGATGATCACTCAGATATTCAATCTGTTTTATCTTGTTTGACAAATCTTGTGGAGCTCTTTCAAACAAAATATAACAGATTAAATGCTTACATTGACACTACAGAGAACAAAGAGCATTGTAAGGCTTGGAAAATTGGGGAATACTTGGATTTTTAGCTGCGACGAGCAGCTTTATATGTGGCAATGTCAGTCTGTTGGTCGGTCTGACACCAACGAGTTTAAAAAACACCATAACTCCTAAATACTTGATGGAATGACACCATACTTGGTATGCAAGTGTATCTTCATGATGTCTGCACCCTCTCAATAGTGCATGTCATTTGAATAATTTCTGTCACATTTATGGACTTGTCACCAACAAGTTTTTTTGTCATCAACGAGTTTTTTTCTCACCAACGAGTTTAAAAAACACCATAACTCCTAAACTACTTGATGGAATGACACCATACTTGGTATGCAAGTGTATCTTCATGATGTCTACACCCTCTCAATAGTGCATGTCATTCGGATAATTTCTGTCACATTTATGGACTTGTCACCAACAAGTTTTTTTTGTCACCAACGAGTTTTAAAACATCATTGGTGTTGCACGAATCGTCGCAGCTTCAGCACTGTGACAGTGTGCTCTAGTTTTTCTTTTAATCACCATTTTTGTTATGTAGTTAACAGGAATTTACATTATAGCCTATATGCAAATGACCAGTCAATTTTGTATTAAATATATGGTAAATGGTTTGGAGTTTGAAAACTATTTGAAATCAACAGGACTCTTACGTTGAGCATTATTCAATAAAATGGGACCTTACTGTCGAAAAAACATTATTTTAGATGATTTTCCCATGTACAGTTTGTTGTTCAATTTTCCACCTAAGAATCATGGCTCGCAGGAAGAGCAAGGAAACATCATTTAACCCTTTACCCAAATGCAGAGGATATCAAAATTTACATTTTAAATATTATTATTATTTTTTTCAAATTTTTTTAAAAATTTCAGCAAAACCAAATCATGTGACTACTCATTGGAATGACTTTGATGAGCTCGTTCCAGTGTGTGTGTGTAGGGGGGGGGGGGGGGGGGGGTCAAATTATATGGTTTTGTTGAAATTTTAAAAAAATCATTTTTAGCTCACCTGAGCTAAGCTCAAGGAGAGCTTTACTAATCACTTTCTGTCCACCCGGCATCTGGCGTTAACTTTACATTATGAACTTCTTCTCACAAACTACTCAACCAAATTGAACCAAATCTGGTGTGCATGTTCCCTATCATATGTCAATTCAAGTTTGTTCAAATCAAGTTGCCCTGCCCCTCGGTAGGACCACGCCCAAAAAGTGTGCCAAAATCTTTAAAAATGTTCTTCTCATGAACCAGCAGTAGCAGAGCCTTGATATTAGGTGTGCAGCTTCCTTTTGAGGTGTAGACTCAGATTTGTTCAAGAGAAGTTCGAGGTGCTTTATTTGCCGTCGTTATGAGAGGGGCAAGAATTTTTGCCCCGCCCAAAATTTCTATTTTCCAAACTGAGAGGCTGATTTGAACCAAATTTGATATGAAGGCTTATTGGATTATAAGTGGTTAATTTATGCCAAAAAAACTTTTCCCCTCGCCCCATGGGAACTGCAGGAGCTAAAAATAGAAATTTAGAATGCCCATCTCCAAAACTACACAGCACTGAGAATTTTTATTTTGTGTGAAGCTTCCTTAGGAGCAACAGAATGGAATGATAAAAAAAAAATGGCTATCAGTTTTATCATAGGGTACTTTTTCGTGACTTTGAAAAAGTGCTGAGTCAGCATTTTTTAACACTTTTGGGTAATGGGGAAAACATTAAAGAATGTTGTTCTCCAAAACCACTGCTCCAAAAGCTTTCATATTTCACATATAACATCTTCGGAAAATTGATTCACATATTTGTTGAAATCAATTCCCTGGATCCATATTTGGGCTCTCTATAGGAGCCCAAATTTTCAAATTAATGCAATATTAGGAATATTCTTTAAAAATCTTCTTCTTCAGATCCACCAATCAGATTCTTTTGATATTTGGTATGCAGCCATACTTTGGGGGGGGGGGGGGGGGGGGGGGGGTGTTCACGCCAATTCCCTGGGTTCATATTTGGGCTCACTGTGGGTGCCTGAATTATAACATGGTTCGTAAAAATCTCCTTCTTCGGATCCAGCAGTCGGAATGTTTTGATATTTGGTATGCAGCATCCTTAGGGGTGTGCGATTCAAGTTTTTTCAAGCCAAGTCCCTGGGTTCATAGTTGGGATCCCGAATTATAACTTAGTTCAATATGAGGAATATTCTTCAAAAACCTTCTTCACATCCACCAGTCAGAATCTTTGGATATTTGGTATACAGTATCCTTAAGGAGCTGAGATATAAGTTTGTTAAAGCCAAGTCCCTGGATTCATATTTAGGGTTCCTGTGAGAGCCCGAATTGTACCAAAATTTCTATATTTTTATACTGTACCAATGACCCAGACTTAGCTGGTGCTAAACTCCTTAATTCAGGGCCAAACACAAATTTTTCCCTCCCAATTCCCAAAATTTGCATCAAAAATCGGAAAATACATGTCCTATATGGTCCTCCATACATTTACTCCTCTGCGAATGAGCAGTGTCAAGGAGGTCCCAAAATTGGTGCCAATTATCATTCTTTGTTTGGCCCTCAAAACAGTTACACTTCACTGTTATTTGTGCTTCCAAATCTCAGTTTTCATGATGCCAGACACATTTTGATGAGAGAAATGGTGGAAATAAAGAGGAAATATAAGGAGGAGAGGAAAAAATAGTGCAAGAAAATGTTCAGGGCTGTAACTTATAATTATTTTATGAAATTATTTCAAGGCATAGCCCTGATATTGTCATTCTTGCTATGAAGTACCATTGTTTGATCAGTGTTTCCTCTCTAGCTTCCTTATTCCCCCTAGCTATTCTCCCATGTTTTGGCTTATTTTTTGTAATGTTCATTACTAAAATTTCTTGGGAGTTTTGGCTTTGTAACAGAATTATTTCTGTTTTGTCTCCATGCTTACGTCCTCACCCTAGGGGTGCTTAGGCGTTTTGGTCTGCATCTACGATCTGATGTTCTACAGTTTCTTCTCTGGAAGCCTCTGCTTTGCATCAGGTAGTGTTTTAAATTGGTAACTGATTTCGGGCCAGGTTTGTTCAGTGCCTGGAGTCATGTTTCCGGTTTGTTGACACTTTTGCTTAGGTTGACAACAGTTACTGCTGACAGTGATTTTTTGTCTTCTTCTGCATCTCTTATTTATAGCAAGATACATTAATATTGTCCGTAAGTGTCTCATTAATTTTTTCAAAATGAATTTAAATTTTTGTCCACACTTAGGCTTTTTTGGGATCCATTGGGCTCAGGGTTCCCGTTGGGAACTTGGGCTCTTCTGAAAAAAAATTTTTTTTTTTTGAAAATTTTTTTTCTTTTCGAATCATTTTTTCTTAATGATTATAATGGATTGTTGTATTATGTATCTTTATTTTCAAGGATTAGTGTGAGTACATTGATTGTTTACCTTTCACAATGAATGATTATTGTTCAAATTGTAATAGGAGGAAATCTTCCTATGATTCTCATGATCTCTGTATTAATTGTACTCTCTGTACTCGCACTGATCTTTGTTCTGTGTGTTACAAATGAGATGACAAACATTGGAAACATGTGTCACGCTATGTTGTTACTGGAGAGAGGGCCATGCCGGTTCTCTCTCCGCTGAGTCACTCTAATCTTTCACTCTCGTTTTCAGAGGAACAAGAACAGGGTGATATTTCCGTGATGTCGTCCAGAAGTGTGCCTCCGTCGTCACATACAAGCGACGAGCTAGCGGCAAAAGTGCTCATGGAGATCCGTCAATTACCCAAAAGGAACTTGAAGGGGTTGATGTCCGCTAGCTCACCCGGGGTTGCGTCCATTCACCGAATGGGGCAACACCCGGGTTCATCCTTTGCAGTCCAGCAGAGAGAGTCGGGTGTTGCGAGCACTATAAAACATCCATGTGCACACCCAGTGACGATGGAAAGGAGGATGGATCGGAGGAGGCCTGATAGTCTCGTGTTTAGCTCGTCCAGCTCGGCACAAGATGCAAGCGAGAGAGGTCCCTCTCTCATACAGCAGCATCTGGGACCAGATGTTTTAGTCCGTAGTGTTACGCAGTTGGAGCACACGTCCGCCGCTCGGGACGCTCCGGTATATAGGCAGTCCGGCGAGGCTACCTATAAGGCTTCCTCATCTTCACAGCCGCACACTCGACCACACCTTGGCTACGTGACCAGTGATGTTCAGTCAGCTTCGCCGACCAGGGATTCCACGGCGACCAGGTCGCGCCATCCGGTAGCCAGGGATACGAGGCCGTCTACATCCGGACGTTCGCATAAAAGATGTATGCAGGATGCAACGTCCAGGGAGCTTCCGGCGGCTAAATCCAGTAAGACCACAGCTCCTCAGGCCTCCATAATGGATGTGCTATCATAGATAGCAAAGTTAATCGCAGCATCCCAGCAACCGGCAGAGTCTCTGTCGGAACAGGAGGTGTCAGATGAAGCTGGGTCAGTAAGTTCCGCCGCTGGATCGGGTGTGGACAACCAAGATTTCCAAGAGGTCCGGCAGGATGGCGAAAGGGATTCTGATGAGTTGGAAATTTCCCTTTCGGAACAACATAAAATAGCCGTAGAATTCATCCGGCATTACCTTCCAGAAGTTGTTCCACTGGACCAGAATGCTGCGCAGCCGGATAGGAGGGTGATAGCACCTCTGGACACCAATTTTTTTAATCGGTTTAGGGACATTGTCCCGGAATTTCCATCACAATCCAAGAATGTATCTCGGATTTTTGAATTATTGAATGACGCTATTGATAAACTTGCCAACAAGACGGGCAGGTCAGCCTTCCTACCGGCATCTGCTCTACAGCTGCCGTTTATCAATCAAAGGAATAAGTTTGATACGGCAGGTCAGGGCATCCAGAGAGTTCCTCTGCGTTTAGACGACAAGGCTGAAGACCTTGATATATCCATGCCGTCGTCTATGTCACTTCCGTCATCAACTATGGAAACGACGATATCGTCTAACAGAGCTAGTTTAGACGCTCTTTCCTACGCAGATCATCTTACTAGAGCATTGTCATTACGCTTTGAAGGACCAGAATTTCAAGACGTACAGATGTCATTAAGAGTTCTGTCCAGGGCCATAGCTTTTTCCACGTATAACTCCGCCCTTTCAGTGGCAAATCTGGAGTTAGCTAGACGTGATGCAGCCCTAACTACTTCCACACGCGTGGACAGTAAGGTGAAAAACTCTCTTAGAGTCGCTCCGGTCTCTGGAGAGTTTCTCTTCAGTGGCAAGCTTTTGGAAATATATGATAAATTAACAAAGAAAGCTTCGGACTCTCTGCTATTTAAGTCTGCTTCCAAGAAGTCGGAACCAGCAGACAGGAGTAGGCCAGGCACTTCCGGGACGAGTTCGTCCAGGGGAGGTTCCTATAGAGGTTCCTATGCGTCCTCTAGGTCTTACTGTAGAGACCGACAGAGTAGCGACTCTTACGCTGGCCGAAATAACCGGTCAGACGCCCCTAGGCCGACGGGGCGGGTTGCGGAGGACCTAGTTTCTCCTCCTGCAAGCCTCGCGGATCCAGGAGGTGATGGTTTAGACCTCTGTCGCGTTCTGGTGGGCAGAAGACTGTCGAGTTTCTCAAGCAATTGGGAATCAATTACGGAGGACCCTTGGGTTCGAGGGGTTATTTCGGAAGGACTAAAACTGTCCTTCAAAGGCAAACCTCCGTTAACGCGAAGTCCAAGATGGACTCAGCTTCAGTCAAATTGTCAGAAAAGATCGGCACTTCTATCAGAAGTCCAGTTTCTTTTAATGAAAAACGCGATAGAGGTCGTAGGAAACCAGGAATCGCCAGCTTTCTACAGCCATCTCTTCCTGGTTCCGAAACCAGACGGCTCGTTCCGTCCAGTGATCGACTTAAGCTGGATAAACAAGCTGATCGTGGCTCCAAAGTTTTATATGGAGACCATTCGATCGGTCAGAGCGAGCATTCGAGTGAATGACCATGCTGCGAGCATAGACCTCCAGGATGCGTACTTTCACGTCATGGTACATCCGGCGTTTAGAAAGTATCTTCTCTGTCCTAGGTGTTGTTTATCAGTTTCGAGCAATGTGCTTTGGTCTGAATCTAGTGCCCTGGGTATTCACTTGAGTAATGAACTCAGTAATGACTCATTTCCGAGCTCATTCGTCTGCGGTAACGTCGGCTTACCTGGACGATATTTTTCACAGGTACGGCAATGAGTTAACACTTCAGAATGATTTGCAGAATCTGCTTCTATTGCTCCGACGTCTCGGTTTCATAGTAAACGAAGAGAAGTCGGATCTGGTGCCGTCTAAGTCATTCACCCACCTGGGGATGAGCTTCGAGACGCACAACAATCTCGTTCGTCTGCTGTTAACCAGAGCGAAATTAGTCTGTTGTTATGCTCGCTATTGTCTTCACTCAGACAAAGTTTCAGCGAGGGAATTCATGAGACTAATAGGTCTGTGCGGAGCTGCCGCGGATCTCATTCCAATGGGGCGGCTACGCACTCATCCTCTCCAGGTCTATCTGACTCAGAATTGGAGAGTGAAGATTCATTCGCTCGAGACTGACATTCTCTTGTCAAGCCAAGTGAAACGGGATTCAGACTTGGGCAGACATACAGTGGTTAACTGCAATTGCCAGATCCGAGTTTTACGATTTTGACGGATGCCAGTCAACCAGGCTGGGGCGTGACACTGAGCCCATCGGATTTGAAGTGCCAGGGTCTTTGGGAGCCACAGTTTCTAAGCAAGCAGATCAACTTCAAAGAGATGATGTCGATTTGGCTTGCTCTACGTCATTGGATAGACATTATTCAGAATGCACACGTGCAGATTATGTCCGACAATACGACAGTAGTTGCGTATATTCGGAACCAAGGTGGCACTCATTCCATTCTATTGCTCAATCTAACGGAAAGAATCCTTCTGTTTGTACCAGAACATCAGATTCTTCTCTCCGTCTGTCATATTCCGGGTCATCTGAACGTCTTAGCAGACTCCCTTTCACGGAGGGGTCGCTTATTGCCGTCAGAATGGACTCTCAACAAGCAAGTATTCAATCAGATTTGCTACCAATGGGAACGGCCAATGATATATTTATTTGCGACACATCTCAACAATCAGTTGCAGACGTATGTGTCACCTTGTCCGGATCCTCGAGCGTTTGCAGTAGACACTCTCTCAATCTCTTGGGACGGAATGATAGGATATGCGTATCCTCCAGCACCGTTGATTCAGCAGATATTGCTCAAGATAAAACAATCGCAATGCAAGATTCTGTTGGTAGCATCTCTGTCTCCACAGAGACCGTGGATAAATCTACTCAGGTGTCTGTTGTGGGACAGGCTGAGGAAGCTTCCTCAATGGGAAGATCTTCTTTCGCAAGAGAAATCGCGCATCCTCCATCACAATCCGCAAGGTCTAAACCTTCACGTATTTCCGTTGTGCGGTCCTTCTTGCACGGAAAACATTTTACAGGACGAGCAGTGGACGCCATTTCTAACTGTAGGAGGACCTCCTCTTCGCTAAACTATGCTGCTAAGTGGAAGGTCTTTTGTCAGTGGTGTGGGGATCATTCCATAGATATTTATGATCCTTCCATTCCAGACATTGCAAACTTTCTAGTTTTCTTGTTTGATGAGATTAATCTGCAGCCTATCACCATTAAGGGTTATAGGTCTATGCTGTCCGATACCTATGCACATCATGATAGCTTGATGATTGGAACTAATGTCTCTTTATCTAAGTTGGTTTGAAATTTTTCGTTAAATAGACTTAGAACCCTTAGATTAATTCTGAAGTGGAATTTAGCCTGGGTTCTTCTTAAGCTAAAAGAAGTGCCTTTTGAGCCTCTTGACACAGTGGACTTCAAATTCTTAACATATAAGACAGCTTTTCTCTTAGCCTTCTCTTCCGCTAAAAAAGTTAGTGAGCTTCATGCACTATCTGTGGAGGATTCTCACTACCGTAGTGTTGGTAATACTATTACCTTTACCACCAATGTTGGATTTTTGGCTAAGAATCAGGCTCCTAATAAGTATCCTGAACCTATTGTTATTAAGGCCCTTCCATCATCTGATGGGCGTAGGCCTTTACTGTGTCCTGTTAGAGCAATACATATTTACAAACATAGATCTGAGTTCATCAGAAAGGGACGTAAGCCTTTCTTTCTGTCTTTGATGCCTAATAGAAAGGATATTATGGTTCATTCTATTGCTAGATGGATTCAATTAACTATTCGTACTGCTTATGAAAAATTATCTTCTTCTCAGCAGTCGGTACTCAAGATCTCAGCTCATGAAGTAAGAGCTCTTTCTTCTTCTTGGGCCTATGCTAATTGTATTGCTATTATGATCTAATGAAGGCTGCATATTGGTCTCAACCTTCCACATTCACTAAATTTTATCTCAGAAATATTATTGAGTCCATTTCTGGAGACCTCCATTGTTTAGGTCCGTTATCAGTTGCTCAGAACATCGTCCACTAAACAGTTGCAACTATAGTTATGTAGGCTCTCTGTTCCGGCAGTGACTCTGTCCTGCTGCCCTCTTCGCTCTGGGGTATTTGATCCAGGGCAAGGGGAAGGGGGGGGGGGGGGTGTGTTCCCTTAGGTCACCTGCTTTATAGTGAAAAGCAAGGGAATACCTCCCCTAGAGTCAGTAATTCCGAGTCGGTACCGGGATGGTTTTTAAAGTGTAAAGCTAATGTTTACTCATCCATGTAATATTTTTAAAGTGTAGCTCGGTGTGAAGCATTTATATATGTCATGTGTCAAACAAGCGTTAATATACAATCCTCGGACACTTTTAATGAATATAAAGAGTCTCATTTCTCTGGACTTCCTTTATTTATTGGCTTACCTTTAAAAATAATAGTATAAAGGGTTATACTGGATGTTAATAGAGATCATTGATTATTATTATGCTCAATTACTCATCGGTATTGTGTCTTTCTTCTTTAATATAAATAAGAAAGAAACATGTAAAGCCTATCTCTTCTTTTCTCCTGGAGAGGATATTCTATTATAGATAATTGAGCTTATTGGATTTTCCTTTATGTCCTTGGCCCTCCAGCCTATTTACTATTCAGCTAAGTCTGGGTCATTGGTACAGTGTAAAAATGTTAAAAAGTTATAGTAATTTATATATTTTTAGCTCAACTTGACAAAGTCAAGCTGAGCTATTGCCATCACTTCTCGTCCGTCGGCGTACGTACGTACGTACGTACGTCCGTTAGTACGTTAGTATGTACGTCCACAATTTCCTTTGGCACACCTCACAGGTCGCATTTATGATCAGATTACTTTGAAACTTGGTATGCTTGTTTGGGGTGACCTCTAGATGGGAGCTATCGATTTTCTTCAATTTCTGTCAAAAAATGTTGCCGCGGCCAACGTTCTTAGAACTTAGTTTAGTCAAACCACAATATTTCCCTTTGGCACACCCTACAGGGCACATTTATGATTTGATTGCTTTGAAACCTGGTATGCTTATTTAGGGTGACCTCTAGATGGGAGCTATCGATTTTCTTCAATTTCCGGCAAAAAATGTTGCCACGGCCAACGTTCGTAGAACTCAGTTTAGTCAGACCTCAATATTTCCCTTTGGAACACCCTACAGGGCACATTTATGATCAGATTGCTTTGAAACCTGGTATGCTTGTTTGGGTAGACATCTAGATGGGAGCTATCGATTTTCTTCAATTTCTGTCAAAAAATGTTGCCGCGGCCAACGTTCTTAGAACTTAGTTTAGTCAGAAGACTCAATATTTCCCTTTGGTACACCCTACAGGGTACATTTATGATCGGATTGCTTTGAAACCTAGCATGCTTGTTTGGGGTGACCTCTAGATGGGAGCTATCGATTTTCTTCAATTTCCATCAAAAAATGTTGCCGCGGCCAACGTTCTTAGAACTTAGTTTAGTCAAACCACAATATTTCCCTTTGGCACACCCTACAGGGCACATTTATGATTTGATTGCTTTGAAACCTGGTATGCTTATTTAGGGTGACCTCTAGATGGGAGCTATCGATTTTCTTCAATTTCCGGCAAAAAATGTTGCCACGGCCAACGTTCGTAGAACTCAGTTTAGTCAGACCTCAATATTTCCCTTTGGCACACCCTACAGGGCACATTTATGATCAGATTGCTTTGAAACCTGGTATGCTTGTTTGGGTAGACCTCTAGATGGGAGCTATCGATTTTCTTCAATTTCTGTCAAAAAATGTTACCGCGGCCAACGTTCTTAGAACTTAGTTTAGTCTGAAGACTCAATATTTCCCTTTGGCACACCCTACAGGGTACATTTTTGATCGGATTGCTTTGAAACCTAGCATGCTTGTTTGGGGTGACCTCTAGATGGGAGCTATCGATTTTCTTCAATTTCCGTCAAAAAATGTTGCCGCGGCCAACGTTCTTAGAACTTAGTTTAGTCAAACCACAATATTTCCCTTTGGCACACCCTACAGGGCACATTTATGATTTGATTGCTTTGAAACCTGGTATGCTTATTTAGGGTGACCTCTAGATGGGAGCTATCGATTTTCTTCAATTTCCGGCAAAAAATGTTGCCACGGCCAACATTTGTAGAACTTAGTTTAGTCAGACCTCAATATTTCCCTTTGGCACACCCTACAGGGCACATTTATGATCAGATTGCTTTGAATCCTGGTATGCTTGTTTAGGTAGACCTCTAGATGGGAGCTATCGATTTTCTTCAATTTCTGTCAAAAAATGTTGCAGCGGCCAAAATTCTTAGAACTTAGTTTAGTCAGAAGACTCAATATTTCCCTTGGGCACACCCTACAGGGTACATTTATGATCGGATTGCTTTGAAACCTGGCATGCTTGTTTGGGGTGACCTCTAGATGGGAGCTATCGATTTTCTTCAATTTCCGTCAAAAAATGTTGCCGCGGCCAACATTCTTAGAACTTAGTTTAGTCAAACCACAATATTTCCCTTTGGCACACCCTACAGGGCACTTTTATGATTTGATTGCGTTGAAATGTGGTATGCTTATTTAAGGTGACCTCTAGATGGGAGCTATCGATTTTCTTCAATTTCCGGCAAAACTGTTGCCACGGCCAGCGTTCGTAGAAGTTAGTTTAGTCAGACCTCAATATTTCCCTTTGGCACACCCTACAGGGCCCATTTATGATCAGATTGCTTTGAAACCTGGTATGCTTGTTTGGGGATACCTCTAGATGGGAGCTATCGATTTTCTTCAATTTCTGTCAAAAAATGTTGCCGCGGCCAACATTCTTAGAACTTAGTTTAGTCAGAAGACTCAATATTTCCCATTGGCACACCCTACAGGGTACATTTATGATCGGATTGCTTTGAAACCTGGCATGCTTGTTCGGGGTGACCTCCAAATGGGAGCTATCGATTTTCTTGAATTTCCGTCAAAAAATGTTGCCGCGGCCAACGTTTTTAGAACTCAGTTTAGTCAGACCACAATATTTCCCTTTGGCACACCCTACAGGGCACATTTATGATTTGATTGCTTTGAAACCTGGTATGCTTGTTTGGGGAGACCTCTAGATGGGAGCTATCGATTTTCTTCAATTTCAGTCAAAAAATGTTGCCACGGCCAACGTTCTTAGAATTTAGTCGAGTCAGACCACAATATTTCCCTTTTGTACACCCTACAGGGCACATTTATGATCGGATTGCTTTGAAACCTGGCCTGCTTGTTTGGGAAGGCCTCTAGATGGGAGCTATCGATATTCTTCGGTTTCTGTCAAAAAATGTTGCCACTGGCAAAAAAAAAATGACATTGGTACCAATGATCTTCAATTTTGCCATTTCATTTATAACTTACCAAGTTCAAGTTTGTCAAGTTGAGCTACAGTGTCATTGACACTTTCATTTATACTTACCAATGATCCAGACGGGGATGGCCCTCCCAGGAGTTAGGAACTCATACCTCCCCGCTGAGTACATAACGCTTACCAGGCACTGGTTGTAAGAATGATAATTGGCGCCAATTTCGGGACCTCCTTGACACTGCGCATGGAGGAGTAAATGTATGGAGGACCATTTAGGACATGTATTTTTCGGTTTTTGATGCAAATTTTGGGGATTGGGGGGGGGGGGGGGCAAAATTTGTGTTTGGCCCTGAATTATGGAGTTTAGCACCAGCTAAGCCTGGGTCATTGGTAAGTATAAAAAATATATAAATTACTATAAATTTTTTAACTTTCCGAACTGAGAAGCCAATTTGAACCACATTTGATGTGAGGGCTTATTGGGTCATAAGTACCTAATTTATGCCAAAACAAAATTTCCCGTCGCCCCATGGGAACTGCAGGAGCTAAAAACAGAAAATTTAAAACGCCAATATCTCCAAAACTAGATGGCATTGAGGATTTTTATTTTTTGTGAAGCTTCCTTAGGAACAGCAGAAAGGAATGGTTCAAACAAAAATTGCCATCGGTTTTATCATACGGTACTTTTCCAGGACTTTGAAAAAATGCTGAGTCATCATTTTTAGCTTGCCTGACTTTCAGTCATGGGAGCTATAGTGATCACTCACCGTCCAGCGTTCGTGAACATGGTGTTTGCGTCTTCTCCTTCCAAACTGCTGAACCAATTTAATTGAAATTTGAGATAATAGTTTGTTATGACATCGCATTTTGATTTTGTTCAAATCAAGTTGCCTCGCCCCTCGGTACGGCCATGCCCAAAAAGTGAGCATAAATCTTAAATGAAAGTGTCAATGACACTGTAGCTCAACTTGACAAACTTGAACTTGATAGTTATAAATGAAATGGCAAAATTGATCATTGGTACCAATGTTATTTGATGAAATTTCAACATAACAGCATTGTGTGTGCACAACATCAGAGTAATCCATGCATTTTTAAATGTAAATTGTAAGACTGGCTAAAGGAAGAATGTTGATACACAAATGCAGTATGTTCAGAGGTTATTGTAAATGGCAACTTTTCTTCACAGAAATGAATGCTTATCAACAGCTCTTATCTAAAGTTCTTGCCTAATGAGCACACCAAGTTCAAAAACAATCCTATGATAGATGTGGCCTGTAGGCCAGGTCAAAGAATGTTGATGCACAAATGCAATAAATTCAAAGATTGTTGCCAACAGCAACAGTTTTTGATTGAAATGAAAAGAAAATCAATAGCTCCTATCTTTGTCGCCCTGCATAAGCATACAAAGTTTCAAAACAACCTGATAATGAATGTGTCCTCTGAGGCATGCCAAAGGAAGATGTTAATGCACAAATGCACTAAGTAGAAGGTCATTGCTTGTGGCAATTGGGTTTTTTTTATGGAAATTCATAAATATACCCTGCAGAGAGTGCAAAAGGGATAAGTTGATGCACAAATGCAGTAAGTTCAAAGGTTGGTGATAACGACAATATATTTTTATGGAAATAAAAAAAAGCAATAGCTCACATCTAGAGGTCACATGGAACACAGATACCAAGTTTCAAAGTGATCCGATCATAAATGTGCCCTGAAGGCCGTGTTAAAGGGAAATTTTGAGGTCTGACTAAACTAAGTTCAAAGGTCAACATTTTTTGACAGAAATGGAAGAAAATCTACAGCTCCCATATAGATGTCACCCCACACATGCTCACCAAGTGTGCAAGCGATCCAATCATAAATGTGCCCTGCAGGGTGTGTCAAAGGGAAATATTGATGCTTAACTGCACTAAGTTTTTTACTAAGTTCATTGAAGGTCATTGCCAATGGCAACATTTTTTGACGGAAACTGAAGAAAATTGATACCTCCCATCTAGAGGTAACCCCAAACAAGCATGCCAGGTTTCAAAGCAATCCGATCATAAATGTGCCCTGTAGGGTGTGCCAAAGGGAAATATTGAGGTTGGACAAAACTAAGTTCTAAGAACGTTTGCCGCAGCAACATTTTTGGATGGAAATGGAAGAAAATCGATAGCTCCCATCTAGAGGTCTCCCCAAACAAGCATGCCAGGTTTCAAAGCAATCCGATCATAAATGTGCCCTGTAGGTGTACAAAAAGGGAAATATTGTGGTCTGACTAAATAAGTTCTAAGAATGTTGGCTGTGGCAACATTTTTTGACGGAAATGGAAGAAAATCGATAGCTCCCATCTAGAGATCACCCTAAATAAGCATACCAGGTTTCAAAGCAATCCAATCATAAATGTGCCCTGTAGGGTGAGCCAAAGTGAAATATTGTGGTTTGACTAAACTAAGTTCTAAGAACGTTGTCTGCGGCAACGTTTTTTGATGGAAATTGAAGAAAATCGATAGCTCCCATCTAGAGGTCACCCCAAACAAGCATGCCAGGTTTCAAAGCAATCTGATAATATATGTGCCCTGTAGGGTGTGCCAAAGGGAAATATGGAGTCTTCTTACTAAACTAAGTTCTAAGAACGTTGGCCGTGGCAACATTTTTTGACGGAAATTGAAGAAAATCGATAGCTCCCATCTAGAGGTCTCCCCAAACAAGCATACCAGGTTTCAAAGCAATCTGATCTCAAATGTGCCCTGTAGGGTGTGCCAAAGGGAAATATTGAGGTCTGACTAAACTAAGTTCTACGAACGTTGGCCGTGGCAACATTTTTTGCCGGAAATTGAAGAAAATCAATAGCTCCCATCTAGAGGTTACCCTAAACAAGCATACCAGGTTTCGAAACAATCAAATCATAAATGTGCCCTGTAGGGTGTGCCAAAGGGAAATATTGTGGTCTGACTAAACTAAGTTCTAAGAACGTTGGCTGCGGCAACATTTTTCGACGGAAATTGAAGAAAATCGATAGCTCCCATCTAGAGGTCACCCCAAACAAGCATGCCAGGTTTCAAAGCAATCTGATCATAAATGTGCACTGTAGGGTGTGCCAAAGGGAAATATTGTGGTCTGACTAAACTAAGTTCTAAGAACGTTGGCTGCAACAACATTTTTTGACGGACATTGAAGAAAATCGATAGCTCCCTCTAGAGGTCACCCCAAACAAGCATACCAAGTTTCAAAGTGATCTGATCATAAATGCGACCTGTGAGGTGTGCCAAAGGAAATTGTGGACATACGTACGTACTCCGACGGACAAGAAGTGATGGCAATAACTCAACTTGACTTTGTCAAGTTGAGCTAAAAATCCTCTTCTCATAAACCAGCAGTAGCAGAGTGTTAATATTTGGTGTGCAGCTTCCTTTTGAGGTGTAGACTCAGATTTGTTCAAGAGAAGTTTGAGAAGCTATATTTGCGTTCGTTATGGGAGGGGCAAGAATTTTTGCCCCGCCCAAAATTTCTGTTTTCCAAACCGCGAGGCTGATTTGAACCAAATTTGATCTGAGGGCTTTCTGTGTCATAAGTACTTAATTTATGCCAAAAAAAAAATTTCCCGTTGGCCCATGGAAACCACAGGAGCTAAAAATAGAAAAAATTTAAAACGCCCATTTCTCCAAAACTACACGGCACTGAGAATTCTTATTTGGTGTGAAGCTTCCTTAGGACCAACAGAATGGAATGGTAAAAAATATTACTATCGGTTTTATCACAGGGTACGTTTTCGGGACTTTTGAAAAAGTGTGGAGTCAGCATTTTTTTTATCACTGTGGGTAATGGGAAAACATTTAAGACTACTTTTGTCCCAAACCACTGCTCCAAAAGCTTTCAAATTTCACATATAACATCTTTGGAAGATTGTTTCACATGTTTATTGAAATCAAATCCCTGAGTCCATATTTGGGCTCTCTATGGGAGCCCAAATGTTTAAATTAGTGCAGTATGAGGAATATTCATTAAAAATATTTTTCTTCAGATCTACCAATCAGAATCTTTTGGTATTTGGTATGCAGCATCCTCGGGAGGGGGGGGGGGGGTGGGAGAGATTCAAGTTTGTTCAAGCCAAGTCCCTGCGTTCATATTTGGGCTCCCTTTGGGAGCCCAAATTATAACTTAGTTCAATATGAAGAATTTTTCTTTAAAAATCTTCTTCAGATTCAGCAGTCGGAATGTTTTGATATTTGGTATGCAGCATCCTTAGGGGATGAGATTCAAGTTTGGTCAAGCCAAGTCCCTGGGTTCATATTTGGGTTCACTGTGGGAGCCCAAATTATAACTAAGTTCAATATGAGGAATATTCTTCCAAAATCTTCTTCTTCACATCCACCAGTCAGAATCTTTTGTTATTTGGTATACAGCATCCTTACGGAGGTGAGATTCAGGTTTGTTCAAGTCAAGTGCGTAGGTTCATATTTGGGCTCCCTGGGGGAGCCCAAATTATTACTTAGTTCAATATGGGGAATATTCTTTAAAAATCTTTTTTTTTTAGATCCACTGGTCAGAATCTTTGGATATTTGGTATAAGCTTTTCTTAGGATGGGCAGATACAACTTGTTGGAATCAATTCCCTGTGTTGATATTTAGGCTACCATGTCAGGTGAGCACCCTCAGGCCCCTTGGGGCTTCTTGTTTAACAGTGTGAGTTATGGGAAAAACATTAAAGAATTTTCTTCTCCCATTCCCCTGCTCCAAAGGCTTTCATATTTTACATATAACATCTTTGGAAGATTCATTCACATGTTTGTTGAAATCAAATCCCTAAGTCCATATTTGGTCTCTCTCTGGGAGCCCAAATGTTCAGATTAGTGCAATATGAGGAATATTCTTTAAAAATCTTCTTCCGATCCACCAATCAGAATCTTTTGATATTTGGTATGCTGCATACATAGGGGGGTGAGATTCAAGTTGTTCAATTTGAGTCCCTGGCTTAATATTTGGGCTTTCTATGGGTGGGTGGCAGGGGAGTGCATGTTAGGCTCACGTTTGAACAAATCCATTCCTTAGTGTTTTTCTATAAAATTTGCCTTTCATGACTTCATTCTCTTGTAGTGTTGATGAACCATGTCTAACTGAATGTGACCCCAAATACTTCTTTGAACCGCTTTGGCAGGTGAGCGATTAAGGCCACATGGGGGCCTCTTGTTTCATCAACTACTGAATTTTCATATTATGTGGATGGATGTGACCGATGCATTAGGTAAACGATTAACTAATTTACCAAATCTGTAGTTAGAATTTGGTGTCCCATCAGCTGAGAATTTATTGAGCATCTCAGAAATTATAATTATCCATTGAGTGGAAAATTTACCCCACAATGTGTTATTGGTAATCAGCTTTCCCTCTTTCTGTAAAAACATTACCAGACATGTTTAGTTGATTTTTCATTTTTTTTCTAAACAAAATTTATCTTATGACCTTTAACTAAAACAAGCATATAATGTATTTTTTCCAGAATAAAACCAAGTTACTTTCGAATATTATTACCGTCATTCCCAATATGTTGGATAAAAGTGTATTACAAGAATTTGCTTTCCCGTGGGAATCTCGGGAAGTGAAGTAGGGATTGTGTACTGTGGTAAATAAGCTCAGTTTTACTGGTAAAATACAACTTGGTCATCAGTGCCAGGGATGGAACAACAATGAGCAACATAGGTGTAAGTGATTAGCTAGACTTGACCATATATATTTTGCAGTCACGATTAACCATTGTGTAGAAATATATAACCTTAAATACCAATAAATAAATAAATAAAATACCAATAAATAAATAAATGAATAAATAAATAATAAAAACTTGCTTTATAGTCACTTCAATTAACAGGAATATTCAGTTAACAGGGAAGTGGTCACTTTCCTGTATTGTACACATAAATAGAGCATTTATTCTACTTTAACTCACAACAGGAACCTATTTCTCCCATGATAAGGAAAAACATCTAGACAAAATAAAAATCTGTATTGAGGGTAGCAACTGCACCTGTGACTATTTGTTTCAGAAAGAGACTCTTTTTCACCTGCACTCATCAAAATCTGATCACACATGTCAAGGTCAAGTTTTTGATAACGGTAATCAAATGATAAATCATTAACTCGCTGAAATATATTACACTAAATCATTTTTTGCCATGATGATATTTTTAACTGGAAGAGTGTGCTGAGTAAGATGTTGTTCAAAAATAATTATTTTGTTTCAATTTATTGGAGAGTGCTAATTGGAACTCTCCTATAAATTGTAACAAAACAATTTTCTACAGACATTTTTTTTTTCTTCTGCGAAGCAAACAACAACCAAATGCTAACAGTGTAAAGCCAATAAAGTGGCTTTCAGCACTTTTCAATAGAGCCATGATAGTGTCTTCTAGTACTTAATCTGTTTAACCTGAAAAATTACAGACAGCCGAAACAGTTGTATATACTTGAGTGGTTATAGTACAAGTAGAACAATGAATGGGGATTACATCATGCATTGCGCAAGAATGTAATACCATGACATCATGATCTTCATTCATAAAAATCAATTCATAGATGCTGAATGATTGTCAAAAATATATGCGAACAAGACAGGAAAGGGATAATTTTGTAAGATAAATTGGTTATTACCACTAAGTGGGTTTCCAAGATGGTGTATTGCAGCCTCAATCTCATCTCTGGGTCATATAGTGACTCATCCTACTGAACTTGTCAATATACGCAAGGTGACAAGGTCTTGACTTCAATACACCATCTCGGAAACCTACATGGTGGCAATAATCTATGTACATCTTGTTTGACAGAGCTCTACAAGCTCTGTCAAACAAGATATAAGAAATTAAATGTCTGTATTAGATGTACTGAGGCCAGATAATATATAAACAAGGGGAATTCAATTATTGTCAGAGTATATCCTTGACATATTAACCCTTTACCCAACGCAGACGATATCAAAATTTATTATTTTAAATATCATTTTTTCAAATTTTTCAAAAAATTTCAACAAAACCATATTATGTGACCCCCTCGTTGGAATGAGCGCGTTCCAACGAGGGGTCACATGATATGGTTTTGTTGAAATTTTTTGAAAAATAATATTTTTTCAACTGCTGAATTTGCATACTATGCGGGCGGATGCTGGCGATTCGTTGGGTAAAGGGTTAAACAATTTTTTAATCAGATAACAGACGTTTACTCTTTAATCCTTTACCCAACGTAACGGCCAAAACCGGCCAGTGCTATTCACAAAAATCACCATTCAATTTTCATTAGTTTTTCATTTTTTGTCTCAAAAACATAGCTTATGACCCCTTGTTGGAACAAGCTTGTTGAGCTCGTTCCACCGAGGTGTCATAAGCTTTGTTTTTAACGCAAAAAATGAAAAAAATTCGTTACTCATGAATTTTATTTGCAAGTGTCATTTTCCTTTCTTGTTAGGTAAAGGGTTAACAGGTTAAATTTGTTCTGAAGGTCTGGAAAATGGTTTTGTGTTTGGAAGTAATTTTGAAGTAAGAGGGTTATTCAATTAAGAGACTTCCAGTTAAGTGGGCTCGACTGACTGTATTGGATTATTTAGGTTAAAGTGGTCTATAAACATCACAGAAATTCTTTGTTAGCTTACAAGATTTTTAATCAACGGACAGCAATTTACTATGTAACCTATATGCAGATACCAGCTCAAATTTGTACTGAAGGTGTGATAAATGGTTTGGTGCTTGGAAGTTATATACAGTTAATGTGGTTATTTAAGTAAGAAATATAGACTAGAGTGGGCTACTATCAGGAATAGATAAACAATAGTTCACTGCTCAGATTCGAGTACGTTTTTTTTCCCTCCAGTGGGGTGTGTGGAGAATTATTTCACGAGACCTTAGCTGAGTGGTCCATGGCAGGATACAATCATACTTGAATCCGAGCAGTGAACTTTTGAATTTATTGTATTTTCTCCTCATTTGTTTTCCCAAAACAACACTTTATAACTGGTTCCATGGTTACTTCTAAAATATGCCAACAAAAAAATAGTCCATCATCACTGAGATTGGAATACGATGCTGGGAGTGGAATACCATTTTTGGCAAGAGGGAATGGGAATACAATTTGATTTGGGGGAAGAAAAACGGATGAAAATAAAATAAATTTAAGTATTTATTGCTAGTCACATTTTTGATGGTCTGCTGCCATTCCTGCCTTTACTTTTTTCAGGTTCGCATTGAAGATAATGTTGCTGTAACTGAAGATGGAATGGAACTTTTGACTTGTGTTCCAAGAACTGTGGAGGAAATCGAAGCTTTGATGGAGGAGGGAAGACAAAGGCCCCAGATTCCACTTCCTCAGGAAATGAAAAAATAATTTTCTTGCCATTTATACACCGATGTCTCAAGGCCTTATTTGATCATATGCATTTCATTTACTAATTTTCCTACTGACAGTTCAAGTGAAACCGGTTGTACTTAAAAAAAAGAACCTTATAGGAGAGTATTCTCTTTTTTTCAACAATTTAACTGTTACACATTTGCAAGAATTGAAAAGTTAATGAGAGTATACTATTCAGAACATTCCCTAACAATGTCCCTTGTGCCATATACAATGGAATGCTGTTAAGTGAATCCAATTTGCCAGTGAGAATTATTAAATTAACAGAAGTATTCAGTTCGCTGTAATCTGGTCACTTTCCTGTATTCTAGAGATAATATGAGCATTTATGCTATTAAATCTTGTTTGACGGAGCTCATAGATTAAATGTCTGTATTAGATTACTGAGGCCAAATAGGATTGTAAACCGGGGTAATTCATTGACCTTCAGGATAATTTCTGGGCATATCACAATAATGTTTATTCATTTAACAGGATTTATTCCATAACATATATGGACTTAATTAGTCAGAATTGTATTGAAGGTGTGATGAATAGTTTTGTGTTTGGAAGGTATATTCAGTTAACAGCGTATTTTGTTTGTGTGTGGGGTTGGGGCCCTCTTGGTATACCATACAATTTTGTCTTTTTTTCGGTCGAGTTTCTCTTAACAATTTGATCTATATTTTGATGAAGGTCAGTGGGCGTTCGTGAGTAGCGGTGTCAGCACAGTAACTCTTGAACAAACATTATCTGATTTTTACAAAATTTGGTCTGGGAGTTCTACTCGAGAATGTCTTGGGGGAGTTTAAAAACCAGTCCTACTCAAATTTATTTGCAGGAGTTTTGCCTATTAGATTGTTTTCTTGTTTGAATTTTTACTTGTGGGCAGTGTCGGCATAATAATTTCAACAAATGTTATCTGATTTTCACAAATTTTGTCTGTGGGTTCTACTCGAGAACGTCATGATGAGTTTGAAAACCCACCGTCTTGCCCAAAACATTATTCCCCTTAGATTGTTTTCTTGTTTGGATTTCCGGCTTGTAGGCAATGTCAGCACAATAACCAAATTTGGACTGTGAGTTCTACTTGAGAATGTCCTGGATGAATTTAAAAACCAGTTCTGTCCGAGTTTTGTTTCAGGAGTTATGCCTCTTAGATTGTTTTCATGTTTAAATTACCAAGATGCAGGCGGTGTCGGTATGATAAATCATCATGTCTCACTTTAACAATGCCTAATATCCCTCGCCAAAACACAGTTTGTGGGGGATATAGAAATGGGGTCCGTCCGTCCATTTGTTAATCAATTTGTTCGTTCATTCGTCCATCCATCCACCTGTAACAACTTTAGACCTTCATATCTCAGTCAGTCGATGTTGGATTTAAACGATCTTTGCTCTGCTGGTAAACCACCATGGGGGAAAAGATATTCACAACCGGTTTTGTCCATTTTTTTTCTAGAGTTCTGGGCCTTTTTCCACTTTTTCACCTCAGAAAACCCTCCAGTAGGGGATACCAGTGTCATTGCACCTTGTTTCCATTAAAATTTGTTCCAATTTCCCTACATTCACTTTAGTTTAAGATTTGGTAACAACATTAATTACAGTATTCAAAAGGCAGATCTCACAATTCAAGAATTTTTTTATAACAATGCATCTGCAAGAATATCTGACTGGTGTTCACCGTTTTCTCATTTGCACTTAACATAATTTTTCTCAGAATAATCAATATACTATACTATACTAAGTCAATATTTATTTATTTATTGGAGTTTAACGACACTTTTGACAGCCAGGGTCAACTCGTGTCAGACAATTTCACAGGTGGAGAAAGCCGGAGTACCCGTTGCCTACATGGGGGCACGATGATGCTGTGTACTAAGGCGTATTGCATGTTGATGGTGTGCATGTCTTCAACCAATCTAACTCTGCCTGTGCCGCAGTGCAGAGTTCAGATGTTGGAGAGCTGACAGCTGCTCGTCGTTGCTCGGTGGTTCTCTCCGGCTTCCTCCACCCGTAAACTGTCACCGACATGATATGACCCTGGCTGTTAATATGTTGTTAAACCCTAATAAAAAAAAAAATCTTGTAACCTGTCGAGAAATTGCCCTGACTCTCCAAGTTTTCCTTTGTTTTTAGACCTATTTGGCCTCAGTACATCCAATTCAGGCATTTAATCTATTATATCTTGTTTGATGGAGCTCTGTTAAACAAGGTGTAATGGAATACATGCTAAGTTTATCTCAAGAATACAGGAAAGTGACATTATCCTGTTAATTGAATACTCCGGTTAATTGAATAATTTTCACTGATAATTTTTTATTCAATTAACAGGGTTCTACTGTACCATGATAGTTGTGTGTATTCAACATTATACAATGCATTACAAACATTGGGAAATGTTCTAGTTACACCACACATGGAATCTGGATTATGTATACCACTTCTGTCTTTAGTATGACTTACACACAGTTTGCGTTAGGATTTTTATGCGGGATATTTCGGGGAATGGCGTACTGCATCATTATGATGACTGATTTCCAAGACTTTTTCAGACAACAAAAACTCCATTTTTCCCAAACTTCCAGGCCTGGAAAAAATATTTTCATTCTCTATGACTTTTCAAGGATTCCATGACCTGTTCAAACACTGGGTATTTCACACATGCCTTTAGTGCTTATGAAAAGCAGCCAAAACTCCAGCTCGGGTCGTTGATTCCAGTCACCTGTATTCCCCCCTCACTGTGTTCTCTCTCAAGATCTGATGGGATCTGATCAGTCTTTTCTTTGAACCCAAATAATGTCACAGTATATTTGGATGAAAGAAAAAACTCTCCACAATTGGTTTTAGGTGAGGAATGGAAAATGTTACCCTCTGGTGTAGAGATTCACACAAACCACTCTGCAGGCCTCATGTCTGGCTCTGACATCTTTCCCTAAAGAATAATAATAATCTCATCCCTCACATCACATCTGATATATAACAACTGTAACTCATAACCTCAGGGAGCGAGGTGGCTAAGTGGTAGACTGTTGGACTTCTATGCTAGAGGTCCCGAGTTTGATCCCTGTCCAGGACAACCCATGTTGTGTTCTTGGGCAAGGCACTTTATCATAGTTGCCTACATGGGGGCACGATGATGCTGTGTACTAAGACATACTGCACGTCGATGGTGCACATGTCTTCAACCGCTGTAACCCTGCTTGAGTGGAACCCGAACAGAGTTAGAATGTTGAGGAGCTGACAGTTGCTTGTCGATGCTCCATGGTTCTCTCCGGCTTCCTCCGCCCATAAAACTGTCATGGTCACGATTAGCCATTGTGCATAAGTATGTGACCTTAAGCACCAATAAATAAATAACTCATTACCCACTGAGTATTTTTTTAAATAAAAACATTTTTAGCTCAACTTTGGCGAAGCCAAATTTGAGCTTTTGTCATGGCCCGTCGTCCGTCTGTCCGTACGTCAACAATTGGATACGGCTCGGGCTAGAGGCCGTATTTATGAACCGATCTTTACGAAACTTCTTGGGTACCTTTGTTATGACCGTGGGACGAGAACGAGTGTTCTTGGGTGCGGTCCGAAATTCAAGATGGCTGCCAGCCACCATTTTGTACCGATGATGCAGAAATCTGTTTTTTGTACAGAACTTCCATATGAAAGCTCTGATTTGAATAATTTTTTGTATGAATGTTTAGTACCATGGGATACATCACATATAATACGGGTTTTTTTCTCGTGCGTAAATTGTGCAAATTAGACTAATTTTGATGTTTTTTTGGGTTACTTTCAGCACTGTAAGTGCAAATGCCAATACGGCTCGGGCTAGAGGCCGTATTTATGAACCGATCTTTACGAAACTTCTTGGGTACCTTTGGTATCACTGTGGGACGAGAACGAGTGTTTTTGGGTCCGGTCCAAAATTCAAGATGGCCGATGGCAGCCATTTTGTACAAAATTAGGTGCAATCAGATTTTTGCACAGAACTTCCATATGAAAGCGCTGATTTGAATAATTTTTTGTGTGAATGTTTAGTACCATGGGATACATCACATATAATACGGGTTTTTTTCTCGTGCAGAAATTATGCAAATTAGATGAACTTTGATTTTTTCAGTGCGACTTACACACAGTAAGTACACATGTCAATACGGATCAGACTAGAGTCTGTATTTATGAACTGATCTTCACGAAATGTCTTGGGTACCTTTGTTATCATCTTGGGACAAGAACGAGTGTTTCTGGGTGCGGTCTAAAATTCAAGATGGCTGCCAGTGGCCATTTTGTACCGAAATTAGGTCTAATCAGTTTTTTGTACACAACTTCTATACAGCTCAGACTAGAGGCCATATTTATGAACCAATCTTTACGAAACTTCTTGGGTACCTTTGTTATCACCGTGGGATGAGAGCGAGTGTTTTTGGTGTGGTCCGAAATTCAAGATGGCCACCAGCAGCCATTTTGTACCAAAATTGGTGCAATCAGTCTTTTGTACAGAACTTCTGTATGAAAGTTCTGATTTGAATAAATTTTTGTATGAATGTTTAGTAACATGGAATACATCACATATTCTAAGGGTTTTTTTTTCGTGCAGAAATTATGCAAATTAGATGAACTTTGATTTATTCAGTGGTACTTACACAATGTAAGCACTCATGTCAATACGGCTCAGGGTAGAGGCTGTATTTATGAACCGATCTTCACAAAACTTCTTGGGTACCTTTGTTATCACCTTGGGATGAGAATGAGTGTTTCTGGGTACGGTCCAAAATTCAAGATGGCTGCCAGTGGCCATTTTGTACCGAAATTAGGTCCAATCAGTTTTTTGTCACAAGTTCTATACAGCTCGTATTTATGAACTGATCTTCACAAAACTTCTTGGGTACTTTTGTCTTCACCTTGGGACAGGAACGAGTGTGTTTTGGGGTGCCTTTGTTATCACTGTGCTATGAGAACAAATATTTTGAGGTTCAGTCAGACCTACTCTGGGACTCAAAAGATTTTTTTCTAGTTTAGCATCTGACTGTCACCCACCTTTACAATACTTCACCTATACATTTGTTACAGGCAACGGTCAGTATTTATGTACAGACCGTTACAATACTTTATATGTACCTTTGTTATCAGGTCATTACCTAGATGTTTGTCATTGCTGTGTCACATACTATACATGTACATGTCTTTGTCTTGACAAGTTGAGCTACAGTGTCATTGACACTTCATTATCAAATCTAGTCATGGCTGCTATAAAGCAGCCATGACTAGATTTGATGAAAATCTTTTGGAAATATAACACAACAAATCATTGGTCAAACCCTTGATTCAATTTACAGGGGATAAATTTCATTAAAAATTTCCCTTCCCGTGGGAACCTCGGGAAGTGAAGCAGTGCTTGTTTACTGTGGTTAAACAAGCTCTGTTTTACTGGTTAAATAGGACCCAGTCACAGTGTATGAGTTGGAAGTCCTCCAAAATGGGTACAAATGATGGACTAGAGTTGACTTTATATCTATGTCATGGTAGGATTAGCCACTGTGCAGAAATATGGGTCTTTAAACACCAATAAAAAAATAAATATTAAAACTTCCCAAATTGTACTTTTTCTAGTGGCAAGAGATTTGCCATCCAAAGCAGGAATATATTCGCCATTAGTAGGTTAAGAGTTGAGCCCTTTGCATCAATGTGGTTACTTAGTGCCTCATCAGTGAAATGAAAGAAACCTTTGAAGTGGATGAGATTAGTCTGGACTGCTGAGTGGAAGAAAAATAGTTAAGACTTTACCTAACACTCCACCCTTTTCACACTGATGTCAAATAACAAAATTTCAAGCATCAAACTTTCATCAACAACAAAATTTTAATTAATGAGGGACCAGGTAGTACCTGGTGCTTCATCAGTTAAATTTTTGAAGATTATTCCTATATTTATTGATTTATTGATTGGTGTTTAAGGTCACATACTTATGCACAATGGCTAATCATGACCATGACAGTTTTATGGGTGGAGGAAGCTGGAGTACCCAGAGAGAACCACCGAGCAATGACGAGCAGCTGCCTGCTCCCCAACATCATAACTTCGCACTGCTGCAGAGGCAGGGTTAGATTGGTTGAAGACATGCGCACCATTGACATGCAGTACGCCTTAGTACACGACGTCATCATGCCCCCATGTGGACAATCTGGGTTAAGTGCCTTGCCCAAGGATACAATGCGGGACTCCGAATCGATCGCTCAGACAGTCACCCATCCGAGGATTAACCGAGCTTGACATTGCTTAACTTCGGTGATCTGACGAGAATCGATTATTCCTATAATTAGTGTTTGGAATCGAATATTATTGTGTCCATGGAAATATTGCCCACCCGTGGAAAGTGACCAATTCATGTGACGGCCAAATTTAAATGGTTAGCTATGTTCAGTAAAAAAGGTTCAACCATTGAATGTATTGTAATAGTTTGAACTGAAAAAAAAATGTACGTTATTATAACAGTATTTTATTCATTTATGAGAAATCAAAACAATATTTTTTCAGCTTGTTGCTTTACCTGGTATTGAGATTTTTCAATGAAATAAACTAAGCAATTCATTATCGTTGATTTGCTGTTCATTTATTTCATGCCAATAGATTTTCTTACAGAATATTTTGTTCTCCATGACAAGTTCCCCATGAGAACCCCGGGAAGTGAAGCAATGCTTGTTTTCTGTGGTAAACAAGCTCTGTTTTACTGGTAAAATTGAACCCGGTCACCAATGCCTGGTGTGGAAGTCCTCCAAAATGGGCAACATGGGCATAAACAATTGACTTTATCTCCAAGTTGCAGTCACGATTAACCATTGTGCAAAAGTATGTGACCTCAAACACCAATAAATAATGACAAGTTGTGTTACAGTATTTGTAATGGTTTCAAGTAAAATAATGTACACCTGGAAAAATGCGAAGCACCTCTTAAATTTTACAATGACCAATGAAACCGTACTGACATGAAAATAACTGAAAAAATTACATGATCCGGGAGAATCTGGTTTAATTCTCGGGAACTCCTGTTGCAAAAATCAATTTTCACTTGTTAAATAATTTAGAATTCTGGTTCTGAGTGCAACCAGAACCTATTCCATAGAAAAAAACAAACATCGTGTTTAAAAAGAGTTATACAAAAGTTTAACCCTTAAGGGTCTAGTTCCAATTTGGGGTAGTTTCTTGTCTTATTTGAACATATAGAACAAATGTTCCAACATACTGGCATTTGTGGTCTTGCTTATGGAGTTACACTACTTGGCAGTGGTGTCTGGTGAAGTATTCATTGGCTGCCTATGTTGGCAGCCAAGACACCACTGCCAAGTTAAGTTTTGTTACCTTATTCTGAGGGAGCAAAAAATAAGAATACTGTGCCTTTTAAGAACCCCTTCATTATCTATGGCGAGAATCAAATGAACATTTTGCAAGAATCAAAGTTGAATCTTGTTGTTTTCTTTGCAAGAATTGATTCTGATTCACTCATGAATTTTATTTCCATGCATGCTGCTGGCGGATATTCCTGCCAAGGATAAGGAATAGTAGCCAGTGAAATAAATATAATATGAGCACTTTTATCCAAATTTTCCCTTGTATATTGGATTATCTGCTTGACCAATGATTTCTTGAGTTAAATTTATATGTATTTTTCATCAAATCTAGTCATGGCTGCTTCACAGCAGCCATGACTAGATGTGGAAAATATTTTAAAAATACTAAGCGGGTTAAGAGTTAAGCCCTGACGTCACAGTTGCCCTCGGGGTTTAGAATTTTATCACGATACTAGTTCACAACCACAGATGTTGTTTTCACTTCAAAACAATATCCCATGTAAGTATGGAGCTACAGAGATCATAAGATGATATCGGGTGAATATTACAGTGAAAAAATGTAATTGTCAGTCCAAAGATGCCCCCCTCACTTGGTCGTTTCAGTAGTGAGTAAATCCTCCACCTGCACAGATGACTGCGTGCATCCCGTTAATCATACATTGGATCAGCTGTTGACAAGTCAGAAAATGAGCTGTCATCTGGAAAATGAGGTCCTCAGAGGGTGAATTTAGTGATGCCACCCTGCATAGCAGGGTGGCATCACTAAATTTACCTTCTGTGAACCTCAATTTGAATCAGGATCTCAAAACTGAAAGAGGTACCCAGAGGATAAATTGGCCCACTGTATGGGATGGCATCATCAAATTCACCCTCCCCTCTGGGGACCTCATTCTACAAATGTCAGACTGCTTATTGTCAGGCGTGGCTGTTGAGGCAACCATGATCACTCCCGATACAAACTTTCTTCCAAATCCGGCAGATAACGTAGGGAGGTTTCAATGCCTGTATACAACACCTAAGGATGTCGCAAATATGTCCAGCAGATCAAGACCCAAACTCATGGTGGGCAAGGCAGAGCAGTCACTGCATTGTTCTGATGATAGGCTAGTATTGTGATGTGGCCTGGAATGATGTGGTCTATGTACACAGGCCTTGTGATGATCGGTGGTTGTCAAACTGGGAGACAACTGGATCCAGAACATCTCAGATGTAACATTCACCTGTGAGGTTTCCTACTTTGGTAATCAAGTCCAGCTTGCAGTCGTGTGAGACACATCCCCAAACCATTACTGAGCCTTGCTCATAAGGAACTGCAGCCCTGATGCTCCTGGGTGAATAAGCTGTATTTCTGTGCCTCCAAACCATGACATGAGCAGGAACCTGCTTTCATTTGACCAAAGGATTCTCTGCCAGTTTCTCCGATTCCAAACATCCTCTCTATCAGTAGGGGCATTTGATTACTCTTCTAGATGCCCATTCTTCTGCTTCCAAGGCGTTTTGCATGGTTCTGGTGCATGGTCCCTTTAAAGAGTGACATTGCAATGAATGAACAAGTGTCCTGTATTCACGTTGTGATGAGAAACTAGATCGACTTGACCGTGGCAAGTCCTTCACATAATTGGCAAGTCCCCGCCGACTTTGAAGGACAACACTGCCAAATGCAATCTGATTATCCGCCATCTTTGCAATATCTTTCATACTTTTTATATCTTCCTCCATGCCCTCAAGTCCCCATACAGCCACAAACTGCCCCTTTTATACAGCTCTTAAAAGGTTGTTTCAAATGTATTCTTTCTTGAACTCTACTGGTAGGATGCATTTATCATGATAGTGTTTTTACATCATAGTTGGCTGTCTGGCAGCCAACAATAATGTAAAAATACTGTTTCATCATTTGCAGCTATGTAAATGTATGTACGGTAGTTATTATGCCCCCGACTTTAAAAGTTGAAGGGGTATCTAGTGGAGACCTGTCCGTTCTTACCAACATTGTCCCTTGTATCTCGGCAACAGCTACTCCGATTTGCATGATTTTTGGTGTTTTGATAGAGCACCATGGGAGAACGATACCAGTGTAGTGCGAGTTTCTTCCACACATTTTTTCCAGAGTTATGGCTCTTTTTCACTCTTTGGACTCAGAAAATGTTTGGTGGGTCGGGGGCATTGGCACACGCTTTGCGTTGCCCCTCTTGTTAACATTTATTTATTATTTATTTATTGGTGTTTAAGGACACATATTTTTGCACAATGGCTAATCATGACCACAACATGAGTATCAACTCAAGACCAGGGATGAGTGTTAATAAGCCATGTTGCCCATTTTAGAGAGGGTTTGCTACCTTCCAAGCATTGGTGACTGGGTCCTATTTTACCCGAGTCTGTTTACCGCAATGGACAGGCACTTGTTAACATAAAGTCATTCGGGACCCTAAGGGTTAATTAACCATTCTGCACTTTAAGAAATTCATGGGTGGCAAGATGCCCACGCCATGTTCGGACATCACTGTTGTATATAAACGGCCACATTGATTTGATAAATCATCCTTTTAAACCTCTACCCAATGTAGACAATATAAAAATTTATTATTTTAAATATTATTCTTTCAAATCTTTCAAAAAATTTCAATAAAACCATACCATGTGACCTCCTCATTGGAACAGGCTCAATGAGCTCATTCCAGTGAAAGGTTACATGATATAGTTTTGTTGAAATGTTTGTAAAAATCTATTTTTTTTAACTGCTTAATTTGTAAATTATGTGGACGGATGCATCCAACCAATTCGTCAGATAAAGGGTTAATGATCATCATTAATATTACAGTTGATTGTCATGGTGGCATGGTAGACTTCATTGTCAAAGAGGGTGCTTAACTTTTATCATAAGCAGCCATACCATTACTAGAAACCTCTGCTCGAGTACATTGAATTTTACCAGGCATTTGACCTCTTGTGTGGTGAATTTTGGTGGCCAGGAGGCAAATTTGATCCACGTCAGAAACAAGGGTAATGCAAAGCATGGGCCAATACCCCCGACCCGTATGCAAGTTCGAAGTAGCCTTGATGGTATTGTGGTACAGAAAAATTTTCAAAGTGGAAAAACAGAAAACAGAAAAATTTTCAAAGTTGAAAAAGGGACATAACTCTGGGAAAAATAATTGGACGGAACTTGTTCCTTGTGCATATCTGTTCCCCCATCCAGGTCTATCAGCATACCAAAGGAGATCAAATCTGAGCGATGGTTTTGAAATTACAATGCAAAACGTTTGTGGACAGAGGGCTTCACTAGATACCCCAGAATCCTCCTACGGAGGTCATGGGCATAATAAAGGATTAACTCCTGATATGCTACTGGTGAATATTCTTGCCCAAGAAATCCAATACAACTGGAATAAGTTAAATTGTATTTCATCAGTTAAATTCGACCTTGTTCTTTCTGAACCCATAATTTGATTGGCTGAGAGCCAGTCGGCTCCTTGCTCTAATCTCAGGTAAATTCATTCTTACTGTGCTCTAATTGCCAGAAATAGGTCAGTTAGAATATGTCTGCATCCCCGCTATGTGCAAGCAACTGCACTAAACTTCTCCCATCAAAGATTGAACACACCCCAGAGGTGTTTTCTATGGCAACAGTTGTTAGAGATCATGGAAATAGACCGAGATTGGAAATGGCATTTTTTTCTCTTCTAGCAATGACAGGAATTACAATGGAGATAAACTCACTTGTATCGTAAGACATTCAGGAATTTGACTATGGAAAACCATTTGTTAACTTGCCCCTTCTGAGCTCATTAAATGGTTTTCCAGAGTCAAATTCCCAAATGTTTTAACTCAAACAAGAGACGTTTATCTGCTAATTTGAGGATATTTAACAAAACATTTTCTCTATATCTCGGCAACATATAGACATTTTGATCAAAGATTTCTTGAGTCGAATTTGCATGAATTTTTTTTTCATCAGCAGCCATGACTGGTTTTGATGAAAATTATTTTAAAACTATTCAGCGGGCTAAAAGTTAAACAAGTATTGACAAATTATAAATGTCATTGTGTATTCTAAAACTACAGGTTTGTCAAGGAGGAATAACAAGATTTTCATTTGTTGTCTCAAAAACATAGCTTATGACCCTCATTGGAATGAGAGCTATTTTTTGTCTCAAAACAAGCAATGTTTTGAGACAAAAAATAATGAAAATTGAACAGTGATTTTGTGAATAGCACTAGCTGGTTTTGGTCATTACGTTGTCTAAAGGGTTAATAGTACAGTGGTCACAAAAGAGGTACATTTCTCGACAGGATCATAATCAGGCCACGGAACAGTCATACACCTGTGGGTTGAGATTTCAAAAATGAGATATTGCGAAACCATGACCGAATCACAAAAACACATCTCAGCTTCTTTATTTCTTTTCTAATGCACAAATTCTGCAGTGCTGTTGGGAGAAAAGAAGAAAGATAATTTAGACTAGATCATCAGGCCTCTTAATTTCCCCAAATTGGCAACGATAATTGTTGTTCCATAAAGTGGTGGCTGTTCCCAAAGTTTGGCAATGCTCTTAAAATATTTCCACCCAGTCTAAACGAAGCAAATTAAAGGAAGTTTAAAAGAGTTAGCCCAAGGAAAGCAATCAGTGGACTACAAGCCTGGAAATGAGCAATCTGTCATTTGCAGAATGAGGTCCCCAGAGGGTGAATTTGCTGAACTATCCCATACAGGGTTCAAATTTATCTCCAGGTACCATTCTGTTTAGGCTTGAGACCTTGATTCAGACTGAGGATCACAGAGATTAAATGTAATGATGTTACCCTGCTGTGCAGGGAAGCATCACCAAATTTATCCTCTGATGACCTCATTTTGCAGATGGCAGTCTGCTCAGTTATTTCCAGGTTTGTTGGACTGTGTCATATATTCAATGCAGCTTGCTTTTCACCAGTGAACTCTATGAGCATGTTGCCAAGCCGAAAGATTTAATTGTTCTAATCTTTTGATTTATATATACTACTCAAAGTTTGCTAAGCACCAAATACATCCAACTACATGTTTTACGTTTTAGATGAAATATTGTTTTGAAAAGTGTATATATTTTATATTTAATTATATCTTTAATGATTTAAGCACAGAAATTAAGATTTTATTTGTGTTTGACATTATTTTTTAGCTTTTGAATATGATAACCATGGAAAATGGATATTATTGGTAAAAGAAGAAATTTTTCAAATTTGCCAAACACTCAATCCCCTCCCTCTGTCAATGGCTTGAACCAATTTAAATTTTGACACAGTGACCTACACTGTGCTCAAAATATGGACAAAGTGGCATACACCAAGCCTGAATATAAGCAGACTGTCATCTGCAAAATGAGATCCCCAGAGGGTGAATTTGGTGATGCTATCCTGCACAGCAGGGTAGCATCACAAAATTTACCCCTGTGAAACTAAAACAGAAAGATGTACCTAGAGGATAAATTGGCCGTCTGTAGGGGTTAGCATCAGCAAATTCACCCTCTGGGAATCCCATTTTGCAAATGACAGGCTGCTTATATTCAGGCTTGGCATGCACCATGCCCAAAATTGGGGCACAGCATGTGCCACTATGCCCAAATTTGATTCATTCACGACCTGATCAAAATTCTTTCTCCACTTTTGTGTTCACAATATTGTACCTGATGCTAATGTGAAGAAACATACAACAATAACGCAACTTCCCGTGAAGAATTCTTTACTCACATGAAGTAATAACCCAACTGACAATTACTTACAAGTTTGTGTATAGATATATTATTTCAATGACTGCAATTAAATTATCTCCACACATACAAAATAATCTCAGTACAAAATACAAAAACCCCACACTTCAAACTATTCAAACTGCATGTGAAGTTGGAATGATTTTATACAACAGGTTGGATGCCATATATCACAATTTCATAAAAACAGGGATTTTTCTGCCCTCTTTGGAAAAGGATCTGCAGCCCATGCCATACGGTTAAAACTAATTACCGTACAGACTGTACTGGAACCAAACACTTTCATAAATTTTGTTTTCTACTACGCAGCGAACAAGCTAATGCATACAGTCTAAAGCCACTGAAGTGACTTTCATCAGCACTTTTCTATAGAGCTATCATAGTGGCTTGTATCTCTCAATCAGTTAAGAAAAGGTTTAAAGTATACAGGCACAAGTATTAAATCTTTAGGGGGGTGCGTTGGCTCGGTAGGTAGAGGTGCAGGCTGCAAGCCAAGAGGTCCTCGGTTCGAATCCCACCTGCAGAAACCGCGTTGTGTCCTTGGACGAGACACTTCTCCCCCATTGCCCATGTGGGGGAACGGTGATGTTGTGTACTAAGGTGTTGTGCACGTCGATGGTGCACTGTCTTCAACCAATGCTAACCCTGCTCGTGTGGAGTTAGTATTTTGGGGAGCTGACAGTTGCTCGCCGTTGCTCAGTGGTTCTCTCTGGGTACTCCGGCTTCCTCCACCCGTAAAACTGTCATGGTCATGATTAGCCATTGTGCAGAAATATGTGACCTTAAACACCAATAAATAAATAAATTAAATCTTTAATTTTAGTGTTCCTATATCAAGTTATTAATTTATTTATTGGGATTTAATGACACGACAGCCAGAGTCACCTCGTGTCGGACAGTTTTATGTGTGGAGGAAGCCGGAGTACCCAGACAGAACCATTGAGCAATGGCGAGCAACTGTCAGACTCCCCAATGTACTAACTCCACACAAGCAGGGTTAGCACTGGTTGAAGACAGGTGCAGCATCGACGTGCAGTGTCACAATGCAGTTGCCAGAAGTGGGATTCGAACCAAGGACCTCTCGGCTTGCAGCCTGCATCTCTACCTACTGAGGCACCGCGCTTCCCTATATCAAGTACAACAGAAATTTCAGCCAATCGATTACACCTATGCTGCCCACTTTTGAGGACTTCCGCCCCAAGCATTGGTTAACAAGTCAGAATTTTACTAGATAAACAGAGAATCTGTTTATCACAATAAACATGCAGTGTCCCACATCTTGGGGTTTCAACACGAAACTTGAGTTATGTGATGGATTAATACAATAAATACTATAAATGAGCCCTGTACAGGTGAGAAAATAAGAGAATTATAGTGACGAAGTTTTGTGATGAGGAAACACAGTTTAACACTCTGCACCCTCCGTGGCAACACTGGAAAGAAGGGAAGCACATGTTTATAGAATGTTATGCTCTATTGGTACAATAGGACCCGGAACCAATGCCTGGGCCTGAAGTCCCCAAAAGTGGGCAGCATAGGTATAAACGTTGCAAAACTTGACTTCATACCTATGTTGCATTCATGATATGGCCAGAGATGTTGAAAATGACCATCCATACCAATAAACAAATTCTGTGCACAATGATGTCAAATTCTGAAATTTCAAGTAGCAAATTTGTTCCCATAATGCAAATAGGAATTCAACCAATTTAATCCAGTTTGACAGAGCATGAGCTCTGTCAAACAAGATTGAATCGGTTAAATTCCTAGTTGCATTATGGGAAAAATATGCAGCTTGGAATTTTGATCTATTGTTACTGATTGGTGTTTAAGGTCCCATATTCCTGCGCAAGGGCTACTCATGACCACGACAAGAAGCCAGAGTACCTGGAGAGAACCACCGAGCAACAGCGAGCAACTGTCAGCTCTCAAACATAATCAAACTCCACACAATCAGGGTTAGCTTTGGCTGATGACAAGTGCACCATCAACATGCTGTATGACTTTGTATACAACATCACCGTGCCCCCACATGGGCAATGAAGGTGAAGTGTCCAAGGATGCAACGTGGTTGCCACAGGTGGGATTCGAACCGAGGACCTCTTGGCTTGCAGCCTGCACCTCTACCTATGAGCCACCATGTATTTATTTATTGGTGTTTAAGGTCACATACTTTTGCACAATGGCTAATCATGACCACAACATGGAGATAAAGTCAAGGTCAGTCAATCGTTTATACCCCATGTTGCCTATTTTAGAGGACTCGCACCCCAAGCATAGTGACTGGGTCCTATTTTACCAGTGAAAAAGAGCTTGTTTACCACAGTAAACAAGCACTGCTTCACTTCCCGGGGTTCCCACGGGGGGAGCCACCATGCCCCCGGAATGTTGATCATCATTGTGCAGAGAGTGAGTTAATTTTGTTATTGATCTTCAAAATAGGGAAATAAAAACAAATCAATGAAAGCTTATTGTATAAATCAGTCAGTGAAATAAGCTAACAAACATTTGTAAATGAAGAGGAATAAAACATTTTCTGCCACATAAATATCAATTCTTAATGGCATTATGGCAATAAATGACTTGTTGTCTGAACAGTAGACAGGAAATTACCATTAATTAGATTTTTATGGGTGGTAGATCATTACCTAGTCTATTTTCCAATGGAAAATCAAGAATCAAGGCTGTTTCCAAAGGAAGAGTTGAAATTATTTTTTTACTGTGCTTACCTTACAATTTATCTTGACTTGGACTGTATCTATCTTAGGAAATATGGATGATCATTTTAAAACTTTAACCCCTATCACTCGGATGATGTAACAGAATTTTCTCCAATCACTCTGTTTTTCTTTTGTTTAACTATGAATTTATCCAATTATATCTTGTCTAACAGAGCTCACTGACCTCTGTCAAACAAGGCATATTTGGTTCAATATCAAACTACATTATGGGAAATATCTGTTGCTGAAAACTTTTATTTTGATATTAGAGTGCAGAGGATTAATATACAAAATACATGTATATTGTAGAAATGTTTTCCCTCCCTTGATAATTCCATCTTTCCACCTTAAAATTGGGAACCAAGATATTCAACCATTTCCACTTTCATTTAATGTTTATTGGTTTGAGGTCACTTTCAGCATCTGTGGATGTATCATGACCACAATATAGGTATGAGGTCAAGTTTAGCCAATCATTTTATACCTACTTTAGGGGACTCTCAGCCTTTGGTTAATGGATCCTATAACATAGTGGAACTCTGGTAACTAAACAGCCACTTTGCCAGAGAAAAATATTCAATTTCCAGGAGTGTACAATTAACAGGAACTGGGCCATTTTCTATCCCCTGAAACCTGAGAATTTATTCTATTAGATCTTGTTTGACAAGAGCTCAAGTTGTTTATAGCTGTAATCAAGCTCGGCACCACTTCCTGGGTTCACAAAGGGAAGTTTCACATCACAACATGCTATCTATACAGTTTATAATGAACTTACAAGTTTTGAGTTTACCCAAACAATGCATGTTGACATGCCTGTTCCTTTGCATTAAAGTTATCAAATTCTGAAATAGGCCCTTTAGGGTTATGGTGTACAGTGGAGATGGGTTTTTCTTCATGATGGAAATAACTAAAATACACACGTTATGGGGGAAAAGATAAAAACAAAATAATTCAATGAAAAGCAGATCTCTGGTCCACATCTTAAGTTATGAGTGGGCAAAAATATGTTGGTATAACTTTAGGACTTCCATTATATTACAGAACCTATCTGATGAAAAAATAAAATAGGGCCCCATAACTTTAGAAATATTATTGGACAAATTGTATACAATACACCCATGCACACTTTAGACTGCTTCCTTTCAATACGTTTCATCCATTATTTTTTATGGGTTTAATGATACTTTCAAAACTTTCAACAGCGAGTGTCATCTCCTGTCAGACAGTTTTATGGGTGGAGGAAGCCAAAGTACCTGGAGAGAACCACCAAGCAGCAGTGAGCAACTGTACTAACTCCATGCTCGTGCAGGGTTAGCATTGGTTGAAGACAAATGGCCTTCATACACTGCATCACCGTGCCCCCACGTAAGCAATCGGGGATTAAGTGCCTTACCCAAGGACACAATGCAGTTACCCCCTGGTGTGACTCGAACAGTGGAACCTTTGGTTTGAAGTCCAATGCCATAACCACTGAGCCACTACGCTCCTGTTTCATGCATTTAGACATGTTGTTAATGAATATTTGTGGCACAAAATTGAGAAAATTCTGTTTGGAATTTTATGCTGTTATGGGCCATTTATTTACCCAATTTTCATGGAAATTTGCGTGCAGAGAATTGTTGATGTAATATGATGTACCTTTACTTGCAAAGATGTATGGGAATTCTTTCCTGCCCCAATCATAGATATTCCAATCAATAAGTTTTTAACTCTCTTGGTAAACATTAAGATATTAACATAATTTGGGGAACGACAGGCGTAATCAAAAAGTTACAGTTCTTGACAAGTCTTCATATCTGAATTTGTACTATCATCATGTCGATCAAATCAAGTCTCGATTGAGCAACATTCCTTGCTTTGATTCGCAGATAATGAATCCTTATGAAATTATTCCAATTCAATTGTCTGAAATACATCAGTTGGTCGGAAAAGCAAACTTATGGTTTGCTTTTCCATCCACCTGAAATATTCCAAACAAGTGAGTCTAAACACAGGGGATGACCTATTTGAGGGCTTGACTGATTCCAAGCCATAACATCATCAAATTTCTGGCAGAATTAGACTGGTAGCATGAAAGCTTTGAGTGAATACAAGACCAAAATGTGTCATAAAGAGGTGCAAGTACATTTCATACTTTTGTACATGTTAGACTATATAGTTCCTTTAAAACCAAGTTTCATGAAAATGTATAAAAAAAATGTAGGAGTTATGCTGATAAACTTCAGTGACGAACAGATAGACGTAAGCTGGACATAAAGATGGATGAACAAACAGATAACTAAAGCAACTTTTTGTAATATTAAAAAGAAAAAAAAATTTAATTAATAAATCATTCAGGGATTATAAATTTAGAAAGAAAAACAATAATTCCCCCCAAATATGACTTCATACTTCAACTCTGCACCAAATTTTGTGAAATTTGATTTCAAAATGCTTGAGTTTTGTCAAAACAATCGTGATAAAAAATCAATTAACAACCATAACTGTGGAAGAAAAATTGCACTTGAAAACTTTTATTAATAGGCTGTTGTCCATTTTATACAGCAACCTTCCACAAATCTTATGAAATAAAATGTATGACAAATAAGCATACACACTTTTGTGTGAAAGGGGAGGTATTCAGAATGGTGCTAGAGTGAATGTTTAAGTTATATCTAAAATGAATGGAGTTGGAGCAAGTTATTTTAATGTAAGTTTTTAAAACTGAATAAATATCAGGGTTAACCCTTTGAACCGCAGCAAACCATTTTCCAAACAGGAATATGGTACGTCATTATATTGGATGGCTGTTCAGTAAATATTGTGGGGTAGACCAATCAGTATTTTCAACGTGCAGCCTCATTGATTGGTCTACCCCAAATTATGAACATGGACTCTTCTAATTACTGCCATTGAACTGGCATGGAAGATACCACTAGAGTTCAAAGGGTTAATTGGGAAAAAATATATACATATATGTGACTTCTAATTTCGACCATGATTTGCACCAAATAAAATACATTTATATTGTTGGAACTTAGATAACTAAATTAGAAAGAACAAAATTTAAGAGTCTTTACTATTCTGATGCATAACTGCAGTTGATGCCAAGAATGAGAGTACAGTGGAGCCCATTTAATTGAATATCTCTTAACTGAATAATCCTGTTAACTGAATATAATTTCCCAACACAAAACCATTTACCATACCTCCTGTACAAATTTGACCTGTTATTTATTTATTGATGTTTAAGGTCACATATTTATGCACAATGGCTAATCATGACCGTGACAGTTTTATGGGTGGAGGAAGCCGGAGTACCCGGAGAGAACCACCGAGCAACGACGAGCAGCTGCCAGCTCCCCAACATCGTAACTCCGCACTGCAGCACAGACAGGGTTAGATTGGTTGAAGACATGCGTACCATCGACGTGCAGTACGCCTTAGTACACGGCGTCATCGTGCCCCCACGCGGGCAATGGAGATGAAGTGTCTTGCCCAAGGACACAACGCGGTTATTTGACCTGTTAACTGAATATAGGTTATAGAGTAATCTCCTGTTAATTGACTATGAAAGTGTCAATGACACTAGCTTTACCTGACAGTGTGTTGTGTTTGAAGAAAAGGAAAATATTCAATTTTTATGAAAAGATTATGAAAAACGACAAGAATTGTGATAATTGAGAATATGTTAATTTCTGTTCCCTGTATGCTAAGTTTCCAATAAAAATAATTTGAGGTGTAGACTGTACTAAAGAATTGAGGGGTGGGTTAATGCGGCCCTCACAGTTAATGTATGTCAACCAAACTTACAAAGTTACAGTGAAATTATTCCAAAACAGTCATCCTGTCAAGTTACAATGAAATCCCTTCATAAATATGGCCTGCAGACTGAGTTAAAGGTTTTCGGGCTTTGGGCCTGTGTAGCCATCATGGTTTACCGATCTCAACCAAAAGGGGACGTCCTGATAAAGACATTATACTGAGTCATCATACCAGGTTACAATGAAATCCCTTCATAAATACGACCTGTAGTCTGTGCTAAATGTTTTCGGACTGCCATCACAGTTGAATGATCATAACCAAAAGGAGACGTTCTCATCTGGACATCTGGAGTCATCACATCTAGTTACAAAGAAATCCCTTCATGAATACAACCTGTGGACTATGCTAAGGGTTTTTGGGCTTCAGGCCCCTGTAGGTGTCACAGTTGACCGATCATGACCAAAAGGGGAGGTTCTCATCTAGACATTATATGGAGCCATTCAACCAAGTTACAATGAAATCCCTCCATAAATACGACCTGTAGTCTGTGTTAAAGGTTTTCAGGTTTTGGGCTCGGGCAACCATCACAGTTGACAGATTGCAACCAAATGGGGAAGTTCTCATCTAGACATCATACAGAGTCAACCTACCAAGTTACAATGAAGTCCCTCCATATTAAATACGACTTGTAAACTGTGCTAAAGTTTTTGGGTTTCAGGCTTGGACAGCCATCACGGTTGACAGATCATGACCAAAAGGGGACGTTCTCATCTGGACATTATATAGAGTCATCCTACCAAGTTACAATGAAATCCCTTCATAAATACGACCTTAGACTGTGCTAAATGTTTTCGGGTTTTGGGTTAGGGCAGCCATCACAGTCGACCGATCGCAACCAAAAGGGGACGTTCTCATCTAGACATGACCTCAAACCTGCATATGAAATTTTGTGACGATCGGACAAGAACTGCAGGGTGTAGCCTGTGCTAAAGGAAAATGTGAACAGAATGACAGACTTCCACACGCGTGATGGCAATAGCTTATGTTGACATTGTCAAATTAAGCTAAAAAATCTTGTAACTTGAGAAATTACCCTGACTCTTCCCAGTTTTCCTTTGTTTGTAGACCTATTTGGCCACAGTACATCCAATACAGGCATTTAATCTATTAAATCTTGTTTGACAGAGCTCACAGAGCTCTGTCAAACAAGATATAATGGAATAAATACTAAGTTTATCTCTAGAATACAGGAAAGTGACACAATCCCTGTTAATTGAATATTCCTGTTAATTGAATAATTTTCATTGGTAAAGTGGCTATTCAATTAACAGGGTTCCACTGTAGTATATGACTAAATTTCCAAAACTTCTCATATTTTAGTGACACAAGATGTGAAAATTATGTTTAGTCAAAATAAAAGGAAAATGAGACACATTGGAAATGCAGATATTCTATTTCTGTAAACCGACATGAAAATCATCTTCAAGACAATTTTCAAGCATATTTATAGCTAATAAAATGTGAACATTTTTTGAAAATTTGCAGATATCAGCAGATTTGCTGAAATTCCTCATCCCTGTGACATAAGTAAATATTCGAGATATATTTTTCATAGCTCAAATATAGTGACTGATCACTTGTTTACTGGTAACAAAAAATTCAAAGAACATAAATATATCACCGGAGACTGATGTGGTACTGTTCATGTCTTGGTATCAAACAAGAACATATCACTTTCTGTTTGATGGGAGTTCAGGGAGCTTAGTCAAGGATCAGTGGCAGATTCATGTATTATTTCAGTGGATCCAAAAGGCTGTTTACTCAATAAAAACACACAAATACTGCAACTTAAAAGTACACATTTTCTCCAAAAATGACACATCCAATTACCGACCTATATTTTCCAAGGACTTTATACCCCCGTCTTAATATCTATTTATTTATTTATTGGTGTTTAAGGTCACATACTTCTGCACAACGGCTAATCATGAGAACATGGAGATAAAGTCAAGGTCAGTCAATCGTTTATACCCCATGTTGCCTATTTTTGAGGACTCGCACCCCAAGCATTAGTGACTGGGTCCTATTTTACCAGTGAAACAGAACCTGTTTACCACAGTCAACAAGCACTGCTTCACTTCTCAGGGTTCCCCCATCCCAATACATTGAAAAAAATGTCAGGGTACGAACAATGTTTCAGCAAATGAACCTTTGGGATTCAACCTGGTGGTCCATTGGCTGTAACTTTGAATGCACTTCTTAAGCTCTCTATAGAATTAGTTATTTATTATTTATTATGTTTAAGGTCATATATTTCTACAGAATGACTAATCGTGACTGCAACATGGAGATAAAAGTCCAGTTTAGTCATAACCATGTTGCCAATTTTAGAGGACTTTCACCCCAAGTATTGGTGACTGCGACCTACTACAGAGCTTCAAGGTCCATGGTGACCTCTACAAAATGAGACATCATCATCATCATGAACTTATATTTTTTATGCAAGTTTTCATCAAAGCCTCTGAACACTTATATCAAAGCACCGGAAATTCAAGCCACAAATATTTCCCACAATACAACCAGGAAATTAACCAATTCAGTCTTATTTGACAGAGCTCAAATGAGCTCTGTCAAATAAGATTGAATTGGTTAAATTCCTAGTTGCAATATGAGAAATACTTCAGAAAGAAATTTTGATATTTCGACAATACCATGCAGAGGGTTAAATAGCTGTGATATTATGACACCTGGACACAAAAGTATTATTACCAGCCATGTAAAAACATATTATCTTAAGTCCAGCCTTGGTTCTTCACTGAACCAACCTACTTTTTTATTTACAACACATTATCTTGTGGTGATAAACATGTTGGTGACATTTCATTAAACATTTCAATAATTACAAAGTTATGAAGTGGTCGCAAGTGACAGGTAGTACTGACTAATGCATGGATAGATAGATTCATGAATGCACAAACAATGAAGAGCAATGCAATCTAGCCTACGCAACTTTACTTGCAGAGAATAAAAAATTGTGCACAATGAACGGACAGCAGTTAGTAGGTATTTCATTTTTGCAATGGATTCCCAACTTTCCAGGGATACATGTCCAAGTTTGGACTCTGTTTGAAATGCAGGCATCTCCTATTCAAGCTCAGATTATTCAATCACTACTTATATTTATTACTGCTTGACTGCAATTTGAGAGATTACCTGCTTTCCTTCTAATGATTTGTAAGTATTATATACGAAAAAAAAAAAATTTGATTTCAAATTAAGAAAATCATTGTTTAGGGAAAGTAATAAATAACATTAATATAGGCTTTTAATCGTCAGTTAAAGAAAACTGAAGATCCACCCAGTTACTGGCCTTTGGTCAAAAGACCTAAAAATAAAATATAATTTTTTCTTGAAAGACATATCTCGTTTGCCTACATGAGAAACAAGCTCCTTCATCTGTCCAAGTGACTGTTAATTTAACACAATGCGATTGGGAAAAGAACAAACTGAAAATTGACTGCAATTTTCATCAAACTGTTAATCCTTGAATGCTCATTTCAAACAAACACTGTGTCCCCCAGACAAGTGCCAACATATGACAAATTAAGTTCAAAGGTATTTAATCAAATTACAGTACAATAAAGTGTGACATTATTATCTCCTGGATTCTCTGAATACTGATGTCAAAATGTCAAAGTTTCAAACTGCAAATTTTTCTTATAAGGTAACAAGGAGTCTAACCCTTTACCCAATGCGGACGATATCAAAATTTAATATTTTAAATATCATTTTCTTAAATTTGTCAAAAAATTTCAACAAAACCATATCATGTGACCCCTCATTGGAACGAGCTCGATGAGCACGTTCCAAAGAGGGGTCACATCAGGGGTCAGCCGAGTGGGTCGCCTTGGATTACATTGGGGCGAAATTTAAGTCGCCCTCCAAAACATCCTGGGGAGACATGGCAGTTTTATGCATTTTTTTAATGTTTTATTTCCCCAAAAAAACGCTTCCGCATTCATAACAAAGTAAACACGTCTGCTGTTAAAATCCATCACATGGCTCTGAAAATAGCCTAAACTAGGCCAATTTTATATTTCTGAAAAGAGCTATAATGGCGTAGTCATTCGAACCATTCGCCCCAACTGATAGCAACCAGCACAAAATGGCTATTTAAAAACAAAGTGCCATCAAAAATAATGAATCACTCAAGACACGCATCATGTCAATTAGAATTTATTAAAATTAACCACCCTTTCAAAACAAACAAAAAATGTATAGGAGACAGTTCATCCATAAAAAGTTGAAACTGCTTACAGTTACTCTCTTTTCCATTGAAAAATTGGTTCCATTGAAATTCGCACTGCAAAATGTAATTTGCATTGACCGTCAAATGATATGGTTTGTTGAAATTTTATGAAAAAAATAGTATTTTTTCAGCTGTTGAATTTGCATATTACGTAGGTGGATCTGGCCGATTCGTTGGGTAAAGGGTTAACCAATACAATCTTGTTTGACTGAGCACTGTCTAGAGCTGGGAGATTTTTATTTTTATTTCGGTTTCAGGAAAAAAACTTGGTTTAGGTTCGGTTTTTCTATGTGTTAAGAATGGATATTAGATAACACTTCAGCCTCCTTGACCCTTTACCCAATGCAGACGATATCAAAATTTATTATTTTAAATATCAATTTTTTAAATTTTTCTAAAAGTTTCAACAAAACCATATCATGTGACCCCTCTTTGGAACGAGCTCAATGAGCTCGTTCCATTGAGGGGTCACATGATATGGTTTTGTTGAAATATTTTGAAAAATTAATTTTTTTCAACTGCTTAATTTGCATATTATGCGGGCAGATGCAGGCGATTCGTTAGGTAAAGGGTTAACATGGAAAAAATCTGCAATCTTTGTACACCATTACTCATCACAAAAGACCTGTCTGAATTGGGTTCATCTTAACTTCACTTTGATCATTCTTAGGGGTTCTAGGGGATCAGTTGCTAAGTCTATTCAATCAGAGAAAAAACATAAATCAGAGTAACAAATGAATAATGTTGATCTAATCTATGTTTTGTTGTCATATTTTCTCCTATATTGATTCGTCCACCAGACGAGTCAATATGGGAGAAAATGTGACAATCAGAACATGACGTATTCTCAGCTTTTGCCAGATAGATTAAGTGACAAGAGTCGTATAGTGGTCTTTAGTCCAGTTCCCTATAGTCGATTGTTTGATCAGTTTATACATAAACAGTAAAACCAAACGGCCAGTTTTTGCTGAGTCACGCAGTTCAATTTACTGGTTTACTGCAAAAACCAGAACCGAACCGGAAAAGCCCAAAAACGCCCAACCCTAGCACTGTCAAACAATACTGAATTCTTTAAATTCCTAAATGCATTATGGGAAAAATTAATACAGGCCATTACCTTTTTATTGCCAGATTGCTATTGCAATCTAGTTATAAAAAGGCAATAATTGAGCATTATGAAGATAATATTCATGTACTTTATAAGATTTTCCCCCTCACCAGGAATCCCCATGGAGCTAGATTTAGTCCAAATGACATGGCTTTGAATTGATATGCGATGCCCCAGAACAAGAACTGAAGGAGCTTCCAAGTTGCTTTGTGTATCGCAATGTTAAGGGTAAGCACACTTGATAGCAATAATGGAGGCAAAGTAGTTCTAGTAATATTTGTTATTCACAGTTCACAGTTCTCGTAATATTTGTTATTCACAGAAATGTTTTCGCATAAATTACTTCACAAATATCTCCATGCTTGAAGGCCTGATCAACTCCTTTGTCAATTCTGCACACTGAATGAAGTGACATCAAATCATAGATCACAAATCCTCAATGAATGGAAGGTGATGTTGTTTTGTCTGTCAACAGCGAATACATAATAATCTCAGGTGCACATGCAAAATAGCTGAACCAGAGACAAAAATAAAACAACTTGTGTCTTTCCGGTTACCCAACCAATCCTATTTTAAGCTTTCATTACCTTAATGCAGATATTGTAGGTAAAATGCATCTGCCATAATTGATACAGGTGATAAAAGCATGGGAACCAAAAGGGATGTGTCGGCTGGGGATACTCCAGACAGGTTGGTTTGTACACAAGTTGGCTTGAGTATTTGGAGGAAAATTGAGACAGGCCATGAGGCTGTGGGTGTCAAAAAGGTGTGTTCAAACACTGCTATTAATCATAATTACTAATATAACAACGGGCCTATACACTATGTACTGTGGCAAGTCATTCTAGATATGTCTTTTGGTCAGAACAATCCACAAACAAATTTTCAATAAAAAAAATCTTGTGTCCCTTATTTTGTCCTCATTGGCTGAATTGGACAAATCACATCACCACCATACTCCCCACTCGCAACGCCCCCAACCCCTCTATTCTCTTTTATGGTAAGTGGGTGGAAGACCTGGTGAGTGGACATCTTTCTTTACATTTACTTGTTGGACAATGACCCAACAGGTTTACAGTATGGCAATTACCAAAGTGGTTGGAGAATTACGGTCAAAATTCTCTTGTCTGCTTTTCTACTTATAGAACTGCAAAATGTCAGCTGCTGAAAAACAAATGCGACAGCATTGAATATCAGATGTTATTCATGTATTTTCCTTCCTCACAGCATGAATTCACAATATTTTATTTGTGAAATCTTGATCCAGTATTGTTAGCATATCATGACTGGATTTCAATCTGATTGAGAAAAAGACCACATTTGAGATTGCAGTGATGTAAATACATCTCGTGGATCACTGGATACACTAACTAGTGGTCCAATCAAACTGCAATTGGTCTAACATACAAGGGTACTTGGCTGATGTCCAAACACTGGATGGAAAATACCAAATCAAGCCTGAAAATAAACAGACTGTCATCTGCAGTATGAGGCCCCAGAGGGTGATGATACCCTGAACAGCAGGGTAGCATCACTAAATTTACCCTCTGTGAGCACCAATCAAAATCAAGGTCTCAACCCTAAACAGAAAGAGGTACTCAGAGGATAAATTTGACCCACTGAATGGATAGCATCAGCAAATTCATCCTTTGTGGACATCATTCTGCAAATGACAGATTGCTTATTTCCAGGCTTATACCAAATCATTCTACTCACACTGTATTTATTCCTTTAATGTTAAGCCTTCATTTGACAAAACTAGAGATGACACTTGCAAAATTTCTTTATTTTGTCTTAAAAAAAACTTCTGACCGTCATTGGAATTAGCACAATGAGCTGTCATAAGCTATGTTCTGGAGGCAAAAAAGTGAGAAAAAAATAATAAAATTTGAATGGATAATTTTGAGATTAACACTGGCCAGATATGGTCATTACATTTGATGAAGTGCTAAATATGAATTAAAAATACTTTGGTGTTGATCTTGGGTATAATATTCTAAGAATCATTATTAATACTATGGCACAAAATTTATAAATTACACTACTAGTACATGTACATACCTATCTACATAGTGATAATAAATCTATAGGTTTATTACAGTATAAGTCAAAATAATTGCAGGCCAACAATAACAGGGAAATCTTCTTCAACAGGCAACTTTTCAGTTGAAAATTCAGTGGAATGCAAGGTCTGTTAACTGAATGATGATTCTACTAGTGAAAAATATTCAGTTAAGAGAAATATTAAATTAAAGAGGATTGCAGTGATGACTATATAATTTTTTGACACATTACATTATTTTTTAGTCAATTAACAGGGATTTATTTTATCATCTAAATGCACTGAACAGGTCAAATTTGCACAAAAAGTACAGTAAATGGTGTGGTGATTGAAAATTATGTACAACTGACAGCATCATTCTATTACACAATATCCAATTACAGTACTGTGATCACAAAAGCAGATATATATTTCAATCAGATCGTGACTCTGATGTGATCTGGTATAAACTAGATGTAAAGTGGTGGGAGTCATCACTTTGGGCCCCGCATTTGAAATGGTTTTCAATTCGAACAGTATACAGTACATAAACACCTTACTTGAGAGACTACCTGTCTTGAGAGGTGAGTGAAACAATGTACCGAATAGCCGTTTTGGGTTCCAGGGTATTTATATCATTATATTATATTACTATATAAAACAGATATTTATAATGAAAAGTCTTGTTTTCCAGTCCAATTTCCAACTACAGCACTTAGTATGATGGATGAGGAGCTTTAACCGCAGCTAATATGTGAAATTTCCAAGTTCAAGGGCCATCAGTTTTCGATAAACGAAAGGATCAGAATGAAATTAAACCTGTGTTGGTTGGATTGTGGTTCATGACTATAATTGCAAATGGTAGAAAAGCACATTTAGTTTTTTGAAGTTTGTGGCATTTCTCTCCTATGTAAATATACGGGCCCATTTGAATACTATTGTCTCATTCTGACATTCTTATTCTTATGTTTCTGTCCTGAGCCAGCAGTCAATACTTCTTGATAAACATTAATGAAAGTTATTTACCGCACCAAAATACGAAATAAATATTGTTTAAACTAAATTAAAACTTGATGTGGATTGTGGAGGTACCCTTCAGGGAGCTAAATACAAATGAAAGTGTCAATGACACTGTAGCTCAACTTGTCAAGACAAAGACATGTACATGTATAGTATGTGACACAGCAATGACAAACATCTAATGACCTGATAACAAAGGTACATATAAAGTATTGTAACGGTCTGTACATAAATACTGACCGTTGCCTGTAACAAATGTATAGGTAAAGTATTGTAACAGTGGGTGACAGTCAGATGCTAAACTAGAAAAAAATTTTTGAGTCCCAGAGTGGGTCTGACTGAACCCCAAAATATTTGTTCTCATAGCACAGTGATAACAAAGGCACCCCAAAACACACTCATTCCTGTCCAAGGTGAAAACAAAGGTACCCAAGAAGTTTCGTGAAGATCAGTTCACAAATATGAGCTGTGTAGAAGTTGTGACAAAAAACTGATTGGACCTAATTTCGGTACAAAATGGCCACTGGCAGCCATCTTGAATTCTGGACTGTACCCAGAAACACTCGTTCTCGTCCCAAGGAGATAGCAAAGGTACCCAAGAAGTTTTGTGAAGATCGGTTCATAAATACAGCCTCTAGCCCAAGCCGCCTTGACATGTGCACTTACAGTGTATAAGTGGCACCGAATAAATCAAAGTTCATCTAATTTGCATAATTTCTGCACGAGAAAAAAACCCGTACTATATGTGATGTACTCCATGTTACTAAACATTCATACAAAAATTTATTCAAATCAGAACTTTCATACAGAAGTTCTGTACAAAAGACTGATTGCACTAATTTTGGTACAAAATGGCTGCTGGTGGCCATCTTGAATTTCGGACCACACCCAAAAACACTCGTTCTCATCCCACGGTGATAACAAAGGTACTCAAGAAGTTTCGTAAAGATTAGTTCATAAATACGGCCTCTAGCCTGAGCCGTATATAGAAGTTGTGTACAAAAAACTGATTAGACCTAATTTCGGTACAAAATGGCCACTGGCAGCCATCTTGAATTTTGGACTGCACCCAGAAACACTCGTTCTCGTCCCAAGGAGATAACAAAGGTACGCAAGACGTTTCGTGAAGATCGGTTCATAAATACAGACTCTAGCCCGAGCCGTATTGACGTGTACTTACTATGTGTAAGTAGCACTGAAAAAATAAAAGTTCATCTAATTTGCATAATTTCTGCACGAGAAAAAAACCCGTATTATATGTGATGTATCCCATGGTACTAAACATTCACACAAATGAAAGAGTCAATGACTCTGTAGCTCAACTTGGATATGACAGGAATTAGTACTTGCTGTGACCAAGACAACTGAATAATGAATATGACAGGAATTAGTATTTGTTTTGGCCCAGTCAACAATAATAAAAGAATTACAAGGTGACTGTAATGGACTACAGATTAAGACCAATCATTGTAGATTATTATTTTTGTGTGGAAATTTTCAGTCCCAAACAAAATATTTTCAGACTAAAATTTTTTCTTCTTCTTCTTAAAATTGACCAAAATGCATCAAAACACAAAAAACTATTTTCCGGATTTTGGGCCAAAATTTTCTAAGTCCCACCCGGACCCCTAATTTGCATAATTTATTCACAAGAAAAACTCTGTATTATATGTAATGTATCCCATGGTACTAAACATTCATACAAAAATTTATTCAAATCAGATCTTTCATTTGGAAGTTCTGCGCAAAAATCTGATTTCACTTAATTTTGAACAAAATGGCTGCTTGCGGCCATCTTGAATTTCAGACTGGACCCAAAAACACTCCTTCTCGTCCCACGGTGATAACAAAGGTACCCAAGAAGTTTCGTGAAGATCGGTTCATAAATACGGCCTCTAGCCCGAGCCGTATTGGGATTTGCACTCACAGTGCTGAAAGTAACACTAAATAAATCAAAGTTAGCCTAATTTGCATAATTTACGCACAAGAAAGAAACCTGTAATATATGTAATGTATCCCATGGTACTAAACATTCATACAAAAAATTATTCAAATCAGAGCTTTCATATGGAAGTTCTGTACAAAAAACAGATTTCGGCATCGTCGGTACAAAATGGCTGCTGGCAGCCATCTGGAATTTGGGACTGCACCCAAAAACACTCGTTCTCGTCCCACGGTCATAACAAAGGTACCCAAGAAGTTTCGTAAAGATTGGTTCATAAATACGGCCTCTAGCCCGAGCCATAGCAGCTTGGCACTTACAGCTCTGAAAGTAACACTAAATAAATCAAAGTTAGTCTAATTTGCATAATTTACGCACAAGAAAAAAACCCGTATTATATGTGATGTATCCCATTGTACTATACATTTATACAAAACTTTATTCAAATCAGAACTTTCATACAGAAGTTCTGTACAAAAAACTGATTTTTGCATCATCGGTACAAAATGGCCACTGGCAGCCATCTTGAATTTCGGACCACACCCCAAAACATTCGTTCCCGTCCCAGGGTCATAACAAAGGTACACAAGAAGTTTCGTAAAGATTGGTTCATAAATACGGCCTCTAGCCCGAGCCATAGCAGCTTGGCACTTACAGCTCTGAAAGTAACACTAAATAAATCAAAGTCAGTCTAATTTGCATAATTTACGCACGAGAAAAAAACCCGTATTATATGTGATGTATCCCATGGTACTAAACATTTATACAAAACTTTATTCAAATCAGAACTTTCATACAGAAGTTCTGTACAAAAAACTGATTTTTGCATCATCGGTACAAAATGGCCACTGGCAGCCATCTTGAATTTCGGACCACACCTAAAAACACTCGTTCCCGTCCCAGGGTCATAACAAAGGTACACAAGAAGTTTCGTAAAGATCGGTTCATAAATACGACCTCTAGCCCGAGCCATAGCCAATTGTTGACGTACGGACAGACGGACAGACGGACGGACGGACGGACAGACGGACGACGGGCCATGACAATAGCTCAAATTTGACTTCGTCAAAGTTGAGCTAAAAATGATTCAAATCAGCGCTTTCATATGGAAGTTCTGTGCAAAAATCTAATTGCACCAAATTTTGTACAAAATGGCTGCCATCAGCCATCTTGAATTTCGGACTGGACCCCAAAACACACGTTCTCGTCCCATGGTGATAACAAAGGTACCCAAGGAGTTTCGTAAAGATCGATTCATAAATACGGCCTCTAGCCCGAGCCGTATTGGCATTTGCACTTACAGTGCTGAAAGTAACACCTTAAAAAACAAAGTTAGTCTAATTTGCATAATTTATGCACGAGAAAAAAACCCGTATTATATGTGATGTATCCCATGGTACTAAACATTCATACAAAAAATTATTCAAATCATAGCTTTCATATGGAAGTTCTGTACAAAAAACAGATTTCTGCATTGTCGGTACAAAATGGCGGCTGGCAGCCATCTTGAATTTTAGATCAAACTCAAAAACACTCGTTCTCGTCCCACGATCATAACAAAGGTACCCAAGAAGTTTCGTAAAGATCGGTTCATAAATACGGCCTCTAGCCCGAGCCGTATCCAATTGTTGATGGACAGACGGACAGACGGACGATGGGCCATGGCATAAGCTCAAATTTGACTTCGCCAAAGTTGAGCTAAAAATTACTTCAATATTTCCATCCTTAACTTAGAAAGTTGTGGAAACCTGTACAACTATCAAGTCTTCAAGATCAAGGACAATTACTCTGTAACTGTGTGAAAAACTGGGTGAAGGGAGCAAAAACAGAACTCTATCACAGGGAAGGTACACACCAAAAATCACTGATGTATCGCTAACATTAGTCAATAGAGGTGCAGAAAGGCTGTTAAAATTGTCAAATTTGTAAGTTCAAGGTCAATAACTCTGTAATAAACCATACAAATAGAATGGAATTGAAACTTGAGCTTTAAGTGCTCATCAGGAAGCTACACACAAAAAATCGTTTAAATATTTCGATCCCTAGCTGAAAAAAGTGCAGAAAACCTGTTACAACTGTTAAATTTCCAAGTTCAAGGGCAGAAACTCTAATAAACCAACTGACTGAAATGGAATTGAAACTACCCACCAGGAAGCTACATACAAAAAAATTATTTCAATATTTCTATCAATAGCTGAAAAAAGTGCAAAAAACATGGGGCAGATGGACAGACTGACTGATCACTAAAGGGCACCCACTGTAGACAGCAGGGCCCGAATTATCGTTCTACTTTTCTCCCCCCAGCACTGTTGTATCTCAACTGCAGGAAAAGAAAAACAAGAACACTGAATCTGAGACATTCTTATTCTCGTTTCTTTTCAGGATACATTCTTCATGAAATCTTGCTTCACAGGGATATCTGATATGATCGATAAAAATACCACTTTTATGATAACAGTATCACAGATTGGGGTGGGAGGGGGGGGGGGGGGGGGGGGGGGCCTTTAGTCAGATAACTGGAACAGTCCATTTTAACACAAGAGCTCACTCATTTTTTTTACTACTAAACTCTCAGGATTTAGGCGAGGTGAAATAGAGAGTAATCGTTTGACTGGACTTGTTACATGCAATAATTCATGAGACGTCAGGGACGTTGTACAAACATGAGAGCGCGAAAGTGTTTTACAATATAGTCCCTCGCCTCGAATGAATTATTTCATGTAACCAGTCCAGTCAAACAATTACTTTGTTTAGTACTTTTCATTATTAACGATAATTATATTATTTAACCCTTTACCTAACGTAACGGCCAGCGCTATTCTCAAAATTCGCCAATTAATTTTCATTATTTTTTCATTTTTTGTCTCTAAAACATGGGTTATGACCCCTCATTGGAACAAGCTCGTTCCAATGAGGGGTCATATGTTTTTGAGACAAAAAATAAAAATAATAGCTACTGAAGAATTTTTTTTGCAAGTGTCGTCTGCTTTTCATATTAGGTAAAGGGTTAAAAAAAAACCAATGAAGTCCCCATTACATCCATGGCAAAGCGTCTACGTTTGCGCGCATGGATACATGACACAATTGTTGATTGCATAATTCACTTGTGAAATTATCATTTATAATCAAACCCAGAAATCCCAGTAAATCACACTTTGGAAAGTAATAAGAAAGATTATTCAACAACTTTTCAGAAGTAGCCGAAGATGTACTGAGTTTGTATTTTGAGCAAAGTTTTGAACCCTGACCTCTTGTACTCTGTTTACAAAAAAGAGGCTTTTCAATAAAATTCTATCTTTGACTTCCTCAATATATCTATTTTTACAAAAGAAACTCTTCCAAACAATGTATTCTCTTTAACAACGTAATTCAAGGCTCTTTAGGAAGTAGTGTGTGATTCTCGTTCCATTTAAGTCTATTTTATTAAGGGTATGGATCAGATTTCTGTGAAATTTACAAAACTTAGGTCTGGATCGAGTATGGCTCAGTCCAAACCTAGATTACTGAACCCGCTTTTGTATATTTTGCTATAAACTGGGGGCTTGTAAATGCTCTAATTAGCTCTTAAATAGCACTCTCCTACATGTATAATAAGGCCACACAAAGTAGATCTGTTTCTCTGCCATTTTTTTTGGTAAAACTACATGTGGGTTGGTGGCTTTACATTTTATTTTTTTATTTTTGTAATTATTCCTTTTCCACCAAAAGTTCATGTTTTTGGTTTGTTTTATGTTTTAGGCCTCTATAGAACAGCATGGGTGGTGGTGTTTTTCATCCCTTGAGTACAAGAAGGCTTTGCAATGCTATAGCACTGGAGGGGCAAATTTATCAATTTTATTAACATAGGTAAAATATCAGACATAATTTGCATTGTTATAAAAAGAGAGCAAGCGGCAGCCAAAATGACCATGCAGGAGGGCCTGAGAAACAGATTTTTAACTTTTTTAGTATTCAACATTCTGCAGAGTGATATATCAAAATTTCAAGCAACAAATTTATCCCATCATTCAACTACCTAGTTAACCAATTCAATCTGGGCTATGTCAAACAAGATCTAATTAGTTAAATTCTCAACTGCATTATGTGATAAATTTTGATAGTTAACATTTCAGTATACTGACATCAGTATGCAGAGTTAAAGTTATGACATCATGTGATTACTAATTTGAGCCTTGCTGTTGAACAAGGAAAATCAGTAATTATAGTCCACTGTTCAAACTGAAATACAATTATTGAATATCATTTTTGGCATAATCGTGTCAGCATGATGGTTTGGTAAGGAATCTGAAAGTGTGAATCATGGACAGAGAATTCAATAGTGACTGTTGCTGGGAGGAATGAGAACAATTAAAGTCTTATGCAGCAAATCAGCAAAATCTGCACAAAGCATTACATGCACACACAAAAGTGCTATTGAAATTTTGTCATTTTTTATCAGTTTTGGCTTTCAAAGCATAGCTTATAAATGCTCAGAGAAACAAATATGTTCCAGTCAGGGGTCATAAGTAATAGCTTGAATGCAAAAAGTTGAATTTTTGTTGCTTAGGAGTAAATAATGCAATTGTCACCAAAACATTCTGTTAGGTAAAGGATTAATGGGTTCCTCTTGGAACACTTCTGGACTAACTAACTGATGGATAACATCTAGAGACTAGTTTTATTATGCAGGGTTTCTGTACTAAAATGAATAATTAATTCCAGGATTTTCCAAGCCCTTCCCTCCTGAGTTCGCCTGATACCTTGTTTGGCATGTGTTTTCAAGCAAATTTCAAAAGTTAGAGAATTTCCAGATCCTTGGCAATGAATTTCTAAAATAAGAACTTTCAAGGAGTTAAAGGAACCCTGTTGTGGTACATGTAATACCTAATAACAACTACATGTATGTCAGAAGTGAATATTATCAAAAATGTGGACACAGGAGAAACTACTCAGATTGTTAAACTACATCTTATTTGAATTGAACTGATCAAGTCTATATACAGAGAGGGTGCAGCACTACTGAATCAAGGTGGACTAGTGATTCCATGCGAGAAATATTTACTGTATTTGACAGTAAAGCAGAAGAATAATTGTGCAATTTCAGCTGAAGGACCATCAGATTGCACCTAGTGGTCACTGAGCAGGTCTCAAAATTTGTCCTAAATTACGTGAATCCGTTTTGATTCTCAAGAATCAGTTTTGATCCTTGGAAACACCCGCTGTGAGAATCAATTTTCATTTCTTAACCCTTTGAAACCTCATTTCCTGGAATGGTATCACCTTTGTGCACACTTACATTGAGATGGGTCAGTCCAATATCAAATTATAGAGATGATAAAATAAAAACTGCAGTCTGCTGCCATTTGGCTGCACACTGCAGTCATTATTTTATCATCAATGCCCCGTTTATAGATCTCTTATAATAAGATAAAAATGGGACGAAATTATGCCTTGGACCGAAAAATCAGTTTTACAGATTCAAAGGATGAAATAATTTAAAATTTGAGAGAACAGCTAAACCCTTGTGAGTGTAACCAGCACCTATTCCATAGTAAAAAACAAACCTTATATTTAAATATTTCCTAGAATTTCAGCATTAAGGACCCAGTTCTAATTTTGGTGAGTTTCTTGTGTTGCATATGCATGTACAATACATGTTCCAACATACAGGTTTTTGGTGGGCTTAATGATGAAAGTAACAGTACGCTGGCAGTGGTTTCTGGTGAAGTCTTGGTTGCCTGACTAGACACCACTACCAAGGAAAAAGTGTTACCTTATTATGAGCAAGCTTGGAAATAAACAATCTGTCATTTGCAGAATGAGGTCCACAAAGGGTAAATTTGCTGATGCTATCCCATTCAGTGGGCCATTTTATCCTCTGGATATCTCTTTCTGTTTAGGTTTGAGACCTCGATTCAGATTGAGGCTCACAGAGGGTAAATATAGCAGAGATACATTGCTGTGCACGGTGGCATCACCAAATTCATCCTCTGGGTCCACATTCTGCAGATGACAGTCTGCTTATTTCCAGGCTTGATTATGAGGAAGCAAAAAATAACTAGAATTCTCCAGGCCTTTAAGGACATTTCAAGAATTTACGGTGAGAATCAAATGAACAATTTGCGAGAATCGAAGTCATTCTTTTTCTTGTGAGAATCGATTCCAAATAGTCTCACATGAATTTTAAGACCTGTGGAGATAAAAATGTTATTGTGCTTTTTTCAAGAAATTATGAATAACTGGTGGAATAATCAGCCCAGTGCGATTCAGTAATCCATCCTCTCTGTATGGTATAAATGCTGAATTCACATCAATAAATGCTCTCATTCTGCCAACACTGCTTTGAAAGAAATCTCTTCATCTATATCTGAATGCATCGAAGTGTCCTCATTATTTGATGGAAGCACAACATCAGCCTCAATGTCTAACTGTAAACCGTTGCATGAGGGTTCAATGTCGGACACATTTTCAAGATTGTCATGACAAGTTTGTTTTTCATCGATGTCCACTTCCATTTCAGCCTCTGCAGTGTTCTCCACAGGTTCCGGTGGAACACAGTTATCTGGCTCCTGGTGAAGCTCTGGCTCACAGATCCCATTCTCATTCCCAATGCTATCACTCTCTTCATTACTGACAATATTTTTGGAGACAGATGAAAGCAATTCTTCATGAGGGGAACAGTTCGCATCGTCAACATTCAGAGTTCTGTGTTCAGCTGACGCACAAGAAACATCATCAATGTCATAAGAAGATGCACTTTCTAATTCAGTTTTATCACCCGCATCACATATATTGTCAACATTCTCATCACAGTCCATTTGTGCATCACAGCCATTTTCCATTCTTTCTGCACATTCTGTATCTTGCTCGTCAACAACTCCCTCAGCAAGAGGTACAATAGGTACGCAGATTGTATCTGACTGTATAGGTGCACAAGGTTCCCCATAGCAATCTTCATCTGGAGGTTCCTGTTTGATAACTATATTGTCTATAAGTTCTGACTGCTCATCATCTATTTTGATGCGTTTACTCACAGGGCCATCGCAAGTTTCTTGGTTTTCAGATTGACAGTCAATATCACCATTTTCATCTGGTTTGTCTTCAGTGTCAACATTTTTCTGTATAAGAACGGAGCTAAGCCTTTGAAACTAAAATAAGAAAATGGAAGACACAAAATCAGAAACATTTAGTACACATCCATGCCAGTTATCAAAAAAAAGAAGCTGAAAATGCTGCAGAATGGAAAAGTGATTTACCGTGTTTACCAGAAAAACACCTGCATACTGTTTTTTTTTACCAAGATAATATAGTGGAGCCCAATTAATTGCAGATCCTTTTATAGAATAACCCTGTTAATTGAATATAATTTACAAACACAAAACCATTTATTACATGCCTGCTCTATGTAATCCCCATCTACAGTGACACTGAACTGTGTGGAAAATGAAAATCGTTGGACTACTTTTAAATAGAAGCAAAATTTCACTGGAATTTTCTACAAATCGAGTAACGCAAATTACAATTTGAATCGCTAGCGATAGCTGAAAATCATCTGCCAAGTTTCAATGTGTTCTATGTGCCAGTAGGCACATAGAACACATTGGAACTCAGGGGATGAAATAGTAACACAGGTTCCCCTCGCAAATTTGGTTGGTGATAAAATGTGTTCTTTTTGTTGATACTTGTCAAATGAACTGCTCAGTGTCCTTCTAATAACTGTTTTTATAGACATGAAGGCAGAACGACACACATGTGAATGGGTTAATCGATATGGCACTTGTGCCATTGCGGAAGGATAAAACTCAAGGCCTGTGACCTCTCATTTTATCTTTCCGCATTGGCACTCGTGCCATATTGATTAACCCATTCACACATGTGCTGATCTGTGTATTTACCATACCTTCAGTGCAAATTTGACCTGTTAATTGCATATAGGTTACAGAGTAAACTCTTGTTAATCTAATAAAAAATGAAAGTGTCAATGACACTGTAGCTCAACTTGACAAACTTGAACGTGGTAAGTTATAAATGAAATGGCAAAATTGAAGATCATTGGTACCAATGTTATTTTTTGAAATTTCAACATAACAGCATTGTGTGTGCACAACGTCAAGAGTAATCCATGCATTTTTAAATGTAAACTGTAAGACTGGCAAAAGGAAGAATGTTGATACACAAATGCAGTATGTTCAGAGGTTATTGTAAATGATAACTTTTTTCATAGAAATGAATGCTTATCAATAGCTCTTATCTAAAGTTCTTGCCTAATAAGCACACCAAGTTCAAAAACAATCCTATGATAAATGTGGCCTGTAGGCCATGTCAAAGAATGTTGATGCACAAATGCAATAAATTCAAAGATTGTTGCTAACAGCAACAGTTTTTGATTGAAATGAATAGAAAATCAATAGCTCCTATCTTTGTCACCCTGCATAAGCATACAAAGTTTCAAAACAACCTGATAATGAATGTGTCCTCTGAGGCATGCCAAAGGAAGATGTTAATGCACTAAGTAGAAGGTCATTGCTTGTGGCAATGGTGTTTTTTTTATGGAAATTCATAAATATACCCTGCAGAGAGTACAAAAGCAATAAGTTGATGCACAAATGCAGTAAGTTCAAAGGTTGGTGATAACGACAATAAATTTTTATGGAAATGAAAAAAAGCAATAGCTCACATCTAGAGGTCACACGGAACACACATACCAAGTTTCAAAGTGATCTGATCATAAACATGCCCTGAAGGCCGTGTTAAAAGGAAATATTGAGGTCTGACTAAACTAAGTTCAAAGGTCAACATTTTTTGACAGAAATGGAAGAAAATCAACAGCTCCCATATAGATGTCACCCCACACAAGCTCACCAAATTTGCAAGCGATCCAATCATAAATGTGCCCTGCAGGGTGTGTCAAAGGGAAATATTGATGCTTAACTGCACTAAGTTTTTACAAAGTTAACTGAAGGTCATTGCCAGTGGCAACATTTTTTGACGGAAGCAGAAGAAAATCAATAGCTCCCATCTAGAGGCCCCCTCAAACAAGCATGCCAGGTTTCAAAGCAATCCGATCATAAATGTGCCCTGTAGGGTGTATAAAAGGGAAATATTGTGGTCTGACTAGACTAAATTCTAAGAACGTTGGCCGTGGCAACATTTTTTGACGGAAATGGAAAAAAATCGATAGCTCCCATCTAGAGGTCACCGTAAATAAGCATACCAGGTTTCAAAGCAATCTAATCATAAATGTGCCCTGTAGGGTGAGCCAAAGGGAAATATTGTGGTCTGACTAAACTAAGTTCTAAGAACGTTGACCGCGGCAACATTTTTTGACAGAAATTGCAGAAAATCGATAGCTCCCATCTAGAGGTCTCCCCAAACAAGCATACCAGGTTTCAAAGCAATCTGATCATAAATGGGCCCTGTAGGGTGTGCCAAAGGAAAATATTGAGGTCTGACTAAACTAAGTTCTACGAACGTTGGCCGTGGCAACATTTTTTGACGAAAATTGAAGAAAATCGATAGCTCCCATCTAGAGGTCACCCTAAATAAGCGTACCAGGTTTCCAAGCAATCAAATCATAAATGTGCCCTGTAGGGTGTGCCAAAGGGAAATATTGTGGTTTGACTAAACTAAGTTCTAAGAACGTTGGCCGCGGCAACATTTTTTGCCGGAAATTGAAGAAAATCGATAGCTCCCATCTAGAGGTCACCCCAAATAAGCATGCCAGGTTTCAAAGCAATCCGATCATAAATGTACCCTGTAGGGTGTGCCAAAGGGAAATATTGAGTCTTCTGACTAAACTAATTTCTAAGAACGTTGGCCGCGGCAACATTTTTTGACAGAAATTGAAGAAAATCGATAGCACCCATCTAGAGGTCTCCCCAAACAAGCATACCAGGTTTCAAAGCAATCTGATCATAAATGTGCCCTGTAGGGTGTGCCAAAGGGAAATATTGAGGTCTGACTAAACTAAGTTCTACGAACGTTGGCCGTGGCAACATTTTTTGCCGGAAATTGAAGAAAATCGATAGCTCCCATCTAGAGGTCACCCTAAATAAGCATACCAGGTTTCAAAGCAATCAAATCATAAATGTGCCCTGTAGGGTGTGCCAAAGGGAAATATTGTGGTTTGACTAAACTAAGTTCTACGAACGTTGGCCGCGGCATTTTTTGACGGAAATTGAAAAAAATCGATAGCTCCCATCTAGAGGTCACCCCAAACAAGCATGCCAAGTTTCAAAGTAATCTGATCATAAATGCGACCTGTGCGGTGTGCCAAAGGAAATTGTGGACGTACGTACTAACGTACTAACGTACGTACGTACGCCGACGGACAAGAAGTGATGGCAATAGCTCAGCTGGACTTTGTCAAGTTGAGCTAAAAATCTTGTAATATGTCAAGAAATTACCTTGACAATCACCAAATTCCCCTTCTTTTTGTTTTTTTAACTATTTAGCCTCAAATAAGATATGTATAGAATATACACATAGTAGCTTGGTGTACCAAATGTTCACAAGTGGTGAAGTGGTGTTAACCATGAGCCTTTGGCATGCAGTTAACACCACTTCATCATGAGTGGGGAACATTTGGTACACCAAGCTACTTTGGGTATATTTTATTTATACCATGATTATCAGATTAATAAGAGTTTAAATGTTAAATAAATCAATATTCACATGTGCGATTCTGTTTTTGTTTACATGAGCACCGGTGGTTGGTAGGTACTTAAGCTGGCAGTTTTATTGCCAAAATGAAATAGAAAACAAAACGCACAAATTACGGGGCCTTTTTCATTTTAATAACATATTAATATACTATTTCAAGTTATGGATGCTTTATTAACATGAGACAATGTATGTTTGTTAATTTTTTATATCTCATGAGATAAACTTATTTAAAAATGTAATAAATAATTACCGGTTTCCTTTCACTCTTCACAAGGCGACGAGTGATAAATTTAGACAAATTTGCATTCAAGGCGAGGCCACCAAAGATCAACTTGAATGTAGTTCTACTGTAGGTGTAAATTTTAACCACTGAAATCCCATTGCTGGCGAGTTCACCACATTTGGTGTGTAAAGCTAAAATTTATGTCATAGGTTTTTTAAATATAGTAGAATAGGTAATCATGGTATAAAATACAACTAGAACTATCACTGAAGGTGATTAATACCCCCGCTTTGGGTTTTTAGAGGAATGCACTTCTGATCATGTAGGCGAAGGCCATAAGGAAATGTATACATAAAGATCATTTTTTGTTGTTGAAATTTGTATTTGCATGTGGCCTTCCACAGAACAGCACTGAATACTTAAAGAGCCCACACATATATGGTTTACATTTGGAAAAACACATTTACAATGTGCAACATGTATTCAAAATCGGTTCATTAATGTAGGAGGAGTTGCACACACAAGAATCCCATTTGAAAACCCATAATAAATCCAAGTTAAAGGGAGATAACCTGGTTAAAATTGTCGCAGATCAAAAATTTGGGAATATGCGTATGTTCACTTAGTTGTGATAATGTTTGAAAGGTTTCGTCAAAATTGATTGATAAATGTAGGAGGAGTTGCACGCACAAGAATTTCATGTAGAAACCCATAATAAATCTAAGTTAAAGGGAGATAACCTAGTTAAAATTGCCACAGCTCAAAAATTTTGGAATATGCGCATGTTTACTTAGTAGTGATGATGTCTGTAAACTTTTGTCCAAATTGATTGATAAATGTAGTTGGAGTTGCGCACACAAGAATTTTATGCAGAAACCCATATTAAATCAAAGTTCAAGAGAGATAACCTGGTTAAAATTGTCGCAGATCAAAAAGTTTGGAATATGCACATGTTTACTTAGTAGAGATGATGTTTGAAAGGTTTCATCAAAATCGGTTCATTAATGTAGGAGGAGTTGCGCACACAAGAATTTGTTCGAACGGAAAGACATAATAAATCTAAGTCAAAGGGAGATAACCTGGTTAAAATTGTCGCAGATCAAAAATCTTGGAATATGCGCATGTTCACTTAGTAGTGATGATGTCTGAAAAGTTTTGTCCAAATTGATTGATAAATGTAGGAGGAGTTGCACGCACAAATATTTCATGTAGAAACCCATAATAAATCTAAGTTAAAGGAAGATAACCTAGTTAAAATTGCCACAGCTCAAAAATTTGGGAATATGCGCATGTTCACTTAGTAGTGATGATGTCTGTAAACTTTCGTCCAAATTGATTGATAAATGTAGGAGGAGTTGCGCACACAAGAATTTCATGCAGAAACCCATATTAAATCAAAGTTCAAGAGAGATAACCTGGTTAAAATTGTCGCAGATCAAAAAGTTTGGAATATGCACATGTTCACTTAGTAGAGATGATGTTTGAAAGGTTTCATCAAAATCGGTTCATTAATGTAGAAGGAGTTGCGCACACAAGAATTTGTTCGAACGGAAAGACATAATAAATCTAAGTCAAAGGGAGATAACCTGGTTAAAATTGTCACAGATCAAAAATCTTGGAATATGCGCATGTTCACTTAGTAGTGATGATGTCTGAAAAGTTTTGTCCAAATTGATTGATAAATGTAGGAGGAGTTGCGCACACAAGAATTTCATGTAGAAACCCATATTAAATCAAAGTTCAAGAGAGATAACCTGGTTAAAATTGTCGCAGATTAAAAAGTTTGGAATATGCACATGTTCACTTAGTAGAGATGATGTTTGAAAGGTTTCATCAAAATCGGTTCATTAATGTAGGAGGAGTTGCGCACACAAGAATTTGTTCGGATGGAAAGACACAATAAATCTAAGTCAAAGGGAGAAAACCTGGTTAAAATTGTCGCAGATCAAAAATCTTGGAATATGCGCATGTTCACTTAGTAGTGATGATGTCTGAAAAGTTTTGTCCAAATTGATTGATAAATGTAGGAGGAGTTGCGCACACAAGAATTTCATGTCCGGAAAGACGTACGGACGGACGTACGGACGGACGGACAGACGGACGTACGGACGTACGGACGTACAGGGCGATTCCTATATAGCCCCCACTTCTTCGAAGCGGGGGTATAATAAATGGTCAGTTTATCTGTAGAATAAAGCAATGTGGCCAAATCCCTGTTAATTGAATATTCGTGTTAACTGAATAATATTCACTGGCAAAGTGGTAATTCAATTAATAGGGTTCCACTGTAATTCAAAGATACTGCTACCAAATGCATAAAAATAACAAACAAGAGGCCCCAGGAGCCTGACGGCACTCACCTGACATGGTAGCCTAAATATCAACCCAGGGAATTGATTGCAACAAGTTGCATCTGCCCCTCCTAGGAAAAGCTTAAACCAAATATCCAAAGATTCTGACCAGCGAATCTAAAAAAAAAAGATTTTTAAAGAACATTCCTCACATTGAACTAAGTAATAATTTGGGCTCCCACAGGAGCCCAAATATGAACCCAGGCACTTGGCTTGAACAAACATGAATCTCACCTCCGTAAGGATGCTGTATACCAAATATCAAAAGATTGTGACTGGTGGATGTGAAGAAGAAGATTTTTTAAGAATATTCCTCATATTGAACTACGTTATAATTCGGGCTCCCACAGTGAGCCCAAATATGAACCCGGGACATGACTTGAACAAACTTGAATCTCACCCCACTAAGGATGCAGCATACCAAATATCAAAACATTCCAACTGCTGAATCTGAAGAAGATTTTTAAGAAAATTCCTCATTTTGAACTAAGTTACAATTTGAGCTCCCACAGTGAGCCCAAATATGAACCTAGGGACTTGGCTTGAACAAACTTGAATCTCACCCCCTAAGGATGCTGAATACCAAATTCAACACATTCCAACTGCTGGATCTGAAGAAGAAGATTTTTAAAGAAAATTCCTCATTTTGAACTAAGTTATAATTACGGCTCCCACAGTGAGCCCAAATATGAACCCAGGGACTTGGCTGAATAAACTTAAATCTCCTCCCCCCCCCACCCCCCCCCCCCCCCCCCCCCCCTAAGAATGCTGCATACCAAATACCAAAAGATTCTGATCGGTAGATCTGAAGAAGATTTTTAAAGAATTTTCCTCATACTGCACTAATTTAAACATTTGGGCCCCATAGAGAGCCCAAATATGGACCCAGGGATTTGATTTCAATAAACATGTGAAACAATCTTCCAAAGATGTTATATGTGAAATTTGAAAGCTTTTGGAGCAGTGGTTTGGGAGAGAAGTAGTCTTAAATGTTTTTCCCTTTACCCACATTGTTAAAAAATGCTGACTCAGCACTTTTTCAAAGTCCAGAAAAAGTACCCCAAGCTAAAACCGATAGCAATTTTTTTTTACCATTCCTTTCTGTTGGTCCTAAGGAAGCTTCACACCAAATAAGAATACTCAGTGCCGTGTAGTTTTGGAGATGGGGCGTTTTAAATTTTTTCTATTTTTAGCTCCTGCAGTTCCCATGGGGCGATGGGAAAAGGTTTTTTTGCATAAATTAAGTACTTATGACCCAATAAGCCCTCATATCAAATTTGGTTCAAATCAGCCTTTCGGTTTGGAAAATAGAAACTTTGGGCGGGGCAAAAATTCTTTCGTCTCCCATAACGAAGGCAAATATACCTTCTCGAACTTCTGTTGAACAAATCTGAGTCTACACCTCAAAAGGAAGCTGCACACCAAATATCAAGTCTCTGCTACTGCTAGGTCATGAGAAGAAGATTTTTTAAGATTTAAGGTCACTTTTTGTGCCTGGCTCTACCAAGGGGTGAGGGAACTTGATTTGAACAAAATCAAAATGCGATGTCATAACAAACTATTATCTCAAATTTCAATTAAATAGGGTCAGCGGTTTGGGAGGAGAAGACGCAAACACCATGTTCATGGACGACGGATGACAGACACCGGATGCCGATGGTGGGTGATCACTATAGCTCCCAGACTGAAAGTCAGGCAAGCTAAAAAGTGTTTTAGAGTATTTATTTATTTATTTATTGGTGTTTAAGGTCACATATTTTTGCACAATGGCTAATCATGACCACACATGAGTATCAACTCAAGACCAGAGGTGAGCATTAATAAGCCATGTTGCCAATTTTAGAGAGGGTTTGCACCTCCCAAGCATAGGTGACTGGGTCCAATTTTACCAGTAAAACAGAGTCTGTTTACAGCAATGAACAGGAACTGCTTCATTTCCTGGGGTTCCCACGGGAAGTGTTTTAGAGAAGAATCCGCTCAAAAAATAAATGAAAGTGTCAATAACACTGTAGCTCAACTTCACAAACTTGAACTTCGTAAGGTATAAATGAAATGGCAAAATTGAAGATCATTGGTACGAATGTTCTTTGGTGAAATTTCAACATAACAGCATTGTGTGTGCACAACGTTAAGAGTAATCCATGCATTTTTAAATGTAAACTGTAAGACTAGCTAAAAGAAGAATGTTGATACAAATGTACACAAATGCAGTAAGTTCAGAGGTTATTGTAAATGGCAACTTTTTTTCACAGAAATGAATGCTAATCAATAGCTCTTATCTAAAGGTCTCGCCCAATGAGGACATCAAGTTCAAAAACAATCCTATGATAAATGTGGCCTGTAGGCCATGTCAAAGAAGAATATTGATGCACAAATGCAATAAATTCAAAGATTGTTGCTAACAGTAACAGTTTTTGATGGAAATGAAAAGAAAATCGATAGCTCCTAGCTTTGTCAACCTGCATAAGAATACAAAGTTTCAAAACAACCTGATAATGAAGGCGCCCTTTGAGGCATGCCAAAGGAAGATGTTAATGCACAAATGCACTAAGTTTGAAGACCATTGCTTGTGGCAATGTTTTTTTCTCTCTTTTTTATGGAAATTCATAAATATACCCTGCAGAGAGTGCAAAAGGGATAAGTTGCTACACAAATGCAGTAAGTTCAGAGGCTGGTGAGAACGACAATAATTTTTTAAAGGAAATGGAAAAAAAATCAGTAGCTCACATCTAGAGGCCACCCCTAACACACATACTAAGTTTCAAAGTGATCCGATCATAAATGTGCCCTGAAGGGTGTGCCAAAGGGAAATATTGAAGCCTGACTAAACTAAGTTCAAAGGTTGTTGCTAGCGGCAACATTTTTTGACAAAAATGAAAAAAATCGATAACTCCCATCTAGAGTCACCCCAAACAAGCATACCAAGTTTCAAAGTGATCTGGTCAAAAATGTGCACTGCAGGGTGAGCCAAAGGGAAATATTGATGCACAACTATACTAAGTTCATCGAAGATCATTGCCAGCGGCAACATTTTTTGTCGGAAATCAAAGAAAATCGATAGCTCCCATCTAGAGGTAACACCAAACAAGCATACAAAGTTTCAAACTGATCTGGTTCCCTGTAGGGCATGCCAAAGGAATATACTGATGCCTGACTAAACTAAGTTCAAAGGTCGTTGCCAGCAGCAACATTTTTTGATGGAAATGGAAGAAAATGGATAACTCCCATCTAGAGGTCACTCCAAACAAGCATGGCAGATTTCAAAGCACTCCGACCATAAATGTCCCCTGTAGGGTGTGCTAAAGGGAAATATTGAGGTCTGACTAAACTGAGTTCTAAGAACGTTGCCAGCGGCAACATTTTTTGACGGAAATGGAAGAATCGACAGCTACCATCTAGAGGTCACCCCAAACAAGCATACCAAGTTTCAAAGCGATCTGATAATAAATGTGCCCTGCAGGGTGTGCCAAATGGAAATTTTGATGCATAACTGCACTAAGTTCATCAAAGGTCATTGCCAGCGGCAACATTTCTTGGCGGAAATCGATAGCTCCCATCTAGAGGTAACCCCAAACAAGCATAGCAACTTTCAAACCGATCTGATCAAAAAGTGCCCTGTACGGTGTGCCAAAGGAATACATTGATGCCTGACTAAACTAAGTTCAAAGGTCGTTGCCAGCAGCAACATTTTTTGTCGTAAATGGAATAAAATCGATAGCTCCCATCTAGAGGTCACCCCAGACAAGCATGCCAGGTTTCAAAGCAATCCGATCATAAATGTGCCCTGTAGGGTGTGCCAAAGAGAAATATTGAGGTCTGACTAAACTAAGTTCTAAGAACATTGCCAGCGGCAACATTTGTTGACGGAAATTGAAGAAAATCGATAGCTCCCATCTAGAGATCAACCCAAACAAGCATACCAAGTTTCAAAGTGATCTGATCATAAATGCGACCTGTGAGGCATGCCAAAGGAAATTGTGGACGTATGTATGTACATACGTATGCCCGGACGTACGTACGCCGACGGACGAGAAGTGGTGGCAACAGCTCAGCTTGACTTTGTCAAGTTGAGCTAAAAATATTTAGGGCTTGTCAAAGTTTCAAAATCTGAATGGATTCTGAACTGTTACAGGATTTGATTCAATTTGATTTGTGCTGATTCAGAAATTTTTGAATCATCAAGATGTTCTTCACATCAGGTGTCTCTTCTATCATCAGGTCCTCTGTACAGGAGATCTTATAATAGAAGAGTTTGTGGCAGTTCCTCTTCCGAAACTATTCTGGGATTATTCAGCATTTTTTAATAGACTTGGCAAAACAGACAAATCGGCGTTAAATTTAATATTGAGTTGGGACTGGTAAAATTTAGAGTTGTAAGAAGGTGCAATAATTACAGTTTGAAGAGTCGTGAGATTTGATTCAAGATTCAAAATCCTCTACCTGATTGAATTCAGGATTCAATTCAACAATAAATGTTTTAGTTATTTACCTAAACATAGCTGTGCCTCTGTCCCATTAGTTATTGATTAGTGACCATAAATACACAAAATACATAGTATTGAGGTTTATGCTCTTCGTGGCCTTTTGTTTTAATTGGTATTTTGTAGGGGTGTCGTAATCTGTTCAATCATCTAGAGGTGAACAACTATATATACAGGATTCTATATTGGCAGTAAAATCAACAAGTTTAATTTTCTCACGAAGTGCGGATTCTCACTCGTAAATTTCCGTCCACGATGGCACTTGAGACAAAGAGAATGACAAAAATAGAAGCACCGAAAATTGTAACGTGTTATCGGTAAATTTCGGAAGTATTCGTGGTGCCATGTTACGTAACAGTTCCTGATTCAACCAATCACAGAACCCAACAACCTGTTGAAAGTGTCACTTCTTTGTGCATCAGGTTGCTGGACAGACATCCGAATTCATCACACGTCGCAAATAAGTCTGTTGTGGCACAATTTTCCGCAAAAAACCCACCCTCCCTCCCAGGTCTTTTTGTCACAGTTTTCATTATTTTTATTCATATATATTTTTTATATCACATGTTTTGTTTTTCTGTTTCAATTGTTGATTGTGTTTAAGCGTTATATTTTGCCACCTTTGGGTGTATATGGCTATATATACATTTATTGTTAGTTAAGATTCCTTTGTTATAAATTGAATTTAGTTCAAAATTTCATAAGAATAAATGTATGTATAGTCCTTTCCACAAAATCCCAGATTTGTTTTAGTTATTCACCTAAACATAGCTGCACCTCTATCCCATTAGTTATTTATTAGGAGGGGTCACCATTGAGCATAAATGAGATTTGTAGGGCCCTCCATATTCCCTAGAATCGGTTTCGATTCTCATAAACTGTGAGCATCAATTTTCAGTCCTTAAATTCAAGAATACTGTGAGAGTAAGCAGCACAAACTCCATACTGCATAGTAAAAATCAAACCTGATATTTATACATTTACTAGAATTTAACCTGAAACGGTTAACCAATTAATCGATTAACCAATGATCAACATCATGATCAATCAAAAAAGTAATTGATCGATTAACCATCACTTTTGAACTATTGTATTATATAGGTTAACAAGGGAACAAACTTGCTCCAAAACAGGCCCACATTGTCACTCTGACTCACATCAATTATATGAGACAGAGTAAAGCATGCAAGCTGACATACTTGTACACGTGCATGTACGAGTAGTTGGAAATGGTAATTCTTAACCCATTACCCAATGCGGTTGAAAGACGTTACTTGCAAAATAAATTCTTAAATTATTAAAAATTTTCAATGTTTGTATCAAAAACATAGCTTATGACCCCTCATTGGGACAAGCTCAACAAGCTCATCCCAATGAGAGGTCATAAGCTATGTTTTTGAGACAAAAATTGAAAACATAATAAAATTTGAATGGAGACTTTTGTATATAGCTCTGTCTGGTTTTTTCACATTATGTTGGGTAAAGAGTTAATATGCTTGTAAATCATCAATGATTCGGTAATATATCAGCAACCTATTAGGGTAAGTGATTAATCAGTTAACAAAGGTAAATCCATGTGATTAATCGATCAAGAAAACCCTTTAACCGTTTCAGCTCTAAATAGAATTTACCCCTTGTGGACCAAGTTCCAATTTTGATGAGTTTCTTGTTTTACATGTACAAGCAGAATACATGTCTACATGTCCCAACACACAGGCCTTTGGCAGTCTTGCTGATAGAATTTACAGTACCTTGGTAGTGGGCTTCTAGTGTAGTATTGGCTGCCTGTAGGCAACCCAGACTTCACTAGTCTCTACTGCTAAGTCAAAGTGTTGCCTTATTATGAAGCAAAAAATAAGAAGAATTCTCCAGGCCTTCAAGAACTTGAATCAAATGAATATTTTACGAGAATCAAAGTTGATTCGCATCATTTTCCTTGAGAGAATCATTTGCGGGAATTGATTCTTTTTTTCCATTGACCAATACCTGAGCAACTGCATGTAAGCTTTATATCAAACAGTCACATGGAATCCTGTTCACGCAGACTTTGTAGTCTCTATCAAACTGTTGTTACACTACTAAAGAACTTGTCATTTGCCTTTGAATTAAGAGACTTCATTGGGCAGGCAATTTAAATTTAATGTACAATTGGTATCCTGAACTGGGTGGTCATAAGGCCTCAGAAAACCAATGGTTTTCTGCGGCCTTATGACTACCCACTTTAGGGCATCAGTTGTGCATTAAATTTTTGTTTGAGTGGGAACTTAGAAAGGGAAATCAAATAAGCAGCCTGTCATGGTCAATGTTTCACAGGTTCTGAATCATTTGTTCCTGACATAATAACCAGTACAATTTTCTGGGACTAAATAGGAGTCTTTAATAAACAATGTAAAAACCATTCCAATTTTAGTCGACTTCACTAATTCCAAATTCTTGACTTGTCATTTACTGGACAGAGAGAACTTTCCAATAAATGATAAGTCAAAATTACTGCAAAAACTGCATATACAATTTACATACTTGTACATGTGTATATTATAAACTCAATATGCTATAGAATTCACCCTTAGAATTGATGGTGAAAGACAGACCTTAACAATATCTAAGCTTGATTTAAGCAATCAAAACCTACAGTGTGTGCTTTTTACATAGAGTACTATGCTGCTTAAACACATACACAGAATACATAATGTTTATCATACTAATTGAACATCACACTAATATTAATCTGGGGCCTAATCCCTGTGACAGGTTCCAAGTTTGGGATAACAGGCACAATACTGTTGGTACCTGTCAATGACCAAGACCTAAACAAATATTAATTGCATGCTTGATGGGGTTCCCCTAAGCGTGTGCAGGATTTTTTTTTTTAAATGATTCAAGCAGATTTCACTCACTAATACTGTGCATGAAATTAATGCTGGACAGTCAGGGTGAAAGCCGAGAGAACCATTTCCCTTGCCCGGGGAACTGCAACAGTATTCTGCTGAGAACGGAAGTCCATCCCCAGATGACAAAAAGCTTAGAAGGGACCAGGTCCAACTTCTCCTCATTGACTCTGAACCCTAGTGACGAAAGCAGGTTCAACAGTGTGTCAACATCAGACTCCGGAAGAGCAGCATTGGAGTGCCTATGGAGGATGTCATCCAGGTAAGCCAAAGTAGTCACCCTGGACTATGTGCGATGGAATGCTAGCACATGCAACATCAGTTGGGTGAAGGCCCAAAGAGTCAAGGTGAGGCCGAAAGGCATTGCCTTGAATTGGTAAACTCACCCCAGAAAAGTCAACCTGAGATACTTGCTGTCTGATAAAATGGAATGTGAACGCAAGTGTCTTGTAGGTCAATGCTGGAAGCAAAGTCTCCCTGCTGAATGGAGTGGCGAACCGACCTGAAAGTCTTCATGCTGACCTTGGGGGCAATGATAGACTGGTTCAGGATACTCAGGGGCCAGAGGCACTCTCTGGACCAAAGTTGTTTTAAGAAGGATTTAATTACCATCTATGGCTAGTTAATACAACAGAGGAATGAAGTTATTTAATTATATATACATCTGCTGTACATGCTAGAAGATATTTTTCTAGTATTGTGATGCTCCACAGAAATAATACCCAGATTTTCAGTAACAGAAAACTAGGGAGTCCAAATATCAACCTTGAGACTTCACTATAAAAATTTTCTTCAGATCCACCAGTCAGAATCTTTTAATATTTGATATACAGCATCCTTATGGAGGTCAGATCTAAGTTTGTTCTAAGTTCCTGGGTTAATATTTGGGCTCCATATTTGTGCCCAAATTTTAACTTAGTCCAGTATAAGGAATAACCTTTAAAAGTCTGCTTCTTGAGATACAATCAGAATCTTTCGATATTCGGTAGACAGCTTCCTTTGAGGGTTCAGATTCAAATTGTTCAAATAAAGTCCCTGGGTTGATATTTGTGTTCCCACTGGAAGGGGGCGGGAGTGGGCAAATTTTAACATATTTCAAAATTATTCATATTGTACTAAGTTAAAATTTTGGCTCCCTTAGAGAGCCCAAATATTAACCCATGCACTGGATTTGAACAAACATGAATATGACATCCCCCCCCCCCCCCCAAAGATGTTGTATACCAAAAATGACACTCTTTTTTCGATGATAGATGACTGTTATGCAACATGTTAAGTTGCATGACTGTCACAAACACATTTTCAGTTTGTCAAGTTAATTTTTTAATTCAATTACCTCCCTTGATGTTTCTCTCCCATGTTGATTGCAGAGAACATGTAAACACTGAGGAAACATATCAAGGGAGGTAACAAAGTTGAGCAATGAACATGAAATAGTATGTTCTGAGATGTTGCGCGTATGTATGTAAACAATGCGCCATACAACTTCACAACACAAATTAACATCAAAGTTATTTTTCACTTAAGACACAAAGAATGTGTGCTCAGTATCTTCCTGGTTAATACAGCCAAGTGAATTGTTGTCTCTCTTATACAAAAACCTATCAAAACTATTTATCAGAATAACATACAATCTTAACAAGAGAACAATATCGTGTGATTGTATTGTTAATAACGATCTTCCCCACCCCAGCTCTCAAAAATGCAAATATTATTTTGGCTAATATTGCTCAGCACTAAACATGCATACTCTGAGAACTTATATGGTATTAAGCATTCACAACTGGTGATTTATCAACAAAATTCTGTAGTATAACAGGCACTAAAAGATTTTCTTCTGGGTCCTATTTCAATCATCGAAATCGGCAGCGAAATCAGCATAATCGGCAGATAAATAATCAGTAATCAATTCGTAGCAAGTTTTGATAATCAGTTCATCACTACCCATAGGAAGACCGAATATATTAACCCAGGGATCAGATTTGAACAAACTTGAATCTGACCTCCCTCTAGAAATATTGTATGTCAAATTTAAAACGATTCTAATGGATGGTTCTGGAGAAGGTTTTTAAATAAATCCTCTCATATCCCATAGGAGCCCAAATATTAACCCAGGAACTCAATTTGAACATACTTGAATCTGCTCCCCCTCCCCCCATGCCCGCCCCCCCCTCCCGAGATGTTGTATACCAAATATGAAAGCATTCTGAAATTTCCTCATATTACACTCATGTTAAAATTTGGGCTCCCATAGGGAGACCAAATATTAACCTAGGGACAAGATTTGAACAAACTTGAATCTGACCTCACCTTAGAAATGTTGTATGCCAAATATCAAAAGATTCTAATGAATGGTTCTGGAGAAGATTTTTAAAAAAATTCCCTCATATCGCACTACGCACTAAGCAAAGATTCGGGATCAAATAGGGAGCCCAAATATTAACACAGGCACTCGAACAAACTTGAATCCCACCCATAGAGATGTTGTATACCAAATATGAAACGATTCGGACTGGTGCATCTGAAGAAGATTTTCAAAGAAATTTCCTCATATTGCACTACATTAAAATTCTGGCTACCACAGGGAGCCCAAATATTAACCTTTGCACTTGATTTGAACAAACTTGAATCTGACACTGGGAGAAGAAGATTTCAAAAAAAAAATGGAGGATTTCCCCCACCCCCTCCCTTTGGGGCTGGGCAAGTAGATTTTAAAAAAAAAGTGTGATGACAGAATAAGCAATAACCTCAAATTTAAGTAAAGTTGGTTCAGTGGTTTAGGAGGGGCAGGTGCAAACACCATGTTCACGGACGACAGAAGGTGAGTGATCATTATAGCTCATCCTAATTTTCAGTCAGGTGAGCTAAAAACATTTCTAGTTTCTCAGATACCACCCTCGCCATTGAAAATCTACCTCATCAGCAGTTATTACTTTTTTTTTTGCCTGTAAAACACTTTGATGATACTGTCTTGCATTTGTAGGACTAAAAATATAAACTACACCTTGATTGACAGAGCTCAGTGAGCTCTGTCAAACAAGATACAGTTTGTTTAATTTACAGTAGGATAATGGAATATTTTCACTGGGGAAAACATTGGTTTTTCTGCATAATAGTGTTTGGAGTTAAATTTCCAATTCCAATCTAATTTCAAGATCATTTTCTGACTTACCAAGAAAGCCCCCATCAAAACCCCTCCCTCATCATAAAATTGAGGAAAAATTGCCTGAGAAAAATGAAAATTTTTGTTGTAAGCGTAATAGTGAAATAATTAGTGAAATAATACCTCAAAGTAATTGCCAATCAGATGCTGCATTTCATGGCGTACAAGCTGGTCAGAGGCAGTGAATGGTCGATCACAATACTGGCACACATACTCTTCCAGTTTGGATTCAACTGATGGAATGTCTCCTTCATTTTGCTTGTCCTCTTTCTTATCTTCATTCTCACCAATTTTCTCTTCATTCTCAACATGTCCATTCTGCCTTTGTTGAGCCAAAGAGAGTACCGCTGATATATCAGGATCTTTTATCTGGGGAATTCTATCCAGCTGTCCATTTTGATTTAACCATTCTGAAAGTTCTGGCAATGGGCAGAAATGTACACGTATATGCTGAACAAGAAGAGGCTGTTTAGCAACACTGTAGTCACAATATGGACAAGCCAAATCACTTCTAATCATGTGAAATTTCAAGTGAGTTAAAAGATAATCTCTCCGAACATTGGCATATGGACATCGATCACATCTGTACAGTTTCTTTGGTTCTGGATCTGATAAGCAGGGGCTGTTCTCATACAAGTCCAGGTGATCATGGGTAATACTTATCGTCACAGGCTCCTTTGAGTCAATCGGAGGAATCGTTGTAGCTAGGGCAATGTCAGCAGGTACATTGGGCAACTGCTGAAGATTAGAAATTGACTGAGCAAGTAACAAATTTTGATTGGGTGTCATGTGCATTTTTTGGTGTTGAGTAAGCAGATTTTTGAAAGCAACACTATAATCACAATAGTCACAAGAAAATCGTTGTCTGCTTCCATGTAACTCAACATGGCGTTCAAAGTGCGATCTTTTGGAACTTGCATAAGGGCACTTTTCACAGCAGTATTTTTTAAAACGAGCAATCTCTAAAAGAGCATCAACTTTCTGTTCAGGCGGAAGTTCCACTGGATCTGGAGTGGGCACACGCTCTTCTCCAACAGGAACACCTTCCATTTTCTCTAATTCGAATGTGGCATCTTCATTTGGTTCAGAAGTATACTGTTGTTGATGAACTTTCAAATGGTGAGATAGCAGTCCTTTAGAACCAACATAATAATCACAATGCGGACATTTCATGAGAGGACGATCAGACTTCCTTCGACCATGCATTACCTCATGTAATTTCAAATTCCTACTCCTTACATTTGTATATGGACAGAATCTACATTTTAATAATCTTCTGTATTGCCCATTCTTGTACACAAAACCTGGCCTATTGCCAATGGAACATTGCGTAGCGATTTTCATTGGTGATAAGCCAGTATTCTGAGAAAGTGCTGAAGTTATTTTGGATGCAATCAGTTTTTGCTTAATCGAAGCCAACTCTACTGTATCAAATATAATAGAAGCATCAGACAAGTCTGACTTGCATGGTGACGAATGGATCGATTGTGGCTTAGACTGCTGTGGCTGCTGTTTAAATTTTTGATGTAACTTTTCATGTTGTTTGAGTAATCTTTTGTAATTAACACAATAATCACAATAATCACACCTGAAAAGAGCATTTTGATTTGGCCTATGAAACTGTTTGTGGTAGAGAAAGTCATTTTTGGAATTAGTAGAATAAGGGCATTTTTCACACAAAAATTTTCGGTTTTCATTTGGAGAGTTGTTTCCATTTGTAACTGCTAATTGTTGTATTATTTCTTCGTCTTTGTGAACCTGCATGTGCTGATTAAGCAATCTGGCTACAGTAACATAATATGGACAATATTTACATTTCAGTTTATTAGGTCCATGTGCTTTATGATAACTCATGTGAAGTTCTAAAAGTTTTTTCTTTGATGCACGATATGGACAAATTTTACATTTAAATTTTTTGAAGGCCATATTTGGAATTTTTTCTGGAGATATTACAGTTCTCTCGGCTTTAATTTCTTTTCCATCTTTTGTTACCTTCACACATTTACTATAGTCAGGGGTGCCATGCTTCTCTCGTAAATGTCTCTGAACACAAGATCGCCAAAAAGAATGAAAGTGGCATAATGCACATACATATAATTCTGTGAATTCTTGCGGTAAAACTTCAAGCTTCAATTGGAATGGCTTATTTTCTGTAGCAGAACTATTATTTATTTCTGGTGAGGAATCTGACTGACTGCTTATTCCAGGAGAAGTTTTCAAATTATCAGACTCTAATGCTTGTTCTGCTGCCTTTCTGGAAATAAATTCATGCCAAGTCTTGACATGAACATGATAATCAAGGTTTTTGCCATGACATACTCGAAGGTGACGATACATAGCACTACGGTGATCAGACTCTTGAGTACAAAGTTTACAGGTGAATGCCTGTTGGTTGTGTGTATTCCGAAGATGTCGAATCACTATTTTTTTGTCTCGGTGTGCAAATTTACATATGGTACATTTCCAGGACCTTCCAGTAACAACAGGTGATTTAGGGACACGGAATGCGTGGTCAGGAGATTGTTTCTCAGGTGTCTTTTCTATTTTAATTGAATCTGCTTGAGATTTCCCAACATTATCTTCACCAATAACTCCTTCAGTTGCATGCATTTCTTCTCCAGGCTTTGCACCCATAAACTTTTTATGTTTTCTTTCATATTCTTCCACAGTTTGAGAAGCATATTTTGCATCCAGTATAAGAACTCTACCCTTGACACCATTGTGTTTGTTCTTGAAATGTCTTGTTAAATCAGCTCTCCAGTTAGACCTATATGGACACAGAGAACATTTCATTCGACGAATTTTCCCACCATTTATTGCAGATATACCACCAGGGGGTGTACTCAAGGGTGGATTTGCATTGTCACTACCTGGAATAACAGGAGATTTAAATGACTGTTGATCTGATGACAATTGAGATTTCGAAGCACTGTCAGACTGAATGTGTGAGTTTTCCATCTTTTTAACTACAGGATTACACTCTTTGCTGAATGTTGCTCGTGCTTCTTCTTCAGAGAGTGAAATTACTTTACCTCTACCATTGTGTATCAGTCGTATATGCTTCTTACAATCCCACTTCCAATTTGATCGCTTACCACATGTTCCACATTTAAATGGCTTTATATAACTTTTCGAAGCATTATTTGATGATGGAGAAATTTTAGAAGACAGAACAATTTTGTTTGCTCCTTTTTCCATATCATTTTTCTTGTTGATAGCTTCCTTGGAAGATGATAAACCAGAAGAAATGTCATTAGGTCCATTCTGTAGATTGACTACCTTAATTTCTAGATCTGGATGTATGTAGTGGTAATGTTTGCGGATATCACCTGCTGCTGAGCATCTTTTTCCACAATCAAAACACATAAATGGTTTTTTCATTGCATCTTTTATGATCAATTTCCTTGGACTTCTCATAGGGGTTTTGAATTTAGGGGGAGGGCTAGGTGATAACTGAGGCACATTTACTTCTCGCTTCACTTTTTGTCCCTCAGATACACTCTCTGAACCATCTTCAGTTACAGCAATAATATCACCAGCAGTCTCAATATGTGTCATTCTCAAATGACGGCTCACGACCCATCGATGTAATGATTTGTAAGCACACAGGGAACATTTGTAATTTTTAATTTTCACCTCTTCTGTTACTGTTGGCAGGGGAGAATTATTTTCTGAAACTCGTGGACTCTTTTGCTGAGCCTGAAATTTTTCTTTGTACTCTCTGATAGTTGACCGTGCCTCCTCCTCAGAAAGTGTTATGCATTCAGCAACTGGATCAGGATGAAACACTCGGACATGCTTCTGCAAGTCCCATTTCCAGTTTGACCTCTTTCCACATGCTGAACATTTATAAATCTTCAAATCTGAATGTGTGTTGATATGACATTTAATCTTTGATGACTGGATTGTTGTATAATTACAAATAGGACAGACATATTGTCCAGCTTTATTTTTTCTAGGAGAGGTATCTAGAGGCAGATTATCAGTGACCGGAGTATTTGTTTTGTCATTCTCATCCACGTTTACAGATTGAGAATCAGAACTCATCACTTCACCTTCATTACTTGTATCCATAGCACTTGAATCAAAACTGTTTGAGTCCACATGACCTACTAAACTTTCTATTTCAGATCCATTTTGTAAAGATTTATTGTGTTCAGATTCATCAGGTGCTGTCTTCACTCTATCTAGTGAACGCTTGCCCAACTTTGATTTGTCTATATGAACAATGTCTTCATATGCCATGCCCTTGGACATAAGTTCAGAATGACGCCTATATATATGTCGACGAACATCACATTTCCAAAAGCTTCGATAATCACACTGTCGACATGCATAAGGTTTATCGTCAGTATGAAGTTTGGTATGTCGATCAAGCTCAGATTTCCAATGAGATGTAAATGGACATCCGGGGCATTTGTACAGTGATGGTGACATTTTTCTCACCGATACAGATGGTACCTTCATAAATCTTGAACTATCTGGTTCTTTATTATGATCTTTCCTCACATGCACATTCAAGTCACCAATATATTTATAATTTTTGGCACAATAAGGGCATTTGTATTTCTTTTCAATAGTATGAACAACCATATGTCTTCTTAGATCACTAGGCCACTTGGCTATATATGAACAACGAGTGCATTTCAGGCGGAAACCCGATAGTGACAAATCAAGTGGATCATCACTTCTTTCATCATCCTTTCCACCCTGGACATGATTCACCTTCTCAAAATCCTTCTTTTTCATTTTATGTTTCAACTTCATATGACGATTCATATCTGAGGATCGCTTATATGCCAGGTAGCAGACAGGACACCTGTAACGGTTTGTTTCCAATTTCTCATTATCTTGTTCGTCAGTATCATGAAAACTTTCATCAGTGTGCAGGGAGTCGGATTCATCAACATCAACATAACTGTCATCATTATCTTCTGCTTCTGCCACTCCATCATCTGTATCCATATATTTTGAATCCATACTTTCTACAACAGTTGAAGCATTTGCTGCACTGTTGTGATGATGATTAATAAGGTGTCGCTTAACTGGTGCTTCATTATATGAAGAATAGCTACACAGACTGCACTTAAATTTCTCATTGTTAGTGTGATTCTGTCTGTGTCTATCATAGTTTGGTTTATACTCAGTCACATAGTTGCATTCCGAGCACTGATATCCAGACTGAGATGTGTGGTCTTTAATATGAGTATACCAATCTACTTTCTTGGTTGTTTTATAGTCACATTTTGTACATTTGAATGTCTGTGCAGTAAGATGTAGAGCATGTACATGTTTATATAGCTGTTGTTTATTCTGAGTGCTGTATAAACAAGCTTTACATTTGTATAGTGTCTCGCCATCAGGTGGATGAAGCTCAACTACATACTTCAATGCTTTACTCAGATTAGGCACATTAAGAATTGTTTTCTTGGAGTTTATTTTCTTTGAAGTATTTTGGTTCTCAGATTTATTATTTACCACAACATACGATGACTTCCCATTCTCAGTAACTGGTTTAAACTTCATTTTGATGGTTAACTTTGGTTTTGTCTTCAAATGAGAAGCACTTTTCTGTTTAACTGGAGATACAGGATATATGCTATGACATTCTTTTGTTGTTTTCTTATGAGCCATTTTCATATGGCGAATGCATTTCTGTTTATGCTTAGAACAATATTCACAAAAGCTGCATGGGTATATGGAAAACTTTTCACCGTGCACATCTATGAAATGCTGCAAATAATCTCTTGATTTTGTTGTTTTGATATTGCAATCTGGACATGTATAGTTTCTAGATACAGGTGGTGGTGGCAGTTTCACCGATTTATCAGATTCAGTGCCTGCTACATTAGTTGGTGAATACTGTTTACTGTCAATTAATAACTGTTGCATTTCATTAGGTATTGCACCGTTTTGTTCAGTCTCTTTCTGCTCTTCAATGGTTGTATCCATCTCACTACAATCCTGAAAAACGATACAGAGACATAATATAGTCTTCTGCCAAAAATATACAAAACTTGTAAAATTATCAGGATAAGGCCAACCCGAAAATTAATGAAAGTGTCAATGACACTGTAGCTCAACTTTGAATATGACAAGAATTAGTATTTGCTGTGACCAGGTCAATAATAATGAATATGACAGGAATCAGTATTTGTTGTGACCAAGTCAACAATAATGAATAAGAGAAAAAGGAGTTTTGTTGTGACCACGTCAACCATAGTAAAACAATTACAAGGTGACTGCAATGGTTTAAAGAATAGGACATAAGTATTATATGTGATGCATCCCATGTTAGTAAACATTCACACAAAAATTTATTCAAATCAGAGCTTTCATCAATATGGCCTTTGGCCCGAGCCGTATTGGCATTTGCACTTACAGTGCTGAAAGTAACACTAAATAAATCAAAGTTAGTCTACTTTGCATAATTTACACACAAGAAAAAAAACCCTGTATTATATGTGATGTATCCCATGGTACTAAACATTCATACAAAAATTACTCAAATCAGAGCTTTCATATGGAAGTTCTGTGCAAAAAATCTGATTGCACCTAATTTTGTACAAAATAGCTGCCAGCTGCCATCTTGAATTTCTGACCGGACCCAAAAATACTTGTTCTCTTCCCACGGTGATAACAAAGGTACCCAAGAAGTTTTGTAAAGATCGGCTCATAAATATGGCCTCTAGCCCGAGCCGTGTTGACGGCACAATGGACAGACAGACAGACAGACAATGGGCCATGACAATACCTCAAATTAGGCTTCGCAGTTGAGCTAAAAATGTTAAATACAGTTGTCCCTAGTTTATTCTATAGATTTTTATATATGTTTATTTATGCCACACAAAGTAGATATTCTGTTTCTCAGGCCATTTATTTGTAAAATTGCATGCAGTTTTTTATTTTATTTTTATCCCCGCATTTTCAAAAATGCGGAGATATAGTCGTGATCTCTGTCCGTACGTCCATCTGTCTGTCCATCCGTCACACCCTGAAAGGCTCCTAGGGTATTTAATTCGAAACGTTTAAACTATGCTAATGTGTTCAGGTAGCAACTCCAGATGTGCATGAAGATTTCAGAATTTTGATTTGGCCCCAGGTGGTTCCAGTGGAACCACTTTTATCGTTGGAAAATCAGTTTTCATCGAAAGGCTCCTAGGGTATTTAATTCGAAACATTTAAACTATGCTAATGTGTTCAGGTAACATCTCTAGATGTGCATGAAGGTTTCAGAATTTTGACTTGGCCCCAGGTGGTTCCAGTGGAACCACTTTTATCGTTGGAAAATCAGTTTTCTTCAAAAGGCTCCTAGGGTATTTAATTCGAAACGTTTAAACTATGCTAATGTGTTTAGTTAACATCTCTAGATGTCATTGAAGGTTTCAGAATTTTGATTTGGCCCCAGGTGGTTCCAGTAGAACCATTTTTATCGGAAGGAAATCTGTTTTCATCGAAAGGCTCCTAGGGTATTTAATTCGAAACCTTTAAACTATGCTAAGGTGTTCAGGTAGCAACTCTAGATGTGCATGAAGGCTTCGGAATTTTGATTTTGCCCCAGGTGGTTCCAGTGGAACCACTTTTATCATTGGAAAATCAGTTTTCTTCGAAAGGCTCCTAGGGTATTTAATTCGAAATGTTGAAACTATGCTAATGTGTTCAGGTAACATCTCTAGATATGAATAAAGGTTTCGGAATTTTGATTTGGCCCCAGGTGGTTCCAGGGGAACCACTTTCATCGATAGGAAATCAGTTTTCATCGAAAGGCTCCTAGATTAATTAATTCGAAACATTTAAACTATGCTAATGTGTTCAGGTAGCAACTCTAGATGTGCATGAATGGATCGGAATTTTGATTTGGCCCCTGGTGGTTCCAGTGGAACCACTTTTATCGTTAGGAAATCAGTTTTCATAAAAAGGCTCCTAGGGTATTTGATTTGAAATATTAAAACTATGCTGACGTGTTCAGGTAGCATCACTAGATGTGCATGAAGGTTTCGGAATTTTGATTTGGCCCCAGGTGGTTCCAGTGGAACCACTTTTATCATTGGAAAATCACTTTTCATCAAAAGGCTCCTAGGGTATTTAATTCGAAACTTTTAAACTATGCTGAGGTGTTCACGAAGCATCACTAGATGTGCGTGAAGGTTTCGGAATTTTGATTTGGCCCCAAGTGGTTCCAGGGGAACCACTTTCATCAATAGGAAATCAGTTTTCATCGAAAGGCTCCTAGGTTAATTAATTTGAAACATTTAAACTATGCTAACGTGTTCAGGTAGCATCACTAGATGTGCATAAAGGTTTCGGAATTTTGATTTGGCCCCAGGTGGTTCCAGTGGAACCACTTTTATCGTTGGAAAATCACTTTTCATCAAAAGGCTCCTAAGGTATTTAATTCGAAACTTTTAAACTATGCTAAGGTGTTCAGGTAGCATCACTAGAAGTGCGTGAAGGTTTTGGAATCTTGATTTGGCCCCAGGTGGTTCCAGTGGACCCATTTTTATCGTTAGAAAATCAGTTTTCATCGAAAGGCTCCTAGGGTATTTAATTCGAAACGTTTAAACTATGTTAATGTGTTCAGGTAACATCTCTAGATGTGCATAAAGGTGTCGGAATTTTCAATTTGGCCCCAGGTGGTTCCAGTGGAACAACTGTTATCGTTAGGAAATCAGTTTTTATCGAAAGGCTCCTAGGGTATTTAAAATCAAAATGTTTAAACTATGCTAATGTGCTCAGGTAGCAACTCTAGATGTGCATGAAGGTTTCGGAATTTTGATTTGGCCCCAGGTGGTGCCAGTGGAACCAATTTTATCGTTAGGAAATCAGTTTTTATCGAAAGGCTCCTAGGGTATTTGATTCGAAACACTAAAACTATGCTAACGTGTTCATGTAGCATCACTAGTTGTCAATGAAGGTTTCGGAATTTTCATTTGGCCCAGGTGGTTCCAGTGGACCCACTTTTATCATTAGAAAATCAGTATTTTTACACAGTATACCACTGGCCCAGACATAGCTGGTGCTAACTCTAAAATATCTAGGGCCAAGCACAAATTTTGCCCCCCAAAACCAAAAATTAGAAGTCCTAACTGGTCCTCCATACATTTACCCTCTGCGCATGCGCAGACGTCAGAAAGTGACTCGAATTGGCGCCAACACCATTCTGTGTTTGGCCCTTGTCAGATAACAACAAACTGACTTTTGTGCTTTTTAAATCTCAATTAATAACTAGATCGAGTTATTTGTGTGCAAAGCACACAATGGTGTATCCTCGCATTTCCTTAGCAACACCTTAGCATAGGCTTAACGTTTTGAATTAATACCCAAGGAGCCTTTCGATGAAAACTGATTTTCTAACGATAAAAGTGGTTCCACTGGAACCACCGGGGGCAAAATCAAAATTCTGAAACCTTCATGCACATCTAGAGATGCTACCTGAACACATTAGCATAGTTTAAATGTTTCAAATTGAATACCCTAGGAGCCTTTCGATGAAAACTGATTTTCTAACGATAAAAGTGGTTCCACTGGAACCACCGGGGGCAAAATCAAAATACCGAAACCTTCATGCACATCCAGAGATGTCACCTGAACACATTAGCATAGTTTAAACGTTTCGAATTAAATACCCTAGGAGCCTTTCATTGAAAACTGATTTTCTAACGATAAAAGTGGTTCCACTGGAACCACCTGGGGTAAAATCAAAATTCCGAAGCCTTCATGCACATCTAGAGTTGCTACCTGAACACATTAGCATAGTTTAAACATTTCGAATTGAATACCCTAGGAGCCTTTCGATAAAAACTGATTTTCTAACGATAAAAGTATTTCCACTGGAACCAATGGGAGCAAAATCAAAATTCCGAAACCTTCATGCACATCTAGAGATGTTACCTGAACACATTAGCATAGTTTAAATGTTTCGAATTGAATACCCAAGGAGCCTTTCGATGAAAACTGATTTTCTAACGATAAAAGTATTTCCACTGGAACCAATGGGAGCAAAATCAAAATTCCGAAACCTTCATGCACATCTAGAGATGCTACCTGAACACATTAGCATAGTTTAAACATTTCGAATTGAATACCCTAGGAGCCTTTCGATAAAAACTGATTTTCTAACGATAAAAGTGGTTCCACTGGAACCACCAGGGGCCGAATCAAAATTCTGAAACCTTCATGCACATCTCGAGTTGCTACCTGAACACATTAGCATAGTTTAAGCATTTCAAATTAAATACCCTAGGAGCCTTTCGATGAAAACTGATTCGATAAAAGTGGTTCCACTGGAACCACCAGGGGCAAAATCAAAATTCCGAAACCTTCATGCACATCTAGAGATGTTACCTGAACACATTAGCATAGTTTAAGCATTTTAAATTAAATACCCTAGGAGCCTTTCGATGAAAACTGATTTTCTAACGATAAAAGTGGTTCCACTGGAACCACCGGGGGCAAAATCAAAATACCGAAACCTTCATGCACATCTAGAGATGTTACCTGAACATATTAGCATAGTTTAAACGTTTCGAATTAAATACCCTAGGAGCCTTTCATTGAAAACTGATTCTCTAACGATAAAAGTGGTTCCACTGGAACCACCTGGGGCAAAATCAAAATTCCGAAAAACCTTCATGCACATCTAGAGATGTTACCTGAACACATTAGCACAGTTTAAACTTTTCGAATTGAATACCCTAGGAGCCTTTCGATGAAAATTGATTTTCTAACGATAAAAGTGGTTCCACTGGAACCACCGGGGGCAAAATAAAAATTCCGAAACCTTCATGCACATCTAGAGATGTTACCTGAACACATTAGCATAGTTTAAACGTTTCGAAATGAATACCCCAGGAGCCTTTCAGGGTGTGACATATGGACAGACGGATGGACGGACGGACAGACGGACGGATGGAGATCACGACAATATCCCCGCATTTTTGAAAATGCGGGGATAATGATGCCAGACACAAATCAATGGTTAAATTGGTGGATCCAAGGACACAATTGGATGAAGGAAGGAAAAAACGGTGGTTTGAAAACGTTCAGGGCTGTAATTATATAATATTTATAAAAATTAGTTCATGTTCCCTAATTTCGGGACATGAGCCTGACGTCATCAATGTTGATGATGATTTTTCCACTGTTGGTTAAGTATTCTTTCCCTAACCTCCCTTGATCCCCCCTGTTAACTCTTTGCATGCTGCTGGCAGATATTCCTGCCCAGCATTGGGTTTCTCTTGTTACTGAAATAAGTATACGCTGGGCACATTTAATCGTATTTCCCCCATGTAAACTGAATGGATATTTTCACCAATGATTTCTTGTGTTACATTTAGATTAAGTTTTCAGCAAATCTAGTCATGGCTGCTTTATAGCAGCCATGACAAGATTTGATGAAAAATATCAAGAAAATACTCAGCAGGTTAAGAGTTAAACTCCCAACTTTTTGACTTGTTTTTATCCCCGCATTTTAAATGAAAGTGTCAATGACACTGTAGCTTAACTTGAGTGTTGTGTTTGATGAAAAGGATAATGTTCAATGTTTATGAAAGGATTATGAAATAAGACAAGAATTGTGATAATTGGGAATATGTTCATTTCTATTCCATGTATGCTATGTTTTTGATAAAAATAATATGAGGTGTACACTGTACTAAAGAGCTGAGGGGTGGGTTAATATGGCCTCACAGTTAATGTGTGTAGCCCTCATGAAAGTTACCAAGTTACAGTGAAATTATTCCAAAACACGTCATCCTATCAAGTTACATTGAAATCCCTTCATAAATATGGCCTGTAGACTGTGCTAAAGGTTTTCAGGCTTCAGGCCCCTGTAGCCATCGGTTTCCCAATTGCGTCCAAAAGGGACGTTCTCATCTAGACATTATGTGAAGTCAACCTACCAAGTTACAATGAAATCCCTTCATAAATATGACCTGTACACTGTGCTAAAGGTTTTTGGGCTTTGGGCTCAGGAAGCCATCGTGGTTGAATGGTCGCAACCAAAAGTGGATATTCTCATCTGGGCATCATCTGGAGTGATCCTATGAAGTTAGAATGAAATCCCTTCATAAATATGACCTGTAGCCCTGAAGCCAATCACAGTTGACCAATCACGACCAAAAGGGGATGTCATCATCTAGGCATTATATGGAGTCAAACTAACAGGTTACAATGAAATCCTTCCATAAATATGACCTATTGACTATGCTAAAGGTTTTGGGGTTTTGGGCTTGGGCAACCATCAAGGCTGAATGATCGCAACCAAAAGGGAATGTTCTCATCTAGACATTATTTGGAGTCATCCTACCAAGGTACAATGAAATCCCTTCATACATATCACCTGTAGACTGTGCTAAAGGTTTTTGGGCTTCAGGCCCCTGTACCCGTCACAGTTTCCTAATGGTGTCCAAAAGGGGCTGTTCTCATCTAGACATTATATGAAGTCAACTTACCAAGTTACAATGAAATCCCTTCATAAATATGAACTGAAGACTGTGCTAAAAGGTTTTGGGCTTTGGGCTCAGGCAGCCATCATGGTTGAATGATCGCAACCAAAAGGGGACATTCTCATCTGGGCATCATCTGGAGTGGTCTTATGAAGTTACAATAAAATCCCTTCATAAATATGACCTGTAGACTGTGCTCAAGATTTTTGGGCTTCGGGCACCTGTAGCCATCACAGTTGACCAATCACGACCAAAAGGGGATGTCATCATCTAGGCATTATATGGAGTCAACCTAACAAGTTATAATGAAATCCTTCCACAAATACGACCTATAGACTATACTAAAGGTCTTTGGAGTCGGGCAGCCATAAAGGCTGAATGATCAGGACCAAAAGGGGATGTTCTCATCTAGACATTATTTGGAGTTATCCTACCAAGCTGCAATGAAATCCCTTCATAATTATGACCTGTAGACTGTTCTAAAGGTTTTCGGACTTAGGGCCCCTGTAGCCGTCACAGTTGCCCAATCGTGTCCAAAAGGGGACGTTCTCATCTAGACATTATATGAGGTCAACCTACCAAGTTACAATGAAAACCCTTCATAAATATGACCTGTAGACTGTGCTAAAGGTTTTCGGGCTTTGGACCCAGGCAGCCATTATGGTTGAATGATCGCAACCAAAGGGGACAATCTCATCTTGGCATCATCTGGAGTGATCCTACGAAGTTACAATGAAATCCCTTCATAAATATGACCAGTAGACTGTGCTCAAGGTTTTCAGGCTTCGGGCACCTGTAGCCATCACAGTTGACCAATCATGACCAAAAGGGGATGTCATCATCTAGGCATTATATGGAGTCAACCTAACAGGTTACAATGAAATCCTTCCATAAATATGACCTTTTGCCTATGCTAAAGGTTTTTGGGCTCGGGCACCCATCAAGGCTGAATGATCGCGATCAAAATGGGACGTTCTCATCTAGACATTATTTGGAGTCATCCTACCAAGTTACAATGAAATCCCTTCATAAATATGACCTGTAGACTGTGCTACAAGTTTTTGGGCTTCGGGCCTCTGTAGCCGTCACAGTTGCCCAATTACGTCCAAAAGAGGACTTTCTCATCTAGACATTATATGAAGTCAACCCACCAAGTTACAATGAAATTCTTCAATAAATATGACCTGTAGACTGTGCTAAAGGTTTTCAGGTTTTGGGCTCAGGCAGTCGTCACGGTTGACAGATCACGCCCAAATGGGGAAATTCTCATCTAGACATCATAAGGAGTCATCCTATCAAGTTACAATGAAATCCCTCCATATGAAACATGACCTGCAGACTGTGCTAAAAGTTTTTGGGTTTCAGGCTTGGGCAGCTATCACGGTTGGCAGATCATGCCTAAAAGGGGACGTTCTCATCTAAGCATTATACAGAGGCATCCTACCAAGTTACAATGAAATCCCTTCATAAATACGACCTGTATACTGTGCTTATGGTTTTCAGGTTTTGGGCTCGGGCAGCCATTCCAGTTGACCGATCGCGACAAAAAGGGGACGTTCTCATCTGGACATGACCCCAAAGCTGCATATGAAATTTCGTGATGATCAGACAAGAACTGCGGGGTATAGCCCGTGCTAAAGGAAAATGTGAACAGACTCACAGACTAACAGACTTCCGCACGCGTGATGGCAATAGCTTATCTTGACTTTGTCAAGTTAAGCTAAAATTGCGGGGATATTGTCGTGATCTCCGTCCGTACGTCCGTACATCCGTACGTCCGCACTTCCGGGTTCTGTAATTCGAAACGCTGTAACTTTCTACAGTTGTTCAATAGGGTATGTGCAATCCAAGAATACCACTTTTAAAGTTTTGCGCCACCAGGTGGCTTCTGTGGAGCCACTTGAAAAATGCGCTAATTTCTCACTTTTCTTTCGAATAATCCCAACCTATGTAATTCAGAGTTCTATAACTGCACTAGGGTGTTGCTAAGTGATCTGTAGATGTGCACGAAGGTTTCAGATTTTTCAGGTGCCACGTGGCTGTGCCACTGTTGCCACTTTCATGTTTTCGTAGACCGTTTCTGGCGAAAGGCTCCTAGAGTATGTAATTCGAAATGCTAAAACCATGCTCAAATGTTACAGTGGGGTCTGTAGATGCGCACGAAGGTTTCGTATTTTTTGGGTGCCACGTGGCTGTGCCACCGTTGCCACTTTCGCGTTTTCTTAGACCGTTTCCGCCGAAAGGCTCCTAGTGTATGTAATTTGAAACGCTAAAACCACGCTCAAATGTTGCAGTGGGGTCTGTAGATGCGCACGAAGGTTTCAGATTTTTCAGCTGCCACGTGGCTGTGCCACCGTTGCCACTTTTGCGTTTTCTTAGACCCTTTCCGGCAAAAGGCTCCTAGGGTATGTAATTCGAAATGCTAAATCCATGCTCAAATGTTGCAGTAGGGTCTGTAAATGCGCACAAAGATTTCAGATTTTTCAGGTACCACGTGGCTGTGCAACCATTGCCTCTTTCATGTTTTCTTAGACCATTTCTGGTGAAAGGCTCCTACAGTATGTATTTTGAAATGGTAAAACCATGCTCAAATGTTGCAGTAGGGTATGTAGATGTGCACGAAGATTTCGGATTTTTCAGGTGACATGTGGCTGTGCCACCATTGCCACTTTTGAGTTTTCTTAGACCATTTCCAGTGAAAGGTTCCTTGAGTATGTAATTTGAAACGCTAAAACCATGCTGAGATGTTGCAGTAGGAGCTGTAGATGCGCACGAGGGTTTCGTATTTTTTTGGGTGCCATGTGGCTGTGCTACTGTTGCCACTTTTGTGTTTTCTTAGACCGTTTCCAGCGAAAGGCTATATATATATATAGTGTATGTAATTTGAAACGCTAAAACCATGCACAAATGTTGCAGTGGGGTCTGTAGATGCGCACGCAGGTTTCAGATTTTTCAGCTGCCATGTAGCTGTGCCACCGCTGCCACTTTCTTTTTTTCTTAGACCGTTTCCAGCGAAAGGCTCCTAGGGTATGTAATTCGAAATGCTAAAAGCATGCTCAAATGTTGCCGAAGGCTCTGTATATGCGCACGAAGGTTTCGTATTTTTTGGGTGCCACGTGGCTGTGCTACTGTTGCCAATTTTCATGTTTTCTTAAACCGTTTCCAGCGAAAAGCTCCTAGGGTATGTAATTCGAAATGCGAACCATGCTCAAATGTTGCAGTGGGATCTGTAGATGCACACAAAGGTTTCGGATTTTTCAGCTGCCACATGGCTGTGCCACTGTTGCCACTTTCGTGTTTTCTTAGACCCTTTCCGCTGAAAGGCTCCTAGGGTATGTAATTCGAAATGCTAAAACCATGCTCAAATGTTGCAGTGGGGTCTGTAGATGCGCACAAAGGTTTAAGATTTTTCAGCTGCCAAGTGACTGTGCCACCGTTGCCACTTTCGCGTTTTCTTAGACCGTTTCCGGCGAAAGACTCCAAGGGTATGTAATTTGAAATCCTAAAACCATGCCAAATGTTGCAGTAGGGTCTGTAGATGCGCTCGAAGGTTTCTGATTTTTCAGGTGCCACGTGGCTGTGCCACTGTTGCCACTTTCATGTTTTCTTAGACCGTTTCCGACGAAAGGCTCTTAGAGTATGTAATTCAAAATGCTAAAAGCATGCTCAGATGTTGCAGTAGGGTCTGTAGATGCGCACAAAGGCTTTGTATTTTTTGGTTGCCACGTGGCTGTGCTACTGTTGCCACTTTTGTGCTTTCTTAGACCGTTTCCAGAGAAAGGCTCCTAGGGTATGTAATTCGAAACGCTAAAACCCTGCTCAAATGTTGCAGTGGGGTCTGTAGATGTGCACGAAGGTTTCAGATTTTTCAGCTGCCACGTGGCTGTGCCACCGTTGCCACTTTCGTGTTTTCATAGACCCTTTCCGGTGAAAGGCTCCTAGGGTATGTAATTCGAAACGCTAAAACCATGCTTAAATGTTGCAATGGGGTCTGTAGATGCACAGGAAGGTTTTTGATTTTGGGTGCCACGTGGCTGTGCCACCGTTGCCACTTTCGTGTTTTCTTAGACCCTTTCCGGCAAAAGGCTCCTAGAGTATGTAATTCGAAATGCTAAAACCATGCTCAAATGTTGCAGTAGGGTCTGTAGATGCGCACGAAGATTTCAGATTTTTCAGGTACCACGTGGCTTTGCAACCGTTGCCTCTTTCATGTTTTCTTAGACTACTTCTGGAGAAAGGCTCCTACAGTATGTATTTCGAAATGGTAAAACCATAGTCAAATGTTGCAGTAGGGTATGTAGATGTGCACGAAGATTTCGGATTTTTCAGGTGACACGTGGCTGTGCCAACATTGCCACTTTTGTGTTTTCTTAGACCATTTCCAGCGAAAGGCTCCTTGAGTATGTAATTTGAAACGCTAAAACCATGCTCAGACGTTGCAGTAGGGTTTCTAGATGCACACAAAGGTTTTGGATTTCCGGGTGTCACGTGGGTGTGCCACTGTTGCCACTTTCGTGTTTTCTTTGACCATTTCTGGCGAAAGGCTCCTAGAGTATGTAATTCGAAACGATAAAACCATGCTCATATGTTGCAGGAGGATCTGTAGATATGCACAAAGATTTAGGATTTTTCAGGTGCCACGTGACTGTGCCACCGTTGCCACTTTTGTGTTCTATTACACCGTTTCCGGCGAAAGGCTCCTAGGGTATGTAATTTGAAATGCTAAAACCATGCTCAAATGTTGCGGTAGGGTCTGTAGATATGCACAAAGGTTTAGGATTTTTCAGGTGCCACGTGGCTGTGTCACCGTTGACACTTTTGTGTTCTATTAGACGGTTTCCGGCAAAAGGCTCCTAGTTTATGTAATTCGAAATCCTAAAACCATGCTCAAATGTTGCAGTAGGGTCTGTAGATGCACACAAAGGTTTTGGATTTTGCAGGTGACATGTGGCTGTGTCACGGTAGCCAATTTCGTGTTTTCTTTGACCATTTCCAGCGAAAGGCTCCGGGTTATGAAATTCAAAATGCTAAAACCATGTTCATATGTTGCAGTAGGGACTGTAGATGCGCACGAAGGTTTAGGATTTTTCAGGTGCCATGTGGCTGTGCCTCCATTGCCACTTTCATGTTTTCTTAGCTCGTTTCCGGAGAAAAGCTCCTAGAGTATGTAATTCAAAATGCTAAATCCATGCTCAGATGCTGCAGTAGGGTCTGTAGATGCGCACGAAGGTTTCGGATTTTTCGGGTGCCACGTGGCTGTGCCACCGTTGCCACTTTTGTGTTTTCTTAGACCGTTTCCGGTGAAAGGCTCCCAGGGTATGTTATTCGAATTTCTAAACGCAAGCTCAAATGTTGCAGTAGGGTCTGTAGATGCATACGAAGGTTTCAGATTTTTCAGGTGCCACGTGGCGGTGCCACCGTTTTGCTTTCGTATTTTCTTAGACCGTTTCCGACGAAAAGCTCCTAGAGTATGTAATTTGAAATGCTAAAACTATGCTCAGATGTTGCAGTAGGGTCTGTAGATGTGCACGAAGGTTTCGGATTTTTCGGCTGCCACGTGGCTGTGCCACCATTGCCACTTTCATGTTTTCTTAGACCGTTTCCGGCGAAAGGCTCCCAGGGTACATGTATGTAATTTGAAATGCTAAAACCCTGCTCAAATGTTGCAGTGGAGTCTGTAGATGCGCACGAAGCTGTGTCACCTGTGCCACTCAATATGATTTTAGTGTGTCATATAATACATTTCATCTTAGTATCAAGCATTCATACAAAGTCAAGGATGAAAATGCGGGGTTAAACCATAGTGTGCTTTGCACACAAGTGACACCATCTAGTTTGAAATTTTTTATATAAAATGTCTTGGGAGCACAGGTTTTTTCTGTATTTTCCCAGGGTTACGTCCTCACCCTTAGGGTGTTTAGGCGTTTTTAGTCATGCATCATACTTCCAATGTATCGATTTTTCTTCTGATGAAGATCTTGCCTTACATCTGATAGTTCAAAAATCTGTTACTAACTTCGGGCCGTGTTGCCTGGGGTCTCGTTTCCGGTTTTTAGTTTGACGTTGTTTATATTAGCAACGTTTGGTATTTATGTGTAGGTTCCTATTTCTGATATGGTAGGTCTGTTGCAAGATACATTATACAGTCCTGTACCGTTAATTTTGGGGAGGAAAAAATTAATTTTGTCCACACTTGGGCTCTTTTGGGATACATTTGGGCACTTCGTTCCCTTTGGGAACTTGGGCTCTTGTCAAAATTTTTCGAAAAATTTTTTGGTGTAAACTATTTTTCAATTTATATTTTGAATGTTTTTGTTATGTATCTTCATTTGCATTTAATGTGGAATTGGTGGGAGTACAATAGACTTAGTCTGCTTCATTATGTAAGCATATTGCTCTTCAAGCAAAGTGCGGAAGTCGTTCCTCGTCTTTTCTTGTAGGTTGCCTTGCTTGTAGTCGATGTACTTCTACTAATTCTTGCTCATATGTGTCGCATGGGATGACAAACGTTGCTGACGGGTGTCACGGTACATTGTTAGCGAGGGACCACTGCTGGTCCTCTCATTATGAGAGGCTGCCACCGGTCCTCTCGCCCTAGGCCTCTCTAGTTTATTAGTTTATATTTACAGAGGAACAAGAACATGGTGATGTTTACGTGACGCCGTCAGATAGTGTGCTTCCGTCATCGCATTAATTAGTCAATCAGAGTTAGCGGCAAAAGTGCTCATGAATATTGACAGGGCAATAAACCACAGTGTGGTTTCAAATCCCTGTCACCAGCTAGCTCGACCGGTGAAGCGGTACACCGCCTGAGGGTACCGTGACGCCGGGTGTGTCCATTGCGGTTAAGGAGAATGGAAAGAGTAGAGCGAGCAGTATAATATAAAATCAATTTAAGGCTCACCCTGCGACGACGGAAAGGAAGAAGTCGGCAGTTCAGCAAGAAGCTTGGCAAGGTCTGAAGGACCGCGAGCAAGAGAGGCCCCCCTCTCTCTTTTATTATAACATCTGGGGCCAGATGTTATGGATCGGAACTTGCGTCAGTCGGAGCATACGTCCATGCCTCCCGTCCGGGACACTCCGTTCAGTTTACAGCCGGGATTGGCTATAATTATGGCTTCCTCAACGTCTACCAACCACACATGACTACACCTTGGCTACGTGATTTCTGATATCCAGCCTGCATCGCCGAGAAAGTCACCCTTTGTCAGTGAAGTCACACCATACAGTAGCCAAGGAGACGAGGCCTCATTTATAGGGACGTCTGCAGAAAAGAGCCATCTCGGACACACTGTCCCAGGAGCAGCCGGCGGCCATGCAACAGAAGACCGCTGCTCCTTAGGCCTCTGTAATGGACTTGCTGTTGCAGATTGCGCAGCTCATCGCAGCATCCCAGCAAATGCAGAAGCAGATGACGGCAGTCTCAGAATTTGAGCTGTCGGAAGGTGCTGGGTCGGTCCAGTCATCTGCGCATTCGGATGCCGATGACCGTGAGTATAATCTGATTCAGTTGGAGGATGAAAGGGATTTGGAGGAGAATTATCCTTCCTTTTCGAAACAACAGGGTGGCGATAGCGCTTATGCATCTATACTTCCCTGAGTTTGTCCCTGAGAATCAGAATGCTGTGACAGCTCGAAAATAGAACTATTCAATAGCTTAGACGAGGCCTCATATATCGGGACATCCGGAGAAAGTGCCGTCTCGGACATATTGTCCCGGGAGCAGCCGGCGGCCAGAAGACCGCTGCTCCTTAGGCCTCCGTTCAGTTTTGCTGACGCAGATGCGCAGCTCCACGCAGCATCCCAGCAAATGCAGTAGCAATCGATGGCAGTCTTAAAATCTGAGCTGTCGAATGGTGCTGGGTCGGTCCAGTTATCTGCGCGTTCAGATGCCGTTGACCGTGATTTCAACTGATTCAAACGAATAATGAAGGGATATGGAGGGGCTTTACCCTCCACATTCGGAACAATACAGGGTTGAGAGGATTTATTCCATCAACACTACATGTGTTCCAACGAATCAGAATGCTGCGTCTATTTACAAGAAACCGCTAGCATTGTTGCATGCTAAATTATCCAGAAAAAGAGAAGGAATGTCTTTTCCGGTTAAGTATAGACACGTGTCGCAGGCTTTTGGCCTTTTAGACGACTCCACATTCAACTTTCCAGTGGAAAGAAGTAAGGCGGTTTCTTGTCATCTTCTTCTGTAGTTTCACTGGTCGGAAAACAGTGAAGATGTATTGAGAGTTCCTCTGTGTTTGAATGAGTAGGCTAAGGACCTAGCTATGGCCTTACCTTTGTCATTCATTATTCACTTGGTCACAATTGAAACAACATTTATTCATTCAGAGCGAATTTAGACTCACTGTATTACGCAGATCACCTTTAAGAACTGTGACGCTACGTCTCTACGAGAGAACCACAACTAATTAATGTCTGATGGACAATGCTTCCGTCTAATCCTTGCATAAGAGTCTCTCCAATCGGAGGTAAAGGTTCTCTTGACAATGATGTTAATAGAGGTCGTCGAGAATCAAGATTCTCTGGAATTCTGTAGCCACCTGTTACTCGCACCGAAGCGTAAGAGCTTGTTCCGACAGATAATAGACTGGAGCTTGTTAACAAGTTTATTAAAACTCTAAAAGTTTATTTATGGTTATCATTTAGTCGGTTAAAATGAGTGTTCATGTGATTGACTATGCTATAAGCATAGATCTAAGGATAGCATTGGTCTGGAGATAGCGCCCTGCGTTGCCACTTGAATATTAACTTGGTAATGTCTCATAACAATCTGGTTTGTCTGCCATTATCCAGAACGAATTAGTTTTATGTGACTGATGGAGATGTGCTGAGCGGCTATGCATCTTGTTTAGATGGGTCGCTTACGCACACGGCCCCTCCAGTTATTCTTACACAGAACTGGAATGTGATAACGCATTCGCTCAGGACCAGTATTGTTTTAATGGATATAGTAAACAAAAAGGTCCATATTGAGGCAGATTTTCAGTGGTTAACTCATTAGTTCCGCTGTAACTGCCAGATCCGGCTTTCACGATTATGACGGGTATGAGTCAATAGTTTGGGGCACGGCCCTGAGTCCTACAGACTATAATTGCAGGGGTCTGAGACCCTCGGTACCTGTATAAACACATAATCATCAAGAATGATGTCAAAACTGTTAGCGCTATATCAATGCGTTCACGCTTGTTCAGAGTTTGTTGAACAACTCAATAGTGGTAGCGTACATCAGGAACCAGGGCGGCACCCATTCACTTCTGTTATAATACCTAACGGAGAATCATTTTCATGTCTCTCTATCCGTCATATACCGGGTCGTCTGAACGTACTGGCAGACTCGCTCCTCGGAAAGGTCGCCTGTTTCATATGTATGGACGCTCAACATGCGTTTATTTGTACAGTTTTGCTACCAGTGGGATCACCCCATGATTCTTTAGTTTGCGACACACCAGAACAATTGTTACCATCATTTGTGTCGCCATGCCCAGATTATTGAGCGCATGCAGTAGACGCTCTGCAAATTCATTGGGAGGAATAATAGGATATACGTATCCTCCTATTCATTTGATTCAATAGCTTACGTTTAAGTTTTAACAGCGAGTCCTACTGGTAGCGCCTCTGTTGTCACAAGAATCTTGGATCAATATTCTCAAGTGTCGGTTATGTGATGCTCCCCAGAAGCTTTCGCCCAGAGAGGGTCTTCTTTCAGTGGATGTTTTATTCTTTACGTTCCTCTCCGTCCATAATGGCATATAATACGGGTGAGGGGATTACGTTATGACTTCGAATTCCCCCCCACCGTGAGAGAACCATTGCAGTTCCTATATTTTTCTGTGAACTGACACAAGTACGATTGAATAATGCAGGTGAGGAGATTTCGTTATGACTTCGAATTCCCCCCCACCCCCCACCCACCCACCCCCCACACACACACTCAGACACTTCCTTATGTGTTATAAGCAATTACCGGGCAAGATGTAGTTCTCTTCCCGCAAGCTTTATTATTGTATTACATGCATTTTATGCATTTATGTAGTGTTCTGTGGCGACCTCATGGGCTCATCCACTTTTCAGCTGAATTAATGCCCTATTATTTTGGTTGATTTGTTATATACAAGCATTTATTTATAAATCATCACAATTAAATTGCTATTCTTGAGTACCTCGCAGGCTGCATATCCAGTTAACTGGTATTCAGATGATTACATGCTAATATACATGCGATCTCACATTATTATTATTAGGCTAACGCTTTATTGTATTCGGTGGACCTTGAAATAATAATTTATTTTGGGGGCGGTCCGTGTAGGAGCCTGTTAATCATACCTTTGTACATCTCTAGATCCAAGTTTCTATTTTGTTTGGTACTCATATTACACGTGCTTTTACGATCATAGATATCGGATTATTCACGTTGGAGAGTGTTGTTACTGTAATTTATTGTACAGTGGTCGCCTATGGATCATGTAGGAAGTGTGCTTTCTCTTCAGGAATCGTTCAGTGTGGCTGGATTAGATATGTGTATGTTATATTTTATATCACCGGTTTTCGACGTATCTGTGTACGTTGTCTGCGGTGTATGCTATTTACTGCGCAATATTAATTTCCAGGATCATTGCTATAGCCATAACTTCTGAAGTAACATTAAGCACCATTTATTAATCTTGAATTAATACCTGAGTGTGTGTTCGACGATTAATTATAATGTTGTTGGGTATCGCTCTTATTGTTTCCAGAGCTCTCCCCATTTTTTATTTTTGAAGGTTTCTTCAAAAAAGGGATGGGGGTGTGTTTTTACCCATAATCTGGCTTAAAATGTATGTATCTTTGAAGGATGCTGTTTTTATCCTTATTTATATCCTGCATACAGTTGAAATGTTATTGTAAGGCGAATGTTTGTGGGAGATTTTCTCTTATTCTCAGATACACCATCCAATTAATACCCAAGGACCCTTTCGATGAAAACTGACTTTCTAACGATAAAAGTGGTTCCACTGGAACAACATGGGGCCAAATCAAAATTCCGAAAACTTCAAGCACATCTAGTGATGTTACCTGAACACTTTAGCATAGTTTAAACATTTCAAATTAAATACCCTAGGAGCCTTCCGAAGAACACTGATTTTCCAATGATAAAAGTGCTTCCACTGGAACCACCTGGGGCCAAATCAATATTTCAAAACCTTCATGCACAACTCGAGATGTTACCTGAACACATTAGCATTGTTTAAGCGTTTCGAATTAAATACCCTAGGAGCCTTTCGATGAAAACTGATTTTCTAACAATAAAAGTGGTTCTACTGGAACCACCTGGGGCCAAATCAAAATTTTGAAACCTTCATGCACATCTACAGATGCTACCTGAACACATTAGCATAGTTTAAGCATTTAGTGATGCTACCTGAACACTTTAGCATAGTTTAAACATTTCAAATTAAATACCCTTGGAGCCTTTCGATGAAAACTGATTTTCTAACGATAAAAGTGGTTCCACTGGAACCAACTGGGGCCATATCAAAATTCCGAAAACTTCAAGCACATCTAGTGATGCTATCTGAACACTTTAGCACATTTTAAACATTTCAAATTAAATACCCTTGGAGCCTTTCGATGAAAACTGATTTTCTAACGATAAAAGTGGTTCCACTGGAAGCAACTGGGGCCAAATCAAAATTCCGAAAACTTCAAGCGCATCTAGTGATGTTACCTGAACACTTTAGCATAGTTTAAACATTTCAAATTAAATACCCTAGGAGCCTTTCGATGAAAACTGATTTTCTAAAGACAAAAGAGGTTCCACTGGAACCACCTTGGGCCCAAATCAAAATTCCAAAACCTTCATGCACATCCAGAGATGTTACCTGAATACATTAGCACAGTTTAAACATTTTGAATTAAATACCCTAGGAGCCTTTCGATGAAAACTGATTTTCTAACGATAGAAGTGGTTCCACTGGAACCACCTGGGGCCAAATAAAAATTTTGACACCTTCATGCACATCTACAGATGTTACCTGAACACATTAGCATAGTTTAAGCGTTTCAAATTAAATACCCTAGGAGCCTTTCGATAAAAACTGATTTTCTAATGATAAAAGGGGTTCCACTGGAACCACCTGGGGCCAAACCAAAATTCCAAAACCTTCATGCACATCTAGAGATGTTACCTGAACACCTTAGCATAGTTTTAATGTTTTGAATTAAATACCCTAGGAAACTTTCGATGAAAACTGATTTTCCAATGATAAAAGTGGTTCCACTGGAACCACCTGGGGTCAACTCAAAATTCCGAAACCTTCATGCACATCCAGAGATGTTACCTGAACACATTAGCATAGTTAAAATGTTTCGAATTAAATATCCTAAGAGCCTAACGATGAAAACTGATTTTCTAACAATAAAAGTGGTTCCACTGGAACCACCTGGGACCAAATCAAAATTCCGAAACCTTCATACACATTTAGTGATGCTACCTGAACACATTAGCATAGTTAAAATGTTTTGAATTAAATACCCTAAGAGCCTTTCGATGAAAACTGATTTTCTAACAATAAAAGTGTTTCCACTGGAACCACCTGGGGCCAAATCAAAATTCCGAAACCTTCCTGCACATCTAGAGATGCTACCTGGACACATTAGCATAGTTTAAACGGTTTGAATTAAGTATCCCAAGAGCCTTTCGATAAAAACTGATTTTCTAACAATAAAAGTGGTTCCACTGGAACCACCTGGGGCCAAATCAAAATTCCAAAACCTTCATGCACATCTCGAGTTGCTACCTGAACACATTAGCACAGTTTAAACGTTTTGAATTAAATACCCTAGAAGCCTTTCGATAAAAACTGATTTTCTAACAATAAAAGTGGTTCCACTGGAACCACCTGGGGCCAAATCAAAATTCCAAAACCTTCATGCACATCTAGAGATGTTACCTGAACACATTAACATAGTTTAAATGTTTCGAATTAAATACCCTGAGAGCCTTTCAATGAAAACTGATTTTCTAACGATATAAGTGGTTCCACTGGAACCAAATCAAAATTTCGAAACCTTCATGCGCATCTAGAGATGTTACCTGAATACATTACCATAGTTTAAGCATTTCGAATTAAATAACCTTGGAGTCTTTTGATGAAAACTGATTTTCAAACGATAAAAGTGGTTCCACTGGAACCACCGGGGCAAAATCAAAAGTCTGAAACCTTCATGCACATCTAGAGATGTGACCTGAACACATTAGCATAGTTTAAACATTTTGAATTAAAAACCCTAGGAGCCTTTCGATGAAAACTGATTTTCTAACAATAAATGTGGTTCCACTGGAACCACCTGGGTCCAAATCAAAATTTCGAAACCGTTATGCACATCCAGAGATGCTACCTGAACACATTAGAATAGTTTGAGCGTTTAGAATTAAATACCCTAGGAGCTTTTCAATGAAAACTGATTTTCTAATGATAAAAGTGGTTCCACTGGAACCACCGGGGACAATATCAAAATTTCGGAAACCTTCATGCGCATCTAGAGATGTTACCTGCACACATTAGCATAGTTTAAGCGTTTCGAATTAAATACCCTAGGAGCCTTTCGATGAAAACTGATTTTTTATCGATAAAAGTCGTTCCACTGGAACCACCTGGGGCCAAATCAAAATTCCGAAACCTCATGCACATCTAGAGTTGCTACCTGAACACATTAGCATAGTTTAAACGTTTCGAATTGAATACCCTAGGAGCCTTTCAGGGTGTGACGGAGATCACAACTTTTTCCCCACATTTTTGAAATGCGGCGATAAAAATGCAGGGAAATAGTCGCGATCTCCGTCCATCTGCATGTCACACCCTGAAAGGCTCCTAGGGTATTTAATTTGAAACATTTAAACTTTGCTAATGTGTTCAGGTAGCAACTCTAGATGTGCCTGAAGGTTTCGGAATTTTGATTTGGCCTCTGGTTGTTCCAGTGGAACCACTTATATCATTAGAAAATCAGTTTTCATCGAAAGGCTCCTAGGGTATTTAATTCGAAATACTTAAACTATGCTAATGTGTTCAGGTAACATCTCTAGATGTGCATGGAGGTTTCGAAATTTTGATTTGGCCCCAAGTGGGTCCAGTGGAACCACTTTTATCATTTGAAAATCATTTTTCATCAAAAGGCTCCTAGGGTATTTAAATCGAAATTTTTAAACTATGCTAAGGTGTTCAGGTAGCATCACTAGATGTGCATGAAGGTTTCAGAATTTTGATTTGGCCCCAAGTGGTTCCAGTGGAACCACTTTCATCGTTTGAAAATCAGTTTTCTTCGAAAGGCTCCTAGGGTATTTAATTTGAAACATTTAAACTATGCTAATGTGTTTAGGTAACATCTGTAGATGTGCATAAAGGTTTTCGGAATTTTGATTTGGAATCAGGTGGTTCCAGTGGAACCACTTTTATCGTCAGAAAATCAGTTTTCATCAAAAGGCTCCTAGGGTATTTAATTCGAAACGTTAAAACTATGCTAAGGTGTTCAGGTAACATCTCTAGATGTGCATGAAGGTTTCGGAGTTTTGATTTGGCCCCAGGTGGTTCCAGTGGAACCACTTTTATTGTTGGAAAATAAGTTTTCTTCGAAAGACTCCTAGGGTATTTAATTTGAAATGTTTAAACTATGCTAATGTGTTCAGGTAACATCTTTAGATGTGCATAAAGGTTTCAGAATTTTGATTGGCCCCAGGTGGTTCCAGTGGAACCACTTTTGTTGTTAGGAAATCAGTTTTCATCCAAAGGCTCCTAGGGTATTTAATTCGAAATGTTTAAACTATGCTAATGTGTTCAGGTAACATCTTTAGATGTGCATAAAGGTCTCAGAATTTTGATTTGGCCCCAGGTGGGTCCAGTGGAACCGCTTTCATCGTTAGGAAATCAGTTTTCATCGTAGGGCTCCTAGGGTATTTAATTCGAAATGTTTAAACTATGCTAATGTGTTCAAGCAGCAACTCTAGATGTGCATGAAGGTTTCGGAATTTTGATTTGGCCCCAGGTGGTTCCAGTGGAACCACTTTTATCGTTAGGAAATCAGTTTTCATCGAAAGGCTCCTTGGGTATTTAATTTGAAACTTTTAAACTATGCTAAGGTGTTCAGGTAGCATCACTAGATGTGCACGACGAAGGTTTCGGAATTTTGATTTGGGCCCAAGTGGACCCACTTTTATCGTTAGGAAATCAGTTTTCATCGAAAGGCTCCTAGGGTATTTGTTTCGAAATGTTAAAACTATGCTAACGTGTTCAGGTAGCATCACTAGATGTGCATGAAGGTTTCCGAATTTTGATTTGGGCCCAGGTGGTGAACCACTTTTATTGGTGAAAAATCAGTTTTCATCAAAAGACTCCTAGGGTATTTAATTCGAAACTTTTAAACTATGCTAAGATGTTCAAGTAGCATCACTGGATGTGTGTGAAGGTTTCAGAATCTTGATTTGGCCCCAGGTGGTTCCATTGGACTCACATTTATAGTTAGAAATTCAGTTTTCATCGAAAGGCTCCTAGTGTATTTAATTCAAAACCTTTAAACTATACTAATGTGTTCAGGTAATATCTCTGGATGTGCATAAAGGTTTCGGAATTTTTGATTTGGCCCCAGGTGGTTCCAGTGGAACCACTTTTATCGTTGAAAATCAGTTTTCATCGAAAGGCTCCTAGGGTATTTAATTCGAAATGTATAAACTATGCTAATGTGTTCAGGTAACATCTCTAGATGTGCATGAAGGTTTCGGAATTTTGATTTGGCTCCAGGTGGTTCCAGTGGAACCACTTTTATCGTTAGAAGATCAGTTTTCCTCGAAAGGCTCCTAGGGTGTTTCATTCAAAACTTTTAAACTATGCTAAGGTGTTCAGGTAGCATCTCTAGATGTGCATGAAGGTTTCAGAATTTTGATTCGTCCCCCCAGGTGGTTCCAATGGAACCATTATATCGTTAGAAAATCAGTTTTCAATGAAAGGCTCCTGGGGTATTTAATTTGAAACATTTAAACTATGCTAAGATGTTCAGTTTGCATCTCTAGATGCGCATGAAGGTTTCGGAATTTTGATTTGGCCCCAGGTGGTTCCAGTGGAACCACTTTTATCATTAGAAAATCAGTTTTCATCGAAAGGCTCCTAGGGTATTTAATTCAAATCTTTAAAGTATCCTAATGTGTTCAGGTAACATTTCTAGATGTGCATGAAGGTTTCAGAATTTTAATTTTGCCCCAAGTGGTTCCAGTGGAACCACTTTTATCGTTAGAAAATCAGTTTTCATCGAAAGCCTCCTAGGATATTTAATTCGACACTTTTAAACTATGCTAGGGTGTTCAGGTAGCATCACTAGATGTACATGAAGGTTTCGAAATTTTTATTTGGCCCCATGTGGCCCGTGGAACCACTTTTATCGTTAGAAAATTAGTTTTCATCGAAAGGCTCTTTGGGTATTTAATTTGAAATGTTAAAACTATGCTAAGGTGTTGCTAAGGAAATGCGGGGATACACCATTGTGTGCTTTGCACACAAATAACTCGATCTAGTTTATTTTTGTAATTATTTCTTTGCCATCAAAAGTTTATATTCTAAGTTTGTTTTATGTTTTAAGCCTTATAATCTACAGAATAGCATGGGTAGTGGTGTTTTTTGTCCCTTGATGCAACAAGGCTTTGCAATGCTTTGGCATTGCATTGCAAAGCCTTGTTGCACTCAAGGATCAAATTTATCAATTTTATTAACTTGGGTAAAATATCAGACATAAATCATTTAATATTTATTTTTTTAAGTTTGAATTGGTTATAAAAAGTGAGCATGCGGCAGCCAAAATGATGTGAGGGCCTGAGAAACAGATTCTTAACTTTCTTAGGCTTTATTCACTTTCATACTTATTTATTCGATCTGTGATCACAAAAACAGACAGAGAATTTGGAATGGATCATGATACATTCAAACTTGTCTTTCCGCTTCTCTCACCACAGCACCGGTCATATAGTATGATTCTGAAATGCTATTTTTGATTGTATTTCTTGATTCGGTCTTGATTTCACAATCTTTTGTAGAGGTGGAACTCCTGACTTTGTTGATGCAGGGGGGGATGGTGGGTGGGGGGTCTTCATATCATAGCAGTTCTCATCAACGCATGCCTCAATTAACCATATGCCTCACAACTTAAAATAAAAGGCCTCTAAAGGATAGTGATAATGGAATGGTTAAGTATCATCGATTTTATCTTGGCAACGGAATCACAAACAGCTTGCTTTTTTTAATGAAAGTAATGAAGTACCTTGCATAGGGCTTGTATCCTACAACACATTTTGGACACACTATTTTAAGGCAAGATGCTATTATGACGTCAGTGTGTGGAAACAAACAGCCAATCACTTTGATGCACAAGTATAAAATACATGGAATCTCTTGGGTTATCCCAAGGTAAATATCCGAGTTGTAAATCCAAGGAATGCCTTTGGTCGAAATGTCCAATGTGACCAACTACGCATACTTACAGGAAAATATGTGTCTTTTCCCTTCGACTTGTTTTTCAAATTTTATGAAACCAGTATTTAATAATCACCCTTGTTATAATGGTGATTTATAAGATAAATCGCTTGGAACAGTCTAAAAAGAAAAGAAACATTCCTACATGTAGGTCTGTGAGGTCCGACAGGGCAGTAAAATAGTAAATGAAAGTGTCAAAGACACTGCAGCTCAACTTGTCCAAGAGGTGACTGAACTAAATAGAAAGATCCAGTAATGCCAAGTCATTCACTGAAGTTTTTACAGAAAAGACATCACACCAAAGTTACATATGAAATCTGAAAGAACTGCGTGAGGATGGGGCCTGTTGTGTGAACTAATGGATTTGTTGACCATTTATGTGTGAAATCCAAGATGGCTGGACATCACACCAAAGCTACATATGAAATTTCGAAAAAGATGGGGTGTGGGATGTGGCCTGTAGGGTATGCTAATGGGATTGTTGACAATTGATATGCCAAATCCAAGACGGCCACTGGCGGCCATGTTTTTCAACAAATTTTAGAAGAATTTGATAGCTCCCATCTGTACATCACACCAAAACTACACATGAAATTTGAAAAAGATAGGATTTCAAACCATGGATTCACCACTGGTGGGATCTGCCTTGTTCTGTCAGTGAGATTTGGGGCCTTGTCAAGATGCAAAAATTTACATAAAACATTACATTTTAGCAAAAATTAACATTTCCTTATTTTTTAAGGAGTCGCTAAGTTCCCACCTTGGTTTGGGTGAATTTGATTGTTGTGCTTATTTCGATAATTATCACATTGCTTCAAAATAGTCTACCCTGGTTTCTTAATGGTTCCTGCTTCAAATGACAAGTGAAATAAAAGGAACACAAATAATATTTCTTGTAAATAAGTCGTGACATACGAATCACTTTTATTGGTAACTCACTCACAATATATCTTCTAAGTTCGACTGCAGAGGTTCATTTTTTACTTTGGTTTTGCCCAAACATATATAATTGGGCAAAGTGAGTGGTGCCAAGGCAAAGATAGCACCAACTTCTCTTCGCCCTCTTGGCTGAACCCTGTGTTGATTTCATCTCAGTCAAGACAGATTGATGTTTTTGAAGGGAGACGGCTGCAAAATGGGATTCAAAAGTTTGCAGTATTGCATCTTGGGATTTGTTGTGTACATAAAATACACATGGGAGAACACGTGTTGATAACAACCACTGCATACTGAGAATGCAGCGCTGACAGTTGACAGTTTATACGAGACAAACCTGCAGTAATGCGCGATTCTTGAACTGGTAGAGTGCTAAATTATTTTTGGTTATCAAAATGTTTTCATAACTCTTTGCCTTGTTACAATTTATGGGAGAGTACCTCTTGGCACTCTCCCATAAAATGTAACAAGTCAAATCCATATAGACTAAGTAATTTCACTTCAAAGATAATATGATGCACATCCACAGAATATGACGCCTTAAAGCTGGACACATGCTTTTCATCTCAAAGCCCAAATAAGGGCTTCCAGCACTCTACCAGTTAAAGTAAGTTTAAATACATGTAGTATACAAAAAATTCGCGATAAGTTTAAAAAACGTTCAATAGTTACCTATCATCCATTTAACAGGATATGTTCTATTTTAATTTAACCATTTTATTGTTAAAAAAAACAGAATTGCCAATACACAGCTTTTTTATTGTTAAAAAAAACAGAATTGCCAATACACAGCTTTATCTCTGATCATGTGAAACTTTCAGAGAACGTGCCAGAAATCGACTAACATAATTTTCCCGTCATTTTTCCCATGTGAACTTTGAGGTTTCAGAACTCAATAAATTTTATGTTTACATCCAATCTAATTTACTACGCACCGTATGCAGGTGATTTGGGGTCAAAGATAATTTATATTACTTTTACACCATATATTGTCAGTAACTTTCAATACCTATTTGGTTGAATATGAGTGAGTCTGAGGTTGTGCTCGGTTCATTAAATTTACTTAACGATTCTTTAACCGCATGTGTGGATTCTTCTGTAAGACTCTTTTAATTTTTCATATTCCTTCCGGTGGTGGTTCTGTAGATATCGTTTAAGATATAAGAAATTTTCTACAACTATTTTTGGGGGATTTGTTGTCAGTCCTCTTGAAGTAGGCATAAACGGCACAACATTTACCTTTGTCTGACATTTTAGCCTTTGGTGTGCGGAACACATGTGATTGAGAGGTCATAAACTTACCAATCCTGGGAAATATGTTGAAATCGAAAGTCTCAGTTTTTTGTTAACCCTTTATCTAACGAATCACCCGCATCTGCCCACGTAATATGCAAATTGAGCAGTTGAAAAAATTAAATTTTTCAAAATATTTCAACAAAACCATATCATGTGACCCCTCATTGGAACGAGCTCAATGAGGGGTCACATGATATGGTTTTGTTGAAATGTTTTGAAAAATTTTAAAAAATGATATTTAAATTAATAAATTTTGATATCGTCTGCGTTGGGTAAAGGGTTAAGGAGGCAGTTCAGTTTCTGTTTTGAAAATAATGAAAGTGTCAATGACACTGTAGCTCAACTTGTTTAAGACATGTACATGTATAGTATGTGACACAGCAAGGACAAACATCTAGGTAATGCCCTGATAACAAAGGTACATGTAAAGTATTGTAGCGGTCTGTACATAAATGCTGACCGTCGCCTGTAACAAATATATAGGTAAAGTATTGTAAAAGTGGGGTGACAGTTAGATGCTAAACTAGAAAAGAAATCTTTGAGTCCCAGAGTGGGTCTGACTGAACCCCAAAAATATTTGTTCTCATAGCACAGTGATAACAAAGGCACCCAAAAACACTCGTTCCTGTCACAAGGTGATAACAAAGGTACCCCAAGAAGTTTTGTGAAGATCAGTTCATAAATACAGACTCTAGCCCAAGCCGTATTGACATGTGCACTTACTGTGTATAAGTAGCACTGAACAAATCAAAGTTCATTTAATTTGCATAATTTCTGCAATAGAAAAAAACCTGTATTATATGTGATGTATTCCATGTTACTAAACATTTCAACAAAAATTTATTCAAATCAGAACTTTCATACAGAAGTTCTGTACAAAAAACTGATTGCACTAATTTTGGTACAAAAAGGCTGCTGGCGGCCATCTTGAATTTTGGATCGCACCTAAAAACACTCGTCCTCGTCCCACGGTGATAACAAAGGTACCCAAGAAGTTTTGTAAAGATCGGTTCATAAATACAGCCTCTAGCCTGAGCCGTATAGAAGTTGTGTACAAAAAAACTGATTGGACCTAATTTCGGTACAAAATGTCCACTGGCAGCCATTTTGAATTTTGGACCACACCCAGGCACTTGTTCTCATCCCAAGGTGATAACAAAGATACCCAAGAAGTTTTGTGAAGATCGGTTCATAAATACAGACTCTAGCCCAAGTCATATTGACACATGCACTTACTGTGAATAAGTAGTACTGAATAAATCAAAGTTCATCTAATTTGCATAATTTCTGCTCAAGAAAAAAACCCGTATTATATGTGATGTATTCCATGTTACTAAACATTCATACAGAAATTTATTCAAATCAGAACTTTCATACAGAAGTTCTGTACAAAAAACTGATTGCACTAATTTTGTTCCAAAATGGCTGCTGGCGCCCATCTTGAATTTTGGACTGAACCCAAAAACACTCTATCTCGTCCCATGGTGATAACAAATGTTATAGCCCCCATATTATACTGAGATTGCTATATCCTTAATTGATAATACTATGAGATTGATATTTTTCTGCATATTCTGACTGGTCTGACTCATTTGCACTGAGTGACCTTTGTTTACATCTTTGTTAGACTAATATATTGTACATATAGCTGTTGATTGTTTAAGTATGTCAAGGACCTTGTTTGCTTGAATTATGAAAGAATCATCTAGAAACTGATAGAACTTTGTAGACATTTCATCTTCTAGGACATTCTATCTGGTTACTATATAAAGGTTTGTCAACAGAATTCAAAAGCTCATTTTTAGAAAGCCATTTCAGAAAGACTCACTTAAGTTGTTTCCATTGAAGATTATTATTGTTTCAGAACAGTGCATTTATTATAGAAGCAGTGCTTCTTTGTGAATTTGGAAAGTGTTTCCAAAAGAGAATTTTGAAGAGAATTTATTCGTCTTGGAAAAGAGAATCTATTTGTCTTGGAAAAGAGAATTTATACTTTCTGTGAAACAGAATATTATTTTGTGAAAAACCAGGATTCTACTGGATTATTTGGAAATTACCTGTGGCGCCAATACTTCTTGGATTTTTACTCCATTTGAATTTTGCAGAGCATTTTATTATATTTTATTGGAGACTGCTGAAATTTCTAAGTGAAAATTTTATTACAAATCTACGGGATACTGTTTCTGAAGAGACATTCTTGGATTTAATGCTACCAGCTGGTAACTTTCTTCACAATTCTGGATTCTATTAAACTGTACTTTGGACTGATTTAATAATTGATAAGTACCACTGTTTTTATTTTCTGTAAACCAATTAGTGTAAAAGATCTTTGTATCATTTGTTTTATATTAATTTTTTTTAAATTAAATTTCAGAATAGTTAAATTCATAGTTTGTGTTGCTGATTCTCAGATTTCTTTCTGTTACCAATATCATTAATATTTCCACACTGTAACACAAAGGTACCCAAGAAGTTTTGTAAAGATCGGTTCATAAATACAGCCTCTAGCCTGAGCTGTATAGAAGTTGGGAACAAAAAACTGATTGGACCTAATTACTGTACAAAATGGCCACTGGCAGCATCTCGAATTTTGGACCGAACCCAGAAACACTCATTCTTGTCCCAAGGTGATAACAAAGGTACCCAAGAAGTTTCGTGAAGATCGGTTCATAAATACAGACTCTAGCCCGAGCCATATTGACATGTGCACTTACTGTGTATAAGTAGCACTGAATAAATCAAAGTTCATCTAATTTGCATAATTTTTGCACAAGAAAAAAACCTGTATTATATGGGATGTATTCATACAAAATTTATTCAAATCAGAACTTTCATACAGAAGTTCTGTACAAAAAACTGATTGCACTAACTAAAGTACAAAATGGCTGCAGGTGGCCATCTTGAATTTCGGACCACACCCAAAACCACTCGTTCTCGTCCCACGGTGATAACAAAGGTACCCAAGAAGTTTTGTAAAGATCGGTTCATAAATACAGCCTCTAGCCGAGCCATATTGGCATTTGCAGTTACAGTGCTGAAAGTAACATTAAATAGATCAAAGTTAGTCTAATTGGCATAATTTATGCACAAGAAAAAAAACCTGTACTATATGTGTCCCATGGTACTAAACATTCATACAAAAAATTATTGAAATCAGTGCTTTCAAATGGAAGTTCTGCACAAAAATCTGATTGGTCCAAATTTTGTACAAAATGGCTGCCAGTGGCCATCTTGAATTTCAGATCGGACCCCAAAACTCTCGTTCTCGTCCCACGGTGATAACAAAGGTACCCAAGAAGTTTCGTAAAGATCGTTTCATAAATACGGCCTCTAGCCCGGGCCGTATTGGCATTTGCACTTACAGTGCTGAAAGTAACACTAAATAAATCAAAGTTAGTCTAATTTGCATAATATTTTACGCACAAGAAAAAAACCTGTATTATATGTGATGTATCCCATGGTACTAAACATTCATACATAAAATTATTCAAATCTGAGCTTTCATATGGAAGTTCTGCGCAAAAATCTGATTGCACCTAATTTTGTACAAAATGGCTGCCAGCGGTCGTGATGAATTTTGGACCGGACTCAAAAACTCTTGTTCTCGTCTCACGGTGATAACAAAGGTACCCAAGAAGTTTCGCGAAGATCAGTTCATAAATGCGGCTTCTAGCCTGAGTTGTGTGCGGCACGGCGGACAGACGGCGGATGACTGGCCATGGCAATACCTCAAATTTGGCTTCGCCAAAGTTGAGCTAAAAACGAACAGAACTGAAGAACCAATAAACCACCCAGCCCTAGGGTTGATGTGGCCCTAAAAGTTAACATATGTCAACCAAAGTTACCAAGTTACAGCAAAATCATTCCAAAACAAGCCATCCTACCAAGTTACAGTGAAATCTTTTCATAAATATAACCCGTAGACTTTACTAAAGGAATTTATGTCACGTGACAGTTCGGCGGTCAAGGCTGACCGATCATGACCAAAATAGGAGTGTCTCATCTAGATATCATATCAAGTTATCTTACCAAATTACAATGAAATACCTTCATAAAAACAACCGGTAAACAGTGCTAAAGGAATCTAGGTCAAGTGACCAGGCGGCGGTAATGGCTGACCGATCATGATCAAAATACAACAGTCTCATCTAGACATCATACCAAGTTATCCTTCCAAGTTACAATGAAATTGCTTCATAAATATGAACTGTAGACTGCGCTAAACAAATCTAGGTCACATGCCTGTGCAGCTGTCACGGCTGATTGATCACAGCCAAAATAGAATGTTCTCATCTAGACAGTATACCGAGTCATCCTACAAATTTGCAATGAAATCCCTTTATAAATTTAAACAAGCTGTAGACTGTGCTAAAGGAATCTAGGTACGGTTGACTGAACCTGACAAAAAAGGACGTTCTTATCTAGACATTATACAGAATCATCCTATGAGGTAGCCGAGGTTACTATAAAGTCTCATCATAAATACAACCTATAGACTGTGCTAAAGGTTTTCGGGCCTGCATAGCCATCATGGTTGATCGATCATGACCAAAAAAGGGTTTGTTCCCATCTAGACATGAGATGGAGTCATCCTACCAAGTTTCAATGAAATCCCTTCATAAATAAGACCTGTAGAATACGCTAAAGTTTTGGGGGTTTTGGGCTCTCGCAGCCGTCAAGGTTGACCAATCACTACCAAAGGGGAACGTTCTCATCTAAACATTATACAGAGTCTGTTTGTTTGTTTGTTTGTTTGTTGGTGGTTAACGTCACATATTTATGCACCATGGCTAATCGTGACACAACATGGAGATGAAGTCAAGTTTAGTCAATCGTTGATCTACATGTTGCCCATTTTAGAGGACTTTCACCCCAAGCATTGGTGACTGGGTCCTATTTTACTAGTAAAGCGGAACTGGTTTACCACAGTAAACAAGTGCTGCTTACTTCCCGGGGTTCCCACGGGGAGTTATACAGAGTCACCCTACCAAGTTACAATGAAATTCCTTCACAAATACAACCTGTAGACTGTGCTAAAGGTTTTGAGGTTTCAGGCTCCTGCAGCCATCATGGTTGACCGATCGCGATCAAAAAGGGAAGTTCTCATCTAGACATTATACAATGTCATCCTATCAAGTTACAATGAAGTCCCTTCATAAATACAACCTGTGGAGTGTGCTAAAGGTTTTCAGGTTTTGGGCTCCCACAGCCATCACGGTTGACATACTACAACCAAAAGGGGATGTTCTCATCTAGACATTATATGGAGTCATCCTACCAAGTTACAATGAAATACCTTTACAAATACGACCTGTAGACTGTGCTAAGGGTTTTCTCGTATGGACTGACAGACAGATGCACAGATGGACGGACGCAATCCAGTATACCCCCCCCCCCCCTTCCATTTTCTTCGAAAGTTTTCAACAATTTCTAAGTCAAAAGGTATGGTAAATTGTTTGGTGTTTGGAAGTTTTATGCAATGAAGCAGAAGCCGTTGTCATAGGCAAACTGCATGCCATATTTCACTGAAATCCGATAACCCCAATCCAGTATGCACCCTGCCCCCTCCGATTTTCTTCGAAAGTTTTCAACAATTTCTAAGTCAAAAGGTATGGTAAATTGTTTGGTGTTTGGAAGTTTTATGCAATGAAGCAGAAGCCGTTGTCATAGGCAAACTGCATGCCATATTTCACTGAAATCCGATAACCCCAATCCAGTATGCACTCTGCCCCCTCAGATTTTCTTCAAAAGTTTTCAACAATTTCTAAGTCAAAAGGTGTGGTAAATTGTTTGTGTTTGGAAGTTTTATGGAATGAGGCAGAAGCCTTTGTCATAGGCAAACTGCATGCCATATTTCACCATAATCTGATAATCCATACCTGAGATACAGGCTGAACAGACAAATAATGCCTATTTCCTACAATTTCTAAGTCAAAAAAGGGGGATAACTCTAAAAAGGAGAATGTGAGAAATACCGTTGAATCCTTTTTTGAAAGCCTATACCATAAGCAGTGTTCATGGCAAAATTTCATTGCAATAGAACATTCGATACCCGAGATACAGGCTGAACAGACAAAATTTGGCTTGGACAGACACAATTTCTTAGTGAACAATTAATAAAAAAAAAAAAATAATAAAAAAAAAAATAACTAGTGTGGGCATACCTATGACCAACAAATATTATAAAAAATAATAATTTACTTAAGTTATGAATACTTTCGGACGGACCCCAATCCAGTATGCACCCCGCCCCCTCCCATTTTCTTCGAAAGTTTTCAACAATTTCTAAGTCAAAAGGTTTGGTAAATTGTTTTGTGTTTGGAAGTTTTATGCAATGAGGCAGAAGCCTTTGTCATAGGCAAACTGCATGCCATATTTCACCAAAACAAACTTGAATCTCACCCCCCTAAGCATGCTACATACCCAATATCAAAAAATTCTGCCTGCTGGATCTTGAGAAGAAGATTTTTAAAGAAATTTGCCTGAAATGCACTAAGTTCAAATTGGGCTCCTAGACTGAGCCCAAATATGAACCCAGGGGGCTGATTTGAACAAACTTGAATCAGATCCACCCGACAATGCTGCATACCAAATATCGAAAGAATCTGCCTGCTAGATCTGGAGAAGATTTTTTAAGAAATTTGCCTGAAACGCACTTAGTTCAAATTTGGGCTCCTATACTGAGCCCAATTCTGAACCCAGGGGGCCGATTTGAACAAACTTGAATCCGATCCACCCCACAATGTTGCATACCAAATATCAAAAGATTCTGCCTGCTGGATCTTGAGAAGAAGATTTTTTAAGAAATTTGCCTGAAATGCACTAAGTTCGAATTCGGGCTTCTATACTGAGCCCAAATATGAATCCAGCGGGCCGATTTGAACAAACTTGAATCAGATCCACCCCACAATGTTGCATACCAAATATCAAAAGATTCTGCCTGTTGGATCTGGAGAAGAAGATTTTTTAAGAAATTTGCCTGAAATGCACTAAGTTCGAATTCGGGCTTCTATACTGAGCCCAAATGTGAATCCAGGGGGCCGATTTGAACCAACTTGAATCAGATCTACCCCACAATGTTGCATACCAAATATCAAAAGATTCTGCCAGCTGGATCTTCTTCTTTTTTAAGAAATTTGCCTGAAATGCACTAAGTTCGAATTCGGGCTTCTATAGTGAGCCCAAATATGAATCCAGGGGGCCGATTTGAACAAACCTGAATCAGACCCATACCAAGATGCTGCATACCAAGTATCAAAAGATTCTGCCCACTGGTTCTGGAGAAGAAGATTTTTAAATAATTTTTCTATAATTCATATGGTACTATCAGAGTTATGCCCCATACAGAGCCCCCAAGGAACGTGGCCATTTCATTTGAACAAACCTGAATTGCCATATAGTAATGAACATCCACATGAAGTTTTGTGAAAATCGGACCAGTGGTTTCAGAGGAGAAGTCGTTTGAAAAAAGTTCACGATGACGGACGACGGACACCGGACGACGGACGACAGACGATGACGGACGACAGACGGCAAGTGATAAGTTGAACTTCCTTCGGTGAGCTAAAAAAAAAAAATAATAAAAAAAAAAAATAACTAGTGTGGGCATACCTATGACCAACAAATATTATAAACAAGAGGCCCCACGGGGCCTAAAGCGCTCATCTTGTACAGAACACAATTTAAACAGAGTCCAAGAATGAGTCTACATTAAGCAAGCCATCTCCATAGGCTACACTGTCAATCCTTGAGTCCCTCAGGAGTGACAAAAATAATCTGGGCATCATGCCTTTTCTTCAGTCGATCATAAGTAAAATGTAGAGCTCCCCTATGAAGCCCCTTGATACAACCTATGTGGATTAATCTTAGTACCTCTAGAGGGTACTGAATACAAAATTTTGAATTCTTCAGCAAAATGGCCAATTCCGGCTCCCATAGAGAGCCTGTAAAGAAATTTCTTCGAATTGCACTAAGTTCAAATTTGGGCTACCATAGCGAGCCCAAATATTAACATATGGATCCGATTTGAACAAACTTGAATCTGACCCCCCAAGAGATGTTGTATACCAAATGTGAAAGCATTCTGACAAGTGAATCTGTAGAAGAAGATTTTTGAAGAAATTCCCTCATATTGTACTAAGTTAAATTTCATGTTCCCATATGGAGCCCAAATATTAACCTAGGCACTCGAATTGAACAACCTGGAATCTGACCCCCCTAGAGATGTTGTATACCAAATATAAAAGCATTCCGACTGGTCGATCTGAAGAAGAAGATTTTTAAAGAAATTTCCTCATATTGCACTAAGTAAAAATTTGGACTACCATAGTGAGCCCAAATATATACCTAGGGATCTGATTTGAACAAACTTGAATCTGACCCCCATAGAGATGTTGCATACCAAATATCAAAGCATTCTGACTGATGGATCTGAAGAAGAAGATTTTTTTAAATTACCCTCCATATTGAACAAAGATAAAATATGGGCTTCCGTAGGAAGCCCAAATATTAACCTAGGGACTTGGTTTGAAAAATCTAGAATCTGACCCTCATAACAGTGATGTATACCAAATATTAAAAGATTCTGACTGGTGGTTCTGAAGAAGAAGATTTTTAAAGAATATTCCCCATATTACCCTATGTTAAAACTTCGGGCTCTGTAGAGAGCCCAAATATGAACCAATGAGCTTTATTTCAACAAACTTTTATCTGACCCCCCTATGAATGCTGTATACCAAATATCAAAAGATTCTGATGATTGGTTCTGGAGAAAAGATTTTTTTTAATTTTTGCAAATATGCTGACTCAGCATTTTTTCGATGCCCATTACAGAACACCCTAACATAACCGATGGCAATTTTTTTTTACCATTCAATTCTACTGGTCATAAGGATACTTCATACCAAATAAAAGCTCTCTGTTCCGTGGGGTTTGGGAAATATGGGCGTTTGAAAATATTTCTATTTTTAGCTCCCAGGGTTCCCATGGGGATGCGGGAATTTTTTTTTTTTTGCATGGGTCAAGTACTTATGACCCAATACTACCACAAACCAAATTTGGTTCATACCGGACCATCGGTTCAGAAAATAGAAATTTTGGGCGGGGCCAAAAATCTTACCCCTCCTATTACAAAGCCAAATATTACTTCACGAACTTCGTTTGAACAAACTTGATTCTACACCTCATATGGAAGCTCCATAGCAAATATCAAGTCATTGTTCACACTGGTTCTTGAGAAGAAGATTTTTAAAATATTTTGGAGCATTTTCCCCCACTCCCTCCCTATGGGGTTGGGCATGCTGAGTTGAACAAAAATTAAATGCCCCTTTGGGACCATCACTCACACAAACTTTCACTTGAATTGGCCCAGTGGCTTTGGAGGAGAAGACCAAAACATGGTGTTGACGGACGACGGACGAGAGACGACGGATGCCGGACGACGGACGGAGAGCGATGAGATTAGCTCAGCTTGACTTTGTCAAGATGAGCTAAAAATAATAATTTACTTAAGTTATGAATACTTTTGGACGGACTCACACACGGACGCACAGACGGACAGATGGATGGACGGACAGATGGATGGACAGATGCACGGACACACGGACACATGTAATCCGGTATACACCCATTTTCTTCGAAAGTGGGGGTATAATGATCACGACCAAAAGGGGGATGTTCTCATCTAGGCATTATCTGGAGTCATCCTACCAAGTTACAATGTAATCCCTTCATAACTACAATCTAAAGCCTGTGGTAAAGGTTTCTGGGCTTAGGGCCCCTGCAGCCGTGACAGTTGACCAATCATGACCAAAAGGGGACATTCTCATTTGACATTATATGGAGTCATCTTACCAAGGTACAATCAAGTCCCTCCATAAATACGACCTGTAGACTGTGCCAAAGGTTTTCGGGTTTTGGGCTCGGGCAGCCATCGCAGCTGAATGATCGCGACCAAAAGAGGACATTCTCATCTAGACATTATATGGAGTCAACCTACCAAGTTACAATGAAATCCCTCAATAAATACGACCTGTAGACTGTGCTAAAGGTTTTCAGGTTTTGGGCTCCGGCTGTCGTCACGGTTGACGGATCGCGACCAAATGGGGAAGTTCTCATCTAGATATCATACGGAGCCATAACCCAGTTACAATTAAATCCTTTCATATTAAATAACCTGCGTACTGTGCTAAAAGTTTTTGTTTTGGGTTTCGGGCTTGGGCAGCCACCACGGTTGACAGATCATGACCAAAAGGGGTCGTTCTCATCTACATATTATACAGAGGCAACCTACCAAGTTACAATGAAATCCCTTCATAAATACGACCTGTAGACTGTGCTAAAGGTTTTCGGGTTTTGAGCTCGGGCAGCCATCACTATCCACAAAGAAAATAACTCTCAATTTGCTCAGGAGTAGAGTTGTGTGGTTTTCAAATTTTAACAAGTTGCATGATGAAATGCCAAAATACTTGATTTTATTTTTTAACTTCTGGTTTTCAAAATGACAGAAATCAATTTAGTAAATGCATATGTAGAATCATTTTGTGCTGTATTCAGTGGGATAAGTCAATTTGAATATATTTCCTTCTGATGTTGCAAATTTTTTTTTATTGAATTTACACATACATGAACATGTACACTGGAAGTCTGGTATATAAATATATCACCAGAGACACATACAAATATGTCAGATTCCTTTGTCGAAAGTATGATTTTGGTTTTTATAACACCAACCGTTTTAATTTTGTTTTATGGGGGAAAATACTTATTTACTTATTTGGTGTTTAAGGTCACATATTTCTACACAATGACTAATCATGACCACAACATGGGGATAAAGTCAAGATAAATAAATTGTTTATACCCATTATACAGGACTTCCACCCCAAGCATTGGTGACTGGGTCCTATTTTATCAGTAAACCGGAGCTTGTTTACCAGAGTGAAGTTGAACAAGCACTGTTTCACTTCCCGAGGTTCCCATGGGGGTTTTGATGGAAGAAAATTAAACTGACTTACAAAACCAATCAATTGCACAGCCCTGCAGAGGAGCATTAGATGTGCAAATAATGTTTCCACGTCTGGAAATGAACAAAATTGACAGGAGCAGTTATAAGCTCCTGTGATTTCAGAGATTGGAGTAAATTGCACCCATAAAATGTTAGTACATGAATTTTGAGGGAATATTGTCACTAAATACCAGAAACTTTGAAGGTATAAGGCCATGCTGAACATAGACAGTAACTTCCCATTGGCCACAGGGTGCAGCTTTCTACGAACAAAACACATTTTTATGCTCTTGCAGTATATTAAAGTTCCACAATATTTTTCAAGAGCATCTTTTAGCTCCCATAAAATAGAAAAACAGGTGCTGACAGGAGCAATTGCAGTCACACCCGTCTCATTTCCAGGACTGTGTTTCAGCAAGTTCCAGGAATCCAGGTTCAACCTTCAGATTCACTGGATGAAATTATTCTGCTTGCACCTCTTGCAGAATTAAAATTATTATATGGGTGGAAACTTCTCTTCATGGGTGTTCTTGTTGTAATCCACTCTTCATATGATGTTGTTTCCAAACAGACATATTTCTGACAAGTATCTTCAAATTGTTGCATAAACACAAGGGTCGGACAAGAGAATATTTTGCCAAAGAAATAAACCGGTTGATGAACAGGTAGAGATGGATATGCCCAACATGGTTCTGAAACTTTCTCAATATACTGTCAATATGAGGCAACAACATACTGAAATCTATCAAACTGGTGAGCATATTATGTCATGCTTGATATTTTCAGTGGAAACATTGAATAAGGGGCAATAACTCTTTACTCTTAATTTCAACAAAACTCAAACTTTCATTTTTTGACACTATATGGCAGAACCAAGTCAGTTTATATCAAACTCATCAAAGGCATTGTTAAGAAAGTCCCAAATACCAAATATTGACCAAATCCAATGATATTTGTTCAAGCTGATGTGCTAACAAGAAAGGTGATGCCCACCTGCTTTCCTGTCTGTCTACCCACCCACACATTGATTTCATCAAACTTTTTTTTTAAAAACTCAACCAAAGATTCCAATTGGAGATTCTGCAGATGATTTTTAAAAATGTTTGGGGGGTACAGTAAAACTTGTTTTGAGTGACCACAGTCTTGAGAGACCAACTGACTTGCAAGCAAGCCTGAAAATAAGCAGACTGTCATCTTCAAAATGAGGTCCCCAGAGTGTGAATTTGGTGATGCTACCCTGCATAGCAGGGTAGCATCACAAAATTTACCCTATGTGAACCTCAGTCTGAATCAAGGTCTCAAGCCAGAACAGAAAGATGTACCTTGAGGATAAACTGGCCCACTGTATGGGATAGCATCAGCAAATTCACCCTCTGGGGACCTCGTTTTGCAAATGACAGGTTGCTTATATTCAGGCTTGCTTGCAAGACCATGGTGACCTTGTTCTGTTTGTTGTTTTACTACATAATGGACATGTCATGAGAGACCACCTATTTTGAGAGACCACCTTTGGCTGGCAAAAAGGGTGGTCTCTCAAAACAGGTTCTACTGTACTAACAGAGCTATGTCCCAGGGGTGCTCCTCATGGGCAGGGCAATTTTACTTGAACAATTAAACTTTAACTGGCATATATGATAAGGAACATGCATATCACATGTGGTTAAAAATTGGTCCAGTATAGTTCTTGAGGAGAAATCAATAACGTAAAGTTCATGTCGGAGATGGAAGAAAGGACGGAAAATGATCAGCATAGCTTCTCTTAGGCTTTGCTCAGGTGAGCTAAAAATGGCTTGCCTAAATAGTAAAGGTAACCCTTTTTCAGGTTCCCTAGATTTCTGATTTGTGCTGGCTTGTTTCTGCCATGACATGTACATGTGAAGTAAACCATCTATCATACCTCCCACTCTTCTGTACCAGTTGTACTAGTTTCATCCTCCACTTTTTCACCACTTGATGGTTCCATTGCTTCTGGCTCTAGATGTGGTGGCTCCAACTCCTCACTGTCTAAACTTTCATCCACAGTCAGCGGTTCACTTCCTTTCTCCAAATCCAATTTAGGTTCACTCAATTCCATTTTCTCTGACAATCCCAAACCACACTGTCGACGACACCGAATACGGTGTCTCTTGTAAATGTAGTTGTTTTTGGTAACAAAGGAACACAGGTCACATTTAAGTACAAATGACAAGCCTCTTGATGGCATTGCTGTCAAAAGTCAACCTTGTGTTCCCATCACAGAGACCAATACTCACATACATGCAGGACCTGAAAACAAAACAAAATATTCTCAAGCCAACAGAATCGAGAGTCATTTATTTATTTACTTATGATTACAGACATTTTCAGCATCTGTGAAAATGGTGTAACCTCACAAGTATAAAGACATGTTTAAGTCAATCGTTCACATGTAAATCTATGACTTAGAGGAGTATCAGTATCAGGCGTGGCAGCAAGTGTGTGTGTGTGTGTGTGTGTGTGTGTGTGTGTGTGTGTGTGTGTGTGTGTGTGTGTGTGTGTGTGTGTGTGTGTGTGTGTGTGTGTGTGTGTGTGTGTGTGTGTGCGTTTGTCTTACCAACTTGACGAGGTAACTAGACAAAAGAGTTTGCGTGTTTCGCCTTACCGAGGTACAAAAGACAAAAGAAACCCTTTACCTCGGTTGTTTTCCCAGAACTGTACCAGCAAAACGAGGTAGAAACCGTTAGTCCACACAAAGGACAAACAATGGGGTACCTCGGTATGTAGGGTAGACAAGACTCTGTGTGTGTGTGTGTGTGGGGGGGGGGGGGGGGGGTGGGGGGTTTGTCTATCAACTTGACGAGGTAACTAGACATAAGAGTTTGCGTGTTTTGCCTTACCGAGGTACAAAAGACAAGAGAAACCCTTTACCTCAGTTGTTTTCCCAGAACTGTACCGGCAAAACGAGGTAGAAACCGTTAGTCCACACAAAGGACAAACAATGGGGTACCTCGGTATGTAGGTAGACAAGACTGTGTCTGTGTGTGTGTGTGTGGGGGGGGGGGGGGGGCTAAAGCTTGTCAGGGAATACCCTACTATTCGTATTGGGGAGCCCAATTCCCCATTCGGAAAAACTGAATTCTGATGCCACCCTCTGAGGAGTATCCCAGGCAGTGGTTATCAGGTCTTCACATACAATACAGCCTATAACAAAGTGTGCAATCGAGCAACATTCTCTCCATAATAATGCAAGCCTGAAAATAAGCAATCTGTCATATGCAGAATGAGGTCCCAAGAGGGTAAATTTTCTGCTGCTATCCCAAACATTTTAACAGTAGACCAGTTCACCCTGTGGGTACCTCTTTCTGTTCAAACCTGAGACCTTGATTCAAACTGAGGTTCACAGAGGGTAAATTTAGTGATGCTACCCTGCTGGGTAGCATCACTAAATTCACCCTCTGGGGAATAGAATAGAATAGAATAATTTATTCAGTAGTACAACATGTGTAGACATAGAATACATTTTATAGTAACAGTAACATACAATATTCTCAACTACATTATTGCACTACAGGGAAATGGCATAGCCACTAGGGCTGTCTTCCTGCCATTCCCGATATAAAAAATAGTTGAATACGAAACGAAACAATCCTGATAGCAGCCTGTTTTTGCAATGGTGAAACGATTAGAGTTAAATTTAATACAGTGGTTTGTTGGGGGGGGGGGGGGGGGGGGTTCTTTCCATTAGTTACAGAAACCGTCTTCCTCTTTCAGAGGGGTGTATGGCGTTTACGTAAAAGAATGATTTGCTAATTTCATAATGGTGACATAACAGAACTTTTTTGAAATGGTATAACTAGGGCCTACAGTTTGGACAAACTGGGTTGTCGCAGTCGATATGCTGTGGATACGAGTTTAGGAATTTATCAGTCAGAGTCTTTTTGAATAATGCTCTGGGATAGTTTTGAATTAATTGTTCGACTGTATTCCACATCCTAGGAAAAGTGTGTATTGGAAGGTTAGCTGAAAATTGTGTTCTTGGTTTGAGTGTATGTACATTACCGGACTGTCTGGTGTCCATTCCTGAGGGATTTTGGTATATGCTAAAAGTGTTCTCAAAGCTTTCTGGTAGCGTCTTGTTATACCAATCATACATGAACAATAGTACCTGAAGTTTATACAAGTCTGCGAATTTTAAGATACGCTGGTTGTGAAATAAAGGATCGGTGTGGGCATTATATTTTTTGTTAGAGATGATTCTGATAGCTTTCTTTTGAAGTTTTATAATTGTTTTAGTCGAGGGTGAGTGTCCCCAGATGTGGATCCCATATAACATGTGACTGTGAATCAGAGAGTAGTATAATGTTTTCAGTCACTCTTTCGGGAGAATTGTTTTTACCTTGTTTATTACGTAAATAGCCCTTGAAATTTTGGAGCAGACAACTGATAGATGATTCCTAAAGTTTAAATTTTCATCCACGTGAATACCTAAAAATTTTACTGATTTTTCCTCTTGATGATTTGCAACAAGAGAGATGCTTGAATTATTAAGCAAGATTTGTCTGCTTCCAATAGTGTATAAATCGTTCATAGGATGAAAGATGATGAATTTTGTTTTGGTTTCATTTAGGATAAGTTTATTTGCAGTACACCAAATGAATAAATTATTTAATTCGAGGTTAGCTGTTTCTATTAATGTATCTAAATTATTACCAGATGCATGTGCTGTGGTATCATCTGCGTACGATAACATTTTGAGCGATGTGGCATTTATGATATCGTTGATGTAGATAATGAAGAGAAGAGGTCCAAGAATGGATCCCTGTGGAACACCAGTTGTTACTTCCAGAAAGCAAGAACTCGCATTTGGAAGAAATACTGATTGCTTTCTGTCTGTAAGATAGTTTTGAAACCATGAGTTTGCATGCCCCCGTATTCCATACAATTCTAACTTTTGTAATAGGATGGAATGATTTATAGTATCAAATGCTTTTGAGAAATCAACAAAAAGAGCTAAAGTGCAGTCTTTTGTTGGTTTATCATTCACTTCTGCCACAGTGTTTATAAGATGCAATACTGGATGTATTGTTGAATGTGCTTTTCTAAAACCAAATTGGTACTGGTGAATAGTTTTATTTTCTTCCAGGAAATGTATTAATCGAGAATACTTTAGTTTCTCTAATACTTTGGAGAACGTCGGTAGAATGCTAATGGGTCTATAATTGGACCTCATTTTGCAGATGACAGTCTGTTTATCTTCTGGCTTGTAATAATGCCAGGTTACTGTCTTAATAAGGCAAGAATCAGGCATTATGTAGATAATATTCACAAATTTTATATGCTTTTACCTCCTCATGAGAAAATGTAATCAGCCGGAATGTTTTCTCATAAATTACCTCAAGTATCTGAAATATTTCTCTGCTCCAACACCTGATCATCATTTCTTTACATGTACTTCATGATATTTTGCAAAAATTTGGTTTCTAAACATTTATAGTGGAACATTTTGGAACAAGAGCACTGCCTAGCAAGGCAACATACGCCCACCAAAATTGGAACATCCACAAGTTTCTCTGGGGTAAAGTTTGAAATTTTTGTTGACTCGACTATGTCTGTCCCCACCCCACCCCCCCCCCCAATCATTGCCCATTCCCCTGCCCTGTCTGGGGTAAAGGGTTTCAAATTGTATACTTGTGTGCACACATTTCATATTGTTTTTGTGAAATTTTAGTGTGCAGAATGGAAATGCAAACAATTTTTAGGTGTAGAAGATTCTCCTCACCGTTTACAAAGGTAGCGTCCATTCATTGACAGGTTACCTTCATTGATAACGATTGACCATAGGTGGCGCCAAGGAAAAGGACATTTTGAGGATCATAACAGCTATAAACAGCGAGGATTCTTGTCGTTTAAAAATAAAATGGAGTTATCCACTCCTGTCACATGCACAATGACAATTGATGATCAACATGGGTGCAAAGTTTGAACAATAAAGCAAATAAAATGTTGAAGGAGTAGGCGACACAATAGTGTAATGTTTCAAGTACTAAAAGGGGACATAACTCTGGAAATACAAAACAGTTACCTGCTCTTGTCACATGCACAATGGCAATTGGTGATCAACATGTGTGCAAAGTTTGAACAATATAGCATTAAAATGTTGAAGAAGGTGACACAATACTGTAATGCTTTAAGTACTAAATTGGGCATAACTCTGGAAATACATACAAAATGGAGTTACCTGCTCTTGTTACATGCACAATGGCAAATGGCGATCACCGTGTGTGCAAAGTATGAACAATATAGCATGTAAAATGTTGAAGGAGTAGATTACACAATACTGTGATGTTTTTAATACTGAAAAGGGGTATAACTCTGGAAATACAAAATGGAGTTACCTGCTCTTGACAATGTTTTAAGTACTAAAAGTGGGACATAACTCTGGAAATACAAAACACAGTTACCTGCTCTAGTCACATGCACTACAACAATTGGTGATCAAAATGTGTGCAAAGTTTGAACAATATAGCATGTAAAATGTTGAAGGAGAAGGCGACACAATACTCTAATGTTTTAAGTACTAAAAGGGGCATAACTCTGGAAATACAACATGGAGTTACCTGCTCTTGTCACATGCACAGCAGGAAATGGTGATCTCCATGTGTGCAAAGTTTGAACAATATAGCATGTAAACCTTTGGAGGAGTAGGCGACACAAAAATTGTTTACAGACAGATGGATGGATGGACAGACAGATGGACAATGCCATAACATAATACGTCCATCAAAAAATGATATAAAAAAAGTATGGCATTATGAAGGGCCTTTGTTGCTCCACCAGCTTTCCACTTTATTATATGGACATGTACCAGTGAATCAGAACTTGGCCACAGTAATCATGTGCTGCTCCCTTTTTTGTTAATCTCATCCTAAAGAGAACAGAATAAATGAAAGTGTCAATGACACTGCGACTCAATTGTCCATGAAGGGACTGAACTAAACAGAAAGCTTCAGTAATGCCAAGTCATTTGATCAAGTTTCTACAGAAAAGACATCACACCAACGTTACACATGAAATTCGAAAAAAATTGGGGGAGACATGTGACCTGAAGGAGATGCTAATGGAATTGTTGACAATTTTATGTGCAAAACTAAGATGGCTGCTGGCGGCCATGTCTAACAACAAAAATACAGAAAAATTTGATCGCTCCAATCTCAAAATCACACCAAAGCTAAACATGAAATTTGAAAAAGATCAAATGAGAGATGAGGTCTGTAGGGTGTGCCAATGGAATTGTTGACAATTTTATAATCCAAATCTAAGATGGCCACTGGTGGCCATGTTTTTCAATGAAATTAAGAAGAATTTTATAGCTCCCATTTAGATATGACACCAAAGCTGCATATGAACTTTGAAATAGATCGGGTGAGAGATGCGGCCTGTAGGGTGTGCTAATGGAATTGCTGACAATTTATATGCCAAATCCAACATGGCTTCTGGAAAAATTTGGTTTATGAATTTTTATTTTTCATTTTACCTTCATGATTTCCCAAATGGATGTGACACAAAAACAAGAGGATCCAAGGGGCCTTAATCGCTGACCTGACAAAGTGGTTCAAAGAATTATTTTGGGCCACATTCAGTTAGTCATGGTTCATCAGCACTACAGAGGAATGAAGTCATGAAATTATTCATACCTCTAGTGTCCATGTCAGAGGATAATTATCCTGGGTCTTCCTGACTGCTTCCAATTCTATCAGCTGTAGACAAGCACTGCCAAACTTCCAAGGGTTGTTATGCCCCCCCCCCCCCCCCCCAACTCCCCTCCAATCAAATAGAGAGCTCAAATATTAACCCAGGGAACCGATTTGAACAAACCTGAATCTGACACACATACACTCACGCTAACACCAACCTGAAACAGAATATATTTTTGTGAAAAGCAAGAATTCTACTGGATTATTTTTGGAATTACCTGTGGCACCAGTACTTATTGGATTTTAACCCATTTGAATTTTTGTTGAGCATTTTATTGAAGACTGCTGAAATTTCTAAGTGAGCATTTCATTACAAATCTACGGGATACTGTTTCTGAAGACACATTCTTGGATTTACTACTAGCAGCTGGAAAATTTCTTAACAAGATTCTTCACCACTGGATTACTGGATTCTGTCAAACTGTATTTTGGACTAATTCAATAATTGAGAACCACTGTTTTTATTTTCTGTAAACCAATTAGTGTAAAAGATCTTTGTATAATTTTTTTATATTATTTTTTTAAATTAAATTTCAGAATAGTTAAATTCCTAGTTATTGTTGCTGATTCTCAGATTTCTTTCCGTTTCCAATATCATTAATATTTCCACACCATAACAGCTGCATGAGCCTGAAATCCGAAAACCTTCAGCACAGTCTACAGGTTGTATTTATCAAGGGATTTCATTGTAACTTGGTTGGATGACTCTGTATAATGTATGGATGAGAACGTTCCCTTTATGGTAATGATCAGTCAACCGAGACGGTTACCCAAGCCCAAAACCTGAAAACCTTTAGAGATTTCATTGTAACTTGGTAGGATGACAGTGTATAATGTCTAGATGAGAATGTCCCCTTTTTGGGTGTGATTGGCCAACTGAACTGTGATGGCTACGCTGACCCAAAACCTGAAAACCTTTAGCACAGTCTACAGGTCGTATTTATGAAGGGATATTATTGAAACTTTGTAGGATGACTCTGCATGAAGTCTAGATGAGAATTTCCTTTTTTGGTCGGGTTCAGTCAACTGTGATGGCCGCGAGGGGCATGTTACCTAGATTCCTTTAGCACAGTCTACATCTTGCATTTACGAAGGGATTTTATTGCAAATTTGTAGGATGGCTCAGTATAATGTCTAGATGAGAACATCCTATTTTGGCAGTGATCGGTCATAATGACGGCCATACAGGCATGTGACCTAGATTTGTTTAGTACAGTCTACAGTTGATACTTATGAAGCGATTTCATTGTAACATGGAAGGATAACTCGGTATGATGTCTAGATGAGACCGTCTTATTTTGGTCATGATCGGACAGCCATTACCACTGCCTGGTCACGTGACCTAGATTCCTTTAGCACTGTCTACAGGTTGTTTGTATGAAGGGATTTCATTGTAACTTGGTAGGATAACATGGTATGATTATAATCTAGATGAGACTCTCCTATTTTGGTAATAATCGGTCAACAGTGACTGCCAAACTGTCACATGACCTAGATTCCTTTAGCAAAGTCTACGTGTTATATTTATGAAGGGATTTCGTTTTGGAAAAATTTTACTGTAACTTGGTAATTTTAAATGACATACATTAACTGTGAGGACCACATTAACCCAGGCCTCAGTTCTTTAGTACAGTCTACACCTCAGATTATTCTTATTGAAAACATAGCATATAGGGAACATCAATTAACATATTCTCAATTATCACAATTCTTGTCTTATTTCATAATCCTTTCATAAACATTGAACATTATCCTTTTCATCAAACACTACACACAGTCAAGTTAAGCTATAGTGTCAATGACACTTTCATTAAAGAAATTTCATCACATTATACCAAGTTAAAATTTGAGCCCAAACATTAATCCAGGGACAAATTTGAATCTGACCGCCCCTCCCCCCCCCCCCCCCCACCCCTTGAGATGTTATATTCCAAATATCAAAAGATTCTAACTGATGGTTCTGGAGAAGAAGATTTTTTTAATTAAATCCAAATAAACAAGGTTAACACTGGTTGCAGACAGGAACCAATTTCATTTCAAAGGTAATATGAACAACATCCACAGAATATGTGTATGAAGCCTTCAAGTTGCAGAATCTACACTCCAAAATAAAGTCCAACTGTGGGCTGCCAACACTCTACCAGTTATTTATTTATTTATTTATTGGTGTTTAAGGTCACATACTTATGCACAATGGCAAATCGTGACCGTGACAGTTTTACGGGTGGAGGAAGCCGGAGTACCCGGAGAGAGCCATCGAGCAACGACGAGCAGCTGTCAGCTCTCCAACATCGTAACTCTGTACCGCAGCACAGGCAGGGTTAGATTGGTTGAAGACATGCGCACCATCGACGTGCAGTACGCCTCAGTACACAGCGTCATCGTGCCCCCATGGAGGCAATCGGGGTGAAGTGTCTTGCCCAAGGACACAACGCGGTTGCTGCAGGTGGGATTCGAACCGAGGACCTCTCGGCTTGCAGCCTGCACCTCTACCAACTGAGCCACCACGCCCCCTACTCTACCAGTTAACCCTTCTAAACCCTGGTGATATCCTCCATGTCAGTTCAATGGCAGCAATTGGAAGAGTCCATATACATTATTTGGGGGTAGACCAAACAATATTTACAATATTCTGTCCCAAGGCTGCATGTTGAAAATATTGTTGGGTCTTCACCACACATTCACTTAGCAGCCACAGTGCTGAAAATGAACAAAATTGACGGGTGCAGGTTTAAGCTCCCGTGAATTCAGAGACGGGAGTAAATTGCACCCGTAAAATGTTGGTATATGAATTTTTGAGGTAATACTGTTACCAAACACCAGAAACCTCAACCCTTTCAACTCTAGTGGCATCTTCCATGACAGTTCAATGGCAGCAATTAAAAGACTCCATATTCATTATTTCATCTTCACCAATCAATATTTTCAACGTGCAGCCTCGGGGCTGCAAATTGAACATATTGATTGCTCTACCCCACACCTTTACTGAACAACCTTCCTATTTAATGACGTTGTGATGTATCACGTTCCTGGCCAGAAAAGCGGCCAGGTTCAAAGGGCCAAATGTACAAGGAATTGATGAATTATGACAGTAACGTGCCACTGGCTGCAGAGTGCTGCTTTCTCAAAACAACACACATTTATATGCCCTCACAGTATATTAGTGCACCACAATATTTTTCAACCAGTGTATTGTTTAGCTCCTGTAAAATAGAAAATGCGGGTGCTGACGGGAGCAATTGCACTCGCACCCGTCTCATTTCCAGGACTGCAGCTATCCTACAATGTACTTACTGAATTTATAACATATGTTCCAGGACCGGAAAAGTGGCCTCTTGTGTTCAAAGGGTTAACAGAAAATTTGGTCATTTTCTGCTATTCTGAAGTAAAACTGAGCCTTTATTCTATCACATGCATATCTTGTTTTGACAGTGGGCTCTGTCAAACAAGATGTAATGGATTAAATGGATTTAAATGCTTATATATGTAATGTACATTTACAAGTCCTGTTACGAACTGTGTGCTTATCTAGGCTTAATTGAGTGTAGGAATTGCGCACAATTGCAATATCGAATGGCATCCAAAGCATGGCAGGTTCTCCTGGTTACTCATAGCAAACACAGGCAATACTTCTGCCAATGGACCTCCGGGTCAACCGGAGGTCCATTGGCTGAAACATTGCTTGTGCAAAGGCCATATGTACAGAATTTGATAGCCTTACAGTTACTATGGTCATAGCACGTAGATTAACAGGCAGGTCGACATGCTATTTGTGCACATTTCATGACAGGACTTCTAGTTTTAACTGTATGTACTGAGGCCAGAAAGGTCTATAAACATGGGGAATTCCTGATTTGACATTTATTATTTATTTATTTATTGGTGTTTAAGGTCACATACTTCTGCACAATGGCTAATCATGACCAGAACATGGAGATAAAGTCAAGGTCAGTCAATTGTTTATACCCCATTTTGCCTATTTTAGAGGACTCGCACCCCAAGCATTAGTGACTGGGTTCTATTTACCAGTGAAATAGAGTTTGTTTACCACAGTAAATAAGCACTGCTTCACTTCCCGGGGTTCCTGCGGGGGGATTTGATAATAGGCAGAGCTGTAAATGCCCTCTAACAGTTGTAGAAAATCCTTGACAAACTTACATGTACAATTTTTACAATCCGTATTCGCACAGTAAACCTGATTTTGAACCACCAAGCCTCTTTTAGCCTATAGGGGTCTGGGCACTTTTTCCAGATTTTCTACTACCCCATAGCCTGTGGCTCTAATGGTTTAGCAGAGATATCTAAACAAAGTATTGGCTGCCTCTAGAGGCAGCCAAGATGACTAGAAACCATTACCCAGGTAATTTGATTGTCATCATCACAATTTCTTGGTTGAATATTAAAGAACATGTTCTGTAATCAAAATTGTCATCAAAGTCAGATTATTCAGACAGATATTGACCTTTAACTCCCTGCATGCAGCTGGTGGATATTCCTGCCCAGGGCAGAATTTCTCTTGCCACTGAAATATGTATAATTTGGGCACATTTAATCAAATTTTCCCTCTGAAAATTGAATGGAATTTTCATCAATAATTTCTCGACTTAAATATAGCAGAATTTATCATGAAATCTACTCAACTTCACCTTCACAACAGCCATGACCAGATTTGGTGTAAAATATCTTGAAATTACTCTGCAGATTAAGAGTTAATGGTCAATAGCTACCAATTTTCAAGCGAGAGCATTAAAGAAAGATCAATAGTAGAAGGTATCCAGTCATAAACGACTAGGGCATTATGGGGGAAGTCACTCTCCAGTACAGGCAGCCAACAATAGTGTAGAAACATTGTTAAGTCATCTGTAGCCGAGTACATGCACATATACAGTAGTTATATTTACGTAAAATTAATCTGAAAACTTAAGGGTTAATGATAAAATAACCGATAATGCCTCCAGGGAGAGCACCGGATACAAAGCAGCTTGAAAAGTTTGAATTGAGGTTGACATTTCCTATGTTATCATGTCATTGACACATATTCAAGAAGGTATGTCTATCTGTGCAGGAATCAATTATGAGACAGAATCTGAATTAGTACATGAATGTTAAAATATTTCAATGGCAAGGTCAACTGAATCACTCCAGTAAGAACCCCTCCCCCCCCCCAAACTTTTCAGGAGTTTCTTTCATTCAGGAATTTTTCTTCCATCTTTGGGAAAGGGTTAGAGCCCATGCCGTTGGGAAAATTTATGTCATGAGCCATTAAGGGACCAATTGATAATTTGTTTTGAGGAAGAAGAAACATACAAAGAAATGAAAGAATAAGAAATAATACCTTTTCATTGAACTGATAGTATCAATACAGAACAGAAGCTACCACATCTACATGTAGACTTCATGTACATGTTTTCATTTTTTTATTGGGGTTTAACCATACTTTCGACAACCAGGGTCACCTAAATCAAGGCAAATAGTTCTAAGGGTGGAGGAAACTAGAGAACCAAGAGAGAACCTCCGAGGAGTGCCTGTTAGACTCCCCAACTTACTAACTCTGGCCAAGCAGTGTTAGCACTAGTTGAAGACAAGTGTATCAACAATGTACAGTACACCTTGGTACACTGCACCACCATACCCCCATGAGGGCAATCAGGATTAATTGCCTTACCCAAGGACACAATGGGGTTACCCTAGTGGGGATCCAACCATTAGGACCTTTCAATTTGATCAAATTGATGTCCAACAGGGGCGGCGGAACGATTTTCAAAGTGGAGGGGGGGGGGGGGGGCTGGATCAGGCGATGGACAGTCGTCGGTATGAAAAATTTAAATTCAAGGGTCCCAAAACCCCCATTTCCATGCATCTGAGTGGATATTTTGAGATTTTTCAGGAGATGTATTTGAAAGATTTCAAGCTTTGAGAGCCGTTAAAAAACAAACGTAGGTAAAGCATACAGGTGAGGTCAATTTATCAGCTTTGGTCGTAAAGACCAAAGCTGATAAATAGACCTCACCTGGATGCTTTACCAGACGTTTACAGCAATTATGCTGTCTGTGGATTATCTTGTCTGGGTGTGGATTTGGTACTTGTATGTCTGTAACATTATGATCTACTTCAGTTAACCGATTTTTTAACAGACTGTATATATTTTAGCGTTTGCTGCCACTTCCTGCGAAAAACGATCCAAAATCCACCGAAACTGAACCAGTATGAGAGAAACATAGCTGGCGAGAATATAGGGGAGGCTCTGGATCCGCCCCTTGTTTCACCAGTCATTGGTTGTGTTAAAATATATGCATACAAAAAAACATGGCCCGGCAAAAAAAAGTGTAGGGGCTGAAGCCCCCCAGCCCCCACCCTCCCCCAGTTTTGCTGGCCTGTCCAATGAGTAACCAGTGAGCCTCTGATCTTCCACATGTACATGTAGTAAGGTTTTATAAAGTCAATCATCTAAACCATAATCCCACATTTCAATGTCTATATAATGTCATTCCTCCCTTTACAGAAGTGGCAATTACCTGGTAATTCAGTCTTGTTTCCTCGGCAAAAAAAAATGCCATGGAAAACTGGAGCTTATACGGCAATTGCCGTGAACCCTGTTCGATAATGACAATTGTGTAAAAATCATCAGGGGGCAGGACATAGTCTCAATTGCCATGTATATGTAATATGCAGTGAAATGAAAACTTCAAGTAACTTTAACATGAGAAAGTAGTTTGAGATACATGTGTATATATATAATCACAATCAATGCCCAGAATCTTTCACTCATTTAGATCATGCCAATAACATGAACCATGTGAATGCTGAGAAAAAAACCTCGGACATAAGCAGGAAACTTGCTCATTATGTCAAGTATTAGTGAAAATAAGATGCAGCATAACCACATACTAAGTATCTCACTGCTTCTATGCTGATAACACCAGAATCTGACATGACTGATGTCAGATTCCGGTGTTATCAACATAGAAGCAGAACACATTATTTCTAATGGTTATGCTGCAAATTGTACTGTAAATTGTAAGATTATCAATACAGCTTAGTGCAAACCACATGATTTGATTTCTTGTGTAACTTGGAAGTTGTGCAATTTCTGCCACCACAAGGCTTTCTGAAGAAGACGTCCTTGGCAGTATTTTTGCTGTGGATATTTTTAGTTTCCTCAGCATTTTCCTTGGCACTGCTGATTGCTGAGGGTGAATTACCAGGGCTGACTGCCTGTCTGTTATATGTGATTGTACACATTCCTGTAATTTTTTGATTTAGATGCTTTCTATGCTTTTCCAGGTTGACAATTATTGTTTTATTGGGGGCTTATATATCCTGTTCAGGATGCCAATTGGGATTTTACTGATTTAAATGTTTCAGTTGGGACAGAGTCACAGAGATTGGCAATTTGGGATAGGGTATTGGGAATGTCATTGATAAAGAGTCCTTTATTCAGTAGAGCTCTGCCAAACAAGATATCATACAGAATAAATGCTAAGTTTGAATTAGTTGTGTTACAATTTATGGGATATGGGAGAGAGCCTATAGGCACTCTCCCATGAATTGCAACAAGGCAAAGACATGTGAACAAATTTCAACAGCCAAAAATAATTTAGCACTCTACCAGTTAACAAGTAAAATTTGTACTGAAGGTATGGTAAATGGTTTTGTGTTTGGAAGTTATAAACAATTATGAAGGTTATTCTACATGTATTAAGAGATACATGCATCAGTGTTTCAGCCAGGGAAAAATTAGTGGGTCTGGTAGGATACAGCACCCTGTTGAAGTCATGGCCAGTTTGTTGTAAATCTTTTGATTTTTGTGCGAAAAAACACCTTTAAGTTTTAAGTGTCCTTTGCATCTTTTGGCTTTAACTTCCATTTGTAAAACCCTTCTTTACAACTCATTGTGAATTTTCAAATGATAATAATGTTGTATTGACGCATATCTCTGAACTAGAAAGTAACTTGTTGGGAATGTATTGAGGACATGTGTTTCCTTATTGCAAATTGCGTTGATGTACTGATTACTCTGATCATCATATCAATGACTTTTGTCAGAATCCCATAGCACCTTGAGCAATGCTTTTACATTACACTGTGCAGAGATTTCGGATTACCTTGATCTTTGCCGCCCTCAATGTATGTTGATTCTGTGCCAACTGTTTATACCTCTATACACTACATCTCATGAACCAATGTGCCGGGAATTCAAGTAACATTTAAAGATTTCAAAGAGAAGAGACATAATCGTGGGGGTCGTGTATATCTGTGTTCAGGCCTGAGAATAAGCAGTCTGACATTGGCAGAATGAGGTCCCCAGAGGGTGAATTTGATGATGCTATCCCATACAGTGGGCCAATTTATCGTCTGGGTACATCTTTCTGTTTAGTTTTGGGACCCTGATTCAGACTGAGGTTCACAGAGGGTAAATTTAGTGTTGCTACCCTGCTGTGCAGGGTAGCTTCACTAAATTCACCCTCTGGGGACCTCATTTTGCAGATGACAGTCTGCTTATTTTCTGGCTTGTCTGTGTTATAAATGTCATAACAATACATTTACGCATGGACAAGTTTTACATGTAGTTTAGGTACCTTGATATCACCACAAAAAATAATTCTGCATCCAAAAACTAGCTTAATTCAACATTTTTCTAACCATGACCGGCGAGGGGAATGTGTCTGGTTTCCACTTATCAGACCTAAAACCGGTCTGGTGGAAACCATGCCAATAAAGTGGGCTCTACTCTGGAGACCTTGAAATTAATTATCAAGAAAGCGGATTCACTCTCATCATGTCTTCAGTGTAAATTTTATCATACATGTAAGATAATGCAGTATCTCATACAAAGAATAAGGTTTCATGTCTTTTTTGACAAGTAGGGCAAGGTCATGACTAGTATTGACTACTACAATTTTATCAGCTACAGGCTTTACACTACCAGAAAATAAGCTACATGTATGGATAACTGAAAGAAAGTTCTCTCTTATTTTCTCTAATCTCATCAATGATAATTTCAGTCCATGACACTGATTCTTGGCAGGCTCTCATAGAGAGACTTTTCAGAATCAATTTTCACCATCTAATATTATCATACATGTATGTAAAATACAAGAGGTATTATTTTCTTCCAATTATCCCTTGTAGGAGATATCCTGCTGCCACCCCTGACTGTAAGATGACTGTGAATGGTATTCCAGGTTTCTCATCTAATCTCAGCCATTACATTAACTCTTTGCCTAATGAATGAATCCGCCCATGCAATATACATATTCTGCAGTTGAAAAAAATTATTTTTCAAAAAATTTGAAGAAAACAACATCATGTGACCCCTCAATGGAACAAGCTAGAGATGGGCGGTAGTACCGAAAAAGTAATCGGTACCGGTTCTTATTTTTAGTACCGAGTACCGACCGAATCCTGAGAAAGAACCAAGTACTTTTCAACCTTGTTTTATTCAGCTTGCAAAGTCAATTTTAACACACGAAATCACCAAATCTTGTTATGATTTGCGGGTTTGTATCGGGTTTTGCATGTCTGAAGCTAAGAACTGGTTTTGTAATCATTTTAAGTATTAATATTGTCTGACTCGCCGTTTTCGCGAAGCCACTAAGTCATCGAAGGAAAACAGTCAAGTGACAGAACTTTTCTATTGGAATGTTACCATACAGAGCAAGATTGTGACACGTGACACGCATAACCATGCTGACAATGGCTACCAAGATATCTGCTGTGCATAAATATTTTATTAAAGTCGACGAGAAAAATTCTCAGTGCACAATCTGTTATAAAGTGTATAAGGCTGAACACGGGAATACATCAAATTTGCGAAAACACCTAGAATCGAAACACCCGCAGCAGTTCAGAGAACTCAAGTTGGCCGAGTCGTCAACAGAGGTTTGTACTTTCACTTTCGATTTTCGCATGTTTTCCAACATAGTCCTCAAGTGTCTACTTGGCCAAAGGAACAAAGTCAACAAACATAATGTAGAACCGACGTGGTGGCACAGTACCACATCAAATCAATCTATGTATGTTGTTACGTTGTACTTAGTCATGTGCAAACAAGTATTATTCTAGTCATTCCATGGCTCTGCAGAGTGCAGACTACCAAAGTAACCAAACTAGTCCAGACTCAGGACTCATCTATTTCAGGCATTTGTTGTTTTTCGTTTTTTTTTATTTCAACAATAACTGAACAACTGACAATTTGAAGTTGTTTTTCTCCTTTTGTTTTTTTTTTCTCAAATAAAAGCAATTTTTTTGAAAATTATTGTTGGCAGTCAAATTTCCATTGTGTTAGTAATTACCTATGTCTATCACTTGCAATCTGACCCTTTGTAGCTTAAATAATCACTGCTACTGAGTACTGACGAATTATTTCAGTTTGATGACCATAATGTGGGAAAAGTACCGAAACCGAGGTACTTTGCCTAAAAAAAAACCGGAACCAGAACCGACTGAAAATTTTCAGTACCGCCCAACTCTAGAACAAGCTTGTCAAGCTCATTTTAATGAAGGGGTCACATGATTTAGCTTTGCGGAAAGTTTCTGAAAAATATGAAAAAATATCTAAAGTGATAAATTATGATACTGTCTGCATTGGATAAAGGGTTAATATTTATGAACTTATCCATATTACTTTACCTTTTTTTTCCTCTTCTCAAAAATCGGAAAAAAATGGTTACATGTGTATGAAAAAATTTAGAGATATCCTAACAGGGCAAATACAGTTCTGCAGATGGACTCTTGAATGGATGATGACTTTGACATTCAAACTCAATAGGGGTTGTCCTTAGATGTATGACATAAGGAATGTACATGCATAATTTCATCTTCCTACGTGTAGGTGAAACACTCCTTCACATAAATTTAGAGTGCAAAAAGTGTTTTGTCGACAGATATGTCTGCAGATGGACGGAGGGATGATGACCTTAACCTTCGACCTTCAAAAACAATCGTCATTGTCCTTATTCCATAAGGAATGAACATGTGGAATTTCATTTTCCTAGGTGAAACACTTCTTGAGTTAGTGGACCGCAATGTCTACAGACGATTGAATGGACGGTTAATGACCCTGACTTGACCTTTGATCTGTAAAATCAATAAGGGTTATCCTTATACCATGAGCAGTGTACATGTTCAATTTCATTATTTTCCTGTGTGAAATACTTCTGGACTAAAGGCAGAGAAAGCCATGTGTCTAGATGGAAGGATTGACACACAGACAAGCAGATGGATGGATGAAACCCTATATAGAATATACCACCCTACAACTTTGTGGTGGGGATATAATTAAGGTAATGATTTTCTGGTTGTCTTAATTTCTAATCTGTACAGATCAGAGATAGAGTTGAAATGGTTATAGGGTTTTCTTGATCGATTAATCACATGGATTAACCTTGGTTAACTGATTTATCACTTCCCCTTATAGGTAGATGACAAATTGCCATACCATTTAATTTATAGCATTACCCTTTACCCAACGTAATGGACAAAACTGGCCAGCACTGGATACAAAAATCTCTATTCAAATTTTATTATGTTTTTCATTTTTGTCTAAAAAAACATAGCTTATGACCCCTCATTGGAACAAGCTCATTGGGCTTGTTTCAATGACAGATCATAAGCTATGTTTTTGAAACAAAAATTTGAAATTTTAGCAACTCAGGAATTTATTTTGCAAGTATCGTCTGTTACCCGTATTGGGTAAAGAGTTAAGAATGACAACTTCCAGCTACTGATACAGTATAATGATCATGCAAGTGAACAAGTATGTCAGCACATAACTTGTATGCTTTACTCTGTCTCATATAATTGATGAGAGTCAATGTGACAATGATTACCTGTTTTGGCACAAGTTTGTTCCTTTGTTAACCCATATAATACAGTGTTCAAAAGTAATGGTTAATCAATCAATTACTTTTTTGATCGATCAAGACATTGATCATTGGATAATCTCTAATCTGACAGTTAACTGTTTCGGCTCTGGTGTTAATTCATTCACTGGATGGACACTACCCAAATAACCAACCATCGAGGCACGTAGCCGGGATATCAAAGTTGGGGGGGGGGGGGGGGGGGGGGGGGGAGGGGGGAGAGTAATATCTAGGGGCGCATACTGAATATAATTCACTGCATCATCCGGGCCCTGCAGCATCAAGATGTGGGTGAGTACAAGAGGGGGTGTCCTCCAAGAAAAATTTTGAAATTCAACACAAAAAAAACACAATTTCCTTGACTGAGTCCATTTGTGTCCATAATTTATAAGTTATGAAAGGCATCAGTAATTGGCCACAATTTGGACTAACAAGTTGTGAAAGGCATCAATAATTAGGCCACAATGTGGCCTAATTATTGATGCCTTTCATAACTAAAAAATTATGGACACAAATAGGCTCAGAATCAAGGAAATTGTGCATTCCAGTGACTGCTGAAAACTTGTCTGCCATGTTTACCATCTTACCTAACTTTTTACAAAAATGATCATTCAGTTTTTATTATTTTTTTAATTTTTGCCTTCAAAACATTTACGAGTGGAAAAAAGAATGCAAGTTTCTTTCTGTTGAAAATATTTCAAATGTTTTATGGATGATTATTTCATTGTTTGGATTATGATGTTATTTCTTCATACTGATTCAATTTTGATGAGTTTTGTGGTCTTAACACAGACAGCGTTTGCATGGATAACATTCAAATGTGGGTACCCTATATCATTTCCTGATCAAAATCAATAGCGGGTGTGCCCACCACGGGCTTCAGTCGCTGCTCTAACTCTCCTGACCCACCCTGCATGAGCTGAGCAAAGTTGTTTGGGATGTTGACGTGCTTCCTGACCCTCCTGTTCAGCTCATTAGTGATTAACCAATAAGGATTTGCAACCATCATCCGCTTGCCGATTAGTTGAGTGCACAATCGGCTGATTGTGAGTGGCGATGTCAGATAGTCACATCCAAAAGGAGTAGTATGTTCAAGAACGCATAGAATAGGGTTAATTTTAGAGCTGAGAGGTTGTGGAATTTACATTGCAATTTTGGTTTTTGAAGCAAAAAAAAAACTTGATTTCGGTTGTCCACAAACATATAGAAATCATTGTATGTACGTCTCAGATCGGCCCTATCAACATCTTCTACTAACAACTAACAAGGCACCTTCTGTTGATTGTATCAGTTGAATAAATAATAATAACATATCTATGCCTGTAATGTTGTAAAATATCAGGCCAAAAAAAACAAACTGTGTTCACTGTTCAGGGTAATCCGACTGACCCTACAAATTTTATTGAGTAAAAGTTGCTCATTCAGATCATTGTAACCAGTTTTAACCCCAAATTTCCATCCAACTTCAACTGTGAATTTGAAACCAATTTTGGAGTTCAAGCGTTCAAAATTACGTGTAGAAATAAATATGTCAGACAGTTTAAATGAAGAGCAAGAACCAAGCTGTACTTCTGGAAAGGAAACCTTCAGTAATTTTTTTGATTTGTTCCAAACACACCTCAATCTTTAAAGGCCTATTTCAGGTTTTTGCGATCTAAAGAGTATGTGCAATCAACATACCACCATTAGGCGGTCCTGCTGACAAGATAAATCACCGCGGCAGTGATTTCTAATCAAGTCTTGGCTGCAAATGTAGGAAAATTTGAAAATACATATGGTTTTGGTTTTCAATGATTGGTTCAGTTTTTTTTTGTTCACATCCCAACAATATCGGTATCAGTTTGCTTTTTTGGTATATTGTTCATTTCTAACAGAAAAATACTTCACCCAGGCCTATCATTCTGAGGAGGGTGATTGCTCCAGATCCTTATAGCCTGTCTTAAATTTTGCTGAGGAGAGCAGGTAACTGCCCTCCTCAATGGTCTGATTCTGATGGTTTTGGTATGTACCAGCACAACTGGGTGTGCTTGTGCCCATCTGAATATAGATCAAGGAAAGCCAGCAACTGCCCTCCTTTGATTTTCAAAAAGACGGGCCTGTTCACCTCAAAATTTATGTTATTATATTGCATATACCTGTGTACAAATAATTTATTGTTTTTACTCCCAAAAAGTAAGCTTACGTGGATGTGGACTTCTTGTATGATCTTGCTGCAAAAGGGCACAAAGGGTAAATGTCTGGAATGTCACGGGTAGAGTGGAATGTAACTAAATCATGAATAAATAAAGGGAGTGGAGTTATCCCCAAAAGTATAACTCTCACTTTCCGTACGGAGCACAATCAATGTTTCAGGCAATACTCTTGTGCAGTGTTCCTAATAAACATGTATGTTTTATTAATTCTGGGGAATGTGTCCACCCTGTATGCACTTTATTTGAGACTGTTTGTTTATTAAAATTGTCTCTCTAACAGGGAGGAGATCTTCAAATCAGTAAATATTTGATGGGTTGTGTGATATTCTTTTGTTTAACACACAAATGGGGTATTAACTGTTTTAATGATGATGCATAAATGCCTCCTGGTTTTCTGTAATAAAACTAACTGCAATACTAGAAAATTAATTTATTTATAGGTGTTTAACCCTTCACCTAACACGAAAACCAGACGATCCTTGCAAACAAAATTCCTGAATAACTAATTTTTTTCATTTTTTGTCTCAAAAACATAGGTTATGACCCCTCTTTGGCACAAGCTCATTGAGCTCGTTCCAAAGAGGGGTCATAACCTATGTTTTTGAGTCAAAAAATGAAAAAATAATAAAAATTAATTGGTGATATTTGTGAATAACGCTGGCCGGTTTTGGCCATTATGTTGGGTAAAGGGTTAAGGTCACATACTTATGCACAATGGCTAATCGCAACTGTGACAGTTTTGCAGGTGGAGGAAGCCAGAGTACCTGGAGAGAACCACTGAGCATTGACGAGCAACTGTCAGCTCCTCAACATTCTAACTCTGTTCAAGCTCCGCTCAAGCAGTGTTAGAGCAGTTGAAGACGTGCACCATTGACCTGCAGTACGCCTTAGTACACGGCATCATCGTGCCCTCATGTAGGCAACCGGGATAAAGTGCCTTGCCCAGGGACACAACGCGGGTAATCCCAAACGGGGATCGAACTCGGGACCTCTAACATAGAAGTCCAACGGTCTACCACCGAGCCACCATGCTCCAACTAGAAAATAAAATGATCTTCAGATAAAATTAATTAACTAGCATCACTCCCCCTACACCATGGATTTCTAGTCCATACTATTATATGGGCCTATACTTTTATTTAATTTTGATGAATTTTCCACCCAATACTTTTATTCCCATCCGTACTTTTATTTTGAACACAAGAGTAGACCTCTGGGTTTAATTCTTGTGGTTGTTATGCAACAAAGTACCGATTATTTAGTGGGTGCAGTTACCTCTCAATGAGTGATTTTGTGAAAATACAATCTCCAGGTACTGTGTTGTTTGGAAAAAAAAGTAAAGCACAAAAAGACTGAAAAGAACTGTCAACCTACATATATTAAGTATTTTCACAAATACGCTCAGATTCAGCTATTAGGAATGAGTGTTCGCGGTCATTTTATTGGCTCATTTATGAAAGGTGTCACAGAAAATAGAACCCAAAACAGGCCATAAAATTTGAGAGGAACGATTTTGTCTTTCCTTTGGTGGTTACCTAAATGAAAAAAACAGATAACATTCATCTGGAACTACAATCAGTTCATCAAAATGTTGTGTCTTATCACCTTATTTGATAGCGCTGTTTTAAAATGTTCCTGTGGGAAGACCCCTCTCTTCAATACTCAAACTCTCTAAGACAGCTGATGCCACCTGTGCTTGTCGCAGATGCTTTCGAAATCTGTGAACTGTAATACATTCGGATTAACCCGGTGCTTCATTGGTGAAAATTTTGCAAGGTGTCATAGCAGATCATCTCTGATTTGCGTGGAAAAATACCCACCCATAGATTTTGACCCGCCCAAGATGGCTGTACTGTAATCGGTCCTCTTTTTTATATCCAGATGAACGGTAAATAGGCTGTCTCAATATTCAAGATTTTATTCTCTGCCAAGTGTGTTGTAAATTACTGTGGCAAACAGGATGGAGGGGAGAGGGGGGGGGGGGGGGGGGGGTCTTCCAAAAAATTCTGGATTTAAAGCCAGGGTGACTGGTTCAGAGGTGGAAAAAAACTTGTCCTGCATATTTTTTTCAAATGTTTGTTTTTAACAAAATTTAATATCAACTCAGTTTCAAGAAATATCCTTGAGAAAACGAGTCCTGATTGCTCCACAGGCACTTGACATGTTATCAGATTTTATCAATGTTAATAAAATGTATATTATATTATAAATACGAAAAAAACAGTATTGATAATATAATATATATTTTATCCAAAAATATTTTTATATTATAGATATGAAAAAAAACGGTACTGATAGTATATATTTTATTAAAATTGATAAATAGAGATTATTACCGTTATGTGTATGTACAAAATATGTATCTGAGTCGAGCTCCAGGTTCTAAGGGCAGATCACGATGAGTCGAAGACGAGTCGTGATCTACCCTTAGAACCCGGAGCGAGACTCAGATACATATTTTGTACATCCACATAATGGTAATAATCATTTTATCTTACAATATATTGGGGATAAGTCAAGAATGTAGACGAATATATAACAAACTATTTATTCGTACGGATGAACAAAAAGATAAAAAATGGAACTCATGCGAATAGAACGTGCTTGTATCCGACCCACAGATACAAACAACTGTATCAGGGGGTCGGATACATGACAGTTGCGGAGTTAAAACAGACAAAATACATGTTGATTGTAAGATAAAATCTGAAAATATGTCAAGTGCCTGTGGATTGCTCCCCATTGACTACTAGTAAGAAGGAACTTTAGTTAGCCTATTACCAAACATCTTGATCTGGGTATTTTTGGCTTTGATCAAGGGCCTCCGATGGTTATCAACCCATTGATACTTTTGATTTGCTGAGTAAGGAGTACAAACATATGGATACTTTAGACTTAGTGTTTGCTGCTTTATTACAGTATTAAAATGAGCTACAATGAAACAACGGAATATTGTTGGTTTGAAATCTAGTTTGAACCTTTAGAATAAATCTGATCTCAGTTAACAGGGATGCTTATTACATTGCACTGTTCAACAAAGTCTGTTACCACTAGCTTCTATTTGAATGGTTTAAGTCGATATTGGGGTGGAGAAGAGCCAATTTTGATGATTTTAATTTTTAGGGGGTGGGTCACCATTTGAAAGTGAAAACACATTGCAGCCTTAAATCTGCAAACTCCCTCCATCCCCATTCAAAGGTTGCTTACACGTTTCACTTCCTCTCTTCTAAATTCAAATGGTGAATTGTAGAGCATGTTTCATTTACAATATGCATATGCATGCATCTGACAATAATCTTGTGTTGTTAGCATTTATTGGAAAACTCTCTGAAAGACAGCTTTCCAATAAATGAGAAGTTAAGATTTGGGTACTCATAAAGCCCACTGAAATTGGGAATGTATTCAAGTAACTGCCTCATATTCAATTCCAAGAAGTATGTGACCTTAAGCACCAATAAATAAATAAATATATAATTCCAAGAAATTTCTCATGCCGAGCACGAGTTAGGTACATGTACCTGTCATGAATAAATGTTGTGCCTCTCAATCACCATGAAGTCTGCTTATTTCAAGGTTTGTTCAGGGTTCTCATCTCTACCTTACTGCATGGAGGGCAGACTGAGGGCCAGGTGGGGGGGGGGGGGGGGAGCCTCCTTCCCCCACATCATGGCTTTTGTCCAACATTTAAAAATTTAAAAGTTCTGTCCAAATTTTATACTCACATTATCACATTGTTCATTTGCACTATAACAGCAAATTGTCATTTAGGATGAAGGGGATTCGACTTCAACGACATTAATTTTTTTGTTTAAATTCTATGTTAAGGTGCTTTCTAAGTAAGAGAAATTTGTTTACTTTGAAATTCCCACCTCTGATATTCCATATATTCAAATTAAATATACACAAACTGTACATCAAAATAAAGATTGTGATGTATGGAACACGAAAAATATATGCATTCAACAGACAGAATTGACATCAGGCACCAGTGCTTCAGATATCCAATAACAAAGCTAGGCATTCAAAACATGTTTGGATGCAGCGATAGGACTGCATTTGAGAAAAGGACAAAACTTTCTGCATTTTTTATTGAAGATGGGTTCCAAGTTCGATGGACATGTGCAAATCGATAACATAAATTTCCATCGAAAAACAAAATCGTAATTCTAGGAAATTTTACCAGGTGTCATGATATCTTCCATAGAATATAGCAACTGTACAGTCTCTATATAATAACTGTATGCTGTATTAAGGCAATCTTTCGGATTATTTGAATTTAGACGGCATTGTATATCGATGTTTTTTTCGTCCAATGACCTTGACTTGAAATCGAAATGAACCAACAATGTAAACAAAGCCGACAGATTTGGAATTTACCCCCACGCAGCTCTGTCACTGCATTTTGAAGAATTTTGATGTCCTACTAGTAGCTTTGTTACAGTGGCATAGATAAAGGGGGGCCGGGGTGGCAGAGGCCCCCCTCCCCCACCACAAGTTTTGTCGGAAAATTTTTGGGACCATTTTTAGGCAAATTTATGCCTACTGACATTAAAATGCTGGCTTTGGGGATAAAAACATGCCATTTTGGGTAAAAAAGACCAATTTTCAGTACATTTGCACTAAACAACAGATTCTTTGTTTGTTTGGGTTTTTGTTGTTGTTACACTGTCGGAACATTTTCGGTTTGTCAGAAAATTTTGGTCTTGCCCCTCCGCCAGCGAATAGCTATCTACGCCACTGCTTTGTTCTTGGATATCTTAAGCACATTTGGCCAAGATTTGTTTGACTGAAATATTATTTTATTATCAGTTCTGGTACGAATACAGTAGCAGACTTCCAAGAACTACTGGTGCTTGCTGCCAACTCTGAGAGTTCATCGAGTGCATATATTTTTTGTGTTCTATACATCACAACCTTCATTTTGGTTATAATCTTTGTACATTTAATTTGAATTTAAGGAATATCAGAGGTGGGAATTTCAAATTAAACAAATATTTCTTACTTATATAGAACCTTAAAAGGAGAAACACTTCTTTTATGAGGATGGAGAACGTGGAACTTCCAACTGATATTTGTGATGCAAAATGATGGTTTTGTACTATGGTATACTTTTACATTGCTAATTTCTCTCAGAAATGTTATGACCTTCCTAAGGATTCCTTCCTCATTAAAAAGCTATCTGTGTCACTGCATCTGGACTCACAAAGTCACATTGGTAAACATTGGTTTGGTAAACCTTTAACCAATACTTTGCTTTTTCTCTTGCTTACAAATAATCTGAAAATATGTCAACCTGAAAAAGGGGGTGCCAGTAAAAGTGATGGTACCAGTAGACATTTTTATAATTTCAGTAATTTGGAAAGATGTGCAGCACCATAAAATTAATTTTTAAAAAAATCCCCACTTTGCTCTGCCTGCAACTCGGACCCAGGATAAATGTTCGTATTTCCCAATGGCGGTGGCATGTCTGGGAGTCTTCCTCTTAGAAGTTAGATTGGGGAAACGACAACATCAGTGAGGGCCAAGCATGAAAGAAACATCGATCAGGAATCAATTCCTTCCAATGCAACGCGTCGATCTAGAAACAAGCCAGATGTGACACGCAGTGTGTGAGAAACTACTGTTCGAGAAACCAGGTCAAACCTCAATCAATTTGTGTTGAGTTCGAGAATGGAGACCTAAATAAATCGTTGATGAGTTCTTCTTTTAGCCGGTTTCTGTTCGCCAAAAAGCCAATTCCAGGGTTATTCGACGTCAATTGAAAGCCCAAACTAATAAAAAAAATGTTGCTGTGTTTAATAAGAAAGCGATAGGATGTTATTATTGTTAGGTCCACAGAAAATCTAGCCGGTGAGCCGAAGGTTTCACTTGCCTGACAGCGATGTACCAACACAATGGGCAACCGAACATATGCGGCCATCTTTGATGGAATCAGCACTCGGTGCAGTTGCCCGTGTCCCGTTTGAAATGGAATTCTATCATATAAAATAACATCTTGAGTTGAAGAGAAGAGTATTCTAGTAGTACTCACTATTGGGAAGTCATTGTGGACTGTTGTCGTTACGGAAAAACACGTTATACCGTTGGAATTAAACGCCGAATAATATCATCTAAGACACCCAACACATTTAGGATCCATTCGCTTACAATGCAACCTCTTTATCGCGACCTTTTCAATTTGCATATTCATGAACACATAACACGTTGCGCTTTGGATATTGTTCGATGGGAGGGGAATGTTTGGCCACAAAGACATTGCACAAATGTAAGGCTTTGCTGTATATATTTCATTTGTGGGCGATAATAAATGTTATTTTTTCGTTTTGTAATGAATTTTATTCACATCTGTTTTGATGAACTACCGTGGCACTCTTGATCTCATGACACATATTTTTGGTTGTTGGGGCACATCATTGCATGCATTGCCGTAGTCTGTACGGTTTATCTGTAATTGTGTGATGTGTATTGACTTGAGAATACAATATGTTCAAGAATCAATCTAATTAATAATTTCCATACAACGAAGAGAACTATGTGCTTGCGGTGTCTTCTGAGGGCAGAACCATATATTTCATCGTCTGTCTTTTCTGTTTTAACTGATTCGAATTTGCCAGGTGATAATGGTGCCATTAGTGGCTCATCCCTGGGTAGGATGCAAATAACAGGTGAGGTGGCTCTTGAGTTGCAGATGCAAGCGGTGACAATAGAAACAACTCCAATCCTCCTTTGTCGTGAACAATGGAAAACTTGTGGTAGCCGCGTGGCAGGTCGAAGCGGGTATTCTTGTGGATTTTTGTCAAGCAGGTCTTACAGTCTCTTTCGATCGTCACTGTGAAGAACGCTACCGTATTGTTGAAGTGATCCTCGGCTGGGGAAGTAGCCTAAAGCAGCGTCAGTTCCCAGACCTCAACGAAAAGGATTTGGAGGAAAGCTTAGGAGTTCTGGGGTTTTTTTTTCTTCTTGGGCGTTCGTGGTGGATTGGTCGTCATGGCCATGTGGACCTATCACAGCATTTTGGAACCTAGCCCCTTCTCTCTCTCTTCTTCAAAGAGGAGAACGTAGACCTATCTTCTTATACTTCCACTTCATTGTATCGCTAATGCCAAAGAGTGGGCATTGCCCCATCACCAGAAAAAACATAGGCCTATGTGCAGAGGGACGGATAAAACTCTTGATGTTCAAATTAAAATTTTCTGAATGTTCTGGAGCATGAGACATGGCACAAATCTTCCATCTCCATTGCCTTTAGTTTTGGGGTTGGAGGCCTTTCATGCGCTGCATATCTGAGGTCGGCCATTATCTATATTTTAAAACAACGCTATATATTTTAAACTGATTTTTAAGCATATTCACAATTCTCAATGTGGGTCAAAAAACAAAATTAATTAATTGCTTGATTTTTGAAACGCATACATAAATAAACTAGAGGCTCAAGAGAGCCTAAAAACGCTCACCTGGACCAAGTTGTCCTAAACCGTAAGGCTTATGGGTATGGAGAAAATGTAATCTGAATGAACCATATGACAGATTCGCCAGCAATTTTTTGTCCAATTGTTTCAACTGCTCAGAAGAAAGCTTCATACCAAATACATAATCTCTAGTCCGTGCAGTTTGGGAAATATTGGACATTTCATTTTTTTTCTATTTTTAGCGCCAGATGTTCCCACGCGAAAAAGTTTGGGGGGCATGAATGAAGTACTTAGGGTCAACTAATGCCACATATAAAATTTGGTTCAAATCGCTCCACTGGTTCTTGAAATAGAAATTTTCAGGGGAGCTCAAAAGTGAGCCCATGCCCTGGAGAGCCCAAATAGGGACCTATCAGCTTTCTTTGAACAAATTTTAATCTTGAACACCAAAGGAAGTTTCATACTAAACATCAAAGCATTCCCACTTGTGCTTCATGAGAAGAAGATTTTTAAAGAATTCCATCATATTTGGGCACAAGACCACGCCTAAAGAGAGCGGAGACCCGATTTGAACAAAACTAAAACAGAATACTCCAAGATGATGTGGCCCATATATGTTTCAATTTGGGCCGTTGGTTTGTGAGGAGAAGATTGTTTTTCACATTGGTCTCTCAATTCGGGAAATAAAAATTTTGTGTGGGACACAAAATTTGGATCTTCCCGTAGTGAGTTCAAATATTGACCTAGAAACATTCGTTGGACAAATTGGAATTATGGGTACCAAAAGAGGTTGCATATCAAATATCAAAGCACTCTCATCTGTGGTTAAGGGAAACAAGTTGTACAAAAGGAATGCAGGTATTTAGGCATCAGGGATCAGGGATCAGAACCATAGAGACAAAAATGTTTTTAGTGTACTTACTTATTGGTGTTTAAGGTCACATATTTATGCACAATCGTTAATCGTGGCCACAACATGGTGATAAAGTCAAGTTTTGTAAATCGTTTATGCCCATGTTGCCCATTTTAGAGGACTTCCACCCCAAGCATTGGTGACTGGGTCCTATTTTACCAGTGTAACGGAACTTGTTTACCACAGTAAACAAGCACTGCTGCACTTCCCGGAGTTCCCACCCACGGGGGAGTAAAAGTGTATGTTAACCAAAATAATTTTGGATACTAAATGTAATTTTTTACTGTTCTGTGATTTGAGAATAAATGGTGAATGGGAAGGCTGTGGGTATTGAATTTGTTTCTATTTTTGGCTCCTGGGGTTCCCACTGGGCACAAAAAATGGCCCCTGAACAAACTTGAATCACACCTCCCTAAGAATGATATACACCAAATATCAAAAGATTCTGACTGCTGGATCTGAACAAAGAGATTTTTAAAGAATATTCCTCATATTGAACAAAGTTACAATTTGTGTTAACCCTATAGGGAGCCCAAATATGAACCCAGGGACTTGGCTTGAACAAACCTGAATCTCCCTTCCCTAAGGATGCTGTATACCAAATATCTAAAGATTCTGACTGTTGGATGTGGAGAAGAAGATTTTTAAAGAATATCCCTCATATTGCACTAATTTGAACATTTGGGACATTTTCGACTAACTTTGATTTATTTAGTGTTACTTTCAGCACTGTAAGTGCAAATGCCAATACGGCTCGGGCTAGAGGCCGTATTTATGAACCGATCTTTACGAAACTTCTTGGGCACCTTTGTTATCACCGTGGGACGAGAACGAGTGTTTTGGGGTCCGGTCTGAAATTTAAGATGGCCACTGACAGCCATTTTGTACAAAATTAGGTGCAATCAGATTTTTGCCCAGAACTTCCACAGGAAAGCGCCGATTTGAATAATGTTTTGTGTGAATGCTTAGTACCATGGGATACATCACATATAATACGGGTTTTTTCTCGTGCATAAATTATGCCAATTAGACTAACTTTGATCTATTTAGTGTTACTTTCAGCACTGTAACTGCAAATGCCAATACGGCTCGGGCTAGAGGCCGTATTTATGAACCGATCTTTACGAAACTTCTTGAGTACCTTTATTATCACCGTGGGACGAGAACGAGTGGTTTTGGGTGCGGTCCGAAATTCTAGATGGCCACCAGCAGCCATTTTGTACTTTAGTTAGTGCAATCATGTTTTTGTACAGAACTTTTGTATGAAAGTTCTGATTTGAATAAATTTTTGTATGAATGATTAGTAACATGGAATACATCACATATAATACAGGTTTTTTTCTCGAGCAGAAATTATGCAAATTAAGAACTTTGATTTATTCAGTGCTACTTATACACAGTAAGTGCACGCGTCAATACGGCTCGGGCTAGAGGCTGTATTTATGAACCGATCTTCACAAAACTTCTTGGGTACCTTTGTTATCACCTTGGGACGAGCACGGATGTTTCTGGGTGCGGTCCAAAATTCAAGATGGCCGCCAGTGGCCATTTTGTACCGAAATTAGGTCCAAACAGTTTTTTGTACACAACTTCTATGCGGCTCAGGCTAGAGGCCGTATTTATGAACCGATCTTTACGAAACTTCTTGGGTACCTTTGTTATCACCGTGGGACAAGAACGAGTGTTTTTGGGTGCGGTCCAAAATTCAAGGTGGCCGCCAGCAGCCATTTTGTACCAAAATTAGTGCAATCAGTTTTTTGTACAGAACTTCTGTATGAAAGCTCTGATTTGAATAAATTTTTGTTTTAATGTTTAGTAACATGGAATATATTACATATAATACTGGTTTTTTTCTCGTGCAGAAATTATGCAAATTAGATGAACCTTGATTTGTTCAGTGCTACTTATACACAGTAAGTGCACATGTCAATACGGCTCGGGCTAGAGTCTGTATTTATGAACCGATCTTCACGAAACTTCTTGGGGTACCTTTGTTGTCACCTTGTGACAGGGACGAGTGTTTTGGGGTGCCTTTGTTATCACTGTGCTATGAGAACAAATATTTTGGGGTTCAGTCAGACCCACTCTGGGACTCGAAGATTTCTTTTCTAGTTTAGCGTCTAACTGTCACCCCACCTTTACAATACTTTACCTATATATTTATTACAGGCTGCGGTCAGCATTTATGTACAGACCGTTACAATACTTTACATGTACCTTTGGTATCAGGTCATTACCTAGATGTTTGTCATTGCTGTGTCACATACTATACATGTACATGTCTTAAAAAAGTTGAGCTACAGTGTCATTGAACACTTTCATTTGTCTCAAAAACACAGGTTATGACCCCTCATTGGAACGAGCTCGACGAGCTCGTTCCAACGAGGGGTCATAACCTATGTTTTTGAGACAAAAAAATGAAAAAATAATGAAAATTAATTGGCGATTTTTTAGAATAGCGCTGGCCGGTTTTGTCCGTTACGTTGGGTAAAGGGTTAAATTCCTAGTTGCACGAAACATACCCCCTCACAACCACCCAGACACACTGTAATTATCAGTGGCGTTGATGTTTCATGACCGAAAAGGGAGTGGAAGGGTAAAGAGGAATATGCATAATTTTACATAAACACAGTTCATGAAAATTGTAAGAAAAATTATAGATATTCGTCGAGTACAGTGTGCGGAATATCACTTAATTCTTTAAATCAAACACGAGAGTCTCGAGAAGTGAAGCGGTGCTTGTTTACTGCGTTAAATAAACTAGGACCCCGCCACCAATGCCTGAGGTGGAAGTCCTCTTACGTGGACAACATGGTTATAAACGATTGGCTAGGCATGACTTTATTATATCCATGTTGCGGTCCCGATAAGTCATTGTGCCGGAATACGTGACCTTAAACACCAATAAATAATATATAAACACGAAACGCAACGACCAGCGTTTTTCATACTGCATTTGTATTCTTTTTTAAAAATTTTACTGCAGACGTAAAGCAGGGACGTAGCTGGGGGGGGGGGGGGGTCTATAATGGGGGTGTGGTCAGTTAGATTTCTAACTGGGGTTGGGGTCCCAGCACGACATGCCATAGGCATGTCCCGGGGGTGCACAGGCCGGTGTTGGGGAGAGTTCGACTGGGGGCATCTCCCTGCCGATGGCGAAGGGTATGGGGGCCTGAACTGAGGAAACTTTTTAATTTTTAAACCCCTGGGATGGATTTTGGGGCCTCCCTCTGGCTGATATCTAGCCATTTTATTCACACGAGAAATGCATTTCCCAGGTAGGTCCACGAGTTTTCTCTTACGCTGTCCAGGTTGTACACAAGGACTGTAGACTGGCAGCTGCTCAGACCATCGATACTCCTTTCAACTTACTGCCAGTTAGTTGGCAGGTGGAGGTACTGGCTGAATAGCTACCAGTCTTTAGTCCTTGTGTAGCCTGGTCATTGCAAGGGAAACAGGGATGAATTCGAAAAACCGGACCGGTTACAGATTCAAGTCGGAATTTTGAAAAATTTTGTCAGCTGATCTGAGCTGATTGGAAAAGTCCGAGAATCTGATCCAAAAGTGGAAAATCGCTTTGGTTCGGCCGGTAACTGCAACCGATTTCCAATCGCAGTCGGCAAAACTGTTGAAAACGGGTTGAAAATTCAAATCGACTGGTCGGAAACGTCTAAAAAGTTGAAAACATGAAGGAAATTGATTTCCGTTTGAAATTCCATCTCTTGAAATTTATACCTTCGAATTTCCAACCAGTGAAAATTATGATGGTTATTGTGGGAGACACCCTCCACCTGTTGCTACTTGGCTAAAGGAAAGTTATGCATGAGTCCTTACTGAATTGAAGGGGTACGTTGAGCTCGTTCCAAAGGGGTATGAGCTGTGTTGTTGGGGCAAAAAAATGGAAATGTCCTGCTATTTAAGAATTGTTTTGGAAGAAAAGACTTAGTGGCGCAACTTCTATGAAACAATATGCGAATTAACCATCTGCACAATGATGGCGAAACCTCAAAGTTTCAGGTTGCTGATTATTCCCTTAATACAAGTCCAATGAGCTCAGCCAATATTGAACTGGTTAAATTCCTCGTTGCATTATGGGGAAAATGCTGCTTGAAGTGTTGACATCAGTGTGCAGAAACCCTAGGAAGCATTATTGACAATGAAGTGCAACCACACTGGTAGTGGCATGGTAGGAACAAATGTACAAAGCAATGTATGAGACTTATGCATCTTTACATTCAAACAACTTCAAATTTTGCGCTACATATTTAACAAATGTCTAAAAATTCGGGAGAAATATGTGAACGTTTCTCGATTTTAAAGGTCAAATACAAATCATACAAGGGAATCTTCGGTAACATCTTGACTCGTGCCTTGATCTGGGCTCAAAAAAACTTTAAAAATAAGTTAACAGATAAGACGATTTCGGCCTACGAGTCTTACATTTCGGAACTTCGCCCAGCGTCTGGAGTAAGGAACAATACTGGAGGGAGCAAGCAAACTCCGGCCTGTGTTGTCCCTCTATCCCAACGCGAAAAGCATAATAAGAAAAGATCAGGGCAAAGTACTTCTCCCTCTTCCTTTCCTTCTACTTCTGCTTTCTCTCAGAGTAAGCGCCTCAATTTGCAAACATCTCCGGTCCATATTGTGAGTGGAGATGCTCGCAAATTGAGTAACGCTGTCTCGCTCGCCTCGTCTTGCTCCTCTACCTCCTACTCCTCCTCAGCCTTTCTTCTCCTCTTCTCCTAGTGCTCTCACTAGAAATCCTCCTGCTTCCTTTGCTTCTCCTTCTGTTTCCTCTCCTGCTTCTGTTTCCTCTCCTGCTTCTGTCTCCTCTCCACCTTCTCCTACCTCTAGTGTGGTTCAACCAGGTATATCATACTCAGAGAAAGTCAAATCACCGAGCCGCTCATTTGATTCTAAATTCTCCCAGTTTCGGCAAAAAAGCGGAGTTAATTTTGACAAAAGGAGTTGGCGCCTCCCCGATATTTGTAAAAACATCCTTATGATTGGAAGTTCAAATTTAGGAAGCATTGATCGAAATCCCCATCCGGACATCCAGGTGAAGTGTTACCCCGGCGCCAAATTCAATCATTTTCGCTCTATGTTTAAAGGGCACAGGGGCCAGTCCAGTCCCCCAAAAATATTATTAAATATTGGCGTGAATTCTCGGAATGATAATTCTGATCTCGTAGTTAAGCAGTTGCGGAATATGCTTAGCGATATCAGGGTCAGGTTTAGATCTGCAAAAAATTATTTCGCTGAACTAAACTTTTCGCAAAAACTCCCTCAGGCTGAGAGGAGAACCCTGAGCATCATCAACGAAACCATTCGGAAAGTGAAGGACGTTAACGTTATACCCCAAATTGATGACGCGAAGTTTGATGTTGCTCAGGATTTAATCCATTGGACCACGAGAACCGCCAATATTATGTACGATCACTGGTTGAACCATCTAGATTTAAACTAAGTAAAGGCAAAGGTAATAACCGCCTAACAGATGTGGGATCAGGAACTAATATGGTTAACCTGTCTGGTACCAATGACCTAACAACCTAAGAGAAATCTCTTTCAGATCGCGGTTTAACTTTTGTACCAGCACCTAAAGCTAAAACTTGTAACCAAACAAATTTACATCATATAACTCTAATTTTCTTAGGCAAATGAAATTAGCAGACCGTTTTAGAAACTCCAGCGGTCGGAAACTTCCTTTTACAGAATCATCTGGTTGGTCACCTCCAGATAGTGAAGTAGATCCCGAAATTTAGCCCAAGAACATTAGGTTTCACTAGGGAAAAAAATCGGAGAAAGCTGATTTTTTCAGGGAATGTCGAGTACATGTCACTGAACGATTAGACAAAAGTCCCCTAAAATCCCAGGTGAGCTTTTTTTTCTACAGCCTTTTTTCGAAAACGCGTTTGAAAAAAATCAAAAAAAATCGCACGAACTTTGTAACCTCGAATTGATCCAACTGTATTTTTTGTTTACGCGTATTTCGAGCTACATAATGTCTAATATACATTTACCTAGAGGAAAATGTGCATTCTGTGACAATTTCTGCGAAAAATTATTGAAAATTCACAAAAAGTATCGGATTTACGCAAAAAATGACGATTTTCCTAACGGATTTGCCCAAAGGGTCGTAGTACAGAACGGGATGTTAGTTGGACAGACGATAAAAAATCCACCACCATTTGAAGACTTTTATCATTGCTTACAAAATAGACACTATGGAAGACCCCCTCTGCTTCTGGCCGAGTTCCCCTTTTGGCATAAAATTCATCAGCATGAGAACTCAACTATTTTCGGGCTTGTGACCGAACAGACACGTCTGTGTCTGGCAGCATTAGATCAATAAATAATATTTACAGAATGTACAAAAATCAATAAATAATATTTACAGAATGTACAAATCAATCAACATGGATTAAGTTACATTGACTATTATCAACGCTATGTACAGAAATGACATGACCTATATACATATTATTCATCGAACTCAGAAATTTCCGACAGGACTGTGTTTCTGTGGTTGTTACAAGAATCCGAACTGCAATTACACAAACCTGAGCAAGCGAGTCCTGCCTTCTTACACCCACACCTTTTTGTACAAGCACTCTTGCAACCACAACTGATCAGATTCAGTAGGTTATCGGGGGCACATGGCTTTGTGGCTGCAGTCGGTACAAGAAGTCCATTGTCTAGCGACCACCCCCAATCCGTCGGAGGAAGCGAAGTGTCCAGCCACTGTTGGACCTGGAGATAACATCTGTAGACATGTTGTTGTGCAGCATCGCTGCTTGGTGGGAGTGAGGCTAGGTCGATGGGTTTATTCAGTTTAGATTTTGCTACATAACGCTTGTAAGTGACATATCTATATTGGTCGAGAGAGGAAACAGTTTTACTCCCGTATAAGATCAGGAGAAGTTGTTCCCCGGCAGCGGCTACTGCACTTGGTGTACTGTCATCCGCCAAAATTGTGTTGACATACTGTTGTGAGTCGCTAGTAACATCGGAGACAATTGTCCTGAATACTTTCTTCTTACCAACTCGAAAGAGTGCAGAAGTAGTGTCACAACCACTTATAGAATGTGCTACAAGGAGGTTGCTTCTTTGGTCACCCATTTTGGTTGCTATTTCACTAACTGAAACTAGTAAGTTTGGGGTAATGGAATACATCATGTGAATATTACATCCCGGTTGAACTCGAGAGGTAAGAATGACTAACAAGTCTGTGTCTGTTCCCACAACGACAACATTGTTGTCATCTTGAGCGATGTCAAGTGCAGTTTCGGCTATCAGTACATCAGCATCAGACTGCTTGGACTGAATATTGATAGCAGATAGCTCCTGCATTAGAAGATCGATCAGTTGGGTTTTGTTCTTGGCATTTGCAAGGAAATCGGATTGGGGTGTGGTGGCTGGTAACTCGGGTGAGATATTGATATCAATGGAATACCTGTCTTTAGATCTACGGGCTTGTTCCATGCCCTTTGTCGACATTGTACAAGCATAACCATCAAAAACAACCACGACGTTCGCCCCAAAATGTCTCACTAGATAATTGGAATATGATGTACATATGTCCTTATATGACGACTGTTTAGGCCATACAACTGCCCTCGATAAAAATCCACCATCTACAACAAACAGAGAATGTTCTGGGATTTTAGTTTGCTCGGAACCGTATGTTTTGAGGATCTTACCGAGCGTGCTTTTCTGTGTCTTCCTCATTCCAGCAGAATCAAACAATGCTGGTGGTTTCGGGGCGAGTTCATATTTGAGATACTCTTCCATCTCTGCTTGTGACTGAATAACACATGTGATGCGGTTGAACAGAATTGTGGGGTCAATCACTACCTTACTTCCACGGACTTTGATGCTATTTGCCATCGATGTGAAAGACTTCACAGTGTCAACACGTCGTAGTTTGATGCTGTTGAACGTTTTGCTTACAACATTCGATACGCAACATTCACCAATTTTGCGAACTTGGTCACAGTTCACAGTTTCGTCGGCCACAAGCCCGGTCGCTATAGAGACTAATTGTAGTGGATCTCTATTGTGAAAGGGGGAATGCACTCTGAGCCAGTTCAATAATTTGGTGATATCATTGGCATCAGTCAATTGTGAACTTTGACGGAGATCCCGATGTTGTTCGCCATGACCAGTGTGAACATGAACAAAATTTTCGAGAGCATTACATATCGGAAGGCAAAGAGGTAGTCCATGTACCCATTTCGCAACAGTGCTATCGGTTATTCCCCTGCCATGTGTGAGACCACCAGGGAGCTTGAACATTCTCATTAAACACTGCTCTATGGTCTGATCAGAATATATCCCGTCCCAGAATTTATCTGAGCGCCTTATGGTAAAGTAACCTTTCTCAGTGAACAACTTCAAATCATCCTGTTGCATTATTTCTGTTAGCTCATTCATCTGCTGCAAATAGAGATGAGAACTTTTTGCGTATGCAAAATGACCACCTGCGTGAAATACTGGAATCATATTGCGAGCACAATATGTGTGGAGTTCCCAGTCGCCTGTGCGCTCTGCTCTCAAGAACAACTGGAGAAGACCTATTTGCTCGTAGTATTGTACCCAAAGCTTTCCTGTGCGTCCTACGGACGCATTCTGGAGCAGTTCGTGTTATTTTGACAGTAGATGGTTGACACTTTCTTGATTGACAGCGTCAGCTGTTGTACAGTCACCTCTGGCAAGTCCACAGAATATTTCATTGACTTCTGTGCAGTCTATGTTATCTAGTGTTCGGCTTTCTTCAAACACAAGTTTTGTAATGGCAATTTGTGTTAGCAAATGGGCACGAACTGCTCTTGAATATGCATGACCACTGATCAAATGATGGATTGACCCACCAGCATAAATAGTCCCCCAAAGTTCATCCAAGCCGCTACCAGCCATGATCGAACCAATTGCCCCTAAATATGACATAATCATATGGAAGCCGCCGAGTCTAACGAAAACTTTTGTCAACTTATCTGACGAAGACACAATCTCCACTGCTTTGATATAAAGTGGTTGGTCAAACGTCACTGGACAAACGTTCAGTCCCTGTTTCTCACATTCAGTTTGTGCAAACATGAGAGCAGTGTAAATTGTGCTCGGGTTGGATGGATCAAAATTAATAAAGGGAAGTATCTCGACATCACTTGTTTCCTAATCATCTGATGATGTGACAATGTGCATATATCCAGCCCAAGATGGGCAAGGTACTCTCAGTACATGCGTCAAAGACCAAAGACTGTACATAAAGACATGGAATGCGGATTTAAACAGCATTTCCTGATGAAAGTCGTTCAAGGCTATTTTGCATCAAATTAAAGAGCGTTGTCTGTACAATACAAATTTGTTTATGAGTACACATCAAGGGCGTACACACATTACATGCCAATGCATCTTGAGTGTAGGCGAACACCACATTATGTGATTTAATCGAACATGGAAATTGAAACAATGATGCTATACTACGGTATTTGAATGAGAAAAGTCGATGCCGTTTGAATTTGAGTTTAGGGGGTATGGTTAATATTTCACACGTTTCACCAGTTCATTATGGAATAAATGACTATTGTTATATATCATTATAAAGCCACTGCTTTTCTGCAATTTTTGATATATAATTTAACTCCCAAAGTAGTCGTAGATTTGATTTAATGGGCGTTGTGTACCGTTGTGTGTATGAAAACAATAATTTTTTTTTCGCAATTTTGTACATTTTCGTGAATATTTCACCATTGAGTGTAAGGATTGGTACAAAGTTGGCATTTTCTGTTGGGGATATGTATTCTCAATATAATTCAGCACGATATTTATGATTCTCACCCTACTAAGGCGAATAAGAATGAGAAATATGGAGCTGGGTCGAATTTTTTTTAAATTTTTTTTTTTTCATCAAAAAAACGCTATAACTAAAAAAGCTCAACTCGGATTCGCGGGGACTTTTCACACTTTATCCGCAATGTGTGTCCCGGAAACGTATAAAAAAATCAGCTTTCTCCGATTTTTTCCTTACTTTCTCATTTTTATGTCTAATGTGCCTGGACTAATTATTGAGGCTAGCAAACGAATCATGTAACAGGTGTTCAGCATGAACATACTCTCCGATAAAGACAATTTAACAGCTGGTGAACTGAGAGCCGTCACGAAACTTAGAAAAAATAAGAAATTAGTAATTAAACCAGCCGACAAAGATGGGTCGGAAGTTGTTCTATCACGGGATAATTATATAAAGGAAGCCATGAGACAACTCAGCAATACTAAACATTATAAGAAAATAGATTCACTTATCTGACCTAGTAATGTCGAAAAATTCAATAAGATCTTAGAATTTCTCCTCGATTAAGGTCACATTACTAAAAAACAATTGAAATATTTAACAGCTGAGCTCAGTGCTCAAACAAGACAATTTTACGTCCTACCAAAGATCCACAAGGACCATTCTTCATGGACGGATGACGTTACTCCACTCGGGAGGCCAATTGTATCAGACTGTAATTCGGAATCTTATGCGATCACGGAACTAAATGATTATCATCTGAAACCTATAGCAAATAGACATCCGAGCTATCTAAAAAATACACAGGACTTCCTGTCAAAAATTTCGAAATTGAAAATATCGAAAAATGCAATTCTAGCTACTTTGGATATCGACAGTATGTATACAAACATTGATATTGATAAAGGTGTTAAATCAGTTAAAAATGCATTTGAAAAATATCCGGATGCAAAACGCCCGGATGAACAAATTTTGGATCTTTTAGAGCTGAGCTTAAAAGGTAATGACTTTCAATTCAATGGAGAATATTTTCTACAAATAATGGGTTGTCCTATGGACAAAAGATTCAGTCCTAATTTTGCAAGCATTTGTGCAGCGGAATGGGAGGAAAATGCCTTAAGCAAATGTGCAAAACATCCTCTCGTATATCTCAGGTGTTTAGATGATATTTTTATTATTTGGGAACATTCAAAAGAAGATTTTAATGATTTTTTTTAGAAATTTTGAACAATCACGATCCAAATATTAAATTGAAAGCTACTATCAGTGAAAATTCTGTTGATTTTCTCGATGTGTATAAAGGCAAGCAATTTCAGGCGTCCGGTCATTTAGATTATAATGTATATTTTAAACCAACTGATTCACATCAATTGTTGCACACAAAATCATTTCATCCTCAACATACATTTAAAGGTATCATCAAATCACAACTTATTCGTTTCCACCGCAATTCAAGTGATAAGGTAAATTTCAATGAGGCTTGTTCTACTCTGTTTGGCGCCCTCAGATCGAGAGGATACTTGCTGCATTTTTGCGTACCTTAAAATCTCAAACTTTGAAAAAGCTCGAAAGTCCAGCTGAAACCTCTGATTTCGAACCACTGAAAATTGAACACAACAGACCGTTGCAGAATGGTAGTGGCGCGGTATTTTAATTGCAAAAAGCCTCGATGTAAATTGCATACTTTTATGCCTGATCAGAAAGAGGAATTTTCCTCCGAACAAACGAAAAATCATTATCAGATCCGTAACCCCCTCCATTGTGATTCACCAAACACTATTTACCTTATCACATGTAAGCGATGTCGGAAACAGTATGTTGGTCAAAGTCAAAATCCTTTCCAAGAACGTGCTACTAGACACAAACAGGATAAAAAACATAATACTGATGCCCCAGTAGCACAACCTTCCTGGCCATTCTTTGGACGATTTCGAAATCCATCCTATTGAACAACCACCAATTAAAGACACATTAGAAGAAACGGATGAATTTAGAAAAAAAAAACGTGAAGCTTTTTGGATCAATACGCTTCAAACCCTCTGGCCATTTGGTATGAACATATCAGAGGGCGAATGCGAAAGGAGGTCCATCACTCCTTTCACTTTAACGTACAACAGAATGAATATCGAAATAGCAAAAATGTTAAAAGATGAATTCAATTTTACCAATGCTAAATTAAATGAACCTTTGAATCTTCGACCTGTCATCGCCTATAAGAAAAACAAAAGCTTGCGTAACATCCTTGTAAGGACTAAATTAGAGCCCATCAAGGAATAACATCAATTTTTGCCAGTTAGTTTAACCAGTTCCTAAGCTCATCACTTAGTTTAAATCAATTTTATGTACTTTTTGTCATGTTTGAAACCAATCAGGGTTCAGTAAATGAAAACAATTTTTCGGCGGCATATTAAAAGAAAAAACGTTTCAGTAGGAAATGTCTGTGCCAGTGCGATTTTTTAACCTCACACACACACACACACACACACACACACACACACACAACTATTGCAGGAAACAGTTTGGGGCATGTGCCCACCGGTTCCTACCACTCTTCCAGTGTGCAGATGGTTAAGTACTAGTAAAATTTCAGATGTTGTCGAAAGCAGCAGTTATAATTGTGTCAGTGATACTCTAGTTTAAATTAACTCTAGACTCATGAATAAGGATCATACCCAGGCACACTACCAATGAAAGAAAGTTTCACAAAAGTAGCCTCTCTAAAATGAAAACTGCCCTGGAAACTTTTAACCTTCTTCAATCTTGAAAAACATAAACTGTTGGCGAGGGGATAATTATGCCACCCCAGTAAACGAAGGGGGAAATATCCCCCCCCCCGACCCGTCCCCCAGGATATACACCTATGGTGATTATATTTAAAGCGTTCGATAAGATACCAGTTCCACACCACTTGGTACCTAAACTTTCGGGAACCAGAGGTTACCTCACCCACCATCATTACTGCTGCAGTTAGAAAAGATGTGTCGTTGTCATCACTAGTCTTATGAAACAGCTAACCCTGGCGAACCTCCATCCGATTCTAAACAGATTATTTCAAGCTGAAAGTAACCTTAGAAATAAGTTGCCTTTCCATCAAACTGGTGGAACTCCAGTAGTTTAAACGTATTCCACATTACGGGTCTCATAAAAAAATGTAAAGGCCAGCGACAAGACCCCAGTGGCATAATTACTTATGAAATGTTCATTCTAAATATTTTAAATAAAACCCAGCAAAGCATTCCTGAATTATAAGCGAACACCAAAAGGCTTTGTGCGACCGCAAACTACTGTTCAATAGAAAATTAAAGCCCTGCGAAGCTTCGAGATTCGATTCGATTTCGAATCTTAAGTTAATATTCGGTTCGATTCGAAATCTGCTGCCCGATTTGTTTCCTCTCGAATCTTTTTCATATGAATATAACTTGGTATCAGTCATCTTCATCGTCTCACAAAACGTATAGTTCAGATGGAAATGTACATAAATAATGTTGAAATAAAAGACTGAGTGTAACTTCCGCTACATTAACATACATAACATCTGTACTTGTGGCACCAGTCATGCTAATTCCAGTATCACTAGCCCATACCACTTTTAAATGCAAATCTAAAATTTCCAAGCAATGTCGACGATGAACTATCATCCTTACAGGGTAATGTATCAATTACATCATCAAGGCATGCCTTCGACGAATGCATACCTTGGTGATGTACTTGGAGTATTTTATCAGTCGGGACTTGAGCCATCACAGGCGAAACAAATCGGGTTTATAGTACGGTACCCCAATCGCCATCGGTCATCTCCAAGACGACACTAATTCGATTCGATTTCGAATAATAGACACGATTCGATATGAGATTCGATTCGAATCGAAAATGTGTGATTCGCAGGGCCCTACCGTCAATATACCATAGTTCTCCCACCAATAACCATCTTTTCATATGCTCAACCACCATTTGAAATTGAAGAGCCTATGCCCCCCGTAACCCCCCCCCCCCCCCGTACCCCCCCACCCCCACCCCCACCCAGCGATCTCTATCCATCGAGAAACCATTGCACATATAGCAGCCAAATAACCTCTGTGTTTTTCATCCATATAGCTTGAACATTCGAGCTCTGGACAGCCATGTCACAAATCCACCATTAAGAACTCTGAGCGTGCCATAGAAATAAATCTGCGAGCTTCCTGCCAGAAGTCCTCGGATCGATCCTCGGCCGAGAAAGTTCTCGAGGTGCCCGAACACTATTCGGCAGCATCGTGCAGATATGGGGGCTGCTGCTTTGACGTCCATTCGCGTTTCGTCAATTCCCTTTTCATCTTATGCACTTTCATCAGTTCTTTTTTCAGTTCCCCTTTTCTCGTCCAGTTTATTACAAATTGAAGGGATAAATGTTTTTTAAAAAAAATAATTCTTTTCCCTCAAATCTCTCGCCATGGTGTCGGGACGTGAAATCGTTATCTGCGGTGCGAAGAGAGACACAATCCATGCAAGCAAAATATCCTTTCGAAAATAGTATTAGAGAAAAGACACGAAGTTGCTGCTACACGGGTGCGTGTAGGCGAGTCATTAATAGAAGTTGTATAACTTGCTCACCAATCCATGTAAAATCAGTAAGCTTAAAACTAAAAACAAAAATTTCCAAGAACTCTTCCAAACTATAATCCGAGGACGGGCTAATATTCCATCTATATCGACAAGGCATGCCTTCGATGAAGACATTCCTTGGTGATGTTTACTAATCAAAGTTTGCTAAGCACCAAATATTTGACACTTCATTGTGAAATTTGCTTGTGACATATTTGCGATATTTTGGGTGGATATGATTGAGGAACGTATTGAGATGGTCCCCAGTGTTTTCATTAGCTCCCTTGACAGGCAGACTTTTCGTGACAGTCATGAAAAGAATGTACCCCTTGATTTTTTCGTGTACTGTTGTCTACATGTGCACGAGATGTGTTGGGTATTCAATCTTCATTTCAACACAAACCCTTGTGATTTAATGATTGAATATGGCAAATGCAAATGTAAGAAGACATTTGTCGGAAGCAGAAATGTGGCGGGCTGTAGGGATGGTGGAGCAAGGGGCTACCCATCGTCAAGTTGGTGAAGCCGTTGGTGTGCACGATACGGTGATCACCAGAGCCTGGGCAAGATTTCAGCAGTATGGCACACCAGTAAGACGGCATGGTGGTGGCAGAGACAGGGCAACATCTGCAGCTGAAGATCGGTTTTTGATCATTCGGGCCTATAGGAACCACTTTGCTACAGCAACCCAACTTCCTAGTAACCTTCAGAATGCATCCGGGGTAAATGTTTCGACGCAGACTATCCGGGCAAGGTTGCACGAATGAGATCTCCGGTAGTGAAGACCATGTATTCGAAATTCCGCTGTCCCAGAACCACCGCCAGGTACGATATGAATGGGCCATGGACCACGTTGGATGGACCAGAGAAGATTGGCGACCTGTCCCTTTTACAGATGAGTCAAGGTACTGCCTAGACCACACAAATAGGCCGGATGGTCTGGGGCGGCATCAGCAGGGATTGACGTACAGAGCTCTGGGTCCTTGAACGTGGTACATTCACTGCAGAGCGGTATATTGATGAGATCCTGGATGTCCACGTCGGATTGTATGCAGGTGCAGTGGGTGATAGATTCATTCTGATGGACGATAATACCCGTCCTCATGCTGCCCATGCTGCCGGGGAGTACCGACAGAGGGAGGGGATTGAGCGTATGGGCGGACCAGCAAGATCCCCTGACCTCGATCCAATCGAACATGTCTGAAATGAGTTGCAGCTTGCATTTTCAGCCCGTCCAGTCCAGCCAAGAAGTGTTCAGGAGCTCGGTGTCATGCTGGTCCAAGAATGGAACAACATCCCACAAAGGACCACCAGGGACCTGATTGGGAGCATCAGAAGACGTTGTCAAGCTGTAATTAACAGTAATGGGTCTCATACTCGATACTGAACCCACACCAGCTCGCTCCGTCAACTTTCTGGCAAATTTGAAAAAGTTCCTCTTTTACCTGCTTTTACCAATAATATTCATGTTCAATGGTTATCGTATTCAAAAGCTAAAAAATAATGTCAAACACAAATAAAATCTTAATTTCTGTTCTTAAATTAAAGATATAATTAAATAAAAAATATACACACTGTTCATTACAATATTTCATCTAAAACATAAAACAGGTAGTTGGATATACTTGGTGCTCAGCAAACTTTGAGTAGTGTAGTTGGAATATTTCTATCTGATGGGACTTGAGCCCTCACAGTTATCACAAATCAAGTTTACATCCCCGGCCCTCTCCACAATCCGCAGTCTTCGTGACGCATCAGTGTCGCCGAATTAATGTTTTTTGCTGCAGCTGTTTTCAATCTTGGGTTGTTTGATTATACAAACAATGACAATTAGTCCAGGCACATTAGACATAAAAATGAGAAAGTAAGGAAAAAAATCGGAGAAAGCTGATTTTTTTTATATGTTTCCGGGACACACATTGCGGATAAAGTGTGAAAAGTCCCCGCGAATCCGAGTTGAGCTTTTTCAGTTATAGCGTTTTTTTGATGAAAAAAAAAAAATTAAAAAAAATTCGACCCAGCTCCATATTTCTCATTCTTATTCGCCTTAGTAGGGTGAGAATCATAAATATCGTGCTGAATTATATTGAGAATACATATCCCCAACAGAAAATGCCAACTTTGTACCAATCCTTACACTCAATGGTGAAATATTCACGAAAATGTACAAAATTACGAAAAAAAATTTATTGTTTTCATACACACAACGGTACACAACGTCCATTAAATCAAATCTACGACTACTTTGGGAGTTAAATTATATATCAAAAATTGCAGAAAAGCAGTGGCTTTATAATGATATATAACAATAGTCATTTATTCCATAATGAACTGGTGAAACGTGTGAAATATTAACCATACCCCCTAAACTCAAATTCAAACGGCATCGACTTTTCTCATTCAAATACCGTATTATAGCATCATTGTTTCAATTTCCATGTTCGATTAAATCACATAATGTGGTGTTCGCCTACACTCAAGATGCATTGGCATGTAATGTGTGCACGCCCTTGATGTGTACTCATAAACAAATTTGTATTGTACAGACAACGCTCTTTAATTTGATGCAAAATAGCCTTGAACGACTTTCATCAGGAAATGCTGATTCATTCCGCATTCCAGGTCTTTATGTACAGTCTTTGGTCTTTGACGCATGTACTGAGAGTACCTTGCCCATCTTGGGCTGGATATATCCACATTGTCACATCATCAGATGATTATGAAACAAGTGATGTCGAGATACTTCCCTTTATTAATTTTGATCCATCCAACCCGAGCACAATTTACACTGCTCTCATGTTTGCACAAACTGAATGTGAGAAACAGGGACTGAACGTTTGTCCAGTGACGTTTGACCAACCACTTTATATCAAAGCAGTGGAGATTGTGTCTTCGTCAGATAAGTTGACAAAAGTTTTCGTTAGACTCGGCGGCTTCCATATGATTATGTCATATTTAGGGGCAATTGGTTCGATCATGGCTGGTAGCGGCTTGGATGAACTTTGGGGGACTGTTTATGCTGGTGGGTCAATCCATCATTTGATCAGTGGTCATGCATATTCAAGAGCAGTTCGTGCCCATTTGCTAACACAAATTGCCATTACAAAACTTGTGTTTGAAGAAAGCCGAACACTAGATAACATAGACTGCACAGAAGTCAATGAAATATTCTGTGGACTTGCCAGAGGTGACTGTACAACAGCTGACGCTGTCAATCAAGAAAGTGTCAACCATCTACTGTCAAAATTACACGAACTGCTCCAGAATGCGTCCGTAGGACGCACAGGAAAGCTTTGGGTACAATACTACGAGCAAATAGGTCTTCTCCAGTTGTTCTTGAGAGCAGAGCGCACAGGCGACTGGGAACTCCACACATATTGTGTTCGCAATATGATTCCAGTATTTCACGCAGGTGGTCATTTTGCATACGCAAAAAGTTCTCATCTCTATTTGCAGCAGATGAATGAGCTAACAGAAATAATGCAACAGGATGATTTGAAGTTGTTCACTGAGAAAGGTTACTTTACCATAAGGCGCTCAGATAAATTCTGGGACGGGATATATTCTGATCAGACCATAGAGCAGTGTTTAATGAGAATGTTCAAGCTCCCTGGTGGTCTCACACATGGCAGGGGAATAACCGATAGCACTGTTGCGAAATGGGTACATGGACTACCTCTTTGCCTTCCGATATGTAATGCTCTCGAAAATTTTGTTCATGTTCACACTGGTCATGGCGAACAACATCGGGATCTCCGTCAAAGTTCACAATTGACTGATGTCAATGATATCACCAAATTATTGAACTGGCTCAGAGTGCATTCCCCCTTTCAGAATAGAGATCCACTACAATTAGTCTCTATAGCGACCGGGCTTGTGGCCGTCGAAACTGTGAACTGTGACCAAGTTCGCAAAATTGGTGAATGTTGCGTATCGAATGTTGTAAGCAAAACGTTCAACAGCATCAAACTACGACGTGTTGACACTGTGAAGTCTTTCACATCGATGGCAAATAGCATCAAAGTCCGTGGAAGTAAGGTAGTGATTGACCCCACAATTCTGTTCAACCGCATCACATGTGTTATTCAGTCACAAGCAGAGATGGAAGAGTATCTCAAATATGAACTCGCCCCGAAACCACCAGCATTGTTTGATTCTGCTGGAATGAGGAAGACACAGAAAAGCACGCTCGGTAAGATCCTCAAAACATACGGTTCCGAGCAAACTAAAATCCCAGAACATTCTCTGTTTGTTGTAGATGGTGGATTTTTATCGAGGGCAGTTGTATGGCCTAAACAGTCATCATATAAGGACATATGTACATCATATTTCAATTATCTAGTGAGACATTTTGGGGCGAACGTCGTGGTTGTTTTTGATGGTTATGCTTGTACAATGTCGACAAAGGGCATGGAACAAGCCCGTAGATCTAAAGACAGGTATTCCATTGATATCAATATCTCACCCGAGTTACCAGCCACCACACCCCAATCCGATTTCCTTGCAAATGCCAAGAACAAAACCCAACTGATCGATCTTCTAATGCAGGAGCTATCTGCTATCAATATTCAGTCCAAGAAGGCCGAGGCTGATGCTGATGTACTGATAGCCGAACACTGCACTTGATATCGCTCAAGATGACAACAATGTTGTCGTTGTGGGAACAGACACAGACTTGTTAGTCATTCTTACCTCTCGAGTTCAACCGGGATGTAATATTCACATGATGTATTCCATTACCCCAAACTTACTAGTTTCAGTTAGTGAAATAGCAACCAAAATGGGTGACCATAGAAGCAACCTCCTTGCAGCACATTCTATAAGTGGTTGTGACACTACTTCTGCACTCTTTCGAGTTGGTAAGAAGAAAGTATTCAGTACAATTGTCCCCGATGTTACTAGCGACTCACAACAGTATGTCAACACAATTTTGGCGGATGACAGTACACCAAGTGCAGTAGCCGCTGCCGGGAAACAACTTCTCCTGATCTTATACGGGAGTAAAACTGTTTCCTCTCTCGACCAATATAGATATGTCACTTACAAGCGTTATGTAGCAAAATCTAAACTGAATAAACCCATCGACCTAGCCTCACTCCCACCAAGCAGCGATGCTGCACAACAACATGTCTACAGATGTTATCTCCAGGTCCAACAATGGCTGGGCACTTCGCTTCCTCCGACGGATTGGGGGTGGTCGCTACACAATGGACTTCTTGTACCGACTGCGGCCACAAAGCCATGTGCCCCCGATAACCTACTGCATCTGATCAGTTGTGGTTGCAAGAGTGCTTGTACAAAAAGGTGTGGGTGTAAGAAGGCAGGACTCGCTTGCTCAGGTTTGTGTAATTGCAGTTCGGATTCTTGTAACAACCACAGAAACACTGTCCTGTCGGAAATTTCTGAGTTCGATGAATAATATGTATATAGGTCATGTCATTTCTGTATATAGCTTTGATAATAGTCAATGTAACTTAATCCATGTTGATTGATTTGTACATTCTGTAAATATTATTTATTGATTTTTGTACATTCTGTAAATATTATTTATTGATCTAATGCTGCCAGACACAGACGTGTCTGTTCGGTCCCAAGCCCGAAAATAGTTGAGTTCTCATGCTGACGAATTTTATGCCAAAAGGGGAACTCGGCCAGAAGCAGAGGGGGTCTTCCATAATGTCTATTTTGTAAGCAATGATAAAAGTCTTCAAATGGTGGTGGATTTTTTATCGTCTGTCCAACTAACATCCCGTTCTGTACTACGACCCTTTGGGCAAATCCGTTAGGAAAATCGTCATTTTTTGCGTAAATCCGATACTTTTTTGTGAATTTTCAATAATTTTTCGCAGAAATTGTCACAGAATGCACATTTTCCTCTAGGTAAATGTATATTAGACATTATATAGCTCGAAATACGCGTAAACAAAAAATACAGTTGGATCAATTCGAGGTTACAAAGTTCGTGCGATTTTTTTTTATTTTTTTCAAACGCGTTTTCGAAAAAAGGCTGTAGAAAAAAAAGCTCAACTGGGATTTTAGGGGACTTTTGTCTAATCGTTCAGTGACATGTACTCGACATTCCCTGAAAAAAATCAGCTTTCTCCGATTTTTTTCCCTAGTGAAACCTAATGTTCTTGGGCTAATTGTGGTATCGATCACACCGGACCAGATTCGAACAACATACAATCTGAATTGCTTTAGTTTGTTCACGTCGACTGGAAATTCGTAACCCGTCATTTTTCTTTCTTTTTTTTTTTTTTTTTTTTTTTTTTTTTGCATTTTGAAGGACGCAGTCTGCCTCTGACATCAATAACATCAAACAGTCTGCACCTGACAACAATAAATAACATTACACAGTCTCCCTTGGATAAAATCGTCCCAGGCCAAGAATCCATGGCAAGGGAAACTACTCTGTGTGAATAGCTAAAACAATCAATAAAGCTAAAAATCGATCTTGCAAGCTTCTAATGAATTGAATGAAAATCCTGAAAATATTCTTATAAAATTATCAAGTTTGTTCATTCGAAAATGATCACGGTTGGTGTTATGAAAACCTGGAACCGCCGAGCTTCAGTCTGATACTAATTCGAACAAAATTTAATGTCGACAAAAAGTTTATTTTCAATCCCCTACTATAAATTTAACAAGTGAATGTGACGTCCTTTCTTATTTAAATTTTCTACCCTTTGGGTGCCAGCACTCTTTCCTCTTCCGGTTTTGTACTTCTTGAGTTCCAACAGTATTGCCTTACACAAAAACATGGGGATGCCGGAACCCAGGGTTTCGGGGAATGAGTAGGGACAAGGAAATACCCTTTTGATATTAAAAAAATAAAGATCTTCACATGACTGCTTTATATCATCCCCTATTGCAATACATCCCCCATCATAATAAATTTTGGACATGACAAGCGGAGTTTCAGAGGAGAAGATTTTTAAAAATCAACCAATCAGGATGCTACGGTGGCTGATTTAGGACACTCAAATATTTATTTTTATCTCGTTATAACGAGATACGATCTCGTTATAACGAGATACGATCTCGTTATAACGAGAAAACATCTCGTTATAACGAGATACTATCTCGTTATAACGAGAAAGTATCTCGTTATAACGAGAAAACATCTCGTTATAACGAGAAATCATCTCGTTATAACGAGAAAGTATCTCGTTATAACGAGAAAAGATCTCGTTATAACGAGATAGTATCTTGTTATAACGAGAAAAGATCTCGTTATAACGAGAAAACATCTCGTTATCTCGAGATAAAATCACGTGACTCTGATGACATGAAACATATAGCCCCCACCACCAAAACAGTTTATATATCTCGCGGGTGTTTTCAATATTCTGGATGTAATACATGGGAAAAGCACCTACCCACTCCCACCCCAAGCATCCCAACCATGCCCGTGAACGATAATTCCGATAAGCGCATATAACTCTCATACCAATAAACACAGAAAATGAGATGGAATTCACACAAACAAATGAAACAACTATAGCGTAATAAACTCGCCCCCCCCCCGCCCCTCCCCCACACCGTATGTGGAACATTTTTTCGACACAAGGCACTCAAAACACGACTATAGCCTCAGCCCCAAAACAGTGTACATATCTTACGCGTGTGTTTAATACTGTGGATGTAATACACCGGAAACACTCCTACCCCTCTCCTTCCCAAAGCATCCCACCAATGCCTTCGAAATACCTCCCCTCCCCCTCGCACATGCTGTAAAAGATAATTACGACAAGTGTATTTTACGCTCATTCTTACAGAACAAGGACAGGGACGTGAGAAGGTAAAAATATTGGGAGAGGGGTATCAAGGTGGAGATCCATGCAAAAGGGGCGCCCATTGTGCTGACAGTAGCATGATTCGAGTCGCGCAGTGGCGAGGTGGGGGAGCGCACCAGATGTGGTATCCCCTTCTCGTTGGCGGGGTCCGGGAGCCCTTCCCTGGGAAAATTTTGAAAAATATGAGGGCCAAAACTCGCGTTCTCAGTGATTCTGAGGCCACTGTGACACTACCAATTCGAATTCTCTGCTCGTTTCGTAAATAGGCTAGCTTCTGAATTTATCCGTGTGGTCAACCTCTTCGTTTGTGTTTTGTTTTGGACTGACTTCAAACATCTCCACGGGCTTAATCGGGACCATGGGTTAATAATTTTTTGATTTTTTTTTTTTTTTTTTTGGGGGGGGGGGGTGGTAAATATCCCCCTTACATCCCCCCTCCCCCCGGTTTAACGCCACTGAGAAAGGATGGAAAACAGAAAAATGAGATGGAATTCACACAGACAAATTAAACAAGAAAAGCGTAATAAACTTACTGCCACCCCTCCCCACACCCTTCCCTCCACACACAAGGAGAGATTTATTTTTTATCTAGTTATTTATTTATTTATTGGAATTTGACGACTCTTTCAGCAGCCAGGGTCATGTCGTGTAATGTAGTTCTACGGGTGGAGGAAGAACCGAAGAATCGGAGAGAACCACTGAGCAGCGGCGAGCAACCGACGAACTCTCCAACGTACTAACCCGGCAGAATTTGAGTTACATATAGAGTTCTAACGCAAGTTGAAGACGACAGTATATAGCTTCACAAAAGTGACTTTAAACACCAATAAATAATTAAATAAATTCCCTATACCAGTGATGACTATAGTCGTCATGCTTCATATTCCATGTTCAGCTCAATCTGTCAGTGAACAAAATGAGAAGTTTATGGAAAAAGATAGTTCTGAAGCGGCATGGGGGTGGGAGGGGGGCACCCCATCCAATAAAATTGACCTCCACCCCACCCCCACAAAAATCAAACTGCCACTTATAATTCCCAAACCTTCCTTCTCTCAAGATGCCCAGAATGGGCCCGAGAGCTTTATAATTTGAAAAAAAAATCACCCCCGGACCCCACCAATGGGAGGGCGTACCTCCCAAACTCTCCGTCCCCTGCCTCAAACCTCGAGACATGCTCGTGGTATGTCGTTCTCGACCCTCGCGATATTACTGCCCCCCCCCCCCCCCCCAACACACACACAATTTGGGATCCTAGCTCTACACAGTAAAAAACAATTTTCTAGAGCTTCAGTATTCATGCATTGCATTATTGTTATATTATTCACACCATTTAATTCTATTTCTAAGAAGTGCACAAGTTATCGGTATACCGTATATATTGGCCTAATCATGATAACCCTTTTACCCACCGCAGCGACATAAACCGTCCGTGTAATATACAAAATTCGCCACTCAAAATTTATGTTCATAATTTTTTCTCCCAAACCATAGTTTATGATATCGCATCGAAAAGAGCTCGACGAGCTCGTTCAAATGAGTGACATAAGCCGTTTAGTTTGGAAGAAAAAAATGAATTTCATTTATTTTTTTTGTGTAAAAATAATTGTGGGCCTACTGTTGTCTTCAACTTGCGTTTGGTAAAAGGTTAATGACGCCATAATGTGTTCTCACGACAAACATGTACATCTACATACTATATAATTATGAGAGCGCGGTAGCTCATTTGTTAGAGTATCGAGCTTGAAACATAGAGATCGACGGTTCGATTCTGACCCGCGTTGTGTCTTTAGGCAAGACACTTAATCCCAATTGTCCACGTGGCCTGACGTGGGGTCACGGTGGCATTATGTACTAGGGCGTACTGCACGTCGATGGTGCACGTGCCTTCAACCGCTCTAACTCTAATTCTGTCGGGTTGGTATGTTGGAGAACTTGACGGTTGCTCGCCGCTGCTCAGTGGTTGTCTCCGGTTCTTCCTCCACCAAGGCAACTACCCTACATGACATGCCCCTGGCTGTTGAAAGCGTCGATAATAAATAAATCTCTCCTTGTGTGTGTTGGTGGGGGGGGGGGGGGGGGGGGGGTGGCAGTAAGTTTATAAGGCTATAGTTGTTTAATTTGTCTGTGAAAATTTCATCTTATTTTCTGTTTTTCATTCTTTCTCAGGGGCGTTAAAACCGGGTAAGGGGGGCGGCAGGGGGTATTTACCACCCCCACCACACTTCAATAAAAAAAGTATTAACCCATGGTCCCGATTAAACTCGTGGAGATGTTTGAAGTCAGTCCAAAACAAAACACAAACGAAGAAAGTTTACCAAGCGGATAAATTCAGAAGCGCGCCTAATTACGAAACGAGCAGAGAATTCGAATTGGTAGTGTCACAGCGGCCTCAGAATCACTGAGAATGCGAGTTTTGGCCCTCATCGTTTTCAAAATTTTCCCAAGGAAGGGCCCCCGGACCCCGCCAACGAGAAGGGGATACCACATCTGGTGCTCTTCCCCTCCTCGCCACTGCGCGACTCGAATCATGCTACTGTCAGCACAATGGGCGGGCCTTTTGCATGGATCTCCGCCTTGATACCCCTCTCCCAATATTTTTACCTTCTCACGTCCCTGTCCTTGTTCTATTAGTATGAGCGTTAAATACACTTGTCGTAATTATCTTTTACAACATATGCGAGGGAGAGGGGAGGTATTTCGCGGGCATTGGTGGGATGCTTTGGGAAGGAGAGGGGTATAGGAGTGTTTCCCGTGTATTACATCCACAGTATTAAACACATGCGTAAGATATGTACACTGTTTTGGGGCTGAGGCTATAGTCGTGTTTTGAGTGCCGTGTGTCGAAAAAGTGTTCCACATACGGTGTGGGCGAGGGGCGGGGGGGGGGGGGGCAGCGAGTTTATTACGCTATAATTGTTTCATTTGTTTGTGTGAATTCTATCTCATTTTCTGTGTTTATTGGAATGAGAGTTATATGCGCTTATCGTAATTATCGTTGACAACATGTGCGAGGGAGAGGAGCTGTATTTCACGGGCATGGTTGGGATACTTGGGGGTGGGGGTGGGTAGGTGTTTTTCCCATGTATTACATCCAGAATATTGAAAACACCCGCGAGATATATAAACTGTTTTGGTGGTGGGGGCTATATGTTTCATGTCATCAGAGCCACGTGATTTTATCTCGAGATAACGAGATGTTTTCTCGTTATAACGAGATCTTTTCTCGTTATAACGAGATACTTTCTCGTTATAACGAGATCTTTTCTCGTTATAACGAGATACTTTCTCGTTATAACGAGATCTTTTCTCGTTATAACGAGATACTTTCTCGTTATAACGAGATGTTTTCTCATTATAACGAGATGTTTTCTCGTTATAACGAGATAGTATCTCGTTATAACGAGATGTTTTCTCGTTATAACGAGATCGTATCTCGTTATAACGAGATAAAAATAAATATTTGAGTGTCCTAAATCAGCCACCGTAGAAAAGAATATTTGTAATTCTCCTTTATTTTGTTTTGCTTTATTTTCATTTCTCTGTGCATTGTTTTTGAGCTATACAAGCAAAGCAATCCGTAATACATATCGGCTTTTTATGCCGTCCAGTAAAGTGTTTTTGCAACAGTGAAACGAAAACAAACCGACCAGCAGTTCGAAGTTCCGAACCAATTTTTTAACAGGTGACACTGAATAACCGGTCGTACTAAAATACGACCGCAGGTAGAAAATGAGACCGGTCGTACTAAAATGAGACCGTAGGTACAAAGTGAGACCGCAAGTGATCGCAGGCAAAGTACAGATGGGTAGGTCCCCAAATGAACGCTATCTGGTTATATGGGGTAAACCAAATATATATCTGAATTTTGGTACCGATATTTTAAACTGTAACCCTAAAATTTCATTTTTAATGTATAGCGCGATATCCGACTTGCCATCTCACTTTTCCGCAACTAAGAACAAAAGCGACCGCAAGTAAACCTCTGGTACTAAAAAACACCACTGAATGCTGTCTAGAGATTTTAGGTATATTCAATGTATATCCGAACTGTGATATCGATATTTTATTTTTAACCTCTAAAATTCCACTTTTAATTTATTGTGGGACTTTCGAATTGCGGTCTTAATTTTCGCAAGCAGGGACAAAGAGACCCGCAAGTAAACTATTAATCTTAAAATAAAAGCGAAAATATAAACTACATATCATTTATAGAATTTATTCCAAAAACTGTGGTAATATCTTGATTTTAATCCCTTAGTTTTTATGTTTAATGTCTGACAGTAAATCACATTTGCGGTCTCATTTCCTACAGGAATTGAGACACAGATTATTCGGAAACCCTTCCCTGAAATGAGACAGTTAAGTGGATTTGCCTGGTGTTATTAGATGTGGATAACAATTAAAACTCCACCCATACTTTATCGCGGCTTTAAGAAGAAAATTTTGAAGATTTCAAGCTTCACTTGAAATAAATAACAACTGTAAGATACATTTCACACCTAATTCACTGCTGATTGGAAATAGTTATTTCACACCTGATGTTACAAGAGACTGGAGTTCTAAATTGTGGACAAGCAAAATGTGTTTCATCAGTTACACCTCAGATGATCTCAATTCCATCAACAAAAAAATGAACCATATTAAGCATAGATCCAAAGCTAGTGTTTTTAAAACCCCGAAAAAGAAAGGATATTGAAACCAGAGTTTTGTCATCCCATCAACAGATCACACAAAGTATACCAAATAGAAACTGTCAAATTACAACACAGACAGGCTGTCAAAAGACACACTAATTCTGGTGTGAATTTCAGTAACATTAGTTTAATCCACAAAGATACAGCTGATTACAAAACTACCTACAATATAATTTTTTCAACAGTCAGTGCCAGACCTGTGAGGAACAAAGTACCTAATTTGAACATTGGATTACTTAATATAAGATCTGTTTCTGGGAAGGAACATGATCTAAAGGACTTCATACTAGATAACAATCTCAGTGTTTTGGCTCTAACTGAAACGTGGTTGAAAGAAAATGATAGTGGCAGTTTTTCCATTGGACAACTATTACCACTGGGTTTCTCCATCTTAAACGACTCACAGGGAAGTCGAGGTGGCGGTGTAGCTGTCATCCACAGTGATGCCTTAAACATAAAACAGCATCCTGATTTATACAAATCTACACCATCTTTTGAAATGATTGACTGCCTCGTGTCGAGCAACCGTTCACTTCGATTACTAGTAGTTTACCAACCGCCACTGCCAAAAAGGAACAAACTTACATCAGCACAGTTTCTAAATAAATTTTCTGAATGTCTGTCCTTCTATGCCTTGTATGGATGTGATATAGCTATTGCCTGTGATTTCAACATCCATGTTGACAATTTACATGACACTTTTACCAAGCAATTCACAAATTTGTTTGAATCATTTGGCTATTCACAACTGGTCTCAAAACCTACCCACAAGAGAGGACACACCTTGGATCTAATTCTTGTTCGTCAAAGTAACACCACGTCAGTACAAAATGTCCATGTCACAGATCCAGCATTGTCTGATCACTATGCGGTCTTGGCCGAATTGACACTAGCACTTCACAAATTCCTCCCAAGAAAATTACTTATCAAAAATATAAACATTGATGCCTTGAAAATGGATATCAGTTCATCAATTCTGTGTTCAAACTATTTTTGTTGTAGTCATGCTCCTCTGAGCAATTGCTATCTTTATTTGAAGAAACTCTTAAGGGCATCATGACTGAATAAGCATCACCCAAGTCAAAAATTATAACTAATAGGGAAAAAGTGGAGTGGTTTACAGAAGATGTTAGAGCTGCTAAACAACAGCGTCGCAGACTTGAGCGTCTTTACAATAAAACGAAGCTTGAGGTTCACCGGCAAATGTTCTGCTTACAAAGAAATACAACTAATAAGATCATCAAAAAGGCGAAGAGGGGGTACTACAATTCTCTTATAGAGGAGTCATCTAATACAAGGGTGCTGTTCTCGCTAACCAATAGTCTCCTTGGTAAAGAACAAAAAGTCATTCACCCAGATCATCTAAATACTGAAGAAATTCTGGAAAAATTCAGCGACTATTTCATAACTAAAATTCAAGTAATTCTGGATAGTATACCATCATGTGAACCACCAGAGTTTGATCATCTTGACATAAAAAGTGATTTTTCTAATTTTCACTCTGTCCCAGAAGACGACATTCGAAAAAAGAATTTATCATCATCCAATAAGTCCAATGATCTAGATCAAATTCCAACATTCCCTTTAAAAGAGACAATTGATTATCTTCTGCCAGCTATAACATATATTATATCTGCATCCCTACATGAGGGGTTTGTTCCAAACGCATTGAAAAAAGCACTTGTTACTCCACTCATCAATAAACCATCTCTTGATCCTGACAACCTGAAGAATTATCGACCAGTATGGAACCTCTCTATCCTGTCTAAATTGTTGGAAAGGGTTGCTGCTTTAGAACTCAAAAATCATCTGCATGAAAATGATCTTTTAGAGCCCTTTCAGTCTGCATGTAAAGCCAACCACAGTACAGAAACAGCCTTACTACGAGTCAACAATGATATTGTTAAATCACTGTCTGAGGGTAAGGCTGTACTGCTTGTTCTCTTGGATTTGTCAGCAGCATTCGACACTGTCGACCATGGTATTCTCATGCAGACCTTGACACAGCATGGCATATGTGGAACTGTCTTATCATGGTTTGCATCATATCTGGAAGGTCGTAGTCAACAAATATGTATCAATAAGATCGGTTCAGAAAGCAGGACGTTAAAGTGTGGTGTTCCTCAGGGCTCAGTTCTTGGACCACTCTTGTTTACTCTGTTCACTTCTTCTCTCGGTCACCTTCTTAAAGCGCATGGCATATCATATCACCTGTACGCAGACGACACCCAACTGTACATCACATTAAACCCATCTGTTCCAAGTGACTCCTTCACCGCAGTCATTATCATGGAAACTTGCATACATCTTGTGTGGGAATGGATGATAGACTTTAAACTGAAAATGAATAACTCTAAAACTGAATTCTTAGTGATATCCGGGGTTCGAATGCCAACACCCTCTGTTACATCAATTCTGGTTGGAAACAACATCACTTTGAAAAGTGAATCGGCCAGGAATATTGGACTGATTATGGACTCAAATTTAAAACTAGACATCCATATCAATAAAATATGTCAAAAATGCTACTGGCTGCTTCGTAATATTGGAAGACTGCAACCTTATCTTAACCAGTCAGCACTTGAAAAACGTGTGCACTCCTTCATCACCTCACAACTAGACTATTGTAATTCAGTGTTAGTGGAGCTGTCCCAATGTCTGATTCAGAAGCTTCAAAAAGTTCAGAATACTGCTTCTAGGATAATTACTGGTACCAAACGCCCTGAACACATGACACCTGTTTTAAGACAATTACACTGGCTTCCAGTTAAACAGAGAATTGATTTCAAAATATTGATCTTAGCATTCAAAATTTAATGTATCCACAAACTGGCTCCAATTTACCTGCAAGAGCTCTTTACTACATATAAACCAACGCGCAGTCTCCAATCTAAAAACCAAATTCAACTAGTTGTACCTTTTAGCAGATCTAATCAGTCTCATGATCGTGTGTTCTCCATCGTGGGTTCCAGATTGTGGAATTCCCTGCCAATTAGTGTCAGAACTTCAGAAACTCTCGATGTCTTCAAAAGAAATCTTAAAACTTTCCTATTTACTGAAGCATGATCCTAAACCTATCTGAGAGGCAACCAAACAGATGTAACTCTTTATTTCAGAAAAGTGTATTTATTTCTGTCAAGCATTTTAGAGGTTTTACATTCTAGCAAATCAGTTATTATTATTATAATTTATCAACACTCCTCATCTATTGCCTCGGCTAAAGATCGGCAACTATAATACATAACAGATTTAGAGTGTTTTCTACAGTGAATTTTGCTTCTGTTTTTTTCCTCCCCTCAACCTTTATCCGGGCTTAGGACCGGCAATTATAAAACTTGGGAGATCTATAGTTTTGTTCTAAAGTGAATTTGCTTGTGTTTTGGTTTTTTTTGTTGTTGTTTCTTTCCAATTTTGTAATGAAATGCCCTTCATGGAACACGTGGGAACCACGTAGGGTTAATATAAGTGAACTTGGGAGTCTTGGTTCCCTAAGTGTTAATAAGAGTGGCCAAGTCCTACCTGGTAGTAATTCTCTGTTGAGTAAACTTTAATAAACTTTAATAAGTATAAAAGCTGTTCCAGAGTTCTTGTTAAAGGGGCAGCTATGCTTCGAACTATTTTACAACATTCGATATTCATACTAAGAAAATTCTCTTAAAGGCATGGTTATGTAATCGCGGTATTTTATTAATATTCCTATTCTAATTAGAATTACATAACATAAGTGCAATCGACCTTCAAGTTCTCGGCACATATGGTTCAGAGGTAGAAAACGAGACATGAAAACCAGACATAGTCTGCCCTGCAGTAACCTCACCAAAATGTTTCGACAGAATTTAATATTATAATTGACAGAATTACTAGTATAAACCTGACCTGGCCTAACCTCATCAAAATGCTGCTGACCGAATTTAGCATTGTATACTGACCCGACCTAACCTCAACACACCCAGAATAGCTTTCAGCTCTGGGAATTGTGCAAGATAGCACGTTCGATTGACGTCATAAGGTAAACTCCCTACCCTTGGGAGGGCATTCGGATAAGTTAGATAACTATGAACCAACAGCATGCCAACGTCATTTTAATGCGAGGACTCATACTGATAGCACAGGATGCCCCCGCTGTCCCGGAATGGAGGAGAGGGGTTATGAAACACCTCTCTGCCATCTCGGGTATAGGTGGCGTTTTGTGGCATCATGGGGCGTGAACTCTCAACTTAGCCTCTGGTGTACGTGACGGAAAAGCACGTACCAAACTGAATATAAATCGGTGGTAAGACCCGAGAAAGACACTTCTCTCTGGGCTTTCAACATGCATAGAAGTCACTCTCCTATTTTCGTGGAAGAACGCTGCCAAATGCTGCCAGGCCAGACAACAGTTCCAGACACAGGATGCGATGAGAGCGATGCGATAGTTTTGACTTAGTCTCATTTCGTATCTGATATTTTACTATTTTACCAGAGAGAGAAATGTAGTTCAGTTTAAATTGTAGGAATTTTACTTAGGGTTTTATTAAAAGTGTAGAAAACTGTAAGTACATTTTATGTGTTTTGAATTCACCCCTTCGCTGTGGCTGCAGTACTTCAAGAACTTTTGCAGACTCCACAGAAGCTGGTTGCCTTCTTGATTGAACACTTTGAATTGTCCTGTGGCCATTTGCCACGATTGAAGTCCTAACCCAAATCCACTAGATGATCATTTTTCCAGGGTACTTAACCCTGCTTCGCCACAGGCCAGTTTATATGGTGCCGTGACCAGGATGTTGACTCTCACTTCTAACTTTCTTGAGACGATCGGGTGAACATTCTAGAAACATCTATTGACCCTAGCAGACCCAGTGAAGCCGAAAATTGACTCAAAACGTTGCTGCTGGGGAGCACAGTGAACTTGTGAGAACTTTTTGATATTATTTACGAGGGACAGACATCCCTTAATTTACTGATAAACTGAACACCTGGCAGCAGATATTTATAAGCCAGCAGACAGTGACCTTTGAATCCAATACTGGTACAACTCCATGGTGGAATTGCTTGCATGTCCAACGTGCCATTATTTACACTGACGCCGACTGCCAATCACTTTCATATTCAAGCCACGCTCGACAGACTGGTCGAACCGAGCATTGCTCATCAGATATATTGAACTTTTGACTGAACATCAGAGAAAAATGGAAACTCAAGGAGCCTTGAAAAATCTCGAGGAATTCCAGGAAATTCTGAAAAGACAACCATGTGTGTTTCCACAGTTATAGCGCTAGCAAGGTAGGTGCAATTTTGTCCATTTTGCGTTCTTTAACAGCAGAAAAATTGTAAAATTAACTTAGTATTATTAAGTTAATTGAATAAATTAAAAATGACTACGCCGGCGACAGAAAGAGAGCTACGATTGATCGATGAACTGACTCAAGTAAGACAAGAAAGTGAGGGTCAAAGGAATCAGTATGAGTAGCGACTTACTGAAATGAACAATCAGGTTCACAGTTTGATGCAGCAGCATACTGCCTCACAACAAACCCTCCAACAAATGCAGACAGCCCTCGACCAAGTCAATGCAGACATGGGAAAACAGAGAGCTGATTTAGAATTACAGTTAGCTGCCGTTCAAGCTAACGCCCAAACAAAGCAGCAGAGATTAAAAAAACAATTGGCAGATGCTGAAAAAAGAGCCAAGGACCCAACATCCTTTGCCATTATTGACCTACATGAAACCGTGCGCCAAAGTGAGAAGAGTAATGCAAAGACTGCTAACACCACCCAGGCCCAGTCAATTCATTCCCATATTAAGATATTTGACGGGAACCCCTTGAACTTTCAAGGTTGGATAAAATCTCTTGACCTTTTCTGTGAGAGAAATGACGTAGAAGAGAAGCGACGACCTAAACTCGCCGCTCAAACCAGTGATTTTGTAGTCGCCGATTTTATTTTAAGAACAATGAAGAAAACTTCTGAAATGCCTTGGTCCAAACTGTATGGCGAATTGAAAAGTCGCTATAGCGCCACTATGGATAACTCCATGGCCACCAATCAGTTGTGCCATATGCGACAAGGGAAAAATCAAACCCTTGTCTCATATGCTGAGCAACTGCTTGATCTTGCAAAAGACCCCTTTGATCAGGAGATTGACAACCCCACCATCCAGAAAAAACCTCTCAGATTACTTTTGTGATGGGTTGTATGACTCCGATGTTCGGATGAAATTGATCCGCCGCATGCCAAAGATGCTAGAAAACGCTGTTAGTCAAGCATTATTAAAAAATGCTGCGAAAATCAAATTTCGCACCCGCTTTGAGGCTTCCAAAGGAAAAGCGCCCTTTGGAAAGGCATTTGACCGACAATATGAAGAATATGAGCGCTATCGGGACCCTGTATTTCGCGATCCCATAGACAAACAGGAAGAACCTGTAGATCTCCCTTTGGAGACGAGAGATGAAACTCCCATGGACATAGGTGTGGCGCGCCGGCGCCATAAGGTTAATATATTAACTAAAAACTACAGTGGAGGTTATGCACGACCTCCATATCAGAATCAGAATTAAAATCAGTATAACAACCAATACTGAAATAGGGGAGGTCAAAATTACAACAGATATCAGAAACCGATATGATTTACACGTCCGGTTTGCAATTGCCGTAACCGCGTTGGTCACGTGAAATCTGACTGTCGCGTAAACTTGACCAAGCAAGTGAGAACACTTGATATTCAGCCAGCAGGTGAAAGGTCACCAGGGGCGACCTTTTGCTGCTTTCGCTGTGGGAAGCCAAACCACTTCGCTCGCGATTGCCGAGTAAATTTAAACGAAGGGAACTCTGCCCATATGGGGCAATGAGCAGAGTTAATGAGAAGTCACATGCTCCCAACAGAAGTGAAAATGGGAATCACCAGGGAGAAGTGATAAATAATGTACAAAATAAATGTATGAATATGTGTACAAATAAAATTGTAAATAATAAGACAGGTGGAAATACGGGTAATAAAACATGTAATATATAGCCAAGTACTCAGTCTCAAACAAGGAGAACCAAAAATGATTCTCCTCCAGTGAAAAGCAGAGCCATTCAATGCACAAGGTGTGGTCAGACCACACATAATAGGAAAAATTGTACAGTAAAATTCACAACCATTCCTCTGACTGGTAGGCCCAAGAAACTCAAGGCCAACTCACAAAATGGCTGCCCTGCAAAGGACAGCCAGCATGCAAAGTTTAATTCACAAAACTGTTTCAGCTATCAGACCACCAGTGGTCTGGAAGTGAAAGTATTCAGGACTGGTATAACTCAGGTAGCTGCTGACACTATGGTGAATGTGGCTAATAGCCAATTGACCCATGGCAGAGGTGTTGCCAGAGCTATAGCTCTTGGAGCTGGACCAGCCCTTGAACAAGAATGTCAACAATATATTAAACAGCATGGAGATCTTCCAGTAGGTGAGAATATGACTACCACTTGTGGAAGGTTGCCATGTTTAAAAGTGATACATGCTGTGGGACCACGCTGGAATGATTACAGTGATAAAAATAAATGTCTAAATATATTATACAGAATTGTACAAGGTATTGCAAGTCTGTGATAACAAAAATTTTACAAACATAGCTATCCCACTGATTAGTAGTGGGATATATGGTGTACCTAAACAGAAGTGTGCAGATGTTTATGTTAAAGTTCTACAAAACTTTACCCCAAAACAATTAAAAGAAATACACATTGTAGATGTAGACCCTGATATTACAATTTATATGAAAAATGCTTATGATAATCAACCAGGTAAGCAGGGTTGTGTTGAAATAAACCAGCAGAGACAGGAAATATTTGAATCAGGAGATAGGAATCCAAGAATAAGGAGCCAACAGCAATCATTTGGGAAAAACCACAAACCACAAAACAGGAAAATCCCAAAGGCAAGTAATTGGAAAAACCCATGTCAACAGGAAGTGAAAAACTCTATGGAAACCAAGGGAAATAACTTAGTAAACAATGATGATTACCCAAATGGGGAACAACAGCAACAAAAACTTAGAAATTCTCAACCGGAAACCATAACTATAAATTATGGGGCTGCTTCTTTGAATAGTGTCTTAGTGAACATCAAAGGACAGCAAGTACGTGCCTTGTTAGATACAGGGGCACAGACAAGTTGTATTAGTACAAAATTTTGGAAAAATCTTAAACACCGACCGAAATTAGTTGGTGACAAAAATACTTTACCTCGCATCGCAGGTATTACTGGGAATGACACTCTCCCTCGAGGAAAAGTTAGACTTGAATTTTATATTCAAGGAATTTATCAGGTGCATGAGTTCTTAGTAATAAATGAATTGAATTGAAGCATGTTGTTAGGAATGGACTGGATTAGGGGCAATCGAGTTAATTTATATTGGGAATTTCATAAATTGAGATTAGATGGTCACTATGTACCCACTGTTCAAGACATACAGGTGAGTTGTCTTACTCGCCTGATTAATCAGGTTGAACTCAAACCTCAGTCCACTTGTTTGTGTACAGCAAAAGCTTCCGGTGCAAAATCTGTCTTCGATACAAAATACTTGGAACATCATGGTTTGACTAAAGGTCACGTGGCTGAACAGCCTGGCCTCTTAGTCAGTAATAGTATAGTAACTAATGGAAATGAAACCATACCTGTACTGTTGGTAAACAGTACCAACAAACATTACACCTTAAAGAGGGGATGTTTGATTGGAAAACTTGAGCCAATAGAACAGGCAGAAAAAGTCTTAGAAGTTAATCAGATCTTAACTCAAAATACACCTGAAGACCAGATCACAGATGCTGACATACAGGTGCCTGAAGACAAACGGCACCTGTTGATGCCAGTCATCAATAATAATAGAGACTTGTTTGCAAAAACTGATAAAGAATTAACCCAGACAGATACAGTTAAGATGCGCATCGACACTGGTGATGCGCCACCAATAAAAAGTAGAGCATATAGAGTTCCATTACTTAAGAGAAAAATTATGGACGAAGCACTTGAAGAAATGCTTCTTCAATCCGGAATTATCCGAAGATCAAACAGTGCATGGAGTTTTCCGTGCTTGCTCGTAGACAAGAAAGACGGCTTGAAACCCTTCTGTGTGGATTTCTGCACGCTCAATGAAGTCACGAAAGTTACGAACTGGCCGCTTCCATTAATTGATGACATCTTTACTTTATTGAATGGATGTCAATACTTCATCACTTTTGACATGAAGTCAGATTATTGGCAAGTCAAGATGGATGAAGAAGACAGACCCAAAATGGCATTTGTTTGCCATAAGGGCCTTTATGAGTTCAATGTGATGGCCTTTGGTCTCGTTAACGCACCCTCCCTGTATCAATCACTCATAACAAGCATCTTGGAAGGCCTAGAGGATTTTTCTCTAGCCTTCCTTGACGATATTTTGATCTTCAGCCGTGACGTAAAATCTCATATTGACCACATTAAACAAGTATTTGGTCAACTAAGAAAACATAAATTGAAGCTGAAAGCTAAGAAGTGTTCCATCTTTCAATCTGAAACATCTTATCTTGGTTTTGTAATCAGTAAAGATGGAATTAAACCTGAGACTTCGAAGGTTGAGGTCATTCGAAAATTGAGTCCACCGAAGATGGTGACGGAATTGAGATCTTTTATGGGCATGACCTCATATTATCGCAGATTCATTCCTTGGTTCAGCGAAATTGCTCAACCACTATTAGAACTGACAAAGAAATATGCCAGATTTCATTGGCGTGACATACATCAAAAAGCCTTTCAAGAGTTGAAAGATCGCTTAACTCAAGTTGCTCATTTGTCGTATCCAAATCCAAGAAAGCCTTATATGCTTTACACAGATGCCAGTGGCCGCTGTGTAGGAGCGGTTTTGGCACAACCATGTGATGACGAAACAGGTCAACTACCTGGAGTACCTGATGAAAAACCCATTGTCTTCCTATCACATAAGTTGGGAGAAACCCAACAGAAATGGTCAACGTTTGAGAAAGAAGCTTTCGCTATCTCATATGCTTTGGACAAATTCAATAGCTACTTACAGGGAGCAGAGTTTGTTATTAAGACAGACCATGCCCCCTTGCAGTACTTGTTGAAAAGTCTGCAAAACAATGCCAAAGTTCAACGCTGGGCATTGAAGATAGCTAGCTACAATTGCAAGATTAAATATTTACCAGGTAGAAAGAATACATGTGCTGACCTACTTTCTCATTTACCTGAAGGAATAGTGAATGCTGACCCCGGGTACGAGATGAATAATGTAGAAAATCAGAAAGCATTACAAATTGGAATTATAAATAGTAACAAAATCAATCCTCAAAGATATGTACATGTCATCACAGATGAACCTCAGGTTCCCCTCGAACCACAAGCAATTAATTATAAAGATTTGGACATGAAGGTAGAGCAACAGAAATATGAAAAAATTGTAGAAATCATTAAGAAGTATCAAGGTAACAATACCCCTGCACACATTAGTAGTAGATACCTCATGATAGAGGGAGTATTATATTACATCAGTACAGTTGACGATAATCTGCGAGTACGCTTGTGCATACCTGAACAATTACATGCAGATGTGTTGAAACAATACCATGATGAATTAGGTCACCTTGGCATAGATAAAGTATACAATAATATCAGTAGAAAATATTATTGGAAAGATTTATATAAACATATTTATAAACATGTAGAGAATTGTCTTGTGTGTCGAGCTCGTAACACCAGAGCTCGCACATTGCCATTGCAAGAGACTGATAGACCTCCATACCCCTTTGCTAAGATAGCATTGGATATGAGTGGTCCATACCCTGAGACTTCATCAGGTAACAAATACATTGTGACCTTTATAGATATTTATTCTGGCTGGCCTGAAGCATTTCCAGTGCCTGATAAAAAGGTGGAAACCATTGCTAACTTGTTAATAGATCAAATTTTTCCAAGATTTGGATGTCCTTTGGAAATATTAACAGACAATGGTTCTGAGAATGTAAATGCAGTGATGAAATACTTAACTGATTATTTTAAAATACATCATGTAACCACTTCTTACTTCCATCCACAATCTAATGGGAAAGTGGAGAGGCTACATAGAACGCTGAATGACATCTTAGCGAAACTAGCTCGAGAAGAATTAGAAACATGGGATTTATTCCTAAACCAAGCTATGGCACCCATCAGGTTTAATGGCAGCGAATCTTCTGGATTCTCTCCATTTTATCTGGTGTATGGCAGAGATGTGGTTTTACCACTCGACAATATACTTAAACCTCGAGAAAAATATGTAGGTGAAGAACCTCATAAGATAGCCATTCAGGAACAACATAAAGCATTCAGAAAACAACAAGCTGCACAAAAGAAATGAGTATTAAAGCAACAAAGATTGCATGATATTACAGCAAAGGATATCACCTTTGAAGTAGGTGATCCTGTTTTATACTCATCAGGTAAATCTAAAGGAAAATTAGAATCAAAATGGGACTACCCATTTCGAGTCATTGAGAGAACAGGTCCAGTGAGTTACAAGATACAAGATCAGTTGACTCACAGAATAATAAAGTGTCATGGAGAAAGACTTAGTAAAGCGCCTCAAGAATGGGAGGTGCCTCAGCCTGTCCAACCTGTCAGAGAGCTACGAGTGCAACGTTACGCTGCCCCACCAAAACATTCGACTACTGAAGACAGTAGCAGTAGTGACAATGATGAAAGTGACGATATCCAAGGGATTCAAGAAAAACACCCCTTATCGTCATTCATTAAAAATAAATGACAAAGACGAGAACATTCTTCTTTAGAAGAAGATGGTGTTCCATTAGCAGAGTTAAGACAACAAGTACAACAGGTACAAGACTACAAGAAACGTATGAAGGAGCTACAAGCTACTTCAACTGATCAACAGCCATCACAATTCATTACTGACAATCAAAGCGATCAATTAAATGATTCAACGATGGAAGTTGACCAATTACAAATAACTGAAGAAAGAGTCCAAAGTAGTGAACCTCAACCAAAACAACCAAGTAAAGATATAACTGAGATGATCTCTTGCATTCAAGCTGTGTTAAGAGATCATGACAAAATTAAAGAACCAGGTGAAGAATTGGTAGCAACTTTGCTAATACCTCCTACAACCTGGAGTACTAGTGATTAAAATGTTACCACAAGACGAATAATAACTATACGTAAACACATAATGGCAGATACCTCTCCTTAGATTTGAAAGAGATGGGAGAAAGTGTAATTGAGTAACAAAATTGTATTGAGTTATGATTTGTTTAGTAATGAAACTATAAGTGAGATCTTGTCAGCCTCGCGAACTGACTGAGACTCTCTTCTAATTAGATTAACCTTCTGACCTTTTACACCTGGGAAGTAAATTGTCAGAGCGAAAGTAATTGACTTTAGTATACTCATTGCACTAACTCTTGCTTCCTTTCTCATTGTAGGAGCAAGATGTTGCATTGGATGTTGTTAGTTGGTCTTTTGACTACAATAATAGATGGACATACTATTATTAGAAACAATGTTATCTTTAAGAAAGTGAAAGAAGTAAATATGGTAACTAGTGATTGGAGTACAATGTTTGTTTATGAACTTCAACCCTTTATACAATATGTGCGCAGACTTGATTGAAGTATGAAATATACCATTGGTTTGTATGATGCCACAGCAAAAACTTTTCAACAAACTTTTATTGAATTAAATGGTGAAAATTCTACCCTTGCCATTGTGTTAAGATCGATCATAACGGATATACACCAGGAGATCAGATACCTAGATAATCATGCTACACGAGTACAAGAGGATCTGAATGATTACCACAGATTACATGGACATACAATCTTGTCTCGGAAGAAACGAGGTTTGTTCGACTTTGTAGGTGAAGGATTGAGTTTTCTCTTCAGAACTGTGTCCCAGTCAGATTTAAATGGGATAGCAGATAATCTAAGACGTTTAAGTACTAATCAAGCAATGATTCAACATATTCAAAGACAAATTTTAACCTTCATTAAGATGAATCATGAAGCGATTCTTAAAAACAGAGATTTTATGTTAAATATATCGTGCGAACTGATCATATTTCAAGGTCGAGTAAATCAAGTAGTTCAGGATCATGAAGATAGAATACTATATCTTGAACATTTCATTCACACTTATCATCAGCTTGAGTTTGTAATGAGTCGAATGGAATCAATGATAGTTGCCGCAAAAACTACTCTGCGGGAATTACACGGCCAAATGGATATCTTAGCCGATAAGAAATTATCACCAAAAATAGTGGATCCTTCACTATTGACCTCAGTATTGATGAGTATTAAAGTTCAATTAGATGATAAGTCAATGTTGCCACTAGATCTGACAACAGAACTATGGCAATACTATCATTTGCTCACGACGACTGCCATTTATGACGACGATAAACTGGTGATCTTTATGAAGATCCCCTTATGTAATTCGAACTTGCAATTTGAAGTGTTCAAGGTGCAGGCTTTGGCTGTACCCTTTGTCAATGTAACCAAAAACGCGTTGCGAGTTGCAAATAAATTAGTAGCAATATATACACTTGAATCTGACATATTAATTATTAATAAAGAAAGGATGAAGTATGTCCCAGAAATAGGACATGACCAATGTGTAGATAATAACAAGTTGTTTTGTCCTTTAGTAGGTGCCATACGAACGATACATACAACGACAAGTTGTATGTTAGCTTTGTTTTTGAATATGAAACCAGAAATACCAGAATTGTGTCAAACGGAAGTTCGGTTGAATATCAACCTCCCGTTCAGTACTGGAATCGATGAAGGAATGTGGTACATCATGACAGATGTCCCACTACGATTCTTGATTATGTGTCCGAAACAAAGAAATCCAAAACCAAAATGGATTCTTCCGCCAATTGGAATTTTGGAAATAAAACCGTTATGTATGGCATCGAGAGGTCAATTAATGTTACCGAGTTATTTCCATAAAAGGGATAATTCTACTTTTCGGATTGTTACAAAGACGGTGTTACCAAATTTCTTGTTGTTACAACCATAGAAACCTGTCATAGAGAGAGTGAACATATTGACTTTTACGGTACCGAAAGGAATAGAACATTTAGATGATATACCCATGGATGACTTACTCCATGAACTTGACTTGCTGAATTTACAAATGACGGAATCATTTGAAGTCCCTAGGTGGGCTTATGCTCTCGTGACTGTTGTGTTAGTAATAGGACTATATCTGATTTGGAAGTGCTATCGAGCCGATAGACACAAACAGATATACAAATGGTTAAGAAACCGTAAAAGTAAATCGACTTTTTCTGCTGTTGATGATAGTGAAAAGTCTAATTTTGCATTTGCTGATGATGAAATCTATACTAGCATGGGACCTAGACCACAGCCTTCAGCTCCTACTGATCCAACTGGAGTACAACCACAACCACAACAACCTCCTAAGAGTATTAGAGACATGATGAGAAAAGCTGTTCAAAACTTTAGACCTTCTCCTCAACCTAATAGGAAATCAATATATCCCCGTGTACAACATGATGTGGATTCTGCCAATGTCCACATAACTATGTTAGATATAGACAAAGAAACTGAAAAACAATAGTTCACACACTGTGTGTTTTTGTTTCAGTGTACAAATGGCAGAATCAGATTCTAGTGTTGACAGTGGAATAGATGATTTCCCTGATTACTAGAGTTATTATAATGATCGTGACAATTTATATGATGAAACTTCAAGTACAATTAGTACTGGAACAGACAATAATAGTACCGTTTCATGAGAACTTTTCCAAGACACTAATTCATCTAGTTTGGACGTAAATATTAATAACAATGCATCTGATATTTGTGTACCTATATTGGCATCAATAGAAGCATCACCATCACCTTCAACAGCATCTTCCGACCTTCTGTCGACCCCTCCAAGTAGTGTTCAAACCCCTACTGATTCTATTTTACTATATTCACCTGAACGACTTCCACCTTATTCGCCTACGGATACCATGGAAACGTTAGTTCTTCCTCCAAGGTTACCTGTTAGAACCCATGACGCAATTATTGATCGAGACCCCGAGAACCAAGATGGACTCGGTGGGTTTGTTTACGATATTACAGTAGGATCACATACTTCTTCCAGTATGACTACACCCATGAGTGATTCTATGCCTAGTGATTCTACCACTGTTCTGGAAACTGACGCAGCAGAATCTGGTATCAGTGTGATACAGAACGAATTTGCGCGAGCTGATCTCGGATTAGAAGTACACACTCCTCCTCTAAGTGATGTGGAAGCAAGACAATTTACTCCGTTACCCACTAATGTTGTCCCGCAGCCTATATTTGATATTCGACCAAGACCGTGGGAATGGGCAAGGAGCGGGTTTTTCAAGACACCTCGCCCATTGGCCTCTCCTCATGAATTTGATCGAGATATCATACCACCCAATACATATGAACAAGATTTTATGAAAGATACAGATCTCTTAGGTATTGAGGATGAATTTGGGTGTCAATATTTTGATTTTGATTTGAATATACTATATATAGAGGTTGAGCGTGAATTGATATATTATTACGACAGTGCTATTGATACTCATTTAACTTTTGCAAATAGGTCTAGATAGTTAGTGATATACAATTGCCCTGATTTACAATATCCAAAAATAAATGAGCAGGGTGAGATAAGTGGACCTCTGCGGTATTATAGTCATCGGGTGGCTACTACCAGCAGTGTACATCATAGATTTCACATGCCAAGAAATGTAGCAGAATTTACTCCCTTTTGTGCAAGATATCGTGACTATAGTCGTCGAAAACGAGCACGATATCACTCAGATGGATGACCAATGAGTTTTCAACCCTTTGTAGTCTATCAACAGTACCATCCAGATTATGTTGGACATTTCACTGGGTCAACGTTTGACTATCGAACAGGCCCAAATACTGTGTATCGGCATTATCAGTTGCCAACACGAAATGAGAACCTTCAGAGTGAAGATTGAATAATGAATTATTATTATTATTATAAGCAGAAAAGTCTAAACAGACTATACACACTATGTATATAAGATTTTCATGGATCTGGTTTCCCAATTTAATGCATAACCCTTAATTGGAAATCTGATGCATGATGATCACGGGTTGTCTGTGTTTGTCTTGATTATAGTCAAAAATTCTTAAAAAGAGTTGGTAATTCTGTTATACAGTGCAACAAATTATTATAAATTCGGAGTTCCTGGAGTGTATTAGATAAGTTACACAAAGGACTCCAATAATCAAGGCATACAAATTTGAAAGTTGGTGGAAAGAGAGTTAATTGAGTGCACCAAGTTGCAGACGAACCCAGGGGAGCGTACTAATCGAGTATAAATTTTAGTGTATATAGGAACATAATTCTATCCCATATAGTGGTTTCTTTTTAGTGATATTATTTTTCTTAATTTGTTGTTTAGGATGGCTTCAGTAAATACTGCTGAATTTGAGGAATTTGCGGAGGAACAAGAGATGTTCCATTTACATAAACGTGAAGCCTTCCAGCATGCATTATCCTCTTGCGTAGAACAACGTTTAGTATTCCCTCAAGATTTATGGAGTCGTCGTTGCACAAGATTAATTTGGTGGTGGGAAATGAAACAGAATCCTGTCACTGGCCATAATGAGCTGATACAATATGATGTTTATTACCGTTTTTACCTCTGGGAGGAACGAAAGGTGATTTTCCCTCATCTTGTACAGTTCCCGGAGTTCAAGAGAATCGCTGAACCCCATGAAGCCAGTGGTCCCAGTCCTGACAAGGTCATTCATTACTGTAATGATCATTGTTGGAATGGCCAGTATTATGACCACCGGCAGAATACATTGGACACCGACCTGGACCTGATAGCTAATCCTGGATTGGTTCGACCATTCCGAGAAAATGAAATCCATCCTGGAAGTACATATGACGCTAGTGCTGATGCAAATGAATTCTATGCATACTTCCAGCACTTAAGCAAACCTGCGAAATTCTTTCCTCCAGGCGATGTACAGACAACCTATACCTTGGAAAAACAAGAAAAACAATATGGTCTCTTTCGTGAAGCTCTCATACGACTCGAGGGAAGACGATTACAGAGATTCAGTATACGGAATCAAATTATAAAGTATAATGAATTAAGAGAAGTACAGACTTATTTTCAGGGTCTCGGAGACCCTTGCTGTATTTGTTTAATGGAGATACCCCAAATCTGGCAGGATTTGTTTATGTGTGGCCAGTGCAAGCATCAAGTCCACTATTCCTGTGGTTTTGCATGGGCCAGTTCGAAAGCAGTTGCAAATGAGCAAGCTGTTTGCCCGCACTGCCGTGCACCCATGAAATGGGGCATCGGCAATGAGCCTAAGCTTCCTGTACCAGCCAAAATTGATTCCCATCTGTTTTAGAGTTGAGAATACGACTCCCTACAGCTGCGCGCCGTCGGGCACTGTTGTCATCTTTGGACGTTGTCTTATAAATTTTCTCATAAGTAGAACCAGAAGAAAGAAAGTAATTAAATTAAAACAAAAGTTAAACAAAATTACATAGTGACATTCTAGACGTGACTCCTAGTTTTGTCACTATCGACAACAGAATAAAAACTAACGAAGAACCTTTAACGGGGAAAGTAGAATTGTTCATACGGCACAGCTGTAGAATAGTGTAATATAGATTTTGTGTATTTTGAGTATAATCCGAGTATAATCATAATTATTTTGTTTTTATTGAATTTGAATAATTTGCACTCAGAATTTTAGTTATACGTTACGTTTACAGTTTTTAGCAGTTGAAGTATTAAGTGTTAGTTAAGTAGTTAAGTACTAAGTAAATAGTTATTAAAGAGTTAGCATGAGAAGTAATCTTAAATTAAAATGAAAATGGCCTCTGCATCTGCATACCGTGTAGTTAACCCAACTTCAGAAGATATTCTTCTGGAGCAACTTGAGTACTGGACACAAAGATACCGCATCCCTACCCCTATGGTCTTTCGACACGGAACTTCAGCCTTCCAGCGCAAAATCCGTGTATGGGATGTGATTCAGTTAAACGAAGTCACCGGTCATCTAGAACTGATTAGAACTCAGTTCTTGTACTGGTATTGTCTCCATATGACAGAAGTAGGACGAGAATTGGTGATGCCTCATCTAGTGATAATCGAACGTGAGGCTCGATTAGCAACTCCACTGGAGGCAGCGCGATCAAGCCGTACAAGTGTCATTCGTTATTGGAATGATCGATGGTGGGACGGAACTTATTATGACCAACGAATACTGTATGAAACGGAGGATGGGGCCGATTCATTCATCACATCTACTCCGATCCATCCATTTTTCCCTAGTGAGTTCAGCCAAATTGCTATACCAGAATACCCCCTACAATACCGTATGTTAATTGGTGAAGCATTCCATCATGTGCAGGTGGAACATACTTATGAATGGGAAAGTGCCCTATATAGTTATCAGGTCTTGCAAGCTGCACTTGAACTGTATGCAAGCCTTCGAATTTTTCAGGCTACCCAAAATTTGGTTGATGGAGATGAGAGACAATGTGTGATATGCTTGATGGACTTCCTAGGGCCTCGTGCAGCATATCGTTGCCCTCGATGTACTCAAATAGTGCATATACACTGTGGGTTAACTTGGTTGCAGGAAAAATGAAGTTGTCCTCTGTGACGCTTTGGCCTCCTATGGGGAACCCCTTTGAAAAGACATAGTTTTGATTATACGGCATTTTATTATCAATTCTTCCCCAACAATCAATTAATGTAGGAACATAAAATATCGTCAGTCAATGTTCAGATTTTAGTTAAATTTTCAGGTTTACAATGTAATTCCTTACAGAAAAAGGTGATTCCTGTTGTCCGGTAGCATTCTGGTATTGCCCATCGTTATAAGTAGAATCCATGTAGTGCATTTCTTATCTCTTAAACCTAGTCACGAGGTGGTGTCGGATCCTGGTCAATCTTGATCACGTACTTGCAATCCTGATCATGTAATTGATCATTTTAGACATCCTGGTCACATGTGATTGGTCATCCTGGTCACATGATTATCCTGGATTACTGAATTCACCCAATCCAGACTCGAGCTCTGATAATATTCCCGGACCTCGCGTCTTGGTTGGGAGGATTGTAATGAAATGCCCTCCATGGAACACGTGGGAACCACGTAGGGTTAATATAAGTGAATTTGGGAGTCTTGGTTCCCTAAGTGTTAATAAGAGTGGCCAAGTCCTACTTGGTAGTAATTCTCTGTTGAGTAAACTTTAATAAGTATAAAAGCTGTTCCAGAGTTCTCGTTAAAGGGGAAGCTATGCTTCGAACTATTTTACAACATTCGATATTCATACTATGAAAATTCTCTTAAAGGCACGGTTATGTAATTGTGGTATTTTATTAATATTCCTATTCTAATTAGAATTACATAACATAAGTGCAATCGACCTACAAGTTCTCAGCACATATGGTGCAGAGGTAGAAAACGAGACACAAAAACCAGACATAGTCTGCCCTGCAGTAACCTCACCAAAATGTTTCGACAGAATTTAATATTATAATTGACAGAATTTACTAGTATAAACCTGACCTGGCCTAACCTCATCAAAATGCTGTTGACAGAATTTAGCATTGTATACTGACCCGACCTAACCTCAACACACCCAGAATAGCTTTCAGTTCTGGGAATTGTGCAAGATAGCACGTTCGATTGACATCATAAGGTAAACTCCCTACCCTTGGGAGGGCATTCGGATAAGTTAGATAACTATGAACCAACAGCATGCCAACGTCATTTTAATGCAAGAACACATACTGATAGCACAGGATGCCCCCGCTGTCCCAGAATGGAGGAGAGGGGTTATGAAACACCTCTCCGCCATCTTGGGGTATAGGTGGCGTTTTGTGGCATCATGTGGCATGAACTCTCAACTTAGCCTCTGGTGTACATGACGGAAAAGCACGTACCAAACTGAATATAAACCGGCGGAAAGACCCGAGAAAGACACTTCTCTCTGGGCTTTCAACATGCATAGAAGTCACTCTCCTATTTTCGTGGAAGAACGCTGCTGAATGCTGTCAGGCCAGACAACAGTTCCAGACACAGGATGCGGTGAGAGCGATGCAATAGTTTTGACTCAGTCTCATTTTGTATCTGATATTTTACTATTTTACCAGAGAGAGAATTGTAGTTCAGTTTAAATTGTAGGAATTTTACTTAGGGTTTTATTAAAAGTGTAGAAAACTGTAAGTACATTTTATGTGTTTTGAATTCACCCCTTCACTGCGGCTGCAGTACTTCAAGAACTTTTGCAGACTCCACAGAAGCTGGTTGCCTTCTTGATTGAACACTTTGAATTGTCCTGTGGCCATTTGCCATGATTGAAGTCCTAACCCAAATCCACTAGACGATCATTTTCCGGGGTACTTAACCCTGCTTCGCCCTGCTTCGCCACAATTTTTAACTCCCCCACATCTTTACCTGGGTTTTAGACTGGTAAGTATAAAACCTGCCAGATTTAAAGTTTTTTTTCAACAGTGCATTTCGCTATTGTTTTTCTTTTCTCAGCCTCTTTGGGCTTTTACAGTGCATTTCGATACTGGTTTTTCCCAGCCTCCTTGGGTGTTTACAGTGCATTTTAAAACTGTCTTCTTTCTCTCAGCCTCTTCGGGTCTTTGGGGCACATTTTGCTACTGTCATTTTTTCTCAGCCCCTTTGGGCCTTTACGGTGCATTTCGACACTGTCTTTTTTCTCACCTTTACTGTGCATTTCGCTGCTGTTTTTCCCAGCCTATTTGGGCTATTATATCATGCGGTACAGAGTTCTCAGGTAGATTCAATTGACTTGGAAAAGAATGAAAAATAAACCCGTATAATATACTGGATCCACTAATATATGGAATATGTCATTCAACTGGAATTTGCCGTATTCATTGTTAACGATATTCGTGTTGTGTTATGCCACCTCGAAACTTAGAAGAATTTCTAAAAAACAGTTTTGTTATGATAATCCACCCTCGCTTATATTAGATGGGATGTCTGCATGAATACCCCCCCCCCCCCCCCACCTCCTCCCAATTCATGATATGTCTGTAGCCTACATTTAAGCATTCCGCTTTGTGGATTTTATGTGGAGGGGTTGGGTAATTTTCCAAGTTCCAAGTTATCGCGAATAGAGATCTCAATCCTCAAAGTGTAGCCATCATCCCCTTGTCCAACAAACGTGAACTTTGATTCGTCCAAAAAGCTGATCTTTTGGGGGAGGGATTTTTGTATATGGGAGAGGTGCCCATTCAAGTGTTTTCGAAGGAAGATGTTATCCCACCATAGCCTGAAACCCTGCCCAATAAAGCTGAAATTATTTTAGAGTAATTTATTGTAAATCATCAGTCACAATGCTTTGAGATGTGGTATACACCTTCTTTTGAGATAGATTAAACTTTGTTCACAGAATGCTTCTTGTATATGTTCTAATACGAAGAGATTGCAGGATCCAGCCAGGTGGCGATTGCTGGCATTCGATTTCCTACCGGGGATCAGAAAACAACATTTCAAATTCTTCAAAAACATGATTGTGTCCTTCAATATACACAGGCAGGCCCGTGCCAGTCTTCGTCTGGGGCCAACCGCAGCAATGTCATCGTAGGCCTACTACATGTAGCCAGCGCATTTGACACTTTCATGTAGCTGCTGTAAGGAAAGAGGATCAAGTATTCTAAAAACTTGGAATCAAGTCATCGTTTTTGACGGTGTGCACTGGTCTAGTGGTTTAGGCATTGGACTCATGAATGCCAGACGGGAAATCAACAACAACATTCCACATTCTTCGAAAACATGATTGTGTCCTTCAATACACACACACAAGCTCGCACGCCCGTGTCAGTCTTCGTTTAAGGCCAACCACAGCACTTTCGTCGTACTGTAACCAGCGCGTTTCACACTTTCACGTGGAAAGGAAAGTTGACCAAGTATTCAGGAGAACATCTAAAAACCTGGATTCCAGCCATCATTTTTGACGGTATGCAATGGTCCAGTGTTCTTCGAAAACATGATTGTGTTCTTCAACACACACACACACACACACACACACACACACACACACACACACACACACACACACACACACACACACACACACACACACACACACACACACACACACAGAGTCTTGTTTTCCCTACATACCGAGGTACCCCATTGTTTGTCCTTTGTGTGGGCTAACGGTTTCTACCTTGTTTTGCCGGTACAGTTCTGGGAAAACAACCGAGGTAAAGGGTTTCTTTTGTCTTTTGTACCTCGGTAAGGCGAAACACGCAAACTTTTTTGTCTAGTTACCTCGTCAAGTTGGTAAGACAAACCCACACACACACACACACACACACACACACAAACACACACACACACACACACACACACACACACACAGAGTCTTGTTTTCCCTACATACCGAGGTACCCCATTGTCTGTCCTTTGTGTGGACTAACGGTTTCAACCTCGTTTTGCCGGTACAGTTCTGGGAAAACAACCGAGGTAAAGGGTTTCTTTTGTCTTTTGTACCTCGGTAAGGCGAAACACGCAAACTCTTTTGTCTAGTTACCTCGTCAAGTTGGTAAGACAAGCACACACACACACACACACACACACACACACACACACACACACACACACACACACACACACACACACACACACACACACACACACACACACACAGTCTTGTCTACCCTACATACCGAGGTACTCCATTGTTTGTCCTTTGTGTGGACTAACGGTTTCTACCTCGTTTTGCCGGTACAGTTCTGGGAAAACAACCGAGGTAAAGGGTTATTTTCTACCTTTGCTGAAGACTACAACCAATCCAGGTATCTTCTCTAATAGGTAATATCTAGATTTCATTTTAATTTATTTCATTTCTTCATTTTAATTTCATTTTAAATTCATCTACTTATTCTTCAAATGGCTCAAAAAAGACAGAAGCATCAGGGAAAGAGAGTTGCCCAGTCTGGAAGGGGCCCGGAACAATCGTTCCGGGCCTATTCTAGATTGGTCAAGGCCCTTTTCCAGGTGATTCAGTGTATGCACCATATTGGGCTCCTAGAGCAGCATTTGGCCAACCGGGATTTCCCGGGATTGGAGAAGAAAGTAGATGAGTTAGGGGGCTTTCTAAAGCCGGCTCTTCCCACCCCACACATTTTTTCTGTTTTTCGACAGATTAGTGTGGGATGGGCCAACCAAACGTTAAATGCTTTAATTGAGCATTATAAGATAAATTTAAACCAGTTGAAGTCTAAGATAACTTTGGCTATGCGACCACCTCCTGGACTCGAAAAGATAGACTTCAACAGCGCTTCGGCGCGTGCCTTGATCTGGGCTCAAAAAAAAAAAAAAAAAAAAACTTTAAAAACAAGTTGACAGGTAAGACGATTTCGGCCTATGAGTCTTACATTTCGGAACTTCGCCCAGCGTCTGGAGTAAGGAACAATACGGGAGGGAGCAAGCAAACTCCGGCCCGTGTTGTCCCTCTACCCCAACGCGAAAAGCAAAATAAGAAAAGATCAAGGCAAAGCACTTCTCCCTCTTCTTTTCCTTCTACTTCTTCTTTCTCTCAGAGTAAGTGCCTCAATTTGCAAACATCTCCGGTCCATATTGTGACTGAAGATGCTCGCAAATTGAGTAACGCTGTCTCGCCTCGTCTTGTTCCTCTACCTCCTACTCCTCCTCAGCCTTTCTTCTCTAGTTCTCCTAGTGCTCTCACTAGAACTCCCCCTCCTCCTTCTGTTTCCTCTCCTGCTTCTGTTTCTTCTCCCCCTTCCCCTGCATCTAGTGTGGTTCAACCAGGTATATCGTACTCAGAGAAAGTCAAATCACCGAGCCGCAACTCGGGCCGCTCATTTGATTCTAAATTCTCCCAGTTTCGGCATAAAAGCGGAGTTAATTTTGACAAAAGGAATTGGCGCCTCCCCGATGTTTGTAAAAACATCCTTATGATTGGAAGTTCAAATTTAGGACGCATTGATCGAAATCCCCATCCGGACATCCAGGTGGAGTGTTACCCCGGCGCCAAATTCAATCATCTGCGCTCTATGTTTAAAGGGCACAGGGGCCAGTCCAGTCCCCAAAAAATATTATTAAATATTGGCGTGAATTCTCGAAACGATAATTCTGATCTCGTAGTTAAGCAGTTGCGGAATATGCTTAGCGATATCAGGGTCAAGTTTAGATCAGCAAAAATTTATTTCGCTGAACTAAACTTTTCGCAAAAACTCCCTCAGGCTGAGAGGAGAACCCTGAGCATCATCAACGAAACCATTCGGAAAGTGAAGGACGTTAACGTGATACCAAAAATTGATGACGCGAAGTTTGATGTTGCTCAGGATTTAATCCATTGGACCACGAGAACCGCCAATATTATGTACGATCACTGGTTGAACCACCTAAATTTAAACTAAGTAAAGGCAAAGGTAACAGCCGCCTAACAGATGTGGGATTAGGAACTAATGTGGTTAACCTGTCTGGCACCAATGACCTAACAACCCAAGAGAAATCTCTTTTAGATCGCGGTTTAACTTTTGTACCAACACCAAAGCCTAAAACTGATAACCAAACAAGTTTACCATCATACAACTGTAATTTTCTTAGGCAAATGAAATTGGCCGACCGCTTTAGAAACTCCAGCGGTCGGAAACTTCCTTTTACAGAATCATCTGGTTGGTCACCTCCAGATAGTGAAGTAGATCCCGAAATTATTGAGGCTAGCAAACGAATCATCCAAAAGGTGTTCAGCATGAACATACTCTCCGATAAAGACAATTTAACAGCTGGTGAACGGAGAGCCCTCACGAAACTCCGAAAAAATAAGAAATTAGTAATTAAACCAGCCGACAAAGGTGGGTCGGTAGTTGTTCTATCTCGGGATAATTATATAAAGGAAGCCATGAGACAACTCAGCAATACTAAACATTATAAGAAAATAGATTCACTTATTTGGCCTAGTAATATCGAAAAATTCAATAAGATCTTAAAATTTCTCCTCGACGAAGGTCATATTACCAAAAAACAATTGAAATATTTAACAGCTAAGCTCAGTGCTCAAACAAGACAATTTTATATCCTACCAAAGATCCACAAGGACCGTTCTTCATGGACGGATGACTTAACTCCACCCGGGAGGCCAATTGTATCAGATTGTAATTCGGAATCTTATGCGATCTCGGAATTAATTGATTATCATCTGAAACCTATAGCAAATAGACATCCGAGCTATCTAAAAAATACACAGGATTTCCTGTCAAAAATTTCGAAATTGAAAATATCGAAAAATGCAATTCTGGCTACTTTGGATATCGACAGTATGTATACGAATATTGATATTGATAAAGGTGTTAAATCAGTTAAAAATGCATTTGAAAAATATCCGGATGCGAAACGCCCGGATGAACAAATTTTGGATCTTTTAGAGCTGAGCTTAAAAGGTAATGACTTTCACTTCAATGGAGAATATTTTCTACAAATAATGGGTTGTCCTATGGGCAAAAGATTCAGTCCTAATTTTGCAAGCATTTATGTAGCGGAATGGGAGGAAAATGCCTTAAGCAAATGTGCAAAGCATCCTCTCGTATATCTCAGGTATTTAGATGACATTTTTATTATTTGGGAACATTCAAAAGAAGATTTTGATGAATTTTTAGAAATTTTGAACAATCACGATCCAAATATTAAATTGAAAGCTACTATCAGTGAAAATTCTGTTGATTTTCTCGATGTGACCGTGTATAAAGGCAAGCAATTTCAGGCGTCCGGTCATTTAGATTATAAAGTATATTTTAAACCAACTGATTCACATCAATTGTTGCACACAAAATCATTTCATCCTCAACATACATTTAAAGGTATCATCAAATCACAACTCATTCGTTTCCACCGCAATTCAAGTGATAAGGTAACTTTCAATGAGGCTTGTTCTACTCTATTTGGCGCCCTCAGATCGAGAGGGTACTCGCTGCGCCTTTTGCGTAGCCTGAAATCCCAAACCCTGAAAAAGCTCGAAAGTCCAGCTGAAACTACCGATTTCGAACCACTGAAGATTGAACACAACAGACCGTTGCAAAATGGTAGTGGCGCGGTATTTAATTGCAAAAAGCCTCGTTGTAGACTGCATACTTTTATGCCTGATCAGAAAGAGGAATTTTCCTCCGAACAAACGAAAAATCATTATCAGATCCGTAACCCCCTCTATTGTGATTCACCAAACATTATTTACCTTATCACTTGTAAGCGATGTCGGAAACAGTATGTTGGTCAAAGTCAAAATCCTTTCCGAGAACGTGCTACTAGACACAAACAGGATATAAAACATAATGCTGATGCCCCAGTAGCACAACATTTTAACCTTCCTGGCCATTCTTTGGACGATTTCGAAATCCATCCTATTGAACAACCACCAATTAAAGACACATTAGAAGAAACGGATGAATTTAGAAAAAAACGTGAAGCTTTTTGGATCAATACGCTTCAAACCCTCTGGCCATTTGGTATGAACATATCAGAGGGCGAATGCGAAAGGAGGTCCATCATTCCTTTCACTTTAACGTACAACAAAATGAATGTCGAAATAGCAAAAATGTTAAAAGATGAATTCAATTTTACCAATGCTAAATTAAATGAACCTTTGAATCTTCGACCTGTCATCGCCTATAAGAAAAACAAAAGCTTGCGTAACATCCTTGTAAGGACTAAATTAGAGCCCATCAATGAATAACATCAATTTTAGCCAGCCAGTTTAACCAGTTCCTAAGCTCATCACTTAGTTTAAATCAATTTTGTGTAATTTTTTGTCATGTTTGAAACCCATCAGGGTTCAGTAAATGAAAACAATTTTTCGGCGGCATATTAAAAGACAAAAACGTTTCAGGAGGAAATGTCTGTGCCAGTGCGACTTTTTAAACCTCAAGCACACACACACACACACACACACACACACACACACACACACACACACACACACACACACACACACACACACACACACACACACACACACACACACACACACACACACAAACACACACACACACACACAAACACACACACACACACACACCCTCAGTCTTGTTTTCCCTACATACCGAGGTACCCCATTGTCTGTCCTTTGTGTGGACTAACGGTTTCAACCTCGTTTTGCCAGTACAGTTCTGGGAAAACAACCGAGGTAAAGGGTTTCTTTTGTCTTTTGTACCTTGGTAAGGTGAAACACGCAAACTCTTTTGTCTAGTTACCTCGTCAAGTTGGTAAGACAAACCCACACACACACACACACAAACACACACACACAGAGTCTTGTCTACCCTACATACCGAGGTACCCCATTGCTTGTCCTTTGTGTGGACTAACGGTTTCTACCTCGTTTTGCCGGTACAGTTCTGGGAAAACATTTTTCATTTATTTCTTTAGTCCCAATATATTTTATCAAACCATTTTTTCATATTATTTTCACATACTTCTGAAGCCAGTAAAGCAAACCGCTCCCGATTGGTTTTACTTAAATCAAAGCCAACCAATGGGGCTTCATGGGGTCAGTAAAGCAAACCACTCACTGACTGATTAAAATTCAATGGAAGCCAATCAATAGGGCTTCATCTAATTTGTTTGGACCACACAAACTGAGTTGTGAAAAACAAACTTGGGACATCTCAGATTGAAAAGAATTAATTAGATGAGTGACATTTGTCAGCTTGTTACTGAGTTTAATTATGTACTGAGCTGTGAAAAACACCCCCAGCCCACATTTGGATATATACCATGCATGCCCTCCCAAAGTTGGATTCATTTTCCTCAAAGTCTCTTTGAAAAAGCCAAACCAAGAAAAAAAAAAAAAAAAAAAAAAAAAAAAAAAGGGATTCATTTTCCTCAAAGTCTCTTTGAAAAAGCCAAACCAAGCGAAACGCGTCGAGACAGACGGATTATTTTCTACCTTTGCTGAAGACTGCAACCAATCCAGGTATCTTCTTTAATAGGTAATATCTAATTTTCCAATTTTATTTATTTTATCACTTTAATATTTTATTTATACTTAATTCAACTACTTTCTTTAACAATGGCAAGAAAAGGGCAGAGGCATCAGAGGCAGAGAGTTGCCCAGTCCGGAACTGGCCAGGAACAATCGTTCCAGGCTTAATCTAGGCTGGTCAAGGCTTTGTTTCAGGTGCTTCAATGTTTGCACCACATTGGGCTATTAGAGCACCATTTGGCAAATCGGGATTTCCCGAAACAGCTGGAGAAGAAAGTAGATGAGTTAGGTGGCTTTCTAAAGCCAGCTCTTCCCACCCCACACATTTTTTCTGTTTTTCGACAGATTAGTGTGGGATGGGCCAATCAAACGTTAAATGCTTTAGTTGAGCATTATAAAATAAATTTAAACCAGTTGAAGTCTAAGATAACTTTGGCTATGCGACCACCTCCTGGACTCGAAAAAGTAGACTTCAATAGCGCTTCGGCGCGTGCCTTGATCTGGGCTAAAAAGAACTTTAAAAATAAGTTGACAGATAAGACGATTTCGGCCTATGAGTCTTACATTTCGGAACTTCGCCAAGCGTCTGGAGTAAGGAACAATACTGGAGGGAGCAAGCAAACTCCGGCCCGTGTTGTCCCTCTACCCCAACGCGAAAAGCAAAATAAGAAAAGATCAAGGCAAAGCACTTCTCCCTCTTCTTTTCCTTCTACTTCTTCTTTCTCTCAGAGGAAGCGCCTCAATTTGCAAACATCTCCGGTCCATATTGTGGCTGAAGATGCTCGCAAATTGAGTAACGCTGTCTCGCCTCGTCTTGCTCCTCTACCGCCTACTCCTCCTCAGCCTTTCTTCTCTGGTTCTCCTAGTGCTCTCACTAGAACTCCTCCTCCTCCTTCTGTTTCTTCTCCTGCTTCTGTTTCCTCTCCTGCTTCTGTTTCTTCTCCCCCTTCTCCTGCCTCTAGTGTGGTTCAACCAGGTATATCGTACTCAGAGAAAGTCAAATCACCGAGCCGCAACTCGGGCCGCTCATTTGATTCTAAATTCTCCCAGTTTCGGCATAAAAGCGGAGTTAATTTTGACAAAAGGAATTGGCGCCTCCCCGATGTTTGTAAAAACATCCTTATGATTGGAAGTTCAAATTTATGACGCATTGATCGAAATCCCCATCCGGACATCCAGGTGGAGTGTTACCCCGGCGCCAAATTCAATCATCTGCGCTCTATGTTTAAAGGGCACAGGGGCCAGTCCAGTCCCCAAAAAATATTATTAAATATTGGCGTGAATTCTCGAAACGATAATTCTGATCTCGTAGTTAAGCAGTTGCGGAATATGCTTAGCGATATCAGGGTCAAGTTTAGATCAGCAAAAATTTATTTCGCTGAACTAAACTTTTCGCAAAAACTCCCTCAGGCTGAGAGGAGAACCCTGAGCATCATCAACGAAACCATTCGGAAAGTGAAGGACGTTAACGTGATACCAAAAATTGATGACGCAAAGTTTGATGTTGCTCAGGATTTAATCCATTGGACCACGAGAACCGCCAATATTATGTACGATCACTGGTTGAACCACCTAAATTTAAACTAAGTAAAGGCAAAGGTAACAGCCGCCTAACAGATGTGGGATTAGGAACTAATGTGGTTAACCTGTCTGGCACCAATGACCTAACAACCCAAGAGAAATCTCTTTTAGATCGCGGTTTAACTTTTGTACCAACACCCAAGCCTAAAACTGATAACCAAACAAATTTACCATCATACAACTGTAATTTTCTTAGGCAAATGAAATTAGCCGACCGCTTTAGAAACTCCAGCGGTCGGAAACTTCCTTTTACAGAATCATCTGGTTGGTCACCTCCAGATAGTGAAGTAGATCCCGAAATTATTGAGGCTAGCAAACGAATCATCAAAAAGGTGTTCAGCATGAACATACTCTCCGATAAAGACAATTTAACAGCTGGTGAACGGAGAGCCCTCACGAAACTTCGAAAAAATAAGAAATTAGTAATTAAACCAGCCGACAAAGGTGGGTCGGTAGTTGTTCTATCTCGGGATAATTATATAAAGGAAGCCATGAGACAACTCAGCAATACTAAACATTATAAGAAAATAGATTCACTTATTTGGCCTAGTAATATCGAAAAATTCAATAAGATCTTAAAATTTCTCCTCGACGAAGGTCACATTACCAAAAAACAATTGAAATGTTTAACAGCTAAGCTCAGTGCTCAAACAAGACAATTTTATATCCTACCAAAGATCCACAAAGACCGTTCTTCATGGACGGATGACTTAACTCCACCCGGGAGGCCAATTGTATCAGATTGTAATTCGGAATCTTATGCGATCTCGGAATTAATTGATTATCATCTGAAACCTATAGCAAATAGACATCCGAGCTATCTAAAAAATACACAGGATTTCCTGTCAAAAATTTCGAAATTGAAAATATCGAAAAATGCAATTCTGGCTACTTTGGATATCGACAGTATGTATACGAACATTGATATTGATAAAGGTGTTAAATCAGTTAAAAATGCATTTGAAAAATATCCGGATGCGAAACGCCCGGATGAACAAATTTTGGATCTTTTAGAGCTGAGCTTAAAAGGTAATGACTTTCAATTCAATGGAGAATATTTTCTACAAATAATGGGTTGTCCTATGGGCAAAAGATTCAGTCCTAATTTTGCAAGCATTTATGTAGCGGAATGGGAGGAAAATGCCTTAAGCAAATGTGCAAAGCATCCTCTCGTATATCTCAGGTATTTAGATGACATTTTTATTATTTGGGAACATTTAAAAGAAGATTTTGATGAATTTTTAGAAATTTTGAACAATCACGATCCAAATATTAAATTGAAAGCTACTATCAGTGAAAATTCTGTTGATTTTCTCGATGTGACCGTGTGTAAAGGCAAGCAATTTCAGGCATCCGGTCATTTAGATTATAAAGTGTATTTTAAACCAACTGATTCACATCAATTGTTGCACACAAAATCATTTCATCCTCAACATACATTTAAAGGTATCATCAAATCACAACTCATTCGTTTCCACCGCAATTCAAGTGATAAGGTAAATTTCAATGAGGCCTGTTCTACTCTATTTGGCGCCCTCAGATCGAGAGGGTACTCGCTGCGCCTTTTGCGTAGCCTGAAATCCCAAACCCTGAAAAAGCTCGAAAGTCCAGCTGAAACTACCGATTTCGAACCACTGAAGATTGAACACAACAGACCGTTGCAGAATGGTAGTGGCGCGGTATTTAATTGCAAAAAGCCTCGTTGTAGACTGCATACTTTTATGCCTGATCAGAAAGAGGAATTTTCCTCCGAACAAACGAAAAATCATTATCAGATCCGTAACCCCCTCCATTGTGATTCACCAAACATTATTTACCTTATCACTTGTAAGCGATGTCGGAAACAGTATGTTGGTCAAAGTCAAAATCCTTTTCGAGAACGTGCTACTAGACACAAACAGGATATAAAACATAATGCTGATGCCCCAGTAGCACAACATTTTAACCTTCCTGGCCATTCTTTGGACGATTTCGAAATCCATCCTATTGAACAACCACCAATTAAAGACACATTAGAAGAAACGGATGAATTTAGAAAAAAACGTGAAGCTTTTTGGATTAATACGCTTCAAACCCTCTGGCCATTTGGTATGAACATATCAGAGGGCGAATGCGAAAGGAGGTCCATCATTCCTTTCACTTTAACGTACAACAGAATGAATATCGAAATAGCAAAAATGTTAAAAGATGAATTCAATTTTACCAATGCTAAATTAAATGAACCTTTGAATCTTCGACCTGTCATCGCCTATAAGAAAAACAAAAGCTTGCGTAACATCCTTGTAAGGACTAAATTAGAGCCCATCAATGAATAACATCAATTTTTGCCAGTCAGTTTAACCAGTTCCTAAGCTCATCACTTAGTTTAAATCAATTTTATGTACTTTTTTATCATGTTTGAAACCCATCAGGGTTCAGTAAATGAAAACAATTTTTCGGCGGCATATTAAAGGAAAAAACGTTTCAGTAGGAAATGTCTGTGCCAGTGCGATTTTTTAACCTCAAACACACACAGGCGAGTGCCAGAGTTCATATATGCCCCAAAACAAAATAGGTTCCAATTTCAATCATGTGTATGTATTTCCTAAATAAAATTATTATTTATTTATTTATATATTTATTTATTGATTATTTTTTATTTTTTATTTTTTATTTTTTAGTAATGTTTTATTTATTTATTTATTTATTTATTTATTTATTTATTTATTTATTTATTTATTTATTTATTTATTTACTTATTTGGTTGATTCATTTATTTTAATTATTATTTTTATTTTTATTTTTAATTTTTCATACCTTTCACACAATGTAGAGGTTCAGAAGGTAAAACACACAATTTCTACGTGGTGTAAAATATTTTCCGTCATAAACCTCCGTCGGGGGATATTCATTCCAACTGATAACATTCGTGAGGCATCATGATCTTTGGCGTTATTTTTTCATTTATTTCTTTAGTCACAATATATTTTATCAAACCATTTTTTCATATTATTTTCACATACTTCTGAAGCCAGTAAAGCAAACCGCTCCCGATTGGTTTTACTTAAATCAAAGCCAACCAATAGGGCTTCATGGGGTCAGTAAAGTAAACCACTCACTGACTGATTAAAATTCAATGGAAGCCAATCAATAGGGCTTCATCTAACTTGTTTGGACGACACAAACTGAGTTGTGAAAAACAAACTTGGGACATCTCAGATTGAAAAGAATTAATTAGATGAGTGACATTTGTCAGCTTGTTACCGAGTTTAATTATGTACTGAGCTGTGAAAAACACCCCCAGCCCACATATGGATATATACCATGCATGCCCTCCCAAAGTTGGAATCATTTTCCTCAAAGTCTCTTTGAAAAAGCCAAACCAAGCGAAACGCGTCGAGACAGACGGATTATTTTCTACCTTTGCTGAAGACTACAACCAATCCAGGTATCTTCTCTAATAGGTAATATCTAGATTTCATTTTAATTTATTTCATTTCTTCATTTTAATTTCATTTTAAATTCATCTACTTATTCTTCAAATGGCTCAAAAAAGACAGAAGCATCAGGGAAAGAGAGTTGCCCAGTCTGGAAGGGGCCAGGAACAATCGTTCCAGGCCTATTCTAGATTGGTCAAGGCACTTTTCCAGGTGATTCAGTGTATGCACCATATTGGGCTCCTAGAGCAGCATTTGGCCAACCGGGATTTCCCGAAGCAGTTGGAGAAGAAAGTAGATGAGTTAGGGGGCTTTCTAAAGCCGGCTCTTCCCACCCCACACACTTTTTCTGTTTTTCGACAGATTAGAGTGGGATGGGCCAACCAAACGTTAAATGCTTTAATTGAGCATTATAAGATAAATTTAAACCAGTTGAAGTCTAAGATAACTTTGGCTATGCGACCACCTCCTGGACTCGAAAAGATAGACTTCAACAGCGCTTCGGCGCGTGCCTTGATCTGGGCTCAAAAAAACTTTAAAAACAAGTTGACAGGTAAGACGATTTCGGCCTATGAGTCTTACATTTCGGAACTTCGCCCAGCGTCTGGAGTAAGGAACAATACGGGAGGGAGCAAGCAAACTCCGGCCCGTGTTGTCCCTCTACCCCAACGCGAAAAGCAAAATAAGAAAAGATCAAGGCAAAGCACTTCTCCCTCTTCTTTTCCTTCTACTTCTTCTTTCTCTCAGAGTAAGCGCCTCAATTTGCAAACATCTCCGGTCCATATTGTGACTGAAGATGCTCGCAAATTGAGTAACGCTGTCTCGCCTCGTCTTGTTCCTCTACCTCCTACTCCTCCTCAGCCTTTCTTCTCTAGTTCTCCTAGTGCTCTCACTAGAACTCCTCCTCCTCCTTCTGTTTCTTCTCCTGTTTCTGTTTCCTCTCCTGCTTCTGTTTCTTCTCCCCCTTCCCCTGCATCTAGTGTGGTTCAACCAGGTATATCGTACTCAGAGAAAGTCAAATCACCGAGCCGCAACTCGGGCCGCTCATTTGATTCTAAATTCTCCCAGTTTCGGCATAAAAGCGGAGTTAATTTTGACAAAAGGAATTGGCGCCTCCCCGATGTTTGTAAAAACATCCTTATGATTGGAAGTTCAAATTTAGGACGCATTGATCGAAATCCCCATCCGGACATCCAGGTGGAGTGTTACCCCGGCGCCAAATTCAATCATCTGCGCTCTATGTTTAAAGGGCACAGGGGCCAGTCCAGTCCCCAAAAAATATTATTAAATATTGGCGTGAATTCTCGAAACGATAATTCTGATCTCGTAGTTAAGCAGTTGCGGAATATGCTTAGCGATATCAGGGTCAAGTTTAGATCAGCAAAAATTTATTTCGCTGAACTAAACTTTTCGCAAAAACTCCCTCAGGCTGAGAGGAGAACCCTGAGCATCATCAACGAAACCATTCGGAAAGTGAAGGACGTTAACGTGATACCAAAAATTGATGACGCAAAGTTTGATGTTGCTCAGGATTTAATCCATTGGACCACGAGAACCGCCAATATTATGTACGATCACTGGTTGAACCACCTAAATTTAAACTAAGTAAAGGCAAAGGTAACAGCTGCCTAACAGATGTGGGATTAGGAACTAATGTGGTTAACCTGTCTGGCACCAATGACCTAACAACCCAAGAGAAATCTCTTTTAGATCGCGGTTTAACTTTTGTACCAGCACCAAAGCCTAAAACTGATAACCAAACAAATTTACCATCATACAACTGTAATTTTCTTAGGCAAATGAAATTAGCTGACCGCTTTAGAAACTCCAGCGGTCGGAAACTTCCTTTTACAGAATCATCTGGTTGGTCACCTCCAGATAGTGAAGTAGATCCCGAAATTATTGAGGCTAGCAAACGAATCATCAAAAAGGTGTTCAGCATGAACATACTCTCCGATAAAGACAATTTAACAGCTGGTGAACGGAGAGCCCTCACGAAACTTCGAAAAAATAAGAAATTAGTAATTAAACCAGCTGACAAAGGTGGGTCGGTAGTTGTTCTATCTCGGGATAATTATATAAAGGAAGCCATGAGACAACTCAGCAATACTAAACATTATAAGAAAATAGATTCACTTATTTGGCCTAGTAATATCGAAAAATTCAATAAGATCTTAAAATTTCTCCTCGACGAAGGTCACATTACCAAAAAACAATTGAAATATTTAACAGCTAAGCTCAGTGCTCAAACAAGACAATTTTATATCCTACCAAAGATCCACAAGGACCGTTCTTCATGGACGGATGACTTAACTCCACCCGGGAGGCCAATTGTATCAGATTGTAATTCGGAATCTTATGCGATCTCGGAATTAATTGATTATCATCTGAAACCTATAGCAAATAGACATCCGAGCTATCTAAAAAATACACAGGATTTCCTGTCAAAAATTTCGAAATTGAAAATATCGAAAAATGCAATTCTGGCTACTTTGGATATCGACAGTATGTATACGAACATTGATATTGATAAAGGTGTTAAATCAGTTAAAAATGCATTTGAAAAATATCCGGATGCGAAACGCCCGGATGAACAAATTTTGGATCTTTTAGAGCTGAGCTTAAAAGGTAATGACTTTCAATTCAATGGAGAATATTTTCTACAAATAATGGGTTGTCCTATGGGCAAAAGATTCAGTCCTAATTTTGCAAGCATTTATGTAGCGGAATGGGAGGAAAATGCCTTAAGCAAATGTGCAAAGCATCCTCTCGTATATCTCAGGTATTTAGATGACATTTTTATTATTTGGGAACATTCAAAAGAAGATTTTGATGAATTTTTAGAAATTTTGAACAATCACGATCCAAATATTAAATTGAAAGCTACTATCAGTGAAAATTCTGTTGATTTTCTCGATGTGACCGTGTATAAAGGCAAGCAATTTCAGGCATCCGGTCATTTAGATTATAAAGTGTATTTTAAACCAACTGATTCACATCAATTGTTGCACACAAAATCATTTCATCCTCAACATACATTTAAAGGTATCATCAAATCACAACTCATTCGTTTCCACCGCAATTCAAGTGATAAGGTAAATTTCAATGAGGCCTGTTCTACTCTATTTGGCGCCCTCAGATCGAGAGGGTACTCGCTGCGCCTTTTGCGTAGCCTGAAATCCCAAACCCTGAAAAAGCTTGAAAGTCCAGCTGAAACTACCGATTTCGAACCACTGAAGATTGAACACAACAGACCGTTGCAGAATGGTAGTGGCGCGGTATTTAATTGCAAAAAGCCTCGTTGTAGACTGCATACTTTTATGCCTGATCAGAAAGAGGAATTTTCCTCCGAACAAACGAAAAATCATTATCAGATCCGTAACCCCCTCCATTGTGATTCACCAAACATTATTTACCTTATCACTTGTAAGCGATGTCGGAAACAGTATGTTGGTCAAAGTCAAAATCCTTTTCGAGAACGTGCTACTAGACACAAACAGGATATAAAACATAATGCTGATGCCCCAGTAGCACAACATTTTAACCTTCCTGGCCATTCTTTGGACGATTTCGAAATCCATCCTATTGAACAACCACCAATTAAAGACACATTCGAAGAAACGGATGAATTTAGAAAAAAACGTGAAGCTTTTTGGATTAATACGCTTCAAACCCTCTGGCCATTTGGTATGAACATATCAGAGGGCGAATGCGAAAGGAGGTCCATCATTCCTTTCACTTTAACGTACAACAGAATGAATATCGAAATAGCAAAAATGTTAAAAGATGAATTCAATTTTACCAATGCTAAATTAAATGAACCTTTGAATCTTCGACCTGTCATCGCCTATAAGAAAAACAAAAGCTTGCGTAACATCCTTGTAAGGACTAAATTAGAGCCCATCAATGAATAACATCAATTTTTGCCAGTCAGTTTAACCAGTTCCTAAGCTCATCACTTAGTTTAAATCAATTTTATGTACTTTTTTATCATGTTTGAAACCCATCAGGGTTCAGTAAATGAAAACAATTTTTCGGCGGCATATTAAAGGAAAAAAACGTTTCAGTAGGAAATGTCTGTGCCAGTGCGATTTTTTAACCTCAAACACACACAGGCGAGTGCCAGAGTTCATATATGCCCCAAAACAAAATAGGTTCCAATTTCAATCATGTGTATGTATTTCCTAAATAAAATTATTATTTATTTATTTATATATTTATTTATTGATTATTTTTTATTTTTTATTTTTTATTTTTTAGTAATGTTTTATTTATTTATTTATTTATTTATTTATTTATTTATTTATTTATTTATTTATTTATTTATTTACTTATTTGGTTGATTCATTTATTTTAATTATTATTTTTATTTTTATTTTTAATTTTTCATACCTTTCACACAATGTAGAGGTTCAGAAGGTAAAACACACAATTTCTACGTGGTGTAAAATATTTTCCGTCATAAACCTCCGTCGGGGGATATTCATTCCAACTGATAACATTCGTGAGGCATCATGATCTTTGGCGTTATTTTTTCATTTATTTCTTTAGTCACAATATATTTTATCAAACCATTTTTTCATATTATTTTCACATACTTCTGAAGCCAGTAAAGCAAACCGCTCCCGATTGGTTTTACTTAAATCAAAGCCAACCAATAGGGCTTCATGGGGTCAGTAAAGTAAACCACTCACTGACTGATTAAAATTCAATGGAAGCCAATCAATAGGGCTTCATCTAACTTGTTTGGACGACACAAACTGAGTTGTGAAAAACAAACTTGGGACATCTCAGATTGAAAAGAATTAATTAGATGAGTGACATTTGTCAGCTTGTTACCGAGTTTAATTATGTACTGAGCTGTGAAAAACACCCCCAGCCCACATATGGATATATACCATGCATGCCCTCCCAAAGTTGGAATCATTTTCCTCAAAGTCTCTTTGAAAAAGCCAAACCAAGCGAAACGCGTCGAGACAGACGGATTATTTTCTACCTTTGCTGAAGACTACAACCAATCCAGGTATCTTCTCTAATAGGTAATATCTAGATTTCATTTTAATTTATTTCATTTCTTCATTTTAATTTCATTTTAAATTCATCTACTTATTCTTCAAATGGCTCAAAAAAGACAGAAGCATCAGGGAAAGAGAGTTGCCCAGTCTGGAAGGGGCCAGGAACAATCGTTCCAGGCCTATTCTAGATTGGTCAAGGCACTTTTCCAGGTGATTCAGTGTATGCACCATATTGGGCTCCTAGAGCAGCATTTGGCCAACCGGGATTTCCCGAAGCAGTTGGAGAAGAAAGTAGATGAGTTAGGGGGCTTTCTAAAGCCGGCTCTTCCCACCCCACACACTTTTTCTGTTTTTCGACAGATTAGTGTGGGATGGGCCAACCAAACGTTAAATGCTTTAATTGAGCATTATAAGATAAATTTAAACCAGTTGAAGTCTAAGATAACTTTGGCTATGCGACCACCTCCTGGACTCGAAAAGATAGACTTCAACAGCGCTTCGGCGCGTGCCTTGATCTGGGCTCAAAAAAACTTTAAAAACAAGTTGACAGGTAAGACGATTTCGGCCTATGAGTCTTACATTTCGGAACTTCGCCCAGCGTCTGGAGTAAGGAACAATACGGGAGGGAGCAAGCAAACTCCGGCCCGTGTTGTCCCTCTACCCCAACGCGAAAAGCAAAATAAGAAAAGATCAAGGCAAAGCACTTCTCCCTCTTCTTTTCCTTCTACTTCTTCTTTCTCTCAGAGTAAGCGCCTCAATTTGCAAACATCTCCGGTCCCTATTGTGACTGAAGATGCTCGCAAATTGAGTAACGCTGTCTCGCCTCGTCTTGTTCCTCTACCTCCTACTCCTCCTCAGCCTTTCTTCTCTAGTTCTCCTAGTGCTCTCACTAGAACTCCTCCTCCTCCTTCTGTTTCTTCTCCTGTTTCTGTTTCCTCTCCTGCTTCTGTTTCTTCTCCCCCTTCCCCTGCATCTAGTGTGGTTCAACCAGGTATATCGTACTCAGAGAAAGTCAAATCACCGAGCCGCAACTCGGGCCGCTCATTTGATTCTAAATTCTCCCAGTTTCGGCATAAAAGCGGAGTTAATTTTGACAAAAGGAATTGGCGCCTCCCCGATGTTTGTAAAAACATCCTTATGATTGGAAGTTCAAATTTAGGACGCATTGATCGAAATCCCCATCCGGACATCCAGGTGGAGTGTTACCCCGGCGCCAAATTCAATGATCTGCGCTCTATGTTTAAAGGGCACAGGGGCCAGTCCAGTCCCCAAAAAATATTATTAAATATTGGCGTGAATTCTCGAAACGATAATTCTGATCTCGTAGTTAAGCAGTTGCGGAATATGCTTAGCGATATCAGGGTCAAGTTTAGATCAGCAAAAATTTATTTCGCTGAACTAAACTTTTCGCAAAAACTCCCTCAGGCTGAGAGGAGAACCCTGAGCATCATCAACGAAACCATTCGGAAAGTGAAGGACGTTAACGTGATACCAAAAATTGATGACGCAAAGTTTGATGTTGCTCAGGATTTAATCCATTGGACCACGAGAACCGCCAATATTATGTACGATCACTGGTTGAACCACCTAAATTTAAACTAAGTAAAGGCAAAGGTAACAGCTGCCTAACAGATGTGGGATTAGGAACTAATGTGGTTAACCTGTCTGGCACCAATGACCTAACAACCCAAGAGAAATCTCTTTTAGATCGCGGTTTAACTTTTGTACCAGCACCAAAGCCTAAAACTGATAACCAAACAAATTTACCATCATACAACTGTAATTTTCTTAGGCAAATGAAATTAGCCGACCGCTTTAGAAACTCCAGCGGTCGGAAACTTCCTTTTACAGAATCATCTGGTTGGTCACCTCCAGATAGTGAAGTAGATCCCGAAATTATTGAGGCTAGCAAACGAATCATCAAAAAGGTGTTCAGCATGAACATACTCTCCGATAAAGACAATTTAACAGCTGGTGAACGGAGAGCCCTCACGAAACTTCGAAAAAATAAGAAATTAGTAATTAAACCAGCTGACAAAGGTGGGTCGGTAGTTGTTCTATCTCGGGATAATTATATAAAGGAAGCCATGAGACAACTCAGCAATACTAAACATTATAAGAAAATAGATTCACTTATTTGGCCTAGTAATATCGAAAAATTCAATAAGATCTTAAAATTTCTCCTCGACGAAGGTCACATTACCAAAAAACAATTGAAATATTTAACAGCTAAGCTCAGTGCTCAAACAAGACAATTTTATATCCTACCAAAGATCCACAAGGACCGTTCTTCATGGACGGATGACTTAACTCCACCCGGGAGGCCAATTGTATCAGATTGTAATTCGGAATCTTATGCGATCTCGGAATTAATTGATTATCATCTGAAACCTATAGCAAATAGACATCCGAGCTATCTAAAAAATACACAGGATTTCCTGTCAAAAATTTCGAAATTGAAAATATCGAAAAATGCAATTCTGGCTACTTTGGATATCGACAGTATGTATACGAACATTGATATTGATAAAGGTGTTAAATCAGTTAAAAATGCATTTGAAAAATATCCGGATGCGAAACGCCCGGATGAACAAATTTTGGATCTTTTAGAGCTGAGCTTAAAAGGTAATGACTTTCAATTCAATGGAGAATATTTTCTACAAATAATGGGTTGTCCTATGGGCAAAAGATTCAGTCCTAATTTTGCAAGCATTTATGTAGCGGAATGGGAGGAAAATGCCTTAAGCAAATGTGCAAAGCATCCTCTCGTATATCTCAGGTATTTAGATGACATTTTTATTATTTGGGAACATTCAAAAGAAGATTTTGATGAATTTTTAGAAATTTTGAACAATCACGATCCAAATATTAAATTGAAAGCTACTATCAGTGAAAATTCTGTTGATTTTCTCGATGTGACCGTGTATAAAGGCAAGCAATTTCAGGCATCCGGTCATTTAGATTATAAAGTGTATTTTAAACCAACTGATTCACATCAATTGTTGCACACAAAATCATTTCATCCTCAACATACATTTAAAGGTATCATCAAATCACAACTCATTCGTTTCCACCGCAATTCAAGTGATAAGGTAAATTTCAATGAGGCCTGTTCTACTCTATTTGGCGCCCTCAGATCGAGAGGGTACTCGCTGCGCCTTTTGCGTAGCCTGAAATCCCAAACCCTGAAAAAGCTCGAAAGTCCAGCTGAAACTACCGATTTCGAACCACTGAAGATTGAACACAACAGACCGTTGCAGAATGGTAGTGGCGCGGTATTTAATTGCAAAAAGCCTCGTTGTAGACTGCATACTTTTATGCCTGATCAGAAAGAGGAATTTTCCTCCGAACAAACGAAAAATCATTATCAGATCCGTAACCCCCTCCATTGTGATTCACCAAACATTATTTACCTTATCACTTGTAAGCGATGTCGGAAACAGTATGTTGGTCAAAGTCAAAATCCTTTTCGAGAACGTGCTACTAGACACAAACAGGATATAAAACATAATGCTGATGCCCCAGTAGCACAACATTTTAACCTTCCTGGCCATTCTTTGGACGATTTCGAAATCCATCCTATTGAACAACCACCAATTAAAGACACATTAGAAGAAACGGATGAATTTAGAAAAAAACGTGAAGCTTTTTGGATTAATACGCTTCAAACCCTCTGGCCATTTGGTATGAACATATCAGAGGGCGAATGCGAAAGGAGGTCCATCATTCCTTTCACTTTAACGTACAACAGAATGAATATCGAAATAGCAAAAATGTTAAAAGATGAATTCAATTTTACCAATGCTAAATTAAATGAACCTTTGAATCTTCGACCTGTCATCGCCTATAAGAAAAACAAAAGCTTGCGTAACATCCTTGTAAGGACTAAATTAGAGCCCATCAATGAATAACATCAATTTTTGCCAGTCAGTTTAACCAGTTCCTAAGCTCATCACTTAGTTTAAATCAATTTTATGTACTTTTTTATCATGTTTGAAACCCATCAGGGTTCAGTAAATGAAAACAATTTTTCGGCGGCATATTAAAGGAAAAAAACGTTTCAGTAGGAAATGTCTGTGCCAGTGCGATTTTTTAACCTCAAACACACACAGGCGAGTGCCAGAGTTCATATATGCCCCAAAACAAAATAGGTTCCAATTTCAATCATGTGTATGTATTTCCTAAATAAAATTATTATTTATTTATTTATATATTTATTTATTGATTATTATTTATTTTTTATTTTTTATTTTTTAGTAATGTTTTATTTATTTATTTATTTATTTATTTATTTATTTATTTATTTATTTATTTATTTATTTATTTACTTATTTGGTTGATTCATTTATTTTAATTATTATTTTTATTTTTATTTTTAATTTTTCATACCTTTCACACAATGTAGAGGTTCAGAAGGTAAAACACACAATTTCTACGTGGTGTAAAATATTTTCCGTCATAAACCTCCGTCGGGGGATATTCATTCCAACTGATAACATTCGTGAGGCATCATGATCTTTGGCGTTATTTTTTCATTTATTTCTTTAGTCACAATATATTTTATCAAACCATTTTTTCATATTATTTTCACATACTTCTGAAGCCAGTAAAGCAAACCGCTCCCGATTGGTTTTACTTAAATCAAAGCCAACCAATAGGGCTTCATGGGGTCAGTAAAGTAAACCACTCACTGACTGATTAAAATTCAATGGAAGCCAATCAATAGGGCTTCATCTAACTTGTTTGGACGACACAAACTGAGTTGTGAAAAACAAACTTGGGACATCTCAGATTGAAAAGAATTAATTAGATGAGTGACATTTGTCAGCTTGTTACCGAGTTTAATTATGTACTGAGCTGTGAAAAACACCCCCAGCCCACATATGGATATATACCATGCATGCCCTCCCAAAGTTGGAATCATTTTCCTCAAAGTCTCTTTGAAAAAGCCAAACCAAGCGAAACGCGTCGAGACAGACGGATTATTTTCTACCTTTGCTGAAGACTACAACCAATCCAGGTATCTTCTCTAATAGGTAATATCTAGATTTCATTTTAATTTATTTCATTTCTTCATTTTAATTTCATTTTAAATTCATCTACTTATTCTTCAAATGGCTCAAAAAAGACAGAAGCATCGGGAAAGAGAGTTGCCCAGTCTGGAAGGGGCCAGGAACAATCGTTCCAGGCCTATTCTAGATTGGTCAAGGCACTTTTCCAGGTGATTCAGTGTATGCACCATATTGGGCTCCTAGAGCAGCATTTGGCCAACCGGGATTTCCCGAAGCAGTTGGAGAAGAAAGTAGATGAGTTAGGGGGCTTTCTAAAGCCGGCTCTTCCCACCCCACACATTTTTTCTGTTTTTCGACAGATTAGTGTGGGATGGGCCAACCAAACGTTAAATGCTTTAATTGAGCATTATAAGATAAATTTAAACCAGTTGAAGTCTAAGATAACTTTGGCTATGCGACCACCTCCTGGACTCGAAAAGATAGACTTCAACAGCGCTTCGGCGCGTGCCTTGATCTGGGCTCAAAAAAACTTTAAAAACAAGTTGACAGGTAAGACGATTTCGGCCTATGAGTCTTACATTTCGGAACTTCGCCCAGCGTCTGGAGTAAGGAACAATACGGGAGGGAGCAAGCAAACTCCGGCCCGTGTTGTCCCTCTACCCCAACGCGAAAAGCAAAATAAGAAAAGATCAAGGCAAAGCACTTCTCCCTCTTCTTTTCCTTCTACTTCTTCTTTCTCTCAGAGTAAGCGCCTCAATTTGCAAACATCTCCGGTCCATATTGTGACTGAAGATGCTCGCAAATTGAGTAACGCTGTCTCGCCTCGTCTTGTTCCTCTACCTCCTACTCCTCCTCAGCCTTTCTTCTCTAGTTCTCCTAGGGCTCTCACTAGAACTCCTCCTCCTCCTTCTGTTTCTTCTCCTGTTTCTGTTTCCTCTCCTGCTTCTGTTTCTTCTCCCCCTTCCCCTGCATCTAGTGTGGTTCAACCAGGTATATCGTACTCAGAGAAAGTCAAATCACCGAGCCGCAACTCGGGCCGCTCATTTGATTCTAAATTCTCCCAGTTTCGGCATAAAAGCGGAGTTAATTTTGACAAAAGGAATTGGCGCCTCCCCGATGTTTGTAAAAACATCCTTATGATTGGAAGTTCAAATTTAGGACGCATTGATCGAAATCCCCATCCGGACATCCAGGTGGAGTGTTACCCCGGCGCCAAATTCAATCATCTGCGCTCTATGTTTAAAGGGCACAGGGGCCAGTCCAGTCCCCAAAAAATATTATTAAATATTGGCGTGAATTCTCGAAACGATAATTCTGATCTCGTAGTTAAGCAGTTGCGGAATATGCTTAGCGATATCAGGGTCAAGTTTAGATCAGCAAAAATTTATTTCGCTGAACTAAACTTTTTGCAAAAACTCCCTCAGGCTGAGAGGAGAACCCTGAGCATCATCAACGAAACCATTCGGAAAGTGAAGGACGTTAACGTGATACCAAAAATTGATGACGCAAAGTTTGATGTTGCTCAGGATTTAATCCATTGGACCACGAGAACCGCCAATATTATGTACGATCACTGGTTGAACCACCTAAATTTAAACTAAGTAAAGGCAAAGGTAACAGCCGCCTAACAGATGTGGGATTAGGAACTAATGTGGTTAACCTGTCTGGCACCAATGACCTAACAACCCAAGAGAAATCTCTTTTAGATCGCGGTTTAACTTTTGTACCAGCACCAAAGCCTAAAACTGATAACCAAACAAATTTACCATCATACAACTGTAATTTTCTTAGGCAAATGAAATTAGCCGACCGCTTTAGAAACTCCAGCGGTCGGAAACTTCCTTTTACAGAATCATCTGGTTGGTCACCTCCAGATAGTGAAGTAGATCCCGAAATTATTGAGGCTAGCAAACGAATCATCAAAAAGGTGTTCAGCATGAACATACTCTCCGATAAAGACAATTTAACAGCTGGTGAACGGAGAGCCCTCACGAAACTTCGAAAAAATAAGAAATTAGTAATTAAACCAGCTGACAAAGGTGGGTCGGTAGTTGTTCTATCTCGGGATAATTATATAAAGGAAGCCATGAGACAACTCAGCAATACTAAACATTATAAGAAAATAGATTCACTTATTTGGCCTAGTAATATCGAAAAATTCAATAAGATCTTAAAATTTCTCCTCGACGAAGGTCACATTACCAAAAAACAATTGAAATATTTAACAGCTAAGCTCAGTGCTCAAACAAGACAATTTTATATCCTACCAAAGATCCACAAGGACCGTTCTTCATGGACGGATGACTTAACTCCACCCGGGAGGCCAATTGTATCAGATTGTAATTCGGAATCTTATGCGATCTCGGAATTAATTGATTATCATCTGAAACCTATAGCAAAGAGACATCCGAGCTATCTAAAAAATACACAGGATTTCCTGTCAAAAATTTCGAAATTGAAAATATCGAAAAATGCAATTCTGGCTACTTTGGATATCGACAGTGTGTATACGAACATTGATATTGATAAAGGTGTTAAATCAGTTAAAAATGCATTTGAAAAATATCCGGATGCGAAACGCCCGGATGAACAAATTTTGGATCTTTTAGAGCTGAGCTTAAAAGGTAATGACTTTCAATTCAATGGAGAATATTTTCTACAAATAATGGGTTGTCCTATGGGCAAAAGATTCAGTCCTAATTTTGCAAGCATTTATGTAGCGGAATGGGAGGAAAATGCCTTAAGCAAATGTGCAAAGCATCCTCTCGTCTATCTCAGGTATTTAGATGACATTTTTATTATTTGGGAACATTCAAAAGAAGATTTTGATGAATTTTTAGAAATTTTGAACAATCACGATCCAAATATTAAATTGAAAGCTACTATCAGTGAAAATTCTGTTGATTTTCTCGATGTGACCGTGTATAAAGGCAAGCAATTTCAGGCATCCGGTCATTTAGATTATAAAGTGTATTTTAAACCAACTGATTCACATCAATTGTTGCACACAAAATCATTTCATCCTCAACATACATTTAAAGGTATCATCAAATCACAACTCATTCGTTTCCACCGCAATTCAAGTGATAAGGTAAATTTCAATGAGGCCTGTTCCACTCTATTTGGCGCCCTCAGATCGAGAGGGTACTCGCTGCGCCTTTTGCGTAGCCTGAAATCCCAAACCCTGAAAAAGCTCGAAAGTCCAGCTGAAACTACCGATTTCGAACCACTGAAGATTGAACACAACAGACCGTTGCAGAATGGTAGTGGCGCGGTATTTAATTGCAAAAAGCCTCGTTGTAGACTGCATACTTTTATGCCTGATCAGAAAGAGGAATTTTCCTCCGAACAAACGAAAAATCATTATCAGATCCGTAACCCCCTCCATTGTGATTCACCAAACATTATTTACCTTATCTCTTGTAAGCGATGTCGGAAACAGTATGTTGGTCAAAGTCAAAATCCTTTTCGAGAACGTGCTACTAGACACAAACAGGATATAAAACATAATGCTGATGCCCCAGTAGCACAACATTTTAACCTTCCTGGCCATTCTTTGGACGATTTCGAAATCCATCCTATTGAACAACCACCAATTAAAGACACATTAGAAGAAACGGATGAATTTAGAAAAAAACGTGAAGCTTTTTGGATTAATACGCTTCAAACCCTCTGGCCATTTGGTATGAACATATCAGAGGGCGAATGCGAAAGGAGGTCCATCATTCCTTTCACTTTAACGTACAACAGAATGAATATCGAAATAGCAAAAATGTTAAAAGATGAATTCAATTTTACCAATGCTAAATTAAATGAACCTTTGAATCTTCGACCTGTCATCGCCTATAAGAAAAACAAAAGCTTGCGTAACATCCTTGTAAGGACTAAATTAGAGCCCATCAATGAATAACATCAATTTTTGCCAGTCAGTTTAACCAGTTACTAAGCTCATCACTTAGTTTAAATCAATTTTATGTACTTTTTTATCATGTTTGAAACCCATCAGGGTTCAGTAAATGAAAACAATTTTTCGGCGGCATATTAAAGGAAAAAAACGTTTCAGTAGGAAATGTCTGTGCCAGTGCGATTTTTTAACCTCAAACACACACAGGCGAGTGCCAGAGTTCATATATGCCCCAAAACAAAATAGGTTCCAATTTCAATCATGTGTATGTATTTCCTAAATAAAATTATTATTTATTTATTTATATATTTATTTATTGATTATTATTTATTTTTTATTTTTTATTTTTTATTTTTTAGTAATGTTTTATTTATTTATTTATTTATTTATTTATTTATTTATTTATTTATTTATTTATTTATTTATTTATTTACTTATTTGGTTGATTCATTTATTTTAATTATTATTTTTATTTTTATTTTTAATTTTTCATACCTTTCACACAATGTAGAGGTTCAGAAGGTAAAACACACAATTTCTACGTGGTGTAAAATATTTTCCGTCATAAACCTCCGTCGGGGGATATTCATTCCAACTGATAACATTGGTGAGGCATCATGATCTTTGGCGTTATTTTTTCATTTATTTCTTTAGTCACAATATATTTTATCAAACCATTTTTTCATATTATTTTCACATACTTCTGAAGCCAGTAAAGCAAACCGCTCCCGATTGGTTTTACTTAAATCAAAGCCAACCAATAGGGCTTCATGGGGTCAGTAAAGTAAACCACTCACTGACTGATTAAAATTCAATGGAAGCCAATCAATAGGGCTTCATCTAACTTGTTTGGACGACACAAACTGAGTTGTGAAAAACAAACTTGGGACATCTCAGATTGAAAAGAATTAATTAGATGAGTGACATTTGTCAGCTTGTTACCGAGTTTAATTATGTACTGAGCTGTTAAAAACACCCCCAGCCCACATATGGATATATACCATGCATGCCCTCCCAAAGTTGGAATCATTTTCCTCAAAGTCTCTTTGAAAAAGCCAAACCAAGCGAAACGCGTCGAGACAGACGGATTATTTTCTACCTTTGCTGAAGACTACAACCAATCCAGGTATCTTCTCTAATAGGTAATATCTAGATTTCATTTTAATTTATTTCATTTCTTCATTTTAATTTCATTTTAAATTCATCTACTTATTCTTCAAATGGCTCAAAAAAGACAAAAGCATCAGGGAAAGAGAGTTGCCCAGTCTGGAAGGGGCCAGGAACAATCGTTCCAGGCCTATTCTAGATTGGTCAAGGCACTTTTCCAGGTGATTCAGTGTATGCACCATATTGGGCTCCTAGAGCAGCATTTGGCCAACCGGGATTTCCCGAAGCAGTTGGAGAAGAAAGTAGATGAGTTAGGGGGCTTTCTAAAGCCGGCTCTTCCCACCCCACACATTTTTTCTGTTTTTCGACAGATTAGTGTGGGATGGGCCAACCAAACGTTAAATGCTTTAATTGAGCATTATAAGATAAATTTAAACCAGTTGAAGTCTAAGATAACTTTGGCTATGCGACCACCTCCTGGACTCGAAAAGATAGACTTCAACAGCACTTCGGCGCGTGCCTTGATCTGGGCTCAAAAAAACTTTAAAAACAAGTTGACAGGTAAGACGATTTCGGCCTATGAGTCTTACATTTCGGAACTTCGCCCAGCGTCTGGAGTAAGGAACAATACGGGAGGGAGCAAGCAAACTCCGGCCCGTGTTGTCCCTCTACCCCAACGCGAAAAGCAAAATAAGAAAAGATCAAGGCAAAGCACTTCTCCCTCTTCTTTTCCTTCTACTTCTTCTTTCTCTCAGAGTAAGCGCCTCAATTTGCAAACATCTCCGGTCCATATTGTGACTGAAGATGCTCGCAAATTGAGTAACGCTGTCTCGCCTCGTCTTGTTCCTCTACCTCCTACTCCTCCTCAGCCTTTCTTCTCTAGTTCTCCTAGTGCTCTCACTAGAACTCCTCCTCCTCCTTCTGTTTCTTCTCCTGCTTCTGTTTCTTCTCCCCCTTCCCCTGCATCTAGTGTGGTTCAACCAGGTATATCGTACTCAGAGAAAGTCAAATCACCGAGCCGCAACTCGGGCCGCTCATTTGATTCTAAATTCTCCCAGTTTCGGCATAAAAGCGGAGTTAATTTTGACAAAAGGAATTGGCGCCTCCCCGATGTTTGTAAAAACATCCTTATGATTGGAAGTTCAAATTTAGGACGCATTGATCGAAATCCCCATCCGGACATCCAGGTGGAGTGTTACCCCGGCGCCAAATTCAATCATCTGCGCTCTATGTTTAAAGGGCACAGGGGCCAGTCCAGTCCCCAAAAAATATTATTAAATATTGGCGTGAATTCTCGAAACGATAATTCTGATCTCGTAGTTAAGCAGTTGTGGAATATGCTTAGTGATATCAGGGTCAAGTTTAGATCAGCAAAAATTTATTTCGCTGAACTAAACTTTTCGCAAAAACTCCCTCAGGCTGAGAGGAGAACCCTGAGCATCATCAACGAAACCATTCGGAAAGTGAAGGACGTTAACGTGATACCAAAAATTGATGACGCAAAGTTTGATGTTGCTCAGGATTTAATCCATTGGACCACGAGAACCGCCAATATTATGTACGATCACTGGTTGAACCACCTAAATTTAAACTAAGTAAAGGCAAAGGTAACAGCCGCCTAACAGATGTGGGATTAGGAACTAATGTGGTTAACCTGTCTGGCACCAATGACCTAACAACCCAAGAGAAATCTCTTTTAGATCGCGGTTTAACTTTTGTACCAGCACCAAAGCCTAAAACTGATAACCAAACAAATTTACCATCATACAACTGTAATTTTCTTAGGCAAATGAAATTAGCCGACCGCTTTAGAAACTCCAGCGGTCGGAAACTTCCTTTTACAGAATCATCTGGTTGGTCACCTCCAGATAGTGAAGTAGATCCCGAAATTATTGAGGCTAGCAAACGAATCATCAAAAAGGTGTTCAGCATGAACATACTCTCCGATAAAGACAATTTAACAGCTGGTGAACGGAGAGCCCTCACGAAACTTCGAAAAAATAAGAAATTAGTAATTAAACCAGCTGACAAAGGTGGGTCGGTAGTTGTTCTATCTCGGGATAATTATATAAAGGAAGCCATGAGACAACTCAGCAATACTAAACATTATAAGAAAATAGATTCACTTATTTGGCCTAGTAATATCGAAAAATTCAATAAGATCTTAAAATTTCTCCTCGACGAAGGTCACATTACCAAAAAACAATTGAAATATTTAACAGCTAAGCTCAGTGCTCAAACAAGACAATTTTATATCCTACCAAAGATCCACAAGGACCGTTCTTCATGGACGGATGACTTAACTCCACCCGGGAGGCCAATTGTATCAGATTGTAATTCGGAATCTTATGCGATCTCGGAATTAATTGATTATCATCTGAAACCTATAGCAAATAGACATCCGAGCTATCTAAAAAATACACAGGATTTCCTGTCAAAAATTTCGAAATTGAAAATATCGAAAAATGCAATTCTGGCTACTTTGGATATCGACAGTATGTATACGAACATTGATATTGATAAAGGTGTTAAATCAGTTAAAAATGCATTTGAAAAATATCCGGATGCGAAACGCCCGGATGAACAAATTTTGGATCTTTTAGAGCTGAGCTTAAAAGGTAATGACTTTCAATTCAATGGAGAATATTTTCTACAAATAATGGGTTGTCCTATGGGCAAAAGATTCAGTCCTAATTTTGCAAGCATTTATGTAGCGGAATGGGAGGAAAATGCCTTAAGCAAATGTGCAAAGCATCCTCTCGTATATCTCAGGTATTTAGATGACATTTCTATTATTTGGGAACATTCAAAAGAAGATTTTGATGAATTTTTAGAAATTTTGAACAATCACGATCCAAATATTAAATTGAAAGCTACTATCAGTGAAAATTCTGTTGATTTTCTCGATGTGACCGTGTATAAAGGCAAGCAATTTCAGGCATCCGGTCATTTAGATTATAAAGTGTATTTTAAACCAACTGATTCACATCAATTGTTGCACACAAAATCATTTCATCCTCAACATACATTTAAAGGTATCATCAAATCACAACTCATTCGTTTCCACCGCAATTCAAGTGATAAGGTAAATTTCAATGAGGCCTGTTCTACTCTATTTGGCGCCCTCAGATCGAGAGGGTACTCGCTGCGCCTTTTGCGTAGCCTGAAATCCCAAACCCTGAAAAAGCTCGAAAATCCAGCTGAAACTACCGATTTCGAACCACTGAAGATTGAACACAACAGACCGTTGCAGAATGGTAGTGGCGCGGTATTTAATTGCAAAAAGCCTCGTTGTAGACTGCATACTTTTATGCCTGATCAGAAAGAGGAATTTTCCTCCGAACAAACGAAAAATCATTATCAGATCCGTAACCCCCTCCATTGTGATTCACCAAACATTATTTACCTTATCACTTGTAAGCGATGTCGGAAACAGTATGTTGGTCAAAGTCAAAATCCTTTTCGAGAACGTGCTACTAGACACAAACAGGATATAAAACATAATGCTGATGCCCCAGTAGCACAACATTTTAACCTTCCTGGCCATTCTTTGGACGATTTCGAAATCCATCCTATTGAACAACCACCAATTAAAGACACATTAGAAGAAACGGATGAATTTAGAAAAAAACGTGAAGCTTTTTGGATTAATACGCTTCAAACCCTCTGGCCATTTGGTATGAACATATCAGAGGGCGAATGCGAAAGGAGGTCCATCATTCCTTTCACTTTAACGTACAACAGAATGAATATCGAAATAGCAAAAATGTTAAAAGATGAATTCAATTTTACCAATGCTAAATTAAATGAACCTTTGAATCTTCAACCTGTCATCGCCTATAAGAAAAACAAAAGCTTGCGTAACATCCTTGTAAGGACTAAATTAGAGCCCATCAATGAATAACATCAATTTTTGCCAGTCAGTTTAACCAGTTCCTAAGCTCATCACTTAGTTTAAATCAATTTTATGTACTTTTTTATCATGTTTGAAACCCATCAGGGTTCAGTAAATGAAAACAATTTTTCGGCGGCATATTAAAGGAAAACAACGTTTCAGTAGGAAATGTCTGTGCCAGTGCGATTTTTTAACCTCAAACACACACACACACACACACACACACACACACACACACACACACACACACACACACACACACACAAACACACACACACACACACAAACACACACACACACACACACCCTCAGTCTTGTTTTCCCTACATACCGAGGTACCCCATTGTCTGTCCTTTGTGTGGACTAACGGTTTCAACCTCGTTTTGCCAGTACAGTTCTGGGAGAACAACCGAGGTAAAGGGTTTCTTTTGTCTTTTGTACCTTGGTAAGGTGAAACACGCAAACTCTTTTGTCTAGTTACCTCGTCAAGTTGGTAAGACAAACCCACACACACACACACACACACAAACACACACACACAGAGTCTTGTCTACCCTACATACCGAGGTACCCCATTGCTTGTCCTTTGTGTGGACTAACGGTTTCTACCTCGTTTTGCCGGTACAGTTCTGGGAAAACATTTGAGGTAAAGGGTTTCTTTTGTCTTTTGTACCTCGGTAAGGCAAAACACGCAAACTCTTTTGAAGGACGTTAAGGTTATACCTAAAATTGATGACGCGAAGTCTGATGTTGCTCAGGATTTAATCCATTGGACCACGAGAACCACCAATATTATGTACGATCACTGGTTGAACCACCTAAATTTAAACTAAGTAAGGGCAAAGGTAACAGCCGCCTAACAGTTGTGGGATTAGGAACTAATGTGGTTAACCTATCTGGCACCAATGACCTAACAACCCAAAAGAAATCTCTTTTAGATCGCGGTTTAACTTTTGTACCAGCACCAAAGCCTAAAACTGATAACCAAACAAATTTACCATCATACAACTGTAATTTTCTTAGGCAAATGAAATTAGCAGACCGCTTTAGAAACTCCAGCGGTCGGAAACTTCCTTTTACAGAATCATCTGGTTGGTCACCTCCAGATAGTGAAGTAGATCCCGAAATTATTGAGGCTAGCAAACGAATCATCCAAAAGGTGTTCAGCATGAACGTACTCTCTGATAAAGACAATTTAACAGCTGGTGAATGGAGAGCCCTCACAAAACTTCGAAAAAATAAGAAATTAGTAATTAAACCAGCCGACAAAGGTGGGTCGGTAGTTGTTCTATCTCGGGATAATTATATAAAGGAAGCCATGAGACAACTCAGCAATACTAAACATTATAAGAAAATAGATTCACTTATTTGGCCTAGTAATATCGAAAAATTCAATAAGATCTTAAAATTTCTCCTCGACGAAGGTCACATTACCAAAAAACAATTGAAATATTTAACATCTAAGCTCAGTGCTCAAACAAGACAATTTTATATCCTACCGAAGATCCACAAGGACCGTTCTTCATGGACAGATGACTTAACTCCACCCGGGAGGCCAATTGTATCAGATTGTAATTCGGAATCTTATGCGATCTCGGAATTAATTGATTATCATCTGAAACCTATAGCAAATAGACATCCGAGCTATCTAAAAAATACACACGATTTCCTGTCAAAAATTTCGAAATTGAAAATATCGAAAAATGCAATTCTGGCTATTTTGGATATCGACAGTATGTACACGAACATTGATATTGATAAAGGTGTTAAATCAGTTAAAAATGCATTTGGAAAATATCCGGATGCGAAACGCCCGGATGAACAAATTTTGGATCTTTTAGAGCTGAGCTTAAAAGGTAATGACTTTCAATTCAATGGAGAATATTTTCTACAAATAATGGGTTGTCCTATGGGCAAATGAATCAGTCCTAATTTTGCAAGCATTTATGTAGCGGAATGGGAGGAAAATGCCTTAAGCAAATGTGCAAAGCATCCTCTCGTATATCTCAGGTATTTAGATGACATTTTTATTATTTGGGAACATTCAAAAGAAGATTTTGATGAATTTTTAGAAATTTTGAACAATCACGATCCAAATATTAAATTGAAAGCTACTATCAGTGAAAATTCTGTTGATTTTCTCGATGTGACCGTGTATAAAGGCAAGCAATTTCAGGCGTCCGGTCATTTAGATTATAAAGTGTATTTTAAACCAACTGATTCACATCAATTGTTGCACACAAAATCATTTCATCCTCAACATACATTTAAAGGTATCATCAAATCACAACTCATTCGTTTCCACCGCAATTCAAGTGATAAGGTAAATTTCAATGAGGCTTGTTCTACTCTATTTGGCGCCCTCAGATCGAGAGGGTACTCGCTGTGCCTCTTGCGTAGCCTGAAATCCCAAACCCTGAAAAAGCTCGAAAGTCCAGCTGAAACTACTGATTTCGAACCACTGAAGATTGAACACAACAGACCATTGCAGAATGGTAGTGGCGCGGTATTTAATTGCAAAAAGCCTCGTTGTAGACTGCATACTTTTATGCCTGATCAGAAAGAGGAATTTTCCTCCGAACAAACGAAAAATCATTATCAGATCCGTAACCCCCTCCATTGTGATTCACCAAACATTATTTACCTTATCACTTGTAAGCGATGTCGGAAACAGTATGTTGGTCAAAGTCAAAATCCTTTCCGAGAACGTGCTACTAGACACAAACGGGATATAAAACATAATGCTGATGCCCCAGTAGCACAACATTTTAACCTTCCTGGCCATTCTTTGGGCGATTTCGAAATCCATCCAATTGAACAACCACCAATTAAAGACACATTAGAAGAAACGGATGAATTTAGAAAAAAACGTGAAGCTTTTTCGATCAATACGCTTCAAACCCTCTGGCCATTTGGTATGAACATATCAGAGGGCGAATGCGAAAGGAGGTCCATCATTCCTTTCACTTTAACGTACAACAGAATGAATATCGAAAGAACAAAAATGTTAAAAGATGAATTCAATTTTATCAATGCTAAATTAAATGAACCTTTGAATCTTCGACCTGTCATCGCCTATAGGAAAAACAAAAGCTTGCATAACATCCTTGTAAGGACTAAATTAGAGCCAATCAATGAATAACATCAATTATTGCCAGTCAGTTTAACCAGTTCCTAAGCTCATCACTTAGTTTAAATCAATTTTGTGTAACTTTTTGTCATGTTTGAAACCCATTAGGGTTCAGTAAATGAAAACAATTTTTCGGCGGCATATTAAAAGAAAAAAACGTTTCAGTATGAAATGTCTGTGCCAGTGCGATTTTTTAACCTCAAACACACACAGGCGAGTGCCAGAGTTCATATATGCCCAAAAACAAAATAGGTTCTAATTTCAATCATGTGTATGTATTTCCTAAATAAAATTATTATTTATTTATTTATATATTTATTTATTGATTATTTTTAATATTTTATTAATTTTTATTTATTTATTTATTTATTTATTTATTTGGTTGATTTATTTATTTAAATTATTATTTTTAATTTTTCATACTTTTCACACAATGTAGAGGTTCAGAAGGTAAAACACACAATTTCTACGTGGTGTAAAATATTTTCCGTCATAAACCTCCGTCGGGGGATATTCGTTCCAACTGATAACATTCGTGAGGCATCATGATCTTTGGCATTATTTTTTCATTTATTTCTTTAGTCTCAATATATTTTATCAAACCATTTTTTCATATTATTTTCACATACTTCTGAAGCCAGTAAAGCAAACCGCTCCCAATTGGTTTTACTTAAATCAAAGCCAACCAATAGGGCTTCATGGGGTCAGTAAAGCAAACCACTCACTGACTGATTAAAATTCAATGGAAGCCAATCAATAGGGCTTCATCTAATTTGTTTGGACGACACAAACTGAGTTGTGAAAAACAAACTTGGGACATCTCAGATTGAAAAGAATTAATTAGATGAGTGACATTTGTCAGCTTGTTACCGAGTTTAATTATGTACTGAGCTGTGAAAAACACCCCCAGCCCACATATGGATATATACCATGCATGCCCTCCCAAAGTTGGAATCATTTTCCTCAAAGTCTCTTTGAAAAAGCCAAACCAAGCGAAACGCGTCGAGACAGACGGATTATTTTCTACCTTTGCTGAAGACTACAACCAATCCAGGTATCTTCTCTAATAGTTAATATCTAGATTTCATTTTAATTTATTTCATTTCTTCATTTTAAATTCATCTACCTATTCTTCAAATGGCTCAAAAAAGACAGAAGCATCAGGGAAAGAGAGTTGCCCAGTGTGGAAGAGGCCAGGAACTATTCTAGATTGGTCAAGGCCCTTTTCCAGGTGATTCAGTGTATACACCATATTGGGCTCTTAGAGCAGCATTTGGCCAACCGGGATTTCCCGAAACAGTTGGAGAAGAAAGTAGATGAGTTAGGTGGCTTTCTAAAGCCGGCTCTTCCCACCCCACACATTTTTTCTGTTTTTCGACAGATTAGTGTGGGATGGGCCAACCAAACGTTAAATGCTTTAGTTGAGCATTACAAGATAAATTTAAACCATTTGAAGTCTAAGATAACTTTGGCTATGCGACCACCTTCTGGACTCGAAAAAATAGACTTCAACAGCGCTTCGGCGCGTGCCTTGATCTGGGCTCAAAAAAACTTTAAAAATAAGTTGACAGATAAGACGATTTCGGCCTATGAGTCTTACATTTCGGACCTTCGCCCAGCGTCTGGAGTAAGGAACAATACGGGAGGGAGCAAGCAAACTCCGGCCCGTGTTGTCCCTCTACCCCAACGCGAAAAGCAAAATAAGAAAAGATCAAGGCAAAGCACTTCTCCCTCTTCTTTTCCTTCTACTTCTTCTTTCTATCAGAGTAAGCGCCTCAATTTGCAAACATCTCCGGTCCATATTGTGACTGAAGATGCTCGCAAATTGAGTAACGCTGTCTCGCCTCGTCTTGCTCCTCTACCTCCTACTCCTCCTCAGCCTTTCTTCTCTGATTCTTCTAGTGCTCTTACTAGAACTCCTCCTTCTGTTTCTTCTCCTGCTTCTGTTTCCTCTCCTGCTTCTGTTTCCTCTCCTGCTTCTGTTTCATCTCCCCCTTCTCCTGCCTCTAGTGTGGTTCAACCAGGTATATCGTACTCAGAGAAAGTCAAATCACCGAGCCGCAACTCGGGCCGCTCATTTGATTCTAAATTCTCCCAGTTTCGGCATAAAAGCGGAGTTAATTTTGACAAAAGGAATTGGCGCCTCCCCGATGTTTGTAAAAACATCCTTATGATTGGAAGTTCAAATTTAGGACGCATTGATCGAAATCCCCATCCGGACATCCAGGTGGAGTGTTACCCCGGCGCCAAATTCAATCATCTGCGCTCTATGTTTAAAGGACACAGGGGCCAGTCCAGGCCCCAAAAAATATTGAATATTGGCGTGAATTCTCGAAACGATAATTCTGATCTCGTAGTTAAGCAGTTGCGGAATATGCTTAGCGATATCAGGGTCAAGTTTAGATCAGCAAAAATTTATTTCGCTGAACTAAACTTTTCGCAAAAACTCCCTCAGGCTGAGAGGAGAACCCTGAGCATCATCAACGAAACCATTCGGAAAGTGAAGGACGTTAACGTTATACCTAAAATTGATGACGCGAAGTTTGATGTTGCTCAGGATTTAATCCATTGGACCACGAGAACCGCCAATATTATGTACGATCACTGGTTGAACCACCTAAATTTAAACTAAGTAAAGGCAAAGGTAACAACCGCCTAACAGATGTGGGATTAGGAACTAATGTGGTTAACCTGTCTGGCACCAATGACCTAACAACCCAAGAGAAATCTCTTTTAGATCGCGGTTTAACTTTTGTACCAGCGCACCAAAGCCTAAAACTGATAACCAAACAAATTTACCATCATACAACTGTAATTTTCTTAGGCAAATGAAATTAGCCGACCGCTTTAGAAACTCCAGCGGTCGGAAACTTCCTTTTACAGAATCATCTGGTTGGTCACCTCCAGAGAGTGAAGTAGATCCCGAAATTATTGAGGCTAGCAAACGAATCATCCAAAAGGTGTTCAGCATGAACATACTCTCCGATAAAGACAATTTAACAGCTGGTGAACGGAGAGCCCTCACGAAACTTCGAAAAAATAAGAAATTAGTAATTAAACCAGCCGACAAAGGTGGGTCGGTAGTTGTTCTATCTCGGGATAATTATATAAAGGAAGCCATGAGACAACTCAGCAATACTAAACATTATAAGAAAATAGATTCACTTATTTGGCCTAGTAATATCGAAAAATTCAATAAGATCTTAAAATTTCTCCTCGACGAAGGTCACATTACCAAAAAAACAATTGAAATATTTAACAGCTAAGCTAAGTGCTCAAACAAGACAATTTTATATCCTACCGAAGATCCACAAGGACCGTTCTTCATGGACGGATGACTTAACTCCACCCGGGAGGCCAATTGTATCAGATTGTAATTCGGAATCTTATGCGATCTCGGAATTAATTGATTATCATCTGAAACCTATAGCAAATAGACATCCGAGCTATCTAAAAAATACACAGGATTTCCTGTCAAAAATTTCGAAATTGAAAATGTCGAAAAATGCAATTCTGGCTACTTTGGATATCGACAGTATGTACACGAACATTGATATTGATAAAGGTGATAAATCAGTTAAAAATGCATTTGGAAAATATCCGGATGCGAAACGCCCGGATGAACAAATTTTGGATCTTTTAGAGCTGAGCTTAGAAGGTAATGACTTTCAATTCAATGGAGAATATTTTCTAGAAATAATGGGTTGTCCTATGGGCAAAAGATTCAGTCCTAATTTTGCAAGCATTTATGTAGCGGAATGGGAGGAAAATGCCTTAAGCAAATGTGCAAAGCATCCTCTCGTATATCTCAGGTATTTAGATGACATTTTTATTATTTGGGAACATTCAAAAGAAGATTTTGATGAATTTTTAGAAATTTTGAACAATCACGATCCAAATATTAAATTGAAAGCTACTATCAGTGAAAATTCTGTTGATTTTCTCGATGTGACCGTGTATAAAGGCAAGCAATTTCAGGCGTCCGGTCATTTAGATTATAAAGTGTATTTTAAACCAACTGATTCACATCAATTGTTGCACACAAAATCATTTCATCCTCAACATACATTTAAAGGTATCATCAAATCACAACTCATTCGTTTCCACCGCAATTCAAGTGATAAGGTAAATTTCAATGAGGCTTGTTCTACTCTATTTGGCGCCCTCAGATCGAGAGGGTACTCGCTGCGCCTCTTGCGTAGCCTGAAATCCCAAACCCTGAAAAAGCTCGAAAGTCCAGCTGAAACTACCGATTTCGAACCACTGAAGATTGAACACAACAGACCGTTGCAGAATGGTAGTGGCGCGGTATTTAATTGCAAAAAGCCTCGTTGTAGACTGCATACTTTTATGCCTGATCAGAAAGAGGAATTTTCCTCCGAACAAACGAAAAATCATTATCAGATCCATAACCCCCTCCATTGTGATTCACCAAACATTATTTACCTTATCACTTGTAAGCGATGTCGGAAACAGTATGTTGGTCAAAGTCAAAATCCTTTCCGAGAACGTGCTACTAGACACAAACAGGATATAAAACATAATGCTGATGCCCCAGTAGCACAACATTTTAACCTTCCTGGCCATTCTTTGGGCGATTTCGAAATCCACCCAATTGAACAACCACCAATTAAAGACACATTAGAAGAAACGGATGAATTTAGAAAAAAACGTGAAGCTTTTTGGAGCAATACGCTTCAAACCCTCTGGCCATTTGGTATGAACATATCAGAGGGCGAATGCGAAAGGAGGTCCATCATTCCTTTCAGTTTAACGTACAACAGAATGAATATCGAAATAGCAAAAATGTTAAAAGATGAATTCAATTTTACCAATGCTAAATTAAATGAACCTTTGAATCTTCGACCTGTCATCGCCTATAAGAAAAACAAAAGCTTGCGTAACATCCTTGTAAGGACGAAATTAGAGCCAATCAATGAATAACATCAATTATTGCCAGTCAGTTTAACCAGTTCCTAAGCTCATCACTTAGTTTAAATCAATTTTGTGTACCTTTTTGTCATGTTTGAAACCCATCAGGGTTCAGTAAATGAAAACAATTTTTCGGCGGCATATTAAAAGAAAAAAAACTTTTCAGTATGAAATGTCTGTGCCAGTGCGATTTTTTAACCTCAAACACACACACACACACACACACACACACACACACAAATGCCCCTTCTCTACTAATGTCTCTACTTTTTCACAGCATTATATTGTAATACCAATTTGAAGGACTGGACTTCCATGGATCCAATTGGATGAACTTGACATCACCACGTTAGGTCGAGCGATTTCTAATAAACATTAGCCGCCGCCGACACCCACCCCCCCCCCCCCCCGAAAACACTTTCAGAATACTTCCTACGACCCTGGCAATTGCGCTAATGACAACAGTATACACTAATTGTCGTTGTCGTATCCGTCTGAGGCACAAAACCCTTTCGCAAACAACAACGAACAACGAATAGGTGTTTTCGTGCGGTTAATATCCCGTACCAATATGGAGGGGGGTCCTACTAAATACCGAGGGATACCGAGGTATACCGAGGAACGGCGAGGTGAAGGAAAATAAGTTAGAAAGGGTTGTTTAAAAGGTTTAAATACATGTACAGACATGTAATTTAGCCCTTTGAACCAATACATGTGATATATCTGTTGATTTATTCGACTAAATGCAAGATATATAGACCAGGCCGTCACCATAAACTGTCCCTCGGTATTTAGTAGATAGCCTGGTAATTAATAGGCTACCTGGGTGTGTGAATGATGTGTGTAAGTGCTAATTCGGTATCACAATTCAGATCACTGTAATAACTGATAAAAAATAAAACTCCCATCAGCTTTTATCCGGGTTTTGGGCCGACAGAACTTTTCAGTTCTGGCAGCTCTGAAGTTTGTTTTTTTTTATTGTTTTTTTTTCACTTTGTTTATTGTTTTTCTATTATTGGCTTTATGCCGTTATTGAGCTTTTGTGGCGTACTCTGATAAATATCGCTCGGTTATGCCCGATATACCCAAAGCTGCATCTTGTATTTAGCATATTTATACATACAGTATATTTTTGGCCATTTCGGCTCAGTGTCAATGGCTTTAATTTAGCCTTGGTTTGTTGTTGACACTTTTTTGTTTTCGAGGATTTCACCTTCCCTCTTTACCAGACATTTTTTGCAATTGTCGCCGTTTAAATGTGTAGTCAAACGTCCGTCAGTCGAAGGTTTATTTTTAGAATTGTCGGAAACGTAAGAAGTCAGTAACCTTTTAATTCGTCGGTCCCGTGGGTCAGCCCTTAGTGCTGGCCACGTCTCTTGTTTTTTGCATCGTTGGCGAGTGAGAAGTGACCACACCCGAAAATACACTTCCTGATGTCACAATATTGGGCCATAACAATTCTACAGCCATAACAAAGAAGGCAATTACCGACAGCCACAAAGAGAACTAATTAACAAGTCACAATTAGATTAACAATTCACACTATCGCTAACTTCGGTGCAGCCGCTGTAAACACTAATTACCAAGCAACCTACTAAATACTGAGGTGAAGATTTTTCAGCGAATGCTATTACTTTAGCGCCCTTTGTTCTCAAAAATGGCATTAAAACCATACACGCATTGCCTAAATCTATTTATATACTCATAACACACCACAGTAGTGTGTAATGTGGTTTTAACCTCACATTGGCAGGACCCCAGAAGTGACGTCATGTCACTTAACCCAGTGGCGCCATGTTGTATTGTCATGGAAACCCGCGTGAGCGGCCATCTTGTGACGTCATCCCCATAGTGATACATGGTGTTAGTGCACGTTGTTAGGGGGATATGTGTTTCCGTTGTCCATTTTGTATACTGGAGGCCACCATCTTGGTTTCTATGATAGCGCGCGGTTGCTATGTGACCTAAAAACTTATAGGATAGGGGTACGTCCGGAGGGTGTGTTCGATTGAATAAGGGTAAATCTAATTACCCAAATAAACCCGATAATCCCTCTACATCACCAAAATCCACTCCAAACTACCGAAACTGACTTTATTTACTACGGATTTCCCTAGAATCCTATTTAGGACCACCATACAATGGTACCGACGAGAGGCCCCCAGATACCGAGAAGGGGGAGGGGGGGGGGACCCCGGGGTAAGTTCGATTGAGTAATTTTTCTGGTTCGGCTGGGTCGGATTTCCCACAGAATCCCTCTTAGGACCACCATACCATGGCTTATAATAGTAGCACGTAGTGCTATAGAAATGAGGGGCCCCTTTGGATTATAGCCAACTGATAGACAACCTCCATGAAAGCCTATATTATTCCTAATGCCAAGAATCTATCGAGTGGTTACTGATAAGTTATTGCTCGAGCGACTCGAATCTCACCGAGCAAATAAGCAATAGAGTATTTACTCGAACGAGTGACTCTCACATACGACCCTTAACCTCATTTCGGTATTTGAGGATCCCTATGGCCTGGTATTGTATGGATACCTATCGAGGATATCTTCTGGAGAATCCCTTGTTTATAGTATGGGGCCATGAGGTCCATTAGAAAATCCCCCAGTGAGGTCTAATTTAGTATCCCTCTTAACCTCATTTCGTTTGAGGCCATGAAAAATCTGTCAATGAGGCCTAATTTACTATCCCTCTTAGCCTCATTTCGGTATTTGGGGATACCTATGGCCTGGTATTGTATTATTTGAGGATACCCATCGAGGATGTTTTCTGGAGAATCCCTTTTTGTCGTATTAGACCATGAGGGCCATGAGAAAATCCCTCAGTGAGGTCTAATTTACTATCCCTCTTAACCTCATTTCTTTTGAGGCCATGAGGGCCATGACAAAATCCCTTAATGAGGCCTAATTTACTATACCTCTTAGCCTCATTTCGGTATTTGAGGATACCTATGTCCTGGTATTGTATTATTTGAGGATACCTATCGAGGATACCTTTTGGAGAATCCTTTTTTTGTCGTATGAGGCTATGAGGGCCATGAGAAATCCCTCAATGAGGTCTATTCTACTATCCCTCTTAGCCTCACTTCTGTTGAGGCCACGAGGGCCATGAAAAAATTCCTCAATGAGATGTAATTTACCAGCCCTCTTAGCCTCATTTCGATATTTAAGGATACCTATGATGCAGCTCCAATAGAGCTCCTTCTCCTATATAGCTCTATATGGCGCTATAGTTCCTACACGGGTAGTCGTACCAACAGCGTCCATCTTATCTCCAAAACCCCAAGGCCACTACTTGTCTATGGTCTATCTGTCTTATCATTAGCTTCTACAGCAGTCTTGTGCATTGCGGACTTGTAGCAGTACTATTGGCTATACTATCATCCATTAATATTGACTTGTAACACTAAACACTACTTCCTAGCTTTACCTATCTCAGTCTCGACTATAACATCGATCAAGGTTGAATCCGATTGCTTCATTCCCCCTATATACATATAAACGGGCTATAAAAGGCATTCCGTAATTGAGATTCTTATCCGACTCCGTAAAATTTGGATTCCGTGATTTGACAACAACACTCGAGGGTATGGAAAGGGATTGGAGATAAGATGGATGCTGTCTGCCCCGCCCTTGGTCCTCATCCATCAAAGTTCACCCCTTATTGCTTCTTGTGCCTCGGTATTACTCTACCCTGTTATCCATCGGCCTGCATCGTTCTGCAGGATTTCTAGGATCTTTAAAACAGTTTGGTTTAGAGGTATCACTTCCGTACTATATGTTATACTTGGTACACCCACCATTTCCCAAATGAGTTTGCCCACGAAAAAATCCATTAAAGTTGATTCTTCCTAAAAAATTCATGTGATTAACAATTCGCTTCCCCTTCAAGGTTAGTTTAATTCCTGTGGTTTCGATAGATGCCTCTTCCCGTAATGTTTATTTATACTCCCAAATACTCGTAGTCACCTGTCTCTCCCACACTAAGAAGTTGGCTGGTACCTGCCGAAAAAGAGACTCGCCCCCCCCCCCTCCCACCCCACACTCCCTACCTTCGAGTCGATTCCACTTTGCGACACATGGGTATACCTTTTATTTTGCTTGAAATCATTTCATTTGTGTCTCTATTTGTTTCCATATCTTCCAACAATTGCCAGCATCCTCGCTAGCCGTTCTTCCCTTTCTGACACTAGTACCACATCATTTGCAAAAAATAGCCCTAGGATCCTCAGGTCCCCAACTGTTATTTGCTCGTCACTGTTCAGGAGTCAACTTCCTACTGAACTTTTTTAGTATTTCCATTTCCTGCTGGGACTGCACTTTCTTAACCCTTCACCTAACGAATCACCCTCATTCACCTGTGTAATTTGCAAATTCAGCAGTTGAAAAAGCAGGTTTTTCAAAATATTTCGACAAAACCATATCATGTGATCCCTCATTGGAACGAGCTCATCGAGCTCCTCCCAATGAGGGGTCACATGATATGGTTTTGTTAAATTTGTTTTTTAATTTTAAAACATATTACATAAAATAATACATTTTTATATCGTCTGCCTTGGGTAAAGGGTTAACTCCTTACCTAATATAACTTTCTAGAGAGAATTAATTAAGTATAAAGCTATGAGTGCACCCACACTGGAAGGCTCTTGCTAATTTTTTTCAGCGAGTTTGATTGAAAATAATATGTGTAATTCACATTCAAGGCTTCACATAACAGTAACAAGCAAAGTTCACGGTACTGCACTTTCTCAACCCTGTACCTAACATAACTTTCTAGAGAGAGTTAGTTAAATATAAAGCTAAGAGCACACACACACTGGTAGGATTTTGCTATTATTTCAGTTAGTTTGAAATTGATGATTGTATAATGGGGTGGACAGCTAAGAAGTGACTGTACCTCAAAATTTTGAAGAGCCTGTTTAAAGGCATTAACTCTGACATGTTGGAAGGGCAAGGAATTGGAATGTAGAATAACCCTTGCCACAGTGGCTTTTGTATAATTTTTCATTGTATAAATTTTTCTCTCTTTTTATGTAATGCATACCTATTTATATATACGTGAAGGTGTATTCATTCTTCTGCCATAAGTAGTAATTTAGCCAAGATTAATTAATAATCTTGTCTATTTTATTTCCACATTTTTAAGTAATCCATTTAGTTTATGATAACCATATGCATAAGATTTTATACCATCCAAAACATATCATTTATCATCAAAATGATATGTTTTGGATGGTATATTTTGTTTAGTTCATAGCTACCACGCTGATGATTTAAACTCCTTATTGATTTCATCTTATGATATATCTGTTTACTATTTAACAAGACATCTTTCTAATCTTCATGTTTAATTTCACTTTTAATGACATTTTTCTTGATTCCTTTGTCTCTTTTACCCCAGGATCATTATCTTTCATATATGAATACATTTTTGCATGCAGTTCAACAAATTTAATAATTGGAATGCAAGATGCTTTATCTTTAAATTCACTTATTATTATTATTATTATTATTATTATTATTATTATTATTATTATTATTATTATTATTATCAAAACATCGTGAATCAGAACTATCAAACATACTCTTACCTTGCCAAGAATCACTATAGACGTTGTCTGCCTCAATTTCATAACATAGGGAATCAGTATCTGTAAATAATAATTTAGCTTTTGTTCCATAATATGTTAGTATATAATTATACTGAAAGTCATACATTAATGTCTTAGAAATATCTAGAATACACATACCAACATGTGCGGGCTTGTTGAGAGTAAGTGTTTCTTTGATCTTATGCACTGCTACTAAATTTTCATCAAAGCTCTTACAAGATACAAATGTTGGCTTTGAAGAATATTTTATTAGTTTCTCTTTATTATTTATTAGCTTAACCCTTTACCTAACATGAAAAGCAGACGACACTTGCAAAAATAATTCTTGAATAACTAATTTTTTTCATTTTTTGTCTCAAAAACATAGGTTATGACCCCTCGTTGGAACGAGCTCGTTCCAACGAGGGGTCATAACCTATGTTTTTGAGACAAAAAACGAAAAAAATAACGAAAATTAATTGGCGATTTTTGAGAATAGCGCTGGCCGGTTTTGGCCGTTACATTAGGTAAAGGCTTAACATCTACACATTTTCGTAAATTTTCCATAGTTTTTCCAAAAACTGAATTATTCATAAGCTTGAAGAAATCTTTTTCAAATGGGTTTCTTAGTGTTAAAGTTAATATACTTCTTAAGCCATGGAGAGTGATTATACTCTAGAACTATATGTGCATTAGTTACTTTTAGTCCGAGTTTCATATACAATTATAGATTTTTATAATGCACTACATATTTTGTTTTATTCATCAGATTTGGGACTAGTTTGGATACACCATAAACAGATATTTTATATTCATTGTTTATATGTTGACAATAATCGGATAGCATATTATCATCTATCCATTATTTCTCTGGAGCTAGTGCATAGTCATAATGTTTATCATGGAGTGCATTAGGATATTCAATATCTACTTCTAAGATAACCTCTTTCTCACGGTCATTTTTTTATTTTGATAGATCTATTTTTTCAATTTGTTTACCTGTTAGCCATTTAAAACCTCCTGTGGGTAAATATTGAGGCATAGCCCAACCATATAGATTATTAGCATCCAAATTCATAATATACTTAGCACGGTTGGGGTATTCGTATTCGTATTTGGTATTCAGTCGTATTCAATACATTTTTTCAAGTATTCGAATATATTCAGTATTCATGCAATTTTAAAGTATTCGTATTCGTATTCGAATACAGTCAAATTTTAGGTGTATTCATGAATACTTTTTGAATACTTTTTGAATACTTTTCTTGTTTTTAATATACATGTATACAGTATTTGTAAACAGATATTGTGATTATCTCTATTAGAAGGTAGTAAAGAATTAAACTAATACTTTTGAAGTGCCGTTTAACAGCAACAGGCTAATTCACTTTAATGGCTTAGGACAAAGGATATCAGTCTGGCCAAAGTATTGATTTTTAATCCCTAAACAACTCTATTATCCAATTAATACTAATCTAATATTTTTCTACAGTAATAGGAGAAATAAGGTGTAGACTGATAGATCTGTAAAATTATTATGCTTGAATTACAACATTTTTCCAATAGTGCAGTAATTGCTTAATTGATTTTTGTGAATAGCACTGGCCAGTTTTTTTATTCTCACCAGTAATGTATGTTTAAATATTAATAAAATACATGAAGCAAAGAAGCCACAATTAGCCACAATTAACAGACATTATTGGGGGTCATAAAATGCAGCTTAGAAGAAAAAAACTTTAAAAAATACCAAAAAAATTGTGGTAATTTCTCACAGTTCCCTATTTAATGATTTAATTTTTCCATTTTTTCCTTCCAAACTGCATCTTATGACCCTATTTTGGGGTCATAAGATGCAGTTTAGAAGAAAAAAAATCCTGGAAAAAAAAACTGGTGTTGATAGTATGTATATGGCGATATATATATATATTTAAAACGAGCTCATTCCATTGAAGGGTCATAAACTATGTTTTTCAGACAAAAAGTTAAAATGTCATAGAAAAAATGGTAAAAATTGTTATTCTTGTTCTGTAATTTTTACATATAAGTGTTGGCTTCAATGGCATCCATTTTTTATGGTTTCTTTGACATAATACCAATATTATTTGAAAAATAATGAAGAAAAAAGTTAAGTGTAATATTTTTGTTGCTAATGTATAATAATTGTCTTTGTGTTGAATAAATTGAAAAACATGTTTACTGTGTATGCACTAAACAACAAAACATTGGATGAGTACTGTGTACATTTTGCTAATTGTTTTCTAAATAAATTGATATTTGAATTTTTTTTTATTTCTTTTGTTTGTCATTAATACCAACTTATGTCTGTTGATTGGATTCTAAAGGAAAAACTAATTCTTCACCTATAATCCCTTATACCCTTAATCCCAATAAGAATGATCAAATTATCATCCATTTACAAGAAATAATTTTGAAAAGTATTCAAGTATTCATATTTGTATTCATGAATACATTGTAAAGTATTTATATTCGTATTCAAATACATTTGAAATTTGTGTATTCGTATTCGTATTCGTTTTCATAAAATTTCAAAGTATTTGTATTCATATTCAATACATTTACAATGTCCCCAACCCTGATACTTAGATGAAGCACCTTCATCAAAGTTTTTCATGTATTTATTGTCTTCTATGCTATGCCTGTTTGTAATAGTTGATATCCATCCACGCATATTTTTCTCAATAAATTGAAACATATTAACATCTGTCATTAATTCAAGTTTAATATCCATTATTTTTAGCATACTATCCCATGATAGACCAGGGGTCAATACTATAAAACTTTTACAATTGTATTTTGTAGAATTGTATTTTCTACCTATTAATATAACTGACTAAAAAGAATCATTAGCTTTTTAAAAGATATGGCAATTTTCCAACTGGCAAATTGCCAGATCTTTGAAGATGCTAATGCTTCATTTTAACCCACTTAAAGTCATAACTAGAAAATACTCTTCTATAAAATACAATTGTAAAAATTTTATAGTATTGCACTGATTTACTATATTTATCATCATAACAACACACAAGTTTATAACAATAACCACAATCTGCATGTTTTTGATATTGATTTCTGTATGATCTTTTATTAGATGGTGTTATAATATATACTTTCTCCAGGTTGCCTCAAAATCTGCCTATATGTCAAAAGGAACTGGTAACTGTTTATGAAAATTGTTGAATTCCAGTATATTATTATCTGCAGTAGGCATGTTTATTGCTTGCACTCCATTAATTTGTATACAATTGTCTTTATGTTTATTTAAGATTTGCTCACTAGAAGAAATGTATTTTCTCTCTATGCTTTGTTTGGTTATTCATAAATCAATTGAAGTCTTTGATTAAGCAATAATGTTGTTTATACTCCTCATATATTATTAAAAGGTTTAATGTTTTATTGTATTTTGTATTTCTCAGTAGATATGTGGAATGGGGTACGGTTGTTTACTTTCATATCCAAAAACGTTTACTTTTGTATTGTTCTGCTTTTCGATTTTCTTATATTGTTTTGTGAAATTGAAATAAAGATTTGCAGCAATTAGCAAATGAGTTACATACACCCATAACACATAAATTTGCACAATGCCATGTAATTGGGAATCATATTGATGAGATATGGGCTTCTGACTTAGCTGAAATGCTGCAATTCAGTAAATGGAATAAGGGTTATAGATATCTTCTCCTTTAAAAAGGGAATCCAGAACGTAAAAGGTCAATAAAATTAGATTATCTAATACACAAAATCATTAAACATTTAAACATGCCATATATCAAGAATTTTAAAGTAAAAGGAAAAATACTTACCAAGTATGAACAAATATGGGAAGGTTTTAAAAAAAGGTTTTGTAAATACATATTAATATTATTTATGTAGTTATTTGTAATATACACTTATCTTAACACTTAAGTGTATAGTTAGTTATTTGGTAAATACACACTTATCTCACCACTTAAGTGTTTTTGACATTTACCTGAACACTCAAGTGTTTTTTATGTAACATTATAATATAAATGGTTATCAATAAATTGAAGAAACAATTAGATGATAGAATGCAAACTGGAAAAATAGTAACAGAGTTTGTTCAAGGTAGAAGGGATTACCGATATGAAAGAGCTGGGCACCAACAAAAAATAGAAGAGAAGTATAAACCTATGTTAACATCACAAAAAGAAACAAAAGCTCTTATTGATAAAAACAAACAGCAAATTGATATATTAAAACAAAATCAAGAATAATTAATGGATGCAGTTAGCCCATTGCTGCAATTAGCATCTTATCATGAAATACCGCCCCTTATAGAAACAAAACCCACAGTAATTGAGCTTAGTGTGGGTATTAACCCCAATGTAATAGCAGATAATGATCTTCCTCCCATTACAACATTAACTGCTATGTCACAAGAAGATTTATCAGATACTCTTAATAATGCCAATAAAGCGATACAAACACATGTACAATATAAGGGAATACTTACAAGAAAATTGAAAAGTAAAAACATAACAAGGTATGATAGGATTAAAATAGAAGTGGAGCGTAAAAAGGCCATTTACCTAGTTTAGTTAAAAATGCAGATAAAATTGAAGGACATGGAATGAGAAAAATAAACATTCTAAATGGAATGCATATAAAATTCAAAACAATAAATATGGTCAGTTAATGATTGACATTAATAAGTTTTATAATGAAATGAAATTAGAGGCTTTCATGAATGGAAAGCTCATATATAAAACGCAAGTGGATAGAAGCTTGATAGATCTTAACACAAAAAGATTTAATAAAATAGAAGGATACACAGAAAGCTATACAGACTTTTAATGATCTCAATTCTTTATCACAGATTCCTAAACATTCTCCGTATAAAAAATCAAAATTAACTGGAGGTAATATTATATTTCATCATAATCCCACACAATTAATGAAAAGATTGAAACTTGTTACTGCATATCAGGCTGCTGGAAATAAAAGCATTAAACTATGGAATGAAGCATGCCAACTAATAGATCAATTGTTGAAATTGGAGATAACTGACAAAGATTTATATGATGCTTATATTAATAAAAATAATCTAAACTAATGATATATATGGAAAAACCAATTGTATTAAATTCCGTAGATGGTGTAAAAAATAGCAAGTCTCGTGACTTTACTATTCAGCCACAGTTAAATCTTACTAAAGGTAAAAAACATTATGTGTGTTTAGACAAATTAAATATGTCATACAGTTGGTACAATATTTCTTGGATTTATAAAAACAATGAAATAAAATACTCACATTATGGTAGTAAAACATGTACAACTGTTGTATTTAGAGATGTAATTTATTCATATGATGAACTTAGTGACCATCTATGAAGTGTTAACATTGGTTATTATCAAATACCCCAGTATTGCTATAGACTTTAATTTTAATCAATATAAAGTTTTTTATTACATTAGCACCGGAATATCAATTAGATTTAAGAGAGGGGAATTTTGCTGATCTATTAGGGTTTGATAAAAGTATAATACAACATTTTAATTTAAAAGGAAACTATATAATGAGGTTAATACTAATAATATATCTTCAATACAAGTATATTTGACAGACAACCTTAACAGACCAATAGATTTAAATAATATTCCAATATCTCTTACACTATTGTTAAAGGAAGAATAATGTAGTATGATAATATATGGATATTGTCAGACATGAACGTAATAGTGATGGAACTATATCAAATTACCACCAAAATGGAGATAGTATTTTTGATATAGCTAAAGATATTGGAACTTAAGTTATTTCATGCATAACAAGTAATGTAGACAAAAATGCTGGCAAAAAGTACTTGAAAGTACAGTTAATACAAGAAGTAAAAAAGTAGGAGATATTATTGGTAACAAGGTTACTGGTGTTATTGATAGCAAAATCATTAATAATAAATCAGAAAATAAAGGTTAAGAAATTAAAAAATTATTAGAACAACATCAGTCTAAACAGTGAAGCTCCTAATGAAACAGTAGACACACCGAAACTCTTAGGGAACAATCTAGGAGGAAAGTTAAGGCTCAGGTTGAAAGGGCCATCACCACTCTTCAACATCCACAGACTAAGCCTATTTCTGAGGCTTCTCACAGGGTTTACTTTACTGTGGAGTTTCAGCCTGGACTACCTGACATCAAGGGCATTTTAAGTAAATATCTTCCCATTCTACACCAGTCTGAAAGAATGAAGGAGGCGGTTCCATGTGCTCCCCAAATTAGCTTTAGACATCCTCCCAATTTGGTAAAAATACTGGTCAGAGCTAAACTGTGGGGTGCATCTACCACTGATGGGGAGGTATGCTGTCAACCATGAAAATTTACCTGGTGTCAGTTGTGTAGTACAATTGTAACAGACAATAAAATTGTTAGCAATGTGAATGAAAGATCTTTCCACTGCAAGAATGCTGATATGGACTGCAATGCTAAATGGCTTATATACTGAGTCAAAAAAGAAAGTATAATAAACTTCAAGGAGCATTTTTTTAGTATTATGGACTTTAATCCCAAACAAATTATTGTAAATTCATATTTCGAGTCTAGCAGTTTGAATTTGCATAATTTCATGAACTCTCTGTTGCCAGCGTCACGTCAGAACGTCGCAATTCAGACATGGGATGAAATGAAAAGTTCACACATGCAGTCAATAGTGTGTATATCCACCGTTTGCCTCTTAGATGGCAAGACATCGACGGCGCATGGACCTGATAAGTCTCTGAATGTCACCCTGTGGTATTGCGTTCCACTCCTGCCTTGGAACATTACGTAAATCGCCGAATATCTGAAGATCATGAAGTCATACCCAACAGTCCAATTGATCCCAAAGATGCTCGATTGGCGACAAATCTGGCGGAAGTGGAGGCCAGGGAAGAAGTTTCAATGCTTTGCTCCTCAAGAAAGTCATGACAGATATGTGCCACATGACATCAGGCATTGTCTTGCTGGAATAAGTGCGATCCGACATTAGTGTTGAACAACAGGACAACAACAACAGCATTAAGAATTTCATCACTGGAATTGCTGTCCATTCAGATTACCATCAATGAAGATCAACTGCATTCGATGATGCAAGGAAATTCCTGCCCAAACCATTACACTACCCCCCACCAAAGTGGTCGCATTCCCACACGCAAGCATCAGAAAACCATTCTCCCCATCAGCAATGCACTCTTGCCCTACCATCAGCATGCTGTAGACAAAATCGTGATTCATCACTAAAAAAGTTGTGCTCCAGTTCTGCTGAGTCCAGCAAACATGCTGATGTACCCATTCCATTCTGACGGTACGATGATGTTGGGTAAGGATTGGTAAATGGTATGGATGCCTACTTTGGATGCCGTGTTCAATGAGTCTGATGCAAACAGTTTGTGCACTGATTCTATTGTTAGTTCTACCAGGAGTAATTGCTGCAGTCCTCGTTGCTGGAAGGAAGCGATCCCGCAAGTGAGATATCCTGATGTATAGGTCTTGTGCAAGGGCCATAACTCTTGGTCGAAAAGAATGTGTTGGTTGGCAGTAGATCTAGTGGTTCTATACCTTCCAATGAGATGGTAACTGGTGACCACAGTGATGCCAAACTCAGCACCGAGCTCATCTGGAGGTATCAGAGCCTCATGCATACCAATGACATGCAACCTCTGATTTTCGGTACAATTTATGTAAGAGAATGAATGGACATAAGTGTGACTTGAGAAAGTCTTTAGGTATAAAAAGTATAAAAGTGGCTGTTCTCACATTTATGAACATCTCAAGTGCCACTCACACGAGACCTTCAAATTTCAAATCTTGGAGACAGTTTGTACTAACTCTAGTAAAAAATTAGATTCCCTTTTAGATCACGAAGAAAAGCAGTGGATTTGGAAATTAGAAACACTGATGCCTAAAGGTCTTAAAGTTAATGACGGTTTTCACACCTAAACTTGCAAACAACGCAAACAATTTAGCAAGTGATTAGTGGCTGGGTTAGCCACTGGCTACGTTTTCTGCTTTTTGCATGTATTACTCTTTGCTCTTACACCTTTATTTGTATACTGTGGGTGTTTGACACCATTTAACACTTCCTGGCTTGCTGCTATTTGTATATTAATTATTTTTATATCCCACCTTATGATTACTGTTTGTTTACTTTGCACACTCTCTGTCACACCTCTTTTAGAATTAGCTGTTTACAATTAATTATACCATGTAATGCAGATGAAGTCAGTGAGAATGGATCTCTTTTTCAAATTTCCTGCTAGAGGTATAGAATACAGAATTCGGCACTTCCAACCAACAATATTGTTGACGATATTACACTGATAAGCAGGAAGAGATGAAATTATGGATTTCAAAGATTACCTTTAATATATATATATCAGAAGTTTATAAACAAATCTTTGTGCTGGTTGTTATAAGAAAAAATCATCAAAGTTCAAAACAAATACAACAAAATTATTAAATTTATTGCTGCTAGCCCTTTCACCTCTGTCTCTCTCTCTGTGGATCTTCAGGCATTTTTTGATACATTAATGCCTGAATGCCAAAAATGCCTGAAGATCTGCAGAGAGAGCAGTGAAAATGCTGGCAGGAATAAATTTTATAATTTTGTTGTATTTGTTTTGAACTTTGATGATTTTTTCTTATCATTATATTTAAAACTAAGAGGCATCCCACTGGTAACTATTAGGTTAAAACAAAAATCCAGTGATAAGTGGATTCATTTAATTTTTCGGGTGTAAAAGCACCCTTCATCAGAAACACATATAACTACATTGCAACATATAAATATGGCATTTAGAAATATTCAAATAATGTTGAACATTATGAATATGTAGCATATGATTTGCAAAATCCAATTCAATACCCAGAAGATGGGGCTTATCAGAAGAATGATGGTTATATACTTATTGTAGACACTTCATTTGTTACCAACCATGATGATTTTCACAATGGATATTTAGAACTTGATTTTAATGTAAATAAAACAGCTAATGGTGAGGGATATCATCCAGCTGATAGAGTGTCACTTGGTGGTGGCAGATATGGTATAATCAGTAACTTGGAAGCAAAATACAATGGGTCAACAGTAACATATGCACCTAATGTGAATCATGCTATTAATGTTAAAAACATTGCCGAATACAGTGATGCTTACATAAAGGTAGGGAATTCAAGCTTCTTTTATCCAAGTGGTGGTACTGGTGCAGCTACTATAAATGTCAGTAATGAAGGGTTTAATGTTAAGAAGCAATTCATTGAAGGTGATGTAATTAATGATATAACCCTTTTGTTGAATCATTATAATTGGTTCAGATCTTTTAAAGATAACATTTGTCCTCCTGGAAAACTTGATATAAATATTCGTCTCGCAGTAGATAATGATATTATCTTTCGAACACCCGGAGATGATGATGATGCTGAAGCAACACTGGATGGAAGGTATATCTTAACTGAGATGAAATTAAGGATTCCAAAGATTACCTTTAATATATTGGGTCAAAAACTTTATTTAGATAGATTTCTTACATCCCATAAACGGTCATATCTAAAGGATAGTGTTGAAGTATCTCCAAGTACACTACAACAAACTGGCGTGTTTAAGATAGTTTCCAGTATTGGAAAGCCAAGACATGTTTTTATTTAGGCACTCACTGATACAAAAATAGACTCACAAAAAGAAAATCCATTTATTTTTAACATATATGCAATCGCAAATGCAAAAAGTATTACAGCTTGTCAATTGGAACTTTCCAATAATATTTTGTACCCACAATAGCAACTTACAAGAATTCATTCAGTATACAAAGGGGGTTAAGGATTGTCTGACTGGTAGCTTCGTTTGATATAAAGATTATCAGCAACTGTATGGATTAATTTATTTTGACTTAACAAACCAGAAACCAGATATTAAAGATGGATCATCAGAATTAAGATTTAGATATATGTTATTGGGAGTACTGATTGCTGCCTTTAGCTTTTATGCTTTAGTAATGTATGACTAAGATATTATGATTGATGTCATATCTTGTAAGACTAGATTACTTGGATAATAATGAAATCATACAGTATATATAAGATATAAAAAATTATCACCCAATCAAAATTAATCAGTCAGATGGGCAGAAAAGATCATTGCATCAAGCCTATTCTAATAATCAAGCTGTTACAATTCATTTAACTAGAAATCAACGCAGTGGAGATGATGAAATAATTAACTACCACGCAAATTAATAAAATTAACAAATCTAAAACTCAAAAAGAAGGACTGGATATTAACATTTTGTAACGAAGCCGACACACATCCACAAACACACTTTAGACTTGGTAATCACAAGAGAATGTGATTCTAAATTGATATATGACATCGACGTCCTCGATCATGTGGCTACCTCAGATCATTTCCCTGTGATGTTCAATATCAGACTTCACAAGCCCCGTGAGGAAAGGAAAACAATAATTTATAGAATTTACCGTTCCATCGATGCATCTGAATTTTGCACTGTGTTTGGATCGTGTCAAGCCCAAGAATCTTCAGATACTGAATCGGTTGATTCGCTTGTTAATAGCTTCAACAATGGCAATTGACAAATTAGCCTCTCTCCAGCGTAAGAGTGTTGTGAAACACAGGGCCTCCCCATGGTTCACTGATGAAGATCGGAATGTGAAGAGGTGTCAGAGAAAATTAGAACTGCAGTGGCGGAAAACAAAACTCTCAGTTCATAGACAGCTTTACTTGACCCAGAGAGACCATGTTAATCATAATGTTAATCTGATGCCAAAAGGCAATACTTTGCTAATATCATGGCCGACACGTCTAAATGACCACGGGTACTTACTGACGTAATAGACAAACTGCTACACAAGGGGAAAGGCACTGTTCTGCCACAGCATGTATCACCTGCTGACCTTGCAAATGATTTTGCAAAATTCTTTCTTGACAAAATTCAAACTATAAGATCTGATCTAGCCTGTCCTGTCGCTGATGCACCATCCACGAATTGGGACAAGTCCCAAGACGGGGATATTGCCTCGGTGGCTGAATAGTTTAGTTCATTTAGGCTATTATCTTCTGAAGAGCTTAGTCAAATAATCAAGCGTTCACCATCAAAGCAATGCCCCCTTGACATCATACCCACAAACCTGTTTAAATTATGCTTGCCATGTTTACTACCCTCCTTACTGAATATTGTAAATCAGTCATTAGAAACAGAACATTTTCCATCTAGCATGAAGCATGCACTAGTTACCCCATTACTGAAGAAAACAGGATTAGATGCCAAAGTGTTAAAAAACTATAGGCTTGTGTCGAACCTCTCGTATAATTCTAACGACCGTCCTCGATCATGTGGCTACCACGACTGGTATAAACTATAGATGAATGTTTCCTATACAAATAAGACAAGAATCGGACATAAAAATGTACAAATTCTTCTTTTGGCTATTTTCTCCTTCAACTCCAACTTACATGTCACATAGTGGAAGCTGTCTTATTACAAAAAACACCCACGAAGTGGAAGATCCATGCAGGTCCGGTGAAAGGAAATTCGGATCAGGGGTTAATTCTGTGACAGCTCCCTGTTAAAAAATGTCGGGATATTGCACAGATGATAAAGGCATCTGCAGCTTATCAATCCATTTTCCAATGTTTGAGATAAAAAGAATTAACAGTTCCAAAGGGGCAAATTCCTACCACTCATGTGTATGGTTTTTGGCATATCAAAGCTACGTCAACCAAAAAAATTAGTTTTCCTGAAATAATATTCTTTCGTGGACATTATAAATTACATTTTGAATTTCTATGCATTGGAAAATATAATGCAGTAGGACTTCCAATGCAATTAACCCTCTTAAATGCTGTGTATAAACCCAAAACATGTTAAAAAAGGTTACAGGATACATGTACATATATTTTTATGTCCGATTCTTGTGTTATTAGTATAGGAAACATTACATCTGTAGTTTATAACGGTAGTGGTTATTCTACAACTCATTTTAACTTATACTGTATATGGACAAAATATTATTAGGAGACACGCGACACTGCTACTAGCAGACGATTTTCATTCACTTTTTAGGGACCACGCCCCCCTCCAACCCTCCACCCCAACCTCTTTCAGCTGGAACATCTGTGTGTTATGCTTGAAAATATTTGTATGGGTTGGTTGTTTGGATGCCCACGGTTTGCATATTCATTTTTGTGTCATTCCAGTAATATATCTGCAGTTTTGTCACTCGTCGACACAACAAAACCATGATGCCGAGTCAACCTTCGCTTGTGGGAAGGGGTTCATTGTGGTATTCATTTCACTAAAAATCAGTATTATTTTGCCCGGTCCATTAAATGAAGTGTTGAAAGTGTGTTATTTTTTCTATCTTTATTAGTATTAAATCGAAAATGCACATTTTCTCGTTTCAAGCGAAACATTTTGGTTGTTTCCCTCGCACATGACAGTCTTGACAGAAAGTCTGATCGAAGTGTTTATCCCAAGCTACCTCTTACCTTGCATATCGTTAACGTCAAAGATGGCTAATCGGCAATGGGCTTATTGAGAAAGTAATAGATTTCTTTTGTTATTTTCTGACATTTGGTGTGGTACCAAAATGACATATTTTACAATCAAGTGTGTATTTTTTTCTGATATTAGTTTGTTGTAGCTACCACATTTATCAGCTGAAGTACTGCCGTTTCTATTTTTAGACGTTATGTTCCTTAATAATTCTTTGTGATATTGTGTAGTTGTAGTTCAAAATGACGACTGAAGCATCAAAGCTGTTTGCAAAACAGAGCAATCTCGATCTTCCAAATTGTAGTTCAAAATAACGATTCAAAACTCCAGAACTGTTAGTGAAACAGGGCAATCTCGGTCTCCCAATTTATTTTGGGTAGTTGGGAAACAAAGCAATCTCTCATCTCTTAACAAATTATTGTTTTGGGCTTTCTGTTTTATGTTACTCTGTGGAGTAATCTGTACGGTCTTAGCAACCAGAGTCTAGAGATTAATGTACCTGGGTGTATGCCATTTTCTAAGAGGTTGAACTTGATGTGTCTGCGTGCTGGTTTTTGTTGTTGTTGTTTGTTTACTAAATTCTACATGATCTTGGCTGATTATGGGAAGAGGAAGGCGGTTTAATTCTGCTGTTTCGGCAGTCAATGAATTCTAATAATTTTTTCGCTGGGTTAGCCTCTTCCTTTTTCTGTTAATGTAATTCCACTTGTTTATGGAGTAATATGGACATTCCAGGAACAGTACTGATAAGTCACAAATCACGTGTTGTATTTGATATTTTTGTTCATTGTAACAATTAATAATACTTTCTATTGATCATTCCCTTTCTGGTTTCAGTTCAATAAGTTGAACTGTCAGTTCACAAGTGAGGAACCAAAAGATAATTATAGGCTTTCGTTTATTTCTAATGGCTTTTAACGGTCTCTCAGCTAAATGTCTATTTCGTTCTGGTATTGCCCCATTCTCGTACAGGAAGTTTATTTTTAGTGAGTCATTTTTGTTGCACCTGATGTTTTAGGTGTCTCAGTTTATTATCTGTAACTAGGTATATTTCATTCTTCTGCAAATCCCACTATCTTCTTTCTCTTCCTCTTTTAATTTGTGGACTTCTTTTGTAAGTTTTCTTACCGGCCTGCCATGTGTGAGTTTGCCGTTTCCAATTACGTGGCAGGTTCACAAATAAAACATACATTTTGACAAAAATACTAAACTATTTGAAGCATATAATGGCCAAAAAGGTGAAAAACATGCAGCCAAAGTGAACTTCTTTTGTAAGTTTTCTTAGCATTGCCATGTGCGAGGTTTAAGGCTTTAAAATCGTGGCAGGTTCCTAAACAAAACATACATTTTGACAAAAATACTGAGGTATTTGAGACAAATAATGACCAAAAGATGAAAATATGCAGTCAAAGTCACTTTCGATTATTTAAAGTATTTTGAGTCGCAGGATGTCAACTATTTCTAATGATAAAGAACGGCATTGATTTTCTCTGCTCATTTTTTACGACTGCCATCGCCTTTTCTGGAAGTCACAAACTAACCCATGGGGGGGGGGGGGGGGGGGAGGCGCTTCCAATATGAGTGAGGACATTTCCTACCAAAGCCAACTCGGACCAACTTCAAATGAGAACTCGGGCCGCCTTTGAAGACAACTTGAATGGTGGACCATCTTTGAAAACAAGTGGGGCAAACTTCAAAGTCAACCCCAACCACTTCTGAAGACAACTTGTATGAGGTGAGTATTCTACGATGGCTTGGCAGTTTCGGTTTCTCTCACATCTCCTTTCCCTTATAAAAACCTATCAACTATTGTCTGAGCAATCACCCAAATTAATCTGCATTCAAAAGTGGTCCGACCAGACATTGATTAACTTTCCGTATTTACTAACATGAATGTTTTGGCGTGGGGAGGGGTTGGCAATTTGGGATATAGGAAAGGCCTTCTCATGGATCTCAGAACCACGACAAATCATCGGGCTGACAGAAGTGTTATAGTTCTGTTATCATGGTTTACAGTGGTAATTTTAAAAAGAGTAATATTGTAATCTTGCATTTAATTTATGCTTGTGAGAAAGTTTTTAAATGATTTATATGTCTGTATGTACATATTTCATATTGCAAATGGCTGCAAAAATAATGTATAAAGATTATTCTTATGTGCACAACTATCCTCAAAATAAATCATTACTTTTCAGTTTTTCAATATCCAAGAGACCAAATATATGTGGATTAAGGTCCGAATCCTCCAAAGTTGGGATCCGAATTCTTCATGGTCCGAATTCTCCACGGATCGTTCTCTACTGTCCGAAACCTCCATGGTACGTCCGATCCATCTGACACCACGATGGATATGATTTGTAGTCGTTAGGGACGTTCAGGATTCCAGTTTGTGTAAGATTAACATCCTGTGGTTTATACCCCCTGCCCACCCCACCCCAACACATACCCCGACAGTCATGAGTCACTGTCTTTTTCTCTGTATGTTCTCTATTGGCTGGTACGAGTTTCGATGGCCGCAGCGTTTGTAAGTTGAATTAGGTGATTACAATATAACATTTGCTCTTCTGCTCTTCAGGATATTGAACCGAGCCTTTATCGATGACGTCAGACAGTCACCGCGTGAAAATGGCCGATACCAAGTTGTACGATGTCCTGGGTGTTTCAAAGCATGCTTCTGACAATGAAATAAAGAAGGTACGAAGACCAGCTAACGACTGAGCTGGATCAGAAAAATTGAACAAACCCTGTTTTGATTCAACGTCTCCAAAAGATATTGTTTTTATCGTGAAATGACTCCGAAATTGGACCTCATTTCATCCAAATGAGGCTCTGTAATTTCCAGTGTCGTCTTGTCATTTTCATTTATTGCGTCAATTTACAAAATGGACAGTATATTTAATTTCACTCATCGGAATGTCGTGAAATACTGGAATTCTGTCATGAGAAGGGTACTTATGAAATGAACAAGTTCATAGTAAATTGGTCACATATACCATATAAATTTTGTGTTTTTTTTTAGGTTCCGCTCCTCAGTTTTCCAGGCATTTCCAAATATGACATGCCATACACTCTCATCAAATGCAAATATTCTGTAGCTTAGTTATCTAACTCATAACATGTATTACATTTCCCAAATCCACAAAAAACATATAACACTATCTGACTAAGTAGAAATAAACAATCTGAATGTGGGTGGAATAATTTATTGTCAAAGGCCAGACTTCAACCTGAAAAATTCCATGAAAAAATGCCGAAACCAGTCATTTTCAGCCACCTAGCAGCCTCAATTTGAGGCTCAAAAGCAGAATTTTCCCACCAACCTCACCTACCCACCCCTGGAACAAAGCATCCCCTGTTTCTAAAATGCAAAAAAAAAATTATATGTTTCCGTCTCCTTTTTCAGTTACCTGTCTGGTAACAAACCCGTGTAAAAATTACATTTTAAAAAATAGCCAATTTTTCGAAGCCACTGTTTCCCATAATTCATCTGGTAATTTTCCCCTATGTATCAGACTCCAACTTTGGGACCAAAACTTCAAGTTCTCTTGTCCAACAAAAAACCTAATGTAATCATATATCTGATACTAAAAATATATCTCTATTTTACATGGCCTTAGTTTCAACATATGCCCTATGTTTAGAATTTCACCCCTGTGCAATAGTGCGAAACTGTGGAGCGGAACCTTATGTAGGCTAGAAATTACTCGAAAAGAGAGTTTGACAACTCGCATCCTGAACGATTCATTCCTTGGACAATTCCGACCTTTTCTTGGACGATTCATACCTTGTTTCTGGATGCTTCGTACCCAATATCTGTACAGTTTGTACCCTCCTCCAGACAATTCGTACCTGCTTAATTAACCTGTGTCTAGTTCAGCGATCTGAACGTAGTGGCTACCCCTCTACATTCAGATTCTTCCCATTCAGATCTGTAGTAGAAAAAGTTCCCATCAAGTTTTTATGGGAACTCAAAACTCAAAAAAAAGAATATATATCAAGCTTTTGCCCTTATTCCCGACTGCATTCGATAGTACACGTATTTCCTTACATTTGGGCAGAGTTTATTGATCCAAACTATATTTTATCCTTTAATTATCGTTATTTGAATACTCGTGAAGCGTTAACAATTGTTTCGATATCATCCATGTTTCTGTCTAAATATAAAACAGTAAAAACAATAACCCGGTAATGGCGCCGAAACAAAATGGACATTTTCATCGCTGTGGAATCGGAATCTCGATCGCATTCGCGCGGAGGTTGGTAACCTGAATGCGATCGAGTTTGATAACCTCCTCTGCACGAATGCGATCGAGATTCCAATTCCGCATCAATGAAAATGTCCTATTTGCTTTGGTGCCATTACCAAGATATTGTTTATACTGTTTTATATTTAGACAAAAACATGGACGATATCGAAACATTTGTTGGCGCTTCGCAAGTATTCAAATAACAATAATTAAAGAATAAAACATAATTTGGATCAATCAACTCTGTCCAAATGTTAGGAAATATGTGTACTATCGAATGCAGTCTGTAATAAGGGCCAACACTTGATATATATTCCTAGTTTCGAGTTCCCATAAAAACTTGATGGGAACTTTTTCTATAGGATTGAATGGGAAGAATCTGAATACAGAGGGGGAGCCACTGCATTCGGATAGCTGAACTAACCCGTGTCCAGACAACCCGAACCCCCTGTAGGAGATGGGTGTGGGAGGGGGAGAAGGAGAAAGAAAGAATTTTTACACTTTCACTTACATGACACACAAATTGTCCAGGGTATGAGTTGTCCAAGACCCCCCGAAAACATGTATGTTATGGTGGTTCCGGATCAGTTTTGCTTTCCTATCTCTTTATTAATAATATGAATTAGGCTGGGCCTAGAAGGGAACACAGGTGCAACCTAAGACCGACAAAAATGCAAAGGACTCGATTGTATCATAAAATTGAAAGAAAATGATTCTTGCAACACGTTTTGTCAAACTTTGATACTGGTAGTAAACCTAAAAAAAAAATTTGAGGTAAAAAGTAGGATTTTAAAATTTTCAAGTAAGAAAAGATTATCTTAAGGTGCTATATACAGTACATGGAGAGTATATTATCACTACATCACCAGAGTGGAGATTCCACCCAAGCAATAATTGCAAATTTGTTGCAAAGCATAACAAGCACAAGCAGTTTCAACCAATGGGCCGCTAGGTTAAACCCGGAGGTCCATTGGCTGAAACATTGCTTTGCTTGTGTTTTTGTCCATAAGTATAAAATTTGAAAGTTATAGATTGGGTGATAACTCCACTCTGCGGGTGATTTAGTTACAATCCACTCCCCATGTACTGTAAGTAATGGAATTTTTTTTTTAAAATTCTCACCTCAGATGTTCCTTAAATTGAAATTAAATATACACAAATTGTACGTCAAAATGAAGATTGAGATGTTTTGAACATAAACCACGTGTAATCAACTCATAGAGTTGACTGTAGGCACCACTGGTTCCTGGAAGTCTTCTAACGTATTCGTACCAGAACTGATATTAATTTAATAATATTTCATGAGAACAACTTGTAGACAAATGTGCTTTACATTCAAGCTAGGGTATCAAAATTCTTCAAAACAGCGACAGAGGCTGAGAGCTTCATGGGAGTATTAGTAAATTCCAAAACCTTCCCTTTAGTTAGCTCACCTGACTGCAAGTCAGTGTAAGCTATTGCCATCACTTGGCGCCCATCTTCCATCGTCCGTCATATGTTAGTTTTTACAAAACAATCTTCTCCTCACAAACCAATGGCCCAACTTGAAACATATATGGGCCACATCATCTTGGGGGTATTCTGTTTTAGTTTTGTTCAAATGGGGTCTCTGCCCTTTTTGGGCTTATGCCCAAATATCGTGAAATTCATTAAAATCATCTTCTCATGAACCCAAAGTGGGAATGCTTTGATATTTGGTATGAAACTTTCTCTGGTGTTCAAGATTAAAAGTTGTACAAAGAAAGTTGATAGGTCCATATTTGGGCTCTCCAGGGGATGAGCTCACTTTTGAGCTCCCCTGAAAATTTCTGTTTCAAGAACCAATGGAGCGATTTGAACCAAATTTTATATGTGGAATTAGTTGACCCTAAGTACTTCATTTGTGCCCCAAAAATTTTTCGCGGTTCTCCGTGGGAACACCTGACACTAAAAATAGAAAAAAAATGAAATGCCCATTATTTCCCAAACTGCTCGGACTAGAGATTTTGTATTTGGTATGAAGCTTTCTTCTGAGCAGTTGAAACAATTGGACAAAAAATTGCTGGCGAATCTGTCATATGGTTTATTCAGATTACATTTTCTCCATACCCATAACCTTTACAGTTTAGAACAACTTGGTCCAGGTGAGCGTTTTAGGCTCTCTTGAGCCTCTAGTTTACATATGAATTTTACTTTTGATTTCTGGTCGACGTCATTGGATGGAAAAAACAATAATATACAATGCCGTCCAAAATCAAATAATGAGAAAGATGGCCTTACCGTACTGACCCGTGTCGAGGCCCATATTCGTGATTTGGCCCACACCCAACTTTCTGCATTTCGAAAACAAGGTGCCCTCTCCGTGTTTAAGCCCACTCACCCAATTTCGAAAACTGTAAAAGTCTGCCAGTTCGCAGGTGAATTTGAAATGAAATTAGGTGAGTAACAATGTGTTGTCATTACCTGGAGGCTGGAAAACAGTGCAGATTTCCTTTTCCATCTAACGTCAGTGATGCATGGGAAAGGCGTGCGATCGCTCTCGTGCACCATCACTCATGCAAAAATTGTTCAAGGTGCACAAATAATCGCTCGCCTCTGTTCTTGGGTGTTTTTTTATCCATTTGAGTTGCGTCAACAAGAAACATTCAATTAGTTTTTGATGTTGGGGAAATTTTTAATCACTCACAATTTGATGATTTAAAGTACAATTCCAAACAATTTCCTTTTCATCATTATGAACATGACACACAGCAGTTCTCTTTTCCATCCACACACACAACACACTAACAGTAAGAGGGTTGTACATTGACAGCTTGCCCAGACCTTACTCCTGTCAGAAAACGAACATGCATGTTCAGATATAAAAAAAAGGTGGTCATTCTGAGATCTCAGAAACGTTTTAATACTTCCGTATTTTTTTTTTATCATTCCTTATTTTCATTTACACACGTGACACCTGTCACTCCAATTCACCAGTGACACAAATTAATCTGCCTGATTTGGAATTTATGCATCCATTTTCCACAATTTTAATAATCTGCCATTTAAAATCGAGAACTAATTTTAGTGGGTTACATATATTTTCACCGTCAAAATTTCCATCCGTGTTCAATTGTACATGTATTCATACATTCGTTTCGAAGGACGCTTGTCAATGGAATTGCGAAATAAATTTTTGTACATGCCATAATATATAGTTCACTTCAGATTATCTGGATCTTACAAGATAAAAGTTCATTTCAGGAATTCTGGTAATACATTTAATAAACAAACACTAGATTTCAAGCTTGCAATTTTATTCTGAACCACAGGCAAACAATAACATTAACTTAACTTAATTTAGAAAAAAATACACTTCGAATGTACAATTCATCAGTATTAAAAAAATGAAGATAAACATTGAAGCAAAATTGCTCTCCTCACATTTTTCACTCTCGCAAACTTGATTTGAGGTGAGCGATTTTCCACTCGCCTCCATTTTGCTCCCATTCGTCACTGTAACGTTCAAGAATTGATTGTTGAATGCCTTGATATGTCAAAATGAGGTAAGTGGTTTTATTTTATTAAAATAAAATTCATTCCGATGCAAAAATGATGTTGTTTTTATTTTCACGAATTCACTTTGCTGAATAATATCCACAAACTTGGACAACATGCACCTTACTTGTCAATTATTCCCAAAACAAGCCCATACCAGACTGAATAATTTATACATGAACCAGGGCGTGTTAAATGTATATTTTTACCAACTGAATTGTAATTGCTTTCTATTGTGTCGGGTTATTTTTGAAGACAGCTTGGGGGTGAATCTATACAAGATGCAGACATTACAAATTATTGTGTACACAATTAGAAACAACCACTCAATTGATCAGAGGTTCTGTTTGTTTTCTTTATTATAATAAACGCAAGTGGCTGTGTTGACAACATAGTCACACACAAATGTCTGTAAAGTCTGCCGATGATATTTGTACGGCTTTTCCCACAATATGTATAAAACTTGTGCCAGGCAGTGACTGAATCGAACAGTCATAAACATTGAAGCAAAATCGCTCTCCTCACATTTTTAACATCGACAGAAAGCAAGTACGACTTTGGGACAGAGATTATGATAAGCTTCAGATGAACTTCTGTGGGAAAGATTTGAAGAAGACGTCAACACATCAGGGGAAGGAGCCACTATTATATGAGGTTGATGACAATACCTTTCAGATGTTGTGTGACCAACGGGCTGAAGGATGACCTGTGTCCAAATTCATGCTTCAGTTGAAAGCATGAGAGTTTGCCAGAAAACTCCATATCGGTGGGTTTAAAGCATCTAACGGCTGGTTAATTAGATGGAAGAAACGCTACAGCATTGGCATCAGAAGGGGTACCAACGATTCCCAGAAACTGCCTACTGATTTTAAGGAGAAAATCGAACTTTTTAGATGCAGTATAAAAGAACTAAGGACGAAAAATGACTATACATTTCACTAGGGCTGCATGGTATATCGATAAACCGATATATACCGGTATTCAAACCAATATCGATTGAATACCGGTGTAATTACAAAAATATCGGTTTATCGTCATTATTTATTTACCCACAATTTAATTTTCAAGATGTCTTGAGTTTTTTAACTGTGGCCCGGAATGAATAATATTATCCTTTATCCAAGGAATCGTCTGTTTGTGCCCTCGTAATATGCAAATTCAGCAGTTGAAAAAATAATTTTCAAAAATTTCAACAAAACTATTTCATGTGACCCCTCATTGGAACGAGCTCGTTGAGCTCGTTCCAATGAGGAGTCACATGATATAGTTTTGTTGAAATCTTTGGTTAAAATCTGATAAACTCATTTTGAAAATAATAAATTTTGATATCGTCTGCGTTGGGTAATGGTTTTTCGAACCACATCATCAAGGCATGCTACTTCGTTCCGACTCTGATGCCTCGAGTCTCGATTGTGGTACTTGTGTTCATAAAACTAAACAGTTTTCGATATACCGGTATACCGCGGTATTTTTTTGAATACCGATACCAGTATTCAGTTTTGAATATCGTGCAGCCCTACATTTCACAACATAGTAAATATGGATCAGACTATGGTCCGGTTTGATAGTGTGCCCAACTATACCAACACTTTTAAAAGTGAAAAAAGTGACAGAATTGCAAATACTGGAGTAGCCAGAAAAGGATGTACAGTGGCTCTGGCTGCCAGGGCAAATGATGAGAAACTTCCGGCATATGTTATTTTTAAAGAGAGAAAAGGAATATTAGGACCAAAAGTTTTGGGAAGTTTAAATATTCCTAAAAATGTGAAAGTGTCTGCAACACTTATCGGATGGATGACATCCGATGAAATGCAGCTGTGGGTGAGAAAAGTGTGGGGTCCCAACACAGGTGATGTCTGTAGGCTTGTCATTTTAGACACATACAAACCACATTACACAAAAGAAGCTACTGAACTGTTTGATAGGAAGGACACTGATGTTGTTTTAGTGCCAGGTGGTTGTACCCCCCTTGTTCAACCAATGGGCACACACGTCAATCGTGTTTTCAAGAGTAAACTTCGTGAGCAATGGACAGCATGGTTTGAAAAAGAAGCCACTAGAAATGAACGTGGGAACTATATTCAGACAGCACGTGATTGATTGGATAAGTAAAGCATGGCAACAAATTGATGACATTTCCATTATTAAAGCTTTTCTCTCATATGGTATAAGTAACAATTTAGATGGAAGTGAAGACTACATGATAGGTGCTTGAATAAAAAAATGTGGTGTTGACACAGAAAATTTTCCCGATGACGATAGTGATGATGACAATGACTCACAGCTTGGTGTGTTGTTTCCCAAAGACGGGAGTGACTCTGATGAACAGCTAGACATGGATAGTTTTGAGGATAGCCCCGAGGCTCATTTGTAAATTAATTGTAAATATGTTGAAAGAAAGAGTTAAAACTAGATGCGAATTCCCATAAGCCTCCTCTAGGGCTGGCACTCTGGGGTACTGTGGTAAATTCCTATAGAAGTATTAGCGTCAATACATGTTCTATAGTAAATTTCCTGAGTACTCCAGGGTACCACCATAGGGGTAGACATTATGTGAATTTTCCCCCAATAGTCAATCCCTCTAAGTGTGCCATGGTGATGGAACCCTCGAGTATTAAGGGACACTTATCATGAAAAGTGTATTGAAAAAGTGTTTTGGTATCAATACATTTTCCAATAAAGCAGAAGTTGATGTGATTTTCACAAAATTCAAACCCGAGTATATTCCAATTGGCTATTAGATCACTGCTGCTCTAGAATTTTGTGAAAGTCACAGATCTACTTGTTTCTTTGCACGTCACGTGAGGGGCGAGTTCACGCACGTACATCTTTGTGGTTTGGGTGATTTTTAATCATGTGTTTTATTTTATATTTGCATTATTCATTTGATGTTTTATTGAGTAATTAGTGTTATTGAGTAATAAAAAAGATAAAACTGGGTTTGTTGTATTGTTATTTTGTCACTTCAAGTGGATTCCCTCAGATGAGATTGTATAGTTGGCTTGTTTGGGCATTCAATTTGCTGGTTTTTGTCCTTGTTTGCATGTGCTGCAATTACCAGAAACAACAATGTTTACTGAAAAAAATACGAACGACACACATGGATTTAATAAAATTTTATTCACAGAGCAGCTGAAATATGAGTAAATATATTTAAGTAATTGAACACTGAAAGTAAAACATGTTACATATAGGGCTGTCGCGACTATCATTTTTTGTAATCGACTAATTGTGACCAGTAATCGACGGTTAGTCGATTAATAGTCGCTTCCCATGATTTTTTAGCAAATCATTCTTCTGTTCATAAAACTCTGAAAATGACAATGGCACCAGTGTGTTCAGACGAAGTGGGGTTGTGGGAACAACAAATCGGTCCCGACTGAAGCTACATGTAGTCCAATCTTGGACCCACAGTCCGTAATATAATTTTTGGGGTTGGTACGTCCTGTGGGACGTGCCAACCCCAAAAATAATATCACTGACTGCGGGTCCAAGTTTGAACTAGATTGAAGCCGATGAATTAAAATGAATTTACCAAAGAACGTTCCTGCATATGTTTCCTTTCTGCAATAAGTTTCTCGAAATTTTGAACATTGAGATCTATGCATTCCCTCGTCAGTTGTTAAAATTGGATCTTAGTCTGAAGTTCCGAACTTTGAGAAGTGATCTGACGTTCTGACTTTCGTCATAATTTTGTCACTTCCGCGCTTTGGGTTTTCCAATGGGTGCTTTCGTGTGTACAAGACTGGAGAAGTTCAGAAGAATCTATTCTTCTCGAGTAACTGTGAGTGTTCTTTCTTACACAGTCAGTGACAGTCGTACAGTCTTCCGGATATGAATGTTAACTATGGTTAAATATTTAAAGTTATTCACCTTCATTGATCATTCACCTCACAAAACAATGCAATTTAGCCCCGATGTGTAGTAGACGTGTACCACCTAGAAAATGAACGACGATCGACTAAAAATAAAAAACGTCGACTACTTCAATAGTCGACGGTTAGTCGACTAATCGAATAATCTCGACAGCCCTAGTTACATACTCATTGGTGATTTGACAAAAGATACTGAAAACCAATGTTGATTTTGTATTTCGTTCATACAGTGAATGAAGTGGGATCGTCATTTTATCAGTATCGTTTATCAAGAAAAACCCAGTCACAGACTCAAGTCTTCATGTTTAAGCCCACCCTTCGATTTGCTCTCAACCCACTGCAAGCACCCCCTGGGCTCAGACACGGGTCAGTACGGTAATACAGTATACTATTTTTTTTTTTTTTTAGCTCACCTGACTTTCAGTCAGGAGAGCTATAGTGATCACTCACCGTCCTTTGTCCGTGAACATGGTGTTTGCGTCTTCTCCTCCCAAACCGCTGAACCAATTTAATTGATATTTGAGATAATAGTTTGTTATGACATCGCAATTTAATTTTGTTCAAATCAAGTTGCCTCGCCCATTGGTAGGGCCACACCCAAAAAGTGTGCTGAAATCTTAAAAAAATCATCTTCTCATGAACCAGCAATAGCAGAGACTTGATATTAGGTGTGCAGCTTCCTTTTGAGGTGTAGACTGAGATTTGTCCAAGAGAAGTTTGTGGGGCCCTATTCGGCGTCGTAATGGGAGGGGCAAGAATATTTGCCCCTCCAAAAATTTCTATTTTCCAAACCGAGAGGCAAATTTGGACCAAATTTGATATGAGGGCTTATTGGGTCATAAGTACTTAATTTCTGCAAAAAAAATTTTTCCCGTTGCCCCATGGGAACCGCATGAGCTAAAAAATAGAAAAAAATTAAAACGCCCATATGTCCAAAACCACACGGCACTGAGAATTCTTATTTGTTGTGAAGCTTCCTTAGGACCAACAGAATGGAATAGTAAAAAAAAATTGCCATCGGTTTTATCATGGGGTACTTTTTGGGGACTTTGAAAAAATGCCGAGTCAGCATTTTTAACACTGTGGGTAATGGGAAAAACATATAAGACTACTTTCCTCCCAAACCACTACTCCAAAAGCTTTCAAATTTCACATATAACATCTTTGGAAGATTGTTTCACACGTTTATGGAAATCAATTGCCTGGGTCTATATTTGGGCTCTCTATGGGAGACCAAATGTTTAAATTAGTGCAGCATGAGAAGTATTTTTTAAAAATCTTCTTCAGATCTACCAATAAGAATCTTTTGATATTTGGTATGCAGCATCCTTGGGTGGGGGGGGGGGGGGGGGGGGGGGGAGATTCAAGTTTATTCAAGCCAAGTCCCTGGGTTCATATTTAGGCTGAAAATTTGGGGTCCCGTTGCGGACTTAGAAAGTTTGGACCAAAATCCGGAAATGTTTGTTTTTTATGCGTTTCGGTCAATTTTAAGGCAAAAAAAATATTTTTTTTTACACTGAAAATTTGGGGTCCGGATGGGACTTAGAAAATTTTGGGCCAAAATCCAGAAATTTTTGTTTTTGTTTTTTATGCGTTTCGGTCAGTTTTAAGACAAAAAAAAAAAAAAAAAAAAATCTCACACTGAAAATTTGGGGTCCGGGTGGGGCTTTGAAAATTTTGGACCAAAATCCTGAAATTAGTTTTTTGGTTTTTTATGCGTTTTAAGAAAAGAAAAAAAAATTTAGGCTGAAAATATTTGGTTTGGGAAAAAAATCTGTTTTCTATGCGTTTATCTCAATTTTGGGACGTAAAAGTGCAGGAACTGAAAATAGAAGGAAAATCCTGTGTATTGTGTGGGTACAATCGCTTCATCTAGTTGGTATATGCTTTTCATAGGAGGGGGTGTATGCAGCTTATTGAAGTCCCTGGTTTGATATTTAGACTACCATGTCAGGTGAGCGTCCTCAGCCCCCCAGGGCCCCTTGTTAATTTTTGTATTCAGATGAAATAATGTACATATACAAATAGGCAGTTACAAACAGACACACAAGTAGTATACAGCAAGTATATAATTTACATGATTACATATGTATACCAAAGTCTACCTGCGTAAAGCTGTATTTCCATCACATTTCTGGTATCTGGCCATGGTTATCATTTTTAGGTGTTTTGAAAACAGAAATTGAACAACCTAATAACAGTTACTGGTCGTGACACAATGAAAAAATATTGCTGCAAGAGAAGCCTTACTGTATGGGAACTACAAAAAATTTGAAAAAAGGAAAGAAAAAGTTGAGGTCCAGTAGCTTGACACATTATCTGAAGGAGGATAAAGCAGTGCTTTGAAAAGTTCCCATCTTTTTTGAATTAATCAGGATTTTTGGGGGGAATACATGTGAAGGGAGTATAATTCCAATTAACAGCATCAACGCAGAATTTCAGTTAGACCATGAAAGCTGGGCTAACCGTTACTAGTAAAATGGGACCCAGTCACCAATGCTTGGGGTGAAAGTCCTCTAAAATGGGCAACATGTTGATCAACGATTGACTAAACTTGACTTCATCTCCATGTTGTGTCACGATTAGCCATGGTGCATAAATATGTGACGTTAACCACCAACAAACAAACAACAGCTGGGCTAACACCTCACCTTGCAGGAATAAGTGAACTTTTTGTACAGAACTAGAAGAGAAAGATAATTTTCATGAGACCACAAGTGTTATCATTAGTATTATTATCATTATTATTAGCTCAACTTGACAAAGTCAAGCTGAGCTATTGCCATCACTTCTCGTCCGTCGGCGTGCGTACGTACGTACGTTAGTACGTTGGTACGTACGTCCACAATTCCCTTTGGCACACCTCACAGATCGCATTTATGATCAGATTACTTTGAAACTTCTTATGCTTATTTAGGGTGACCTCTAGATGGGAGCTATCGATTTTCTTCAATTTCCGGCAAAATATGTTGCCACGGCCAACGTTTGTAGAACTTAGTTTAGTCAGACCTTAATATTTCCCTTTGGCACACCCTACAGGGTACATTTATGATCAGATTGCTTTGAAACCTGGTATGCTTGTTTGGGGAGACCTCTAGATGGGAGCTATTGATTTTCTTCAATTTCTGTCAAAAAATGTTGCCGCGGCCAACGTTCTTAGAACTTAGGTTAGTCAGAAGACTCAATATTTCCCTTTGGCACACCCTACAGGGTACATTTATGATCGGATTGCTTTGAAACCTGGCATGCTTGTTTGGGGTGACCTCTAGATGGGAGCTATCGATTTTCTTCAATTTCTGTCAAAAAGTGTTGCCGCAGCCAACGTTCTTAGAACTTAGTTTAGTCAAACCACAATATTTCCCTTTGGCACACCCTACAGGGCACATTTATGATTTGATTGCTTTGAAACATGGTATGCTTATTTAGGGTGACCTCTAGATGGGAGCTATCGATTTTCTTCAATTTCCGGCAAAAAATGTTGCCACGGCCAACGTTCGTAGAACTTAGTTCAGTCAGACCTCAATATTTCCCTTTGGCACACCCTACAGGGCCCATTTATGATCAGATTGCTTTGAAACCTGGTATGCTTGTTTGGGGAGACCTCTAGATGGGAGCTATCGATTTTCTTCAATTTCTGTCAAAAAATGTTGCCGCGGCCAACGTTCTTAGAACTTAGTTTAGTCAGACCACAATATTTCCCTTTGGCACACCCTACAGGGCACATTTATGATTTGATTGCTTTGAAACCTGGTATGCTTGTTTGGGGAGACCTCTAGATGGGAGCTATCGATTTTCTTCAATTTCCATCAAAAAATGTTGTCGTGGCCAACGTTCTTAGAACTTCGTTTAGTCAGAAGACTTGATATTTCCCTTTGGCACACCCTACAGGGCACATTTATGATCGGATTGCTTTGAAACCTTTCATGCTTGTTTGGGGTGACCTCTAGATGGGAGCTATCGATTTTCTTCAATTTCCATCAAAAAAATGTTGCCGCAGCCAACATTCTTAGAACTTAGTTTAGTCAGACCACAATATTTCCCTTTGGCTCACCCTACAGGGCTCATTTACGATTAGATTGCTTTGAAACCTGGTACGCTTATTTACGGTGACCTCTAGATGGGAGCTATCTATTTTCTTCCATTTTCGTCAAAAAATGTTGCCACGGCCAACATTCTTAGAATTTAGTCTAGTCAGACCACAATATTTCCCTTTTGTACACCCTACAGGGCACATTTATGATCAGATTGCTTTGAAACCTGGCATGCTTGTTTGGGGAGGCCTCTAGATGGGAGCTATCGATTTTCTTCGGTTTCTGTCAAAAAATGTTGCCACTGGCAAAAAAACTGACATTGGTCCCAATGATCTTCAATTTTGCCATTTCATTTATAACTTACCAAGTTCAAGTTTGTCAAGTTGAGCTACAGTGTCATTGACACTTTCGTTATTATTATAGCCGATAAGAATAAAGTGTGGTGTCAGTGGCAAAAGAACACCGCATTGTTCCCTCAATTTTTCAGCTGTAATAGCAGGCCTGGAAATAATTTTTTTGGTACATTGGTCATAATGACCGGCTCCATAATGGTCGGATCAGTCATGCAGTAACCCGGGTCGGTCATATTTTTTAGCTTCCAATTCAAACATTAACTAGGGCAAAACTCATGTAAATTGTGTTGGGCTAACGTCGTAACGATATACAAAATATTAGGGACCTACCTGTGTTCAATTTTGTTGAAATGACACTTAACTTTTATAACATTAAACTGCATGATGGGGGATGTCTTCAGTCCGCATATCCCTTTTTTTTCTTAAAACGTAACAACTAGACTCCAGTGCGACAATTTCTTTGAAATTGAATGCTGAACATCTCCACACCTGGAGCCAAACGTCTCGCCACTGGGAAATCTGTCACCAGGTCAAAACCAACCCCATCATTTTCGGCACCAGGTAACCTCGGTACCAAGTAAAATCGGCACTTGCACATCTGTCACCTAAGTTAAAACTGGTTATATTTTTTTGGAAGTATTACTGAATTCCTGTAAAGGTTTCCGGAAATTATGACAATTTCTGCTCACAGTCCTCAAAGAAAGTGTATTACACAAAGGAAAGGCATCAGTGAGAGGAAGAACCCTATTTATTTTGGACTTGCTAGGTGAAAGGTCAAGGTCACAGTGACCTTCAACATAGTAAATCGTAAACAGTTGGTTTCCGGACGATAACTTGATAATGGTTTGACCCACATTCATGAAACTTCATAGGTAGGTTGGCCTGGGTGAGTGGAAGACCCCTATTTTTTTGGACTCACTAGGTCAAAGGCCAAGGTCACAGTGACCTTGAACATAATAAATCGTAAACAATTGGCTTCCAGATGATAATTTGACAATGGTTCCACCTATGTTCATGAAACTTCATAGGTAGATTGGCATTGGTGTAAGAAAGAGCTCTATTTATTTCGGAAACACTAGGTCAAAGGTCAAGGTCACAGTGACCCTTCACATAGTAAATTGTAAACAATTGGTGTCCGCACGATAAGTTGATAATGATTAAACCCACTTTCGTGCTGTCACAACTCGACATTGGATCGGTGATCCTATCGGCATTTTTTTTTAGAGAATATATTCGAATGTGGAAATTATTCACCATCAACAGTCATAATTAATGATTCAGAACACAAGGTCTCATATGAAAAATTAATATGCTTGGGAGAAAAATGTGCCGGTCATTCATGACCGGTTGGATACAGTTTGCGCTGGTCACATCGACGTTTTGTGGCGGTCACTGTCCGTGACCGATCACTTATTTCCAGGCCTGGTAATAGGACTGAATTTGCCATGGGACTTTTGAAAGAACAAATGTGACACCGTTTCTTTGGTTTGAAGCAGAATGAGCACAGTTTTACTTTAGTTTCCGAAATTTGCATTTGAAAAGATGGGAATTGGTATTTTGAGTGCCATTTAGAATTTTGTATTGTAAGGTTTGGAGATAAGTATCATCTGTAATTATGAAAGGGCTTTTTTATATCAATCTCCAATCCTCCTGTATGAGATCAGTATGCAACGCTCCTTCCATTTTTCCTGAGAATGAACTGGATCAGAAATTGCCTTTTGCAGATATAACAGATAAAATGTTTTATTGACCGTTTTCGTTTCATTTAGTTTCTCAATTTGTGGATTCAGAACAAAATCGGATTTTTTTCCCTTTCAATTTTTTCCTGCCACAGCCTTGGAATTGTCTTGTTTATCCCCTGGAAGACAGTAAATGGTGTTTTGATATCACATTTGGTGGAAAATGCCTCACACATTAGGAAGCCTCTGCTCTCAAGAGGTCATTTAAAAAGAATACACCTTTATTGCACCAAGTCTGATTGAAAATATATTTATTTTCAATTCTGATACTTCTGTTATAGAAAATTGGTTGAGAGCGAATTTCTACGGAGTCTGTAGGTGGTTTGTTATCCAATAACGACCAGCACGTGAGTACGTATTTCCCAAAACTGTTTGCGTACTCCCCAATTTTTGTTAAACCCTCTTTGTGAAGATACCAAATTTTGTTGTTGCCATATTGTTCGAAGTCATCTAAAATAATGGGTTTTTTTGGTGATATTGTGCTGGGGTCGATCTGTTTCTCAATCTGAAAACATTTTTAGAGAATGACTGTATGACCGAATGTCTAGAAACTTGAGCACTCCATTGGAAACCTGGTTCATAAGAACCCTACGTTTGATCTTTTCATTTTTACCCTCCCCCCAAAAATGAAACAGTTTGGATTGCATTGCGTCTAACATATTATCAGGTGGTTTGGGAAGGACTGACAGACAGTGAATCAGTATTGGTAAAGTCAGCGTTTTTACGACTGTAGTTTTCCCAATTAGGCTGAGATTTCTAAACGACCAGTTGTTCAGAAGTTTTTCCACCTTTTTAGATTTTTCAATGTAATTTTGAATTATGTAATTTTCACTAAATGGATCATACATTATACCCAATATGTGAATAGTGTTCCACTGAACATTTTGTTTCGTGGAAATCTTTTTACTCGACCCTTTTTCAGACCCATTCCATACAATCTGGGTCTTTTAAAAGTTGACTTTAAGGCCTGACTCCTCTGCAAAAGAGTAAATGTTTTCCAGAGCTGTGTTTTTTAACAAACTTGGAATGTTTAAGAGCCTTAAAATCAATGAAAAATAACAAAATGCCCGGATCAGATGGATTTACCGTGAAGTTCTATAAATTCTTCTGGAAGGATATTGGCACCTTTCTGATCAAGTCCCTAAATCATGGATACAGTGTAAAGGAACTATCCAACCCACAACGAATTGGCATCATTACTTGCATCCCCCAAAAAAACAAACCAAAAGTTTTCATAAAAAACTGGTTCCCATTTCACTAATTAATGTGGATACAAAAATTGCCTCAACGGCTATAGCAAATCATGTTAAGATGGTACTACCGAAACTCATATCAGAAACTCAGCCTGGGTTCATGAAAGGGAGATATATTTGGACCTGATAGAAAAGTGTGAGAAACTAAATATTGCTGGAATTCTTGTTCTAGATTTTGAAAAAGCTTTGATTCACTTGAATGGTCGTTTATAGAAAAAATGTTGCTGTTCCTCAACTTTGGGCCCTCTATTATAAATTGGTTTCGTACTTTTTACTCAAATATCTTTAGTTATGTCCTTAATAATGGGCACTGCTCTGAAAAATTCAACTTGGAGAGAGGAGTAATACAGGGTGACCCCCCTTTCCCCCTATTTATTTATTTTGAGCTTCAAGATATTGAGTGCTGCACTTAAATACAATCCTAATATCATTGGTATCCAAATAAACCGCTCTGAATGTCTCATAAGTCAGTATGCTGACGACTCGACTCGATTTTTGAGTAACAACTCCCAATCATTAAATACAGTATACTATTATTACATATAGAGACTGCACAGTTTCCATATTCATTGCAAGGTATCATGATACCTGTTGAAATTTCTTAGAATTACGATTTTGTTTTTCGATGGAAATTCGTGGTATCGAGTGATTTGTTCAAATTGAGAGTCTGGGTTAATATTTGGGCCATGTAGCTGAAGAATTAGAAATTTTGTATTCAGTACCCTCTTGAGGTGTGTAACTAAGATTAATCCACATAGGTTGTATTAAAGGGCTTCATAGGGGAGCTACACATTTTACATTATGATCAACTGAAGAAAAGGCATGATGCTTGGACTATTTTTGTCACTCCCGAGGGGCTCAAGGATTGACAATGTATCCTATGGAGATGAATTGCTTAATGTAGACTCATTCTTGGACTCTGTTTATATCGTGTTCTGTTCAAGGTGAGCGCTAGGGCCTCTTGTTTTACTAAACTTGTGCAGCAAACTACTACCACAGTTTTAGCTGCACTTTTATGAAACTTCACAAAAATGATCAACATGATGAGGGGAAGTGCGTGGCATAATTTTTTTCCCGTTCGGTTTCAAGATTGCCGAATTGTGGCTATATTGGATTTTTTTTTTACTTAGAAAAATTGAATGCCCCTTTTCAGTCACCCACACTAGGCAGTATGCCACAGTGGGGGTATACCGGGTGACAGACCATCTCTAGTTCCATTTGAGGTCAGGCCTGGCATTCTAGAAAATCAAGGAGTGCAAAAAATCCCCCACCCCTCGGATTGCCTAGGAGTGCAATTGCACAAACAAATTTCAGTGCATGTGCAGGAATCAGGCCTGGCAATCTAGAAAATCAAGGGGTGCAAAACAGTTGTCCTCCTCAGATTGCTTGGGAGTGAAATTGCACCTGAAAATTTTAATGCAAAAACTTGTATGCAATTTTGATAAAATTCACTTCAAGGTATTAATATTGTGATTGAAAAATTGTTCTGCATTCAGCTACATAGTTGAAAAACTGGCACACACATCTCATTATTAGCTCACCTGAGCGAAGCTCAAGGGGAGCTTAACTAATCACTTTCTGTCCGTCGTCCGTCGTCCGTCGTCCATCGTCCGTCGTCCGTCGTCCGTCGTCGTCCGTCCGGCGTTAACTTTACATTATCGACTTCTCCTCCTAAACCACTTGCCCAATTTTATTCAAATGTTGGCTAAATGTTTATTACCTAATGCCAATTCAGATTTGTTCAAATGAAGTTGCCCCTCCTCCTGGGTGGTGCCACACCCCCAAGGGGCACCAAAATCTTTGTAAATCTTCTTCTCATGAACCAGCAGTAGCAGAGACTTGATATTTGGTGTGCAGCTTCCTTTTGAGGTGTAGACTCAGATTTGTTCAAGAGAAGTTTGTGGGGCTATACTTGACGTTGTTATGAGAGGGGCAAAATTTTTTGCCCCGCCCAAAATTTCTATTTTCCAAACCGAGAGGCTGATTTGAACCAAATTTTATGTGAGGGCTTATTGGGTCATGAGTACTTGATTTATGCAAAAAAAAATTTTCCCGCAGCCCCGTGGGAACCGCAGGAGCTAAAAATAGAAAAAATTTAAAACGCCCATATCTCCAAAACTGCACGGCACTGAGAATTTTTATTTGGTGTGCAGCTTCCTTAGGACCAACAGAAAGGATTGGTAAAAAAAAATTGCCATCGGTTTTATCATAGGGTACAGTTTCGGGACTTTGAAAAAGTGCTGAGTCAGCACTTTTTAACACTGTAGGCAATGGGAAAAACATTAAAAAATCTTCTTCTCCAGATCCAGCAGGCAGAATCTTTTGATAATTGGTATGCAACATTGTAGGGTGGATCTGATTCAAGTTTGTTCAAATCGGCCCCCTGGGTTCATATTTGGGCTCAGTATAGGAGCCCGATTTCGAACTTAGTGCATTTCAGGCAAATTTCTTAAAAAATCTTCTTCTCCAGATCCAGCAGGCAGAATCTTTTGATATTTGGTATGCAACATTGTGGGGTGGATCTGATTCAAGTTTGTTCAAATCGGCCCCCTGGGTTTATATTTGGGTTCAGTATAGGAGCCCAAATTTGAACTTACTGCATTTCAGGCAAATTTCTTTGAAAATCTTCTTCTCCAGATCCAGCAGGCAGAATCTTTTGATATTTGGTATGCAACATTGTAGGGTGGATCTGATTCAAGTTTGTTCAAATCGGCTCCCTAGATTCATATTTGGGCTCACTATAGGAGCTCGAATTCGAATTTAGTGCATTTCAGGCAAATTTCTTCAAAAATCTTCTTCTCCAGATCCAGCAGGCAGAATCTTTTGATATTTCGTATGCAATGTTGCGGGGTAGATCTGATTCAAGTTTGTTCAAATCGGCCCCCTGGATACATATTTGGGCTTACTATAGAAGCCCGAATTCGAACTTAGTGCATTTCAGGCAAATTTCTTAAAAAATCTTCTTCTCCAGATCCAGCAGGCAGAATCTTTTCATATTTGGTAAGCAACATTGTGAGGTGGATCTGATTCAAGATTGTTCAAATCGGCCCCCTGGGTTAATATTTGGGCTCAGTATAGGAGCCCGATTTCGAACTTAGTGCATTTCAGGCAAATTTCTTAAAAAATCTTCTTCTCCAGATCCAGCAGGCAGAATCTTTTGATATTTGGTATGCAACATTGTAGGGTGGATCTGATTCAAGTTTGTTCAAATCGGCCCCCTGGGTTCATATTTGGGCTCAGTATAGGAGCCCGATTTCGAACTTAGTGCATTTAGGCAAATTTCTTAAAAAATCTTCTTCTCCAGATCCAGAAGGCAGAATCTTTTGATATTTGGTATGCAACATTGTGGGGTGGATCTGATTCAAGTTTGTTCAAATCGGCTTCCTAGATTCATATTTGGGCTCACTATAGAAGCTCGAATTTGAACTTAGTGCATTTCATGCAAATTTCTTAAAAAATCTTCTTCTCCAGATCCAGCAGGCAGAATCTTTTCATATTTGGTAAGCAACATTGTGGGGTGGATCTGATTCAAGTTTGTTCAAATCGGCCCCCTGGGTTTATATTTGGGCTCAGTATAGGAGCCCAAATTTGAACTTAGTGCATTTCAAGCAAATTTATTACAAAATCTTCTTCTCCAGATCCAGCAGGCAGAATCTTTTGATATTTGGTATGCAACATTGTGGGGTGGATCTGATTCAAGTTTGTTCAAATCGGCTTCCTAGATTCATATTTGGGCTCACTATAGAAGCTCGAATTCGAACTTAGTGCATTTCAGGCAAATTTCTTAAAAAATCATCTTCTCCAGATCCAGCAGGCAGAATCTTTTGATATTTGGTATGCAACATTGCGGGGTGGATCTGATTCAAGTTTGTTCAAATCGGCCCCCTGGATTCATATTTGGGCTCACTATAGAAGCTCGAATTCAAACTTAGTGCATTTCGGGCAAATTTCTTCAAAAATCTTCTTCTCCAGATCCAGCAGGCAGAATCTTTTGATATTTGGTATGCAACATTGCGGGGTGGATCTGATTCAAGTTTGTTCAAATCGGCCCCCCTGGATTCATATTTGGGCTTAATATAGAAGCCCGAATTCGCACTTAGTGCATTTCAGGCAAATTTCTTCAAAAATCTTCTTCTCCAGATCCAGCAGGCAGAATCTTTTGATATTTGGTATGCAACATTGAGGGGTGGATCTGATTCAAGTTTGTTCAAATTGGCCCCCTGGATTCATATTTGGGCTTAATATAGAAGCCCGAATTCGCACTTAGTGCATTTCGGGCAAATTTATTAAAAAATCTTCTTCTCCAGATCCAGCAGGCAGAATCTTTTGATATTTGGTATGCAACATTGTGGGGTGGATCTGATTCAAGTTTGTTCAAATCGGCTTCCTAGTTTCATATTTGGGCTCACTATAGAAGCTCGAATTCGAACTTAGTGCATTTCAGGCAAATTTCTTAAAAAATCTTCTTCTCCAGATCCAGCTTCAGAATCTTTTCATATTTGGTAAGCAACATTGTGGGGTGGATCTGATTCAAGTTTGTTCAAATCGGCCCCCTGGGTTTATATTTGGGCTCCGTATAGGAGCCCAAATTTTAACTTAGTGCGTTTCAGGCATATTTCTTAAAAAATCTTCTTCTCCAGATCCAGCAGGCAGAATCTTTTGATATTTGGTATGCAACATTGTAGGGTGGATCTGATTGTGATTCATGAACGTATTTATTTGTAAAGTTGATAGAATCTTAGACAAAATTTGCAGAAAAGATCTACTATAGAAGGGGTGGTATCCAGGGTGAACCGTTTACCCAAATCTAGCAGTACTAATGCATTATTCACACAAATCTTCGTTCAAATTTTATGACCCCTCATTGGAACACACGCATTCAGCTCATTCCAACAAAGGTCATATGCCATGTTTTCGAGACAAAGGAATAAAAATTTTAGTTATTCATGAAATTTTTAGGCAACTGTTGTCTGTTATTCACATTGCTTCATGAAATTTCAGTACTTTTAGAAGTTACCTCAGTAATCAAGGGTTAATTCCCCTTAATTAAATGTCGCCTCTAAAAAACAACCACTTTGCATATCTTACCTTTTTACCAGCATAACTGCCAAAACTTGTCAGCATTCTTCGCAAAAATCGCTATTCAAATTTTAATTTTTGTCTCTTAAACATACATGTACTTATCGCTTGTAAATACCCCATTGGAATGAGCTTTTTGAGCTCATTCCAATGAGAGGTCGCACACCATGCTTTTTGAGACAAAAAAGCAATTTTTTTTAGTTATTCCAGAATTTCGTACGTAAAACACAGCTTTATGACTTCACATTAAAATGAGCTCTCTAAGCTTGTTCCAATCAACATTCACGCACTATGTCTTTCACACAAAAAATAAAATTTTCCATTTATTCAGGAATTTTGTTTGCAAGAACACTCTTACCCCCCCCCCCCCCCCACAAACACACACACACAAACACACACACACACACACAAACACAGACACACACACCTAAAAGTTCGTCAGCAAAAAAACAGTTACTTCAATTTTTAAATGCATTATAGGAACAACTTGCCTAATCAAATTTAAATACTTTTGCATCATTCTGTATCTAGAACAAACCATTTACCATATCTTTACGCAAAATTCTCCAGCATCATTCACAAAAAAACACCATTATTTATATATTCACATTTCTGTCTCAAAAATATACCTGATCTTCCCATACCCCTATTGGAATAAGCTGTTTGAGCTTGTTCCAATGATGATAAAAAAAAATAAAATTTGTGAAAATTTTTGTTTTCTTGCATGCAAATATATACATGTAGCACATGGAAGATATCCACAGTTGGGGAGAGATGTCCAAGGCTATCTCTTCACATTCCTTGTTTGTGCTTCATGCTAAACCAGTTTGTCTGCAGAGATAAATTTGCTTTATTAAAAATCATTGGAGATTGGCCACACACCAATGATTTTAAATAAAACTAATTTTAGGTAACAAATGTTGAACTTCAAACAAAATCTATCACTCAACCAGTTAATGTTGATGAGGCATGACATGGTGAAGGTGACCTAAAATACTTCTTAGAGTCACTTTGTCAGGTGAGCGATTAAGGCCACGTGGGGCCTCTTGTTTAAAATGTTGCATTCAATTCTTATGTGTCTGTATCAAAATGCGACACAGAATGGGTCATGAATTATTTCAAATCAATGCAATTTCGACAAATCGTCCCCTGCCAGTAGGCACAGAGAACACATTGGAACTCAAGGGACAAATTGATAATAGATTTTAAAGGCATCCCCAAACAGGTCTGGCATTCCAGAAAATCAAGGGGTGCAAAAAATTGCACTCCTCAATTTTTTCTAGTCGTGTAGTAGGCGTGCAACACTCCTAAAGAATGCCAGGCATCAGAGGAATGCTATTTTAGCCTAAATACTCTTGGAAGTTATTACTAAGGTGAATGGCAATTGTACTAACTTATAGTCTTATATGTGTCCAAATAATTACTATTGATTAGTAACTATTTGTACTCCTACAACTTATCTCATTATTATCCATGGCAGGATAAGTGTCATTCAACAGGTAGAGTTCTTCTGAAGTGCCGGTACCACAGTTTAAAGGCTTCGTATTCTGTGGATGTGTTTCATATTACCTTTGAAGTGATATTATTTTATTTGTTAATGGTAGAGTACCTACAGGCACTGTCCCATAAATTGTAACAAGGCAAAGATGCTCAAAGAATTTTAAGGACCAAAAATAATTTAGCACTCTACAAGTTAATTAATATGTGACTGTCTTCAGCACAGTCAAGGTGACATCTGGGGAAAAATGCAGGCGTATGAAAAATCGCACTCGCAGTCGCTGTTTCCATTTCACGAGGGTTAAAATTGTAGGAATATGATTTTTCCCAAAGCTCAGAAATAGTTGCCCACATTCTTTACTTTAATCGTAATCAGAAAGAAATAGACTGTCATTTGATCATTTTTAGCTCAACTTTGGCGGAGCCAAATTTGAGCTTTTGTCATGACACGTCGTCCGTCTGGCCATCTGTCCGTCAACAATTGGATACGGCTCGGGCTAGAGGCCACATTTATGAACCGATCTTTACGAAACTTCTTGGGTACCTTTGTTATGACCGTGGGACGAGAACGAGTGTTTTTGGGTGCGGTCCGAAATTGAAGATGGCTGCCAGCCGCCATTTTGTACTGATGATGCAGAAATCTGATTTTTGTACAGAACTTCCATATGAAAGCTCTGATTTGAATAATTTTTTGTATGAATGTTTAGTACCATGGGATACATCACATAATACGGGTTTTTTTCTCGTGCGTAAATTGTGCAAATTAGACTAATTTTGATGTTTTTTGGTGTTACTTTCTGCACTGTAAGTGCAAATGCCAATACGGCTCGGGCTAGAGGCCGTATTTATGAATCGATCATTACGAAACTTCTTGGGTACCTTTGGTATCACCGTGGAACGAGAACGAGTGTTTTGGGGTCCGGTCCGAAATTCAAGATGGCCAATGGCAGCCATTTTGTACAAAATTAGGTGCAGTCAGATTTTTGCACAGAACTTCCATATGAAAGCAGTGATTTGAATAATTTTTTGTGTGAATGTTTATTACCATGGGATACATCACATATAATACGGGTTTTTTTCTCATGCAGAAATTATGCAAATTAGATGAACTTTGATTTTTTCAGTGCGACTTACACACAGTAAGTACACATGTCAATACGGCTCAGACTAGAGTCTGTATTTAAGAACTGATCTTCACGAAATGCCTTGGGTACCTTTGTTATCACCTTGGGATGAGAACGAAATTCAAGATGGCTGCCAGTGGCCATTTTGTACCAAAATTAGGTCTAATCAGTTTTTTGTACACAACTTCTATACAGCTCAGATTAGAGGCCATATTTATGAACCAATCTTTATGAAACTTCTTGGGTACCTTTGTTATCACCATGGGATGAGAGCGAGTGTTTTGGGGTGTGGTCTGAAATTCAAGATGGCCACCAGCAGCCATTTTGTACCAAAATTAGTGCAATCAGTCTTTTGTACAGAACTTCTCTATGAAAGTTCTGATTTGAATAAATTTTTGTATGAATGTTTAGTAACATGGAATACATCACATATTGTAAGGGTTTTTTTTTTTCATGCAGAAATTATACAAATTAGATGAACTTTGATTTATTCAGTGCTGCTTACATAATGTAAGCACACATGTCAATATGGCTCAGGGCAGAGGCTGTATTTATGAACCGATCTTCACAAAACTTCTTGGGTACCTTTGTTATCACCTTGGGACGAGAATGAGTGTTTCTGGGTACGGTCCAAAATTCAAGATGGCTGCCAGTGGCTGCCAGTGGCTATTTTGTACCAAAATTAGGTCCAATCAGTTTTTTGTCACAAGTTCTATACAGCTTGTATTTACGAACTGATCTTCACAAAACTTCTTGGGTACCTTTGTTTTCACCTTGGGACAGGAACGAGTGTGTTTTGGGGTGCCTTTGTTATCACTGTGCTATGAGAACAAATATTTTGGGGTTCAGTCAGACCCACTGGGACTAAGATTTCTTTTCTAGTTTAGCATCTGACTGTCACCCACCTTTACAATACTTTACCTATACATTTGTTACAGGCAACAGTCAGTATTTATGTACAGACCGTTACAATACTTTATATGTACCTTTGTTATCAGGTCATTACCTAGATGTTTGTCATTGCTGTGTCACATACTATACATGTACGTCTTTGTCTTGACAAGTTGAACTACAGTGTCATTGACACTTTCATTCATGTTGTTTATTCAAAGCCCACGGGTTTGACTTGGAACATGACATGATAGTGCTCAAAATACAGATGCTGTATCCATGAAATGCACAGTATGAAGTGAAAAATAAACGATCTCTAAAACTGTTCCATATCAAAATAAGTTCCGGTCAGTAGGCTGCAGTGTGCAAAGATTCACAAGTGTTAACCTCCCAACTGGAATTTTTTGTTCTCTTAATCAATACGAGGATCTGAAGAGAGCACGATTTAGCAGTATTGTCTTTCTTGGGAGAAAAAATCACTGTTGAAATAAGTTCCGGAAAGCACACTGCTGTATTCATGGAGTGACTCCAGTTCAATGGCAAGCAGAACTTTTTTTGTTATGTCAATGAGTGATAAAGGTGGGAGGTGGGGGGGGGCACCGTTTTCCATGGGTGTGCTTGATTGTCTGACCTGATTATGTTTGGGAGATGAATTCGGCCGAAACGGATTTCATAATTCAAAATAAGAAGCTGACTGTTTCCAATAATAATATGCAATGTCAACTCATCAGTTCGTGTGACAATCTTGCAGGCATGCAATAAATTGCCCGCCTCGATTTTTTTTTTAGGCATGCAGTAGGCATCCTGCACGCCTAAAGAATGCTGCGCCTGTGAGGTCATTGTTTTTGGGTGAAATAACATATATTTTATTTTTGTGATATTTATTGCCAGTTCGATGCTTCAGCACCGGTGATAAATTTTCGCCTTTTCCTCAACTTCCTGCATCTTATGACCGGATGTATGAAGGGTTGTATCATATGCAAATGAAAGTAAGTTTAAAGCCATAGCATTTGTCATATCATTCACGCAAATGAGAAAGCGTAGAAGTCCTAAAATGGACCCCTGGGGAACACCACAATTGATATTATAGAAGCTGGATTTCCTTCCCTCGATTTTGATATATTGTTGCCTTCCTGTTGAGTAACTTTTGAACCATTCTTTAGTTGTTCTCCTAATACCATAGTGATCAAGTTTGTGAAGTAATTTTTCGTGAGTTATAGTGTCGAACGATTTTGAAATGTCATTAAATATGCCTATAGTAGAGTTCCATGTCTTTCTATCGTTATTTTCAGCAATGTGATCTAATAAATGCAGTAAAGGATGTGTTGTAGAGTGGTTTTCTCTGAAGCCAAATTGATTTTTATGAAGGATGTCGGGGCGCGGTGGCGTTGCGATAACCGTTTCTCGTCAGATCACCGAAGTTAAGCAACATCAAACCTGGTTAGTCCTCGGATGGGTGACTGTCTGAGCGATCGGTTCGGGCTCCCGCATTGTGTCCTTGGGCAAGGCATTTAACCCCAATTGTCCACACGGGGGCACGATGACGCTGTGTACTAAGGCGTACTGCACGGCGATGGTGTGCATGTTTTCAACCAATCAAACCCTGCCTGTGCTGCAGTGCGGAGTTACGATATTGGGGAGCTGGCAGCTGCTCGTTGTTGCTCAGTGGTTCTCTCTTTAGTGGGTACAGTACCTTGCTTGAAGGATAAATTTATGATATATGACAGTACATGTGCTGTTTCGTCAATAGTTTTTTTTCATTAGTTTAAAGAGTAATCGATGTAGTTTTTGTTAGAAAGTTTTGAGCAAATGGATAATATTTCAGCTGGGGATGTTTCTGTTGAGAAAAAACTTTTCTGATTCTTTTGGTTCGTGTAATCAAGTGGATCCTATGCCTTCAACTGGTTTTACACCATTAGTAGTATTTGAGCCTACTTCAGAAAAGTAATTATTAAATAACTCTTCTATTTGACCTGGATTGGATAGTGTATTATTTTTACATATCATCTTCTCGGGTAGATTTTGTGAAGTTCTGGGCATTTTAAGCTCACCGAAGGGAGCTCAACTTATCACTTGCCGTCCGTCGTCGTGAACCTTTCTCAAATGACTTCTCCTTTGAAACCACTGGATCGATTTTCACGAAACTTCATGTGGATGTTCATTACTATATGGCAATTCATGTTTGTTCCAATGAAATGGCCACGTCCCTTGGGGGCTCTGTATGGGGCATAACTCTCATAGCACCGTATGAATTAAAGAAAAATTATTAAAAAATCTTCTCCAGAACCAGTGGGCAGAATCTTTTGATACTTGGTATGCAGCATCTTGGTATGGGTCTGATTCAAGTTTGTTCAAATCGAGTCCCTCAACCAATATGGGGGCGTGAATTTTTACTTAGTGCAATTTAAGAAAAATTCTTTAAAAATTTTTTCTCGAGAACCAATGGGCAGAATCTTTTGATATTTGGTATGCAGCACCTTGGTATGGGTCTAATTCAAGTTTGTTCAAATCGAGTCCCTTGATCAATATTGGGGCTCCCTATAGGGGCATGAATTTTTCTTTAGTGCAATTTAAGGAAAAATCTTCTTCGCCAGAACCAGTGGGCAGAATCTTCTGATATTTTGTATACAGCATCTTGGTATGGGTCTGATTCAAGTTTGTTCAAATGGAGTCCCTTGATCAATTTTGGGGCTCACTATGGGGACCTGAATTTTTACTTAGTGCAATTTAAGAAAAAAAATTTAAAAATCTTCTCCAGAACCAGTGGGCAGGATCTTTTGATATTTGACATACAGCATCTTGGTATGGGTCTGATTCAAGTTTGTTCAAATTGAGTCCCTCGATGAATATTGGGGCTCACTAATGGGGTGTGAATTTTTACTTGGTGCAATTTAAGAAAGTTTCTTTAAAAATCTTTTTTTTCTCTGGAACCGATGGGCAGAATCTTTTGATATTTGGTATACAGCATCTTGGTATGGGTCTGATTCAAGTTTGTTCAAATTGAATCCCCCATTCAATATTGGGGATCACTATGGAGGTGTGAATTTTTACTTAGTACAGTTTAAGAAAAATTCTTTAAAAATCTTCTCCAGAACCAGTGGGCAGAATCTTTTGATATTTGATATGCAGGATGCTAGTATTGGTCTGATTCAAGTTTGTTTAAATTCATTGAATCCCCCGTTCAGTATTGAGGATCACTATGGGAGTGTGAATTTTTACTTAGTGCAATTTAAGAAAAATTCTTTAACAGTCTTCTTCACCAGAACCAGTGAGCAGAATCTTTAGATATTTGGTATGCAGCATCTTTGTATGGGTTGGATTCACGTTTGTTCAAATTGAGTCTTTTGATCAATATTGGGGCTCACTATGGGGGGCGTGAATTTTTACTTAGTACAGTTCAAGATAACCGAAAAGTTGTTCGTCTGGAACTACAAACAGTTCGTTAAAAAGTTGTCTTATCAACTTATTTGATAGCACTGTTTTAAAATGTTCCTGTGTGAAGACCCCTCTCTTCAATGCTCAAACTTCCTGAGACAGCTGATGCCCCTGTGCTTGCCGATATCTGTGAACTGTCGTGGACTATGACACCAAGCAAAATTTCCACCAATGAAGCACCGGGATTAGAGGATCATCTCTGAATTATATGCATGGAAAAATGCCCACCCAAAGATTTTGACCTGTCCACATTCGCTGTACTGTAATTGGCCCTCTTTATTATATCAAGGAGACAGTAAATACTTTATCTCAAAATTCGAAATTTTATTCTCTGTATTAGCCTGATAAATCCCAACAAATATCAATGGATTTGGTCAGTATTGATTATGTGAGACCTTCTTAATGTCTTGATTTAGTTTGAAGCTGGTGCAGTTTGGCCAAACTGAGCAGAGTTTTTGTTCCTAATTAGTTGATTTTTTTCTCTTTTTAGCTTGTTAGCATGATAACTTGAACAAATGTCAATAGATTTGGTCAATATTTGGTATGTGAGACTTTCTTAACAATGTGTTGAATGAGTTTGGAACCTGGCGTGGTTTTGCCATACTGAGTGGAGTTGTGCCCCTTAACTGATGGAGTGCTGGAAGCCCATATTTGGGCTTTAATCTAAAGTACCAGTACCACAACTCAATGGGCTCAATTTCTGTGGCTGTACTGTGAATTGTCTTTGATGTAAACTTATTTAGTTTGTAAGCATTTGCCTTGTTACAATTTATGGAAGAGTGCCCAAAGGCACTCTCCCATAAATTGTAACCAGACAAAGACTTATGAACAGATTCTGATTACCCAAAATAATTTAGCACTCTACCAGTTAGTTAATTTTTGCCTATCAATGGATTTTATTTTCTTATAATGGCAACCCTTACAGGAGTGAAAAAAATTCAACCTTGCATCAGTGATGTGTAATCCTTGTTTCATCATCATTTTCAGGCATATCACAGACTTGCAAAAGAATATCATCCAGACAAGAACCCAGCTGCAGGTGAAAAGGTAAATGCAGGATGTCAAAATGTTTAGTTTCTTTATTCTGTATTAGTAATACATTTGACTTTACCTTACTCCTTTGGACAGAAATGAGTAGCGGTCGGTGCTAGATGGTATTACATTTGATTACACGCCTGTTGTATGAAATCCCCATCTACAGCAACACTAAACCATGCGGAAAATGAAAAATGAAAATCTGTTCTGCATTTTTATAAAGAAACAAAATTTCACTGAAATTTTCTGCAAATCGTGCACTGCACTTGTGCCATACCGAATAGTTGAGTGCACCATCGGCTGATTGTGAGTGCTGGTGTCAGAAGTCACAACCAAAACAAGTAGTATGTTCAAGGGTGCATAGTTTTTGAATAGGGTTAATGTAACAGTATAGTCAGGTTAATATGTCCGTTGATCTCAAGAGCGAGTCATTGTATGTATCAAAATAAAAAATGTCAGTGGAAACGTGTAAACAGCACAGCGTCTTTGATCATTGCAAAAATAGGTGACTTACGCTCATACTATTTTAAATTCCACCTCCATTTAAAATTACTTTCAAGATGAAATTGAATAACATATATTTATTTATTTGATTTAATTACCGGTACGGGGGCGTTGCGGTAACCAGTTCTCGTCCGATCACCAAGCGATCGATTTGGACTCCCACACTGTGTCCTTGGACAAGGCACTTAACCCCGATTGTCCACATTGGGGCACGATGATGCCGTGTACTGAGGCGTACTGCACACCGATGGTGTGCATGTCTTCAACCAATCTAACCCTGCCTGTGCTGCAGAGCGGAGTTACAATGTTGGGGAGCTGGCAGATGCTCATCATTGCTCAATGGTTCTCTCCGGGTACTCTGGCTTCCTCCAACCGTAAAACCGTCGCAGTCATGGTTAGCCATTGTGCATAAGTATGTGACCTTAAACACCAATAAATAAATTACCGGTATTGATTTATATTCTAATTCAAATTTTTGATTCCAGACCTACGTGGATATACAGGTCAAAACAAAAGTAGGTCCCATTTTGTACACAGTAATTCAGGTTGCTTTTGTTATGGGGTGGAAATCAACAACTGAAAATACAGTCTTGTTTTCAAATAGCTTCTAATACTGCAATTGACTCTATTTCGTAGATTCATATTCACGCGTCTAGTGCCGGAAAATCCTGAATGGAGAAATATAATGTTTCACAAATGATAACCAATCCCAGAAGTCTATACACAAAATGACCATACACTATTTTTAGATTGTTTACATAAATAAGTAACGTGCACAACATATTGAAGTTATACTCTGACTGTGAAAACAATCGGCTGATGAGTGTATTTTATGTTCATTTGTTATTGTCCACTTTGTGTTGACATTGATTAAAGATTTGGTTAACTAGATTGTGTAAAAATTAACTGACAGTGATATCAGACGACGAAATAGCAATTTATAGTACTGGTGGGGTGCTGTCAGTGTAACTTGTACTGGGAGTGGAATACTATAAATTCTGAATAATCGACAAGTCATTTCAACTCTCCTGCCAATTGTTGTGGCAGCTTATTAAGCTTGTTACTGCTTGTAAGTGGTCGTGAATCAAACAGAAATATGAACAATGGTGTTCCACGTACAGTTAAAACTAGAAGTCCTGTCATGAAATGCGCACAAATAGCACATTGATATGCGGCTTAATGTGCGTGTTATGGCCCATGTAAAGCTACCAAATTCTGTACATATGGCCTGTGCACAAGCAATGTTTCAGCCAATGGACCTCCGGATAACCCGGAGGTCCATTGGCAGAAACATTGCATGTGTTTGCTGTGAGTAACCAGGAGAACCTGCCGTGCTTTGGATGCCATTCAATATGGCAATTGCGTGCAATTCCAACGCGCAATTAAGCCTAGATAAGCACACAATTCGTGACAGGACTTCTAGTTTTAACTGTAACGATCGGCACAAACCAATGTTCAAACATTTCTACTGATGGTCAACTGAAGGCTTAAAATCGGCCAATGTCAGATGCGATTGCCGAACATCGGTTAATTACTAGCCATTTGGCACTCTCCAAAAAATTGTCACAAAATAATTTTGTATTAACATTTTTATCTTCCTGCAGCTGAGCAAACAAGCTAATGTGTATGTGTAAAGCCAATAAAGTGACTTCCAATTAAAAAGTGCTACACTGTATTTGCCTCCGTGGCATATACCGGGTACAGTTCTTTGATTGCAAAAGCAGACAGTCAATTTCGATTGGATCACAACAGTTGCAATCCGGTCAAAATTATCTGTTTGCTTTTTTCCTACACCATTGTAGAATTTCACTTGTTGAAAATGCATTACAAGAACATTGAATCTGGGGTACCACTTAGGCCAAAAAAAATAAAAAATCTGTTTCTCAGGCCCTTCCGCATGGTCCTTTTGGCTGCCGCATGCTCTCTTTTTAAAACCAATTTAAACTTTAAAAAAATTAAAATTTAATGGTTTATGTCTGATATTTTACCCAAGTTAAAAAGATTGATGAATTTGTCCCTTGAGTACAAGAAGGCTTTGCAATGCTTTAGCATTGGAAAGCCTTCTTGCACTGAAGGGATGAAATACACCACCACCCATGCTCTTCTGTAGATTATGAGGCCTAAAACTTGAAGCAAGAACATGAACTTTTGATGGCAAAGAAGTAATTACTGAAATAAAAAATAAAATGAAAAACTGCTCGCCCGCTTGCAATTTCACAAATAATGGCCTGAAAAACAGAAAATCTACTTTGTGTGGCCTTACATTTATTTTTTTCCCGATTCGCTATTAATTTTGCATCATTTGTTTATAAAACCTCAACCAACTGTTGTTTAAGTGGGTCACGACTCGATCACAATATGATCGACAAAACTATTACTTTTTGTGATCACAGAATGTCAGAAACTTTAAAGTATATAATAACCTAGTTTCTGTAACATGCCATCTCTACTGGGAAGTGGTGCAGTGCTTGTTTACTATTATGAACAAGTTCTTCACTGGGGAAATAAGACCCAGAACCAACACCTGGGGTAGAAGTTAGTGCTGCCGTAGTTATCCGGATAACCGGTTAACCTGTGGTTAAAACTTTGACCAGTCAAGAAAATGTTTTAAGCGGTTAACCTTACATTCACTATACTCACAGTATATGTCCATGTATAAGTTGCCCCTGTGTATAAGTCGCACCCCAAACTCACACCTGGAATTCCTCCCTTTTGCCTAAAGCCCATGTATAAGTCGCACCCCCCATGTTTAGCTCACCTGAGCGAAGCTCAGCGGGAGCTTTACTGATCGTGATCCGTCCGTCCGGCGTTAACTTTACATTATCGACTTCTCCTCCTAAATCACTAGCCCAATTTTATTCAAATGTTGGCTAAATATTTATTACCTAATGCCAATTCAGATTCGTTCAAATGAAGTTGCCCCTCCTCCTGGGTGGGGCCACACCCCCAAGGGGCACCAAAATCTTTGAAAATCTTCTTCTCAAGAACCAGCAGTAGCAGACACTTGATATATGGTATGCAGCTTCCTTTTGAGGTGTAGACTCAGATTTGTTCAAGAGAAGTTCGAGGGATAATATTTGGCGTTGTTATGGGAGGGGCAAAAATTTTGGCCCCGCCCTAAATTTCTATTTTCTGAACCGAGAGGTCGATTTGAACCAAATTTAATGTGAGGACTTATTGGGTCATAAGTACTTGATTTATGCCAAAAAAATTTTCCCGCAGCCCCGTGGGAATCTTAGGAGCTGAAAATAGAAAAAATTTAAAATGCCTATATCTGCAAAACTGCACGGCACTGAGAATTTTTATTTGATGTGAAGCTTCCTTAGGACCAACAGAAAGGATTGGTCAAAAAAAATTGCCATCGGTTTTATCATAGGTTACAGTTTCGGGACTTTGAAAAAGTGCTGAGTCAGCACTTTTTAACACTGTAGGCATTGGGAAAAACATTTAAGTATCTTCTTTTTTAGATTCACCAGTCAGAATCCTTTCATATTTGGTATACAACATCAATAGGGTGTCAGATTTAAGTTTGTTCAAATCGAGCCCCTGGGTTAATATTTGGGCTCCCTATGGGAGCCCGAATTTCAACTTAGTGCAATATGAGGCCTATTATTTAAAAATCTTCTTCTTCAGATCCGCCAGGCAGAATTCTTTCATATTTGGTATACAACATCAATAGGGGGGTCAGATTCAAGTTTGTTCAAATCAAGGCTCTGGGTTCATATTTTGTCTCCCTATGGGAGCCTGAATATTAACATAGTGCAATATGAGGATTATTCTTTAAATCTTCTTCTTCAAATTCAACAGGCAGAATTCTTTCATATTTGGTATACAACATCTCTAGGGGGGGTCAGATTCGAGTTTGTTCAAATTGAGTCCTTGGGTTCATATTTGGGCTCCCTATGGGAGCCCGAATTTTAACTTAGTGCAATATGAGGTCTATTATTTAAAAATCTTCTTCTTCAGATCCACCAGGCAGAATTCTTCCATATTTGGTATGCAACATCAATAGGGAGGTCAGATTCAAGTTTGTTCCAATCGAGCCCCTGGGTTCATATTTGGGCTCCCTATGTGAGCCCGAATTTTAACAGTGCAATATGAGGATTATTCTTTAAAAAATTTCTTCTTCAGATCCACCGGGCAGAATTCTTTCATATTTGGTATACAACATCTCTAGGGAGGTCAGATTCAAGTGTGTTCAAATCGAGCCCTTGTTTAATATTTGGGAGCCCGAATTTTAACTTAGTGCAATATGTGGAATTTTCTTTAAAAATCTTCTTCAGATCCACCAGTCAGAATCCTTTCATATTTGGTATACAACATCTCTAGGGGGATCAGATTCTCGTTTGTTCACATCCAGTCCCTGGGTTAATATTTGGGCTCCCTATCTGAGCCCGAATTTTAACTTAGTGCAATATGTAGAATTTTCTTTAAAAATCTTCTTTTCCAGATCCACCAGTCAGAATCTTTTCGTATTTGGTATATAATATCTCTAGGGGGATCAGATTCAAGTTTGTTCAAATAGAGTCCCTAGGTTAATATTTGGCCTTCCTATGGGAGCCCGAATTTTAACTTAGTGCAATATGTGGAATTTTCTTTAAAAATCTTCATCTTCAGATCCACCAGTCAGAATCTTTTCATATTTTGTATATAACATCTCTAGGGGGGGTCAGATTCAAATTTGTTCAAATCAAGTCCCTGGATCAATATTTGGGCTCCCTATGGGAGTCTGAATTTTAACTTGGTACAATATGTGGAATATGCTTTAAAAATCTTCTTCAGACCCACCAGTCAGAATCATTTCATATTTGGTTTACAACATCTCTAGGGAGGTCAGATTGAAGTTTGTTTAATTCGAGTCCCTGGGTTCGTATTTGAGCTCCCTGTGGGAGCCCGAATTTCAACTTAGTTCAATATGAGGTCTATTCTTTAAAAATCTTCTTCTTCACATCCACCAGTCAGAATTCTTCCATATTTGGTATACAACTTATCTAGGGGTACCATATTCAAGTTTGTTCAAATCGAGTTCCTGGGTTTATATTTGGGCTCCCTGTGGGAGCCCGAATTTTAATGTAGTGCAATATGAGGATTATTCTTTACAAATCTTCTTCAGATCCCCCAACCAGAATCATTTCATATTTGGTATATAACATCTTTAAGGAGGTCAGATTCAAGTTTGTTGAAATCGAGTCCCCGGGTTCATATTTGGGCTCCCTATGGGAGCCCAAATTTTAAATTAGTGCAATATGTGGGATTTTCTATAAAAATCTTCTTCAGATCCACCAGTCAGAATCTTTTCATATTTTGTATATAACATCTCTCTGGGGGGTCAGATTCAAATTTCCGAATTTTAACTTAGTGCAATATGTGGAATATGCTTTAAAAATCTTCTTCTTCAGATCCGCCAGTCAGAATCATTTCATATTTGGTTTACAACATCTCTAGGGATGTCAGATTCAAGTTTGTTCAAATCGAGTCCCTGGGTTCATAATTGAGCTCCCTGTGGGAGCCTGAATTTCAACTTAGTGCAATATCAGGTCTATTCCATAAAAATCTTATTCTTCAGATCCACCAGTCAGAATCTTTTCATATTTTGTATATAACATCTCTAGGGGGTTCAGATTCAAATTTGTTCAAATCAAGTCCCTGGATCAATATTTGGGCTCCCTATGGGAGCCCGAATTTTAACTTAGTGCAATATGAGGACTGTTCTTTAAAAATCTTCTCCTTCAGATTCACCAGTCAGAATGATTCAGGTTTGGTATACAACATCTCTGGGGGGGAGGGGGGGGGGTTGGGGGGGGGGGGGGTGTCAGGGGTCAGATTCAAGTTTGCTCGAATCGAGTCCCTTGTTTCATCAGTTATGGCTTTCAAACTGCAGTGGCGTAACAACGCTTGGAAATTTGGAAATGCTTATCTATAGCTGGGAGAATTGGATCTAGTTGGCAAGACCTATGCTATTATAATGATTATCTGACATGGACACCTGAATTTAATTTCATGATGTCATTCCTCTGTGGTGTTGATGAACCATAACGAGCTGAATGTGATCCAAAATACTTCTTTGAACCACTTTGTCAGGTGAGCGATTTAAGGCCACGTGGGGCCTCTTGTTAAATATATGCAGTCAAAAAGAATTAGTTGCAAGTTACGTTTTGCCAGTTTGAGGCAGTTTGAGATGAAACGGAAATAGGTAAGTTTTGACGAGTTACCACGTGGTGAATAAGATAAAAGAATAAAGGAAAATTATTACTAAAGATTTAAAAAAAATACTCGCATTTATTTGTTTTTCGTTGTTTGTTTATCACCCCAATGTCTTTCTTCATCCCTGTCAAGAAAATCCAACGCTCGTTTGTGATCGAAAGCTCATAGTTTCAGAATCAGAGCACCATTTGCGCTGTAACCTGCGCAGTTGTTGTGATTAAGTTGGTTTTTGCGAGAATGTTCTGGAAAAACCAATAAAAAATTAAAAATACAACAAATGCGCAGGTTACAGCGCAAATTGTTTTCAAATTGTTGTCCCACTTGAGCATTGTTGGTGCTATTGAAACTAACTTTACCTGGTGCACGTGTGCGTAATTTATAACCGGACATTACACATCAGTGAATTGGAGTTCATGGAATAAATAATACGTCTCTCCAGGTATTGCTGGCAAACATTTAATGTGTTATTATTTAAATTTTCGTTATTTTGATGATTTTTCATTTTTAATGGTTTCATATATTGGCCCCACAAACCTGTTGATTTCCGGTACACGCACTGATGTAAACACATGGGCGATTGAACAACAACGACTAAATAGAATACTTCTTTATTATTATTTATGGTCATTGTAAATAACATTGGCCGGCCCGATATAATAGTTACAGTTGAAGCAAGAACACACTACAAATATAGGTACCTTAAATGCGGTTAACCACGGTTAACCACGGTCAAACACGCTGGTTAACTGGTCAGAAAAAAGTCTTAACCACGGCAGCACTAGTAGAAGTCCTCTAATGTGAGTAGCATAGGTATAAATGATAGGCGAAACTTGACTTCATATCTATGGTGCAATCATGATGTAGCCAGAGATGCTGAAAATGATCCTAAATGTCAGTAAATAAATTACCTCTCCCGAGTCTACCTAGGTTAGCAGAGAGAGAGATAGATCTGGGGTGCTGACTCCATGGTCCTGAGGTATGGGGAAATCGATACAGGACTAGCAACAAAAGTTGTTCATTAAATTAGAACAAAAGCAGCCAGTAATTTAGAAGTAAAATTTTAGGGTCCCATTGAGATGATCAGACTATATAATTTCATTTTTGCACAGAGATTGAAGAAAATGGAAACATTTGCAGTTTAGATTGAAAATGACATCCAAGGGCATTTTCCGAACTTGGGCTGCAAAGGTTACAAATCTGTTGGTGTCTGTCCTATTTGTATGCTTCCTCACTTCTCTAAGATATGGTCAGTCCACACGTTGACATCATGGGTAGAGATTTTAAAGGTTTGGGGTACGAAATCAGAATTAAAACTGGCCCAGAATTCCTTGAGCTGGCCCTGTGATCTTGGAGGAGTTAACCCTTTACCCAATGTAATGGCAAAAACTGGCCAGCGCTATTCACAAAAATCAATTAATTTTCCTTATTTTTTCATTTTTGTCTCAAAAACATAGGTTATGACCCCTCTTTGGAACGAGCTCATTCCAATGAGGGGTCATAACCTATGTTTTTGAGACAAAAAATGAAAAAATTAGTTATTCAAGAATTTTGTTTGCAAGTGTCAACTGCTTTTCATGTTAGGTGAAGGGTTAAGGTAGACTTGGGCTGAATCTTGCAGAGTCTTCAAATAATAATGTAATCTACTTCCCAAAAGAGAATCTTTGACATGTATTATCATTTGTAAAGATTAACAAGTTTATTGTCATCAGCTACCCAAGAGGATGTGGGTGACTTAATATCCGACTGTGTTTGTTAACATGTCTCTGCATTTGTGTGCCAGGTCTGTCTGTCTGCTAATCCATATCCAGGCCTGTATATATTAACTTTACCTGACACAAAAGCAGACAACACTTGCAAACAAATTCTTGAATAGCTAATTATTTTCATTTTTAGCTTAACTTGACCTAGTCAAGATAAGCTATTGTCATCACACGCGCGGAAGTCTGTTAGTCTGGGAGTCTGTTCACATTTTCCTTTAGCACGGGCTACACCCCGCAGTTCTTGTCTGCTCGCCACGAAATTTCATATGCAGGTTTGGGGTCATGTCTAGATGAGAACGTCCCCTTTTGGTCATGATCGGGCAACCGGTATGGCTGCCCGAGCCCAAAACCTGAAAACCATTAGCACAGTCTACAGGTCGTATTTATGAAGGGATTTCATTGTAACTTAGTAGGATGCCTCTGTATAATGCCTAGATGAGAACGTCCCTTTTTGGGCATGATCTATCAACCATGATGGCTGCCCAAGCCCGAAACCCAAAAACTTTTAGCACAGTCTGCAGGTCATGTTTAATATGGAGGGATTTCATTGTAACTTGGTAGGATGACTCCTTACGATCTCTAGATGAGAATTTCCCCATTTGGGCATGATCTGCCAACCGTGATGACTGCCCAAGCCCAAAACCCGAAAACCTTTAGCACAGTCTACAGGTCATATTTATTGAGGAATTTCATTGTAACTTGGTGGGTTGACTTCATACAATGTCTAGATAAGAAAGTCACCTTTTGGTCCTGATTGGGCAACTGTGACTGCGACAGGGGCCGGAAGCCCAAAAACCTTTAGCACAGTCTACAGGTCATATTTATGAAGGGATTTCATTGTAACTTGGTAGGATGACTCCAAATAATGTCTGGATGAGAACGTCCCATTTTGGTCGCGATCATTCAGCCTTGATGGGTGCCCAAGCCCAAAAACCTTCAACATAGGCAAAAGGTCATATTTATGGAAGGATTTCATTGTAGCGTGTTGTGTTGACTCCATATAATGCCTAGATGATGACACCCCCTTTTGGTCGTGATTAGTCAACTGTGATGGCTACAGGTGCCCGAAGCCCAAAAACCTTGAGCACAGTGTACAGGTCATATTTATAAAGGGATTTCAGTGTATCTTCATAGGACCACTCTTGATGATGTCCAGATGAGATTGTCGCCTTTGGTTGCGATCATTCAACCATGATGGCAGCCCGAAGCACGAAAACCTTTAGCACAGTCTACAGGTCATATTTATGAAGGGATTTCATTGTAACTTGGTAGGTTGACTTCATATAATGTCTAGATGAGAATGTCCCCTTATGGGCATGATTGGGCAACTGTGATGGCTACAGGCGCCCGAAGTCCAAAAACCTTGAGCACAGTGTACAGGTCATATTTATAAAGGGATTTCAGTGTAACTTCGTAGGATCACTCCTGATGATGCCCAGATGAGATTGTCCCCTTTGGTTGTGATCATTCAACCATAATGGCTGCCCGAACCTGAAGCCCGAAAACCTTTAGCACAGTCTGCAGGTCATATTTATGAAGGGATTTCATTGTAACTTGGTAGGATGACTCCAAATAATGTCTAGATGAGAACGTCCCCTTTTGGTCGCGATCATTCAGCCTTTATGGCTGCCTGAGCCCAAAGACCTTTAGCATATTCCACAGGTCATATTTATGGAAGGATTTCATTGTAACTTGTTAGGTTGACTCCATATAATGCCTAGATGATGACATCCCCTTTGGTCATGAATGGTCAACTGTGATGGCTACAGGTGCCCGAAGCCCGAAAATCTTGAGCATAGTCTACAGTTCATATTTATGAAGGGATTTCATTGTACCTTCGTAGGATCACTCCAGATGATGCCCAGATGAGAATTCCCCTTTTGGTTGCGATCATTCAACCATTATGGCTGCCCGAACCTGAAGCCCGAATACCTTTAGCACAGTCTACAGGTCATATTTATGAAGGGATTTCATTGTAACTTGGTAAGTTTGACTTTATATAATGTCTATATGAGAATGTCCCCTTTTGGACTCAATTGGGCAACTGTGACAGCTACAGGGGCCTGAAGTCCGAAAACCTTTAGAACTGTCTACGGGTCATAATTATGAAGGGATTTCATTGTACCTTGGTAGGATGACTCCAAATAATGTCTGGATGAGCACGTCCCCTTTTGGTCACGATCATTCAGACTTGATGGCTGCCCGAGCCCAAAACCTCCAAACCTTTAGCATAGTCTATAGGTCATATTCAAGGATTTTATTGTAACCTGTTAGTTTGACTCTATATAATGCCTAGATGATGACATCCCCTTTTGGTCGTGATTGGTCAACTGTGACAGCTTCAGGGGCCCGAAAACCTTGAGCACAGTCTAAGGGTCATATTTATGAAGGGATTTCATTTTAACTTCGTAGGATCACTCCAGATGATGCCCAGATGAGAATGTCCCTTTTTGGTTGCGATCATTCAACCATGATGGCTGCCCAAGCCCAAAGCCCAAAAACCTTTAGCACAGTCTACAGGTCATATTTATGAAGGGATTTCATTGTAACTTGGTAGGTTGACTTCATATAATGTCTAGATGAGAACGTCCCCTTTGGACGCAATTGGGAAACCGACGGCTCCAGGGGCCTGAAAACCTTTAGCACAGTCTACAGGCCATATTTATGAAGGGATTTCAATGTAACTTGATAGGATGACTCATTTTGGAACAATTTCAGTGTAACTTGGTAACTTTCGTTGATATACGTTAACTGTGAGGGCCACATGCATTAACTGTGAGGTCTTATTAACCCACCCCTCAGCTCTTTAATACAGTGTAAGCCTCATATTATTTTTTATCAAAAACATAGCATACAGGGAACAGAAATGAACATATTCCCAATTATTCCAGTTCTTGTCTTATTTCATAATCCTTTCATAAACATTGAACATTATCCTTTTCATCAAACACAACACACAAGTTTAAGCTACAGTGTCATTGACACTTTCATTTACGTCCAACACAGCTTATTGCACTAATTGGAATGAGCTCAGCATACTCATTCCAATGAGGAGTCATGAGCTATGTTTTTGAGACAAAAGAAGTATTCAAATAATGAATATTGAATAGTGATTTTCAGCTTAACTTGACAAAGTCAAGATTAGCTATTGCCATCACGCGTGCGGAAGTCTGTGAGTCTGTTCACATTTTCCTTTTGCAGAGGCTAGACCTTGTAGTTCTTGTCCAATCGTCCCGAAATTTCATATGCAGGTTTGAGGCCATGTCTTGATGAGAACATCCCCTTTTGGTCGTGATCGGTCAACCGTGATGACTGCCCGAGCCCAAAACTCGAAAACTTTTAGCAGAGTCTACATGTCATGGTTATGAAGGGATTTCATTGTAGGATGACTCTGTATAAAGTCTAGATGAAAACGTCCCCTTTTGGTCATGATCTGTCAACCATGACGGCTGCCCAAGCCTGAAACCCCAAAACTTTTAGCACAGTCTAAAGGTCATATTTAATATGCAGGGATTTTTATGTAAATTGGTAGGATGACTCCATATGATGTCTAGACGAGAACTTCCCCATTTGGCCACGATCTGTCAACCATGACGGCTGCCCGAGCCCAAAACCCGAAAACCTTTAGCACAGGTTGTATGTATGGAGGGGTTTCTTTGTAACTTGGTAGGATGACTCCATATAATGTCTAGATGAGAATGTCCCCTTTTGATCGCAATTGATGAACTGTGGCCTTTACAGGAGCCTGAAGCCCGAAAACCTTTAGCACAGTCTACAGGTCGTATTCATGAAAAGATTTCATAGTAACTTGGTAGGATGATTCCAGATAATGTCGAGATGAGAACGTCCCCTTTTGGTAGCAATCATTCGACCTTGCTGGCTGCCTGAGCCCAAATCCCAAAAACCTTTAGCATAGCATACTGGTCATATTTATGAAATGATTTCATTATAACTTTGTAGGATGACTCCGTATAATGTCTAGATGAGAACGTCCCCTTTTGGTTGCGATTGGTCAGCTGTGACTGCTACAGGGGCCTGATGCCCAAAAACCTTTAGCACAGTCTACAGGTCGAATTTATGAAGAGATTTCATAGTAACTCGGTAGGATGATTCCAGATGATGTCTAGATGAGTATGTCCCCTTTTGGTAGCGATCATTCAACTGTGACGGCTGCCCGAGGCCAAAACCCAAAAACCTTTAGCATAGACTACAGGTCGTTTTTATGAAGGGATTTCATTGTATTGGTAGGATGACTCAGTATTATGTCTAGATGAGGACGTCCCTTTTCGGTTGTGATTGATCAACTGTGATAGCTACACAGGCCCAAAGCCCAAAAACCTTTAACACAGTCTACAGGCCATATTTATGAAGGGATTTCATTGTAACTTGATGGGATGACTTTTTATGTGTACCCATACTATGTATGATACACATAATGCAGGCATCTGGGGTGGCCATCCGTTGTTCGTCCATCCTTTGTCCGTCTGTCTGTCTGTCCATCCGTCCATCCATCTGTCCGGCATCTGTATCCATTTCTTTGGCATTCGATAACTTGTAAAATATTGCTTGGATTGTCAAGTTACTTTATATTTGTGTTCAGGTTACTGATGTGCCGAACTGTATAGTTTTTGGTTTAAATCTGATAATTTGATCCTGAGTTATTAACTCTTTATCCTTCAAATTGAGAATTCTTCCAATCCCTTTGGCATGAGATAACTCAAAAAATATCAATCCAATTGTCGTCATGTTACTTTATATATATCTTAAGGTTACTGATGTTCCGAGCTGTGTAGTTTTTTGGTGTAAATCTGTTATTTTGATCCTCAGATATTAACACTTTATCCTTCAAATTTTCAAATTGAGAATTCCTCCAATCACTTTGGCATTCGATAACTTGAAAAATATTGCTTGGATTGTCAAGTTACTTTATATTTGTGTTCAGGTTACTGATGGACCGAGCTGTATAGTTTTTGGTGTAAATCTGATAATTTGATCCTGAGATATTAACCCTTTATCATTCAAATTGAAAATTCCTCCAATCCCTTTGGCATTCGATAACTTGAAAAATATTGCTTGGATTATCTAGTTACTTTATATTTGTATTCAGGTTACTGATTTGCCAAGCTGTATAGCTTTTGGTGTAAATCTGATGATTTGATCCTGAGATATTAACTCTTTATCCTTCAAATTGAGAATTCTTCCAATCCCTTTGGCATGAGATAACTCCAAAAATATCAATCGAATTGTTGTCATGTTACTTTATATGTATCTTCAGGTTACTGATGTTCCGAGCTGTATAGTTTTTGGTGTAAATCTGATAATTTGATCCTGAGATATTAACCCTTTATCCTTCAAATTGAAAATTCCTCCAATCCCTTTGGCATTCAATAACTTGAAAAATATTGCTTGGATTATCTAGTTACTTTATATTTGTATTCAGGTTACTGATTTGCCAAGCTGTATAGTTTTTGGTGTAAATCTGATGATTTGATCCTGAGATATTAACACTTTATCCTTCAAATTGAAAATTCCTCCAATCCCTTTGGCATTCGGTAACTTGAAAAATATTGCTTGGATTGTCAAGTTACTTTATATTTGTGTTTAGGTTACTGATGTGCCGAGCTGTATAGTTTTTGGTGTACATCTGTTATTTTGATCCTGAGATATTAACCCTTTATCCTTCAAATTGAAAATTCCTCCAATCCCTTTGGCATTCGATAACTTGAAAAATATTGCTTGGATTGTCAAGTTACTTTATATTTGTGTTTAGGTTACTGATGTGCCGGGCTGTATAGTTTTTGGTGTGAATCTGATAATTTAATCCTGAGATATTGACCCTTTATCCTTCAAATTGAAAATTCCTCCACTCCCTTTGGCATTCGATAACTTGAAAAATATTGCTTGGATTGTCAAGTTACTTTATATTTGTGTTCAGGTTACTGATGTACCGAGCTGTATAGTTTTTGGTGTAAATCTGTTATTTTGATCCTGAGATATTAACCCTTTATCCTTCACTGTGGATAATGGGAAAACATTTAAGACTACTTTTCTCCCAAACCACTGCTCCAAAAGCTTTCAAATTTCACATATAACATCTTTGGAAGATTGTTTCACATGTTTATTGAAATCAGTTCCCTGGGTCCATATTTGGGCTCTCTATGGGAGCCCAAATGTTTAAATTAGTGCAGAATGAGGAATATTCTTTAAAAATCTTCTTCTTCAGATCTGCCAATAAGAATCTTTTGATATTTGGTATGCAGTATCCTTGGGGGGTGAGATTCAAGTTTGTTCAAGCCAAGTCCCTGGCTTCATATTTAGGCTGAAAATTTGATGTCCTGTTCTGGACTTAGAAATTTTGGACCAAAATCCGGAAATTTTTTTTGGCTTTTTTATGCGTTTCGGTCGATTTTAAGACAAAAACAAATTTTTTTTTACACTGAAAATTTGGGGGCCGGGTGGGAATTTCCGAACAGAAACAAAAAAAATCTGTTTTTTATGCGTTTATCTCAATTTTGGGACGTAAAAGTGCAGGAACTGAAAATAGAAGGAAAATCCTGTGTATTGTGTGGGCACAACTGCTTCATCTAGTTGGTATATGCTTTTCTTAGGAGGGGCCAGGGACCAGCCGTGAGAGCGACTAGGGCGATTATGTCGCCCTTCTAAGCCCAAAGTCGCCTAGAAAAATAGGGCAATTACAAGTCGCCCTCTAAAAATTGGCCAAAATGAGGAAAGGCTGAACTGAGTGATGCGAGCTTTGCATGAAAACGATTATTTTCAAAAATCAAATGTGCTCGAGTGTGATAAATGGGCATTTTAATTCGTCAAATAAACGTCCATTTAATGAAATCACACGACAATCAATTGTCCATTGTCTCTTTTGGCGTATTTTTTTATTTCTATTTTGTTGCGTTTCAGTCGGAGCTTCAAATGTCAAAACGAAAATAGGTGACTTATGCGACTCAACAAAATAACTCAGTTTGAAAGTAGGTTACGTCGCTTAGGATACCGAAAATGCATACACAACGGATGTATTTTATAACAGTGAACACAGTATTTTTATTTTGTTTTGCTGACGACTGTTAACTGTTGGGCCATCTATTCCCACAAAAACACGAATGGAATTGAAACACATGAAAAAAGCTTTAGTGATGACAAGAAAAGCTTTGTACAGGACACAAGAGTGCATGTGGACGATCTTGAAAAAGGGTCCTCCTAAACAACGGAATGACACGAAATGATGCGGAATGACACCAGAATGCCATAAAAATGATGCGGAATTACATTTCTTTTACAAAATACTCGCCCCCAGAATGTATTTTGTTTATTAACTAACAAAGTACCTCCCAAGCAACCTTCTTACATCTGGTCCTGTTCACACTTTCAGACTTAGGAAATTATTAGCTTAGTAGACTTTGGTGAAAGGCAACCACAGGAGGGTGCTAGGGGATTGGCATGAAGAAGAGGGGAGGGGGTCATGAAGGAGAGGGTAGCAGTGGGGGATTTTCAGTCAATAATTACTTTGTGATTTTTTAACCTGGCATAGATGCCTCATAGACAACTGGACCTGGATTATTGGGACATAAATGGAGGACCACAAATTGAAAATATGAAGGGGCGGCGGGGGTGGTACATGAATATTCTTAATTTTCCCCACTTGCCTATGAAGTCTCCCTACATGACTCTGCAGTCTCCCTATTTTTTTCTGGAGGGAGACATGGAGTCTCCCTAAAATTTTCCCCTAGGCTGGTCCCTGGGAGGGGCGTATGCAGCTTATTCAAGTCAAGTCCCTGGTTTGATATTTAGACTACCATGTCAGGTGAGTGCCCTCATACTCCCTGGGGCCTCTTGTATTTGAGTGGTGATGACGTCAAACTCGACTTATAGTTTGATGAATGGCGGGCGGGCATAAACAATTGGTTTCCAGACAATAACTTGATAATGGTTCGACCCACATTCATGAAACTTCATAGGTAAGTTGGCATGGGTGGGAGAAAAAACCCTTTTTATTTTGTCTTGCTCGATCAAAGGTCAAGGTCACTGTTACCTTGAACGTAATAAATCGTAAACAATTGGTTTCCGGATAACTTGAATATGGTTCAACCCAATTCATGAAACTTAATATTTAGCTTAGCCTTCATGAGAGGAAGAACCCTATTTGTTTTGGACACACTAGGTCAAAGGTCAAGGTCACAGTGACCCTGAACATAGTAAATCAGAACAGTTGGTTTCCGGATTATAACTTGATAATGGTTCGACCTACGTTCATGAAACTTCATAGGTAGGTTGTCTCAGTGAGAGGAAGAACCGTATTTATTTTGGACTCACTAGGTGAAAGGTCAATGTCACAGTGACCTTAAACATAGTAAATCATAAACAATTGGTTTCCAGATGATAATTTGACAATGGTTCCACCCATGTTCATGAAACTTCATTGGTAGGTTGGCATTGGTGCTTGAAAGAGCCCTATTTATTTTGGAATCACTAGGTCAAATTTCAAGGTCACAGCGACCCTTCACATAGTAAATTGTAAATGGGTTTCTTGTCGATAAGTTGATGATTAAACCCACTTTTGTACTGTCACAACTCGACTTTTGATCGGTGATCCTATCTGCATTTTTTTCTTTTTTGCTGAAAAAATGCATTGGTTATGATTGGTGATTGTTAATGAGCTTAAAGCAGCCAGATGTATGTACCCTATTAATACTGTGGCATAGCCATGAGTAGTGTTGTACGTTTAACCGGTTTTATAAGTCGGTTTCAGTTTTGCTTGAAAACCGAAACCGAAACCGTGTAACTGGTAAATGAGTACGGTTTCGGTTTTTTCCTAAAATGTCGGGAAGAGATTTTTTCTTTATTCAGTTTGCACTAACAATGTCTGAAATGTCAAGCTTTGTCAGGAAATAACAGTGTCGTCAATGCACGCCACATTCTGGGTGTAAAGGGGGCCACTGCGGCATGTCCAGATCACTCGAGGATGATGTATGACAAGTTGTCAATCACACATCGTTGATGTAAAAATGGGTTGTGTTTTCTGTGAGAATGACAAAACAGACAGCCAACACGCCTACATTTCACTGATTACAGGAAATACCTTTTGCAATTGGCTTCATTTTTTAACAGGTTTGTATGACATAGTCAATCAGTTTAATTAAAATTACTTATCTACAATCTGTTGGACAGGGAATAATATATCAGAAAAAGGTCTTGGCATTTCATTGTCGTATTCGAAAATAACATTTGTCACGGGTTGCCCCACCACGTGTTTCGTATGTAGTCTGTTGCCTCCCTTGATGTGCTTATCTGGGAAGAGGTTTCACTGCAATTCAGTCTTGGGATGTTCCGACCCGAGACGATTTGTCCTGAAGACTTCGGCCCACTAAAAACACGAAACTGCAAGTTCTTATTCTATTTAGTTCAATATATGAAGGCCAAAACGTCTTGAACCGAAATGTCCCGAGGCCGAAACGTCCCAAGACTGAATCGTCCATATCCACGGGAAAAAGCTGCGTTCCGTAATATCGCTGTCAACGTGCCACGGTTGCATTCCCACACAACTTTAAGGGTGCCAATCAAAGGAACAAATCAGCATTAGAAATTGGAATGTTAAGAGGCAAACGCAAAAAAAAGTTACAATATATAACAGTACACCAGTGAATTTGTGAAATCAATTCCGTTGAGCTAAAACCATTGCGTGCGCGAGGTGGGGGGGGGGGGGGGGGGGGGGGGGGGGGAGGAAAGACAATAGGTATTTGGTAAAGTGGTTCGTTTTGAAGCCCACCTAGCTACAAACAATATGATTTTCCCATTCCAGGCTGACATGAAATGATTGCTGATTATTTTACTCGGAAGGATGGTGGCACTAGTCACCACTGTGTGTGTGTGGGGGGGGGGGTATTGAAAAGAGTCCATACATCAAGTCATTGTCAAATATGTTAGGATGGGTGTCTAGTGACCCACTTGGCAATGCTTGATATTATTTGCAATGCCTGGTAGGGTCACTTTGCTAGGCTGCCCAGGGCCCCACCCAGGAGTGAACACTGAACAGAGCCCTGGGAAATTGTGAATTAGCTCTTTTCACACCCATGTGTTAATATCAATTCATCATGGACTCTCTTATGCCGGAACTTAAAGACCAGAGGTGGGGGGGGGGGAGGGGGGGAGGGGGGGGGCATGTGCCTAGAATTGGTGAGTGGTGATATTCTGCGAACACTGTTACATGTTATTTTCTTTTATATTTTTTTTTGTTTTGATAATGCCTGCCATTTATACACTTAGCACAAATGCTAGTCACTGCCAATTAAATCATCATTGAAAATATGACAGTATGGGCATTATATTGACACTACATAGTTTCTGTTGGAAACTGCAGATGCCTTACTATAAAAAACCGAAAACCGACCTATAAACCGAATTTTTTTTAAAAAAACGAACCGAAACAAGAAAAATAAATCCGCACAACACTAGCCATGAGGAGACTGTAACAAATCTGAAAGTACTACAGATCATTAAAATTCAAAGCGATAGGTCACTTTACACCCCCAACATCCATCCCACTCCCAGCCTCTTCAAAATCCACATAAATGAGAGGGTTGGTAGAAACAACTTTGTGCAGTGTGAGAAAAATTCATCAAAAATCTTTAGGTCCACCTGTCAGAATATTTTCATATTTGGAATAGAGCATCCTCAGTGGGGTCAGATTCATTTACTAATCAAGGCCATTGGTTCATAATTAGCCTCCTTAGACTAGCTCAAATTTAACCTAGGGCAACATGAGGAATGTTCTTTAAAAACTTCTTCAGATCCACCAATCAGAATCTTCTTGTAGTTGGTATACAGCTTCCTGATAGGGGCCAGATTCAATTTTATTCAAAGCAAGTCCTTTGGTTCATATTTGCACTCCTTGGGAACTAAGTCTGTGCAATATAAAGAAAATGCTTTAATTTAAAACTCATCATTGGATCCACCTGGCAGAAACTTTCCATATTTAGGTCTACTGCATCCTTGTGGGGTTAGATTCAAGTTATTTTCGAATCGAGTTAATTTTTAGCTTAACTTGACAAAGCCAAGATGAGTTATTGCCATCACATGCACAGAAGTTCAGTCTGTTCACATTTTCTTTAACACAGGCTACACTCCGTAGTTCTTGTCCGATCATAACTAAATTTCATGTGTAGGTTCAAGGTCATGTCTAGATGAAAACGTCGCATTTTGGTCACGATTGGTCAACCGTGATGGATGCATATGCCGAGAACCTTTAGCACAGTCTACAGATCGTAATTATGAATGGATTTCACTGTGTGAAGTAGGATGGTAGGATGACTCTGTATAATGTCTTGATGAAAACGTCGTATTTTGGTCGAATTCGGTCAACAGTGATGGCTGCAGGGGCACATTACCTTGATTCCTCTAGCACAGTTTACAGGTTGCATTTATGAACTCAGTATGTCTATGAGACTGTCCTATTTTGGTCACAATCGGTCAGCCATTACCGACTCTGGGGCCCATAACCTAGATTACTTTAGCATACAGGTTTGCGGTGTCATTGTGGTAACCGGTTCTTGTCAGATCACCGAAGTTAAGCAACGTCGAACCCGGTTAGTTCTTGGATGCGTGACCATCTGAGCGATCGATTCGGACTCCAGCGTTGTATCCTTGGGCAAGGCACCTAACTCCGATTGTCCCCGTGGGTGCACGTTGACGCCGTGTACTGAGGTGTACTGCACGTCGATAATACTGTCACTGACAGTAATACTGTCACCGACAGGATATAACCTTGGCTGTTAAAGTGTCGTTAAACCTTAATAAATAAATAGCACTGTCTCCAGGTTGTATTTATGAAGGAATTTCATTGAAACTTGGTAGGATGACTTAGTATATCTAGATGAGACTGTCTATATTGGTTGCAATCATTCAACCGTGACTGCCGGACATACACATGACCTAGATTTCTTTAGCAAAGTCTACGAGTAATATTTTTAAGGGATTTCATTGTAACTTGATAGGATGGCTGATTTTGGAATGGTTTTACTGTAACCTGGTAAGTTTGGTTGACATACGTTAACTGTGAGGACCACATCAACCCAAGCCTCAATTCTTTAGTACAGTCTACACCTCAAATTGTTCTTGTTGAAAACATTGCATGCAGGGAACAGAACTTAACATATTCTCTACTATCACAATTCTTGTCTTATTTCATAATCCATTCATAAATATTGAACATTATCCTTTTCATCAAACACTACACACTGTCAAGTTAAGCTGCAGTGTCATTGGCACTTTCATTTCATATATTGGTTCCCCATGGAACCCAAATTTTATCTTAGGGTCATATGAGGAATATTCCTCAAAGAGCTTCTTGATCCACCAGACTCTTTTGATATTTGGTGAGAAAAACAATTTTATTTCAATTGAATGTTGTTAGCTCACCTGACTTTCAGTCAGGAGAGCTATAGTGATCACTCACCGTCCGTCGTCCTGCGTCCGTCGTCCGTGAACATGGTGTTTGCGTCTTCTCCTCCCAAACTGCTGAACCAATTTAATTGATATTTGAGATAATAGTTAGTTATGACATCGCAATTTGATTTTGTTCAAATCAAGTTGCCCCGCCCGTGGGTAGGGCCACACCCAAAAAGTGTGCTGAAATCTTAAAAAATCTTCTTCTCATGAACCAGCAGTAGCAGAGACTTGATATTTGGTGTGCAGCTTCCTTTTGAGGTGTAGACTTAGATTTGTTCAAGAGAAGTTTGTGGGGCTATACTTGGCGTCATTATGGGAGGGGCAACATTTTTGGCCCCGCCCAAAATTTCTATTTTCCAAACCGAGAGGCTGATTTGAACCAAATTTTATGTGAGGGCTTATTGGGTCATAAGTAACTAATTTATGCTGATTTTTTTTTTCCCGTAGCCCCATGGGAACCGCAGGAGCTAAAAATAGAAAAAATTAAAACGCCCATATCTCCAAAACTGCACGGCACCGAGAATTTTTATTTGGTGTGAAGCTTCCTTAGGACCAACAGAAAGAATTGGCAAAAAAAAAAATTGCCATCGGTTTTATCATAGGGTACAGTTTCGGGACATTGAAAAAGTGCTGAGTCAGCACTTTTTAACACTGTAGGCAATGGGAAAAACATTAAAAAAATCTTCTTCTCCAGATCCAGCAGGCAGAATCTTTTGATATTTGGTATGCAACATTGGAGGGTGGATCTGATTCAAGTTTGTTCAAATCGGCCCCCTGGGTTCATATTTGGGCTCAGTATAGGAGCCCGATTTCGAACTTAGTGCATTTCAGGCAAATTTCTTAAAAAATCTTCTTCTCCAGATCCAGCAGGCAGAATCTTTTGATATTTGGTATGCAACATTGTGGGGTGGATCTGATTCAAGTTTGTTCAAATCGGCCCCCTGGGTTTATATTTGGGCTCAGTATAGGAGCCCAAATTTGAACTTACTGCATTTCAGGCAAATTTCTTTGAAAATCTTCTTCTCCAGATCCAGCAGGCAGAATCTTTTGATATTTGGTATTGTTATAGCCCCCATATTATATTGAGATTGATATATCCTTAGTAGATAATTATATGAGAAAGATATTTTTTTTTATTGCTGCATTTTCTGACTGGTCTAACTCTTTTGCACTCAGTGACCTTGTTTACATCTTTGTTACACTGATATATTGTACATATAGCTGTTGATTGTTTAATTGTTTAAATAGGTCAATGACCTTGTTTACTTGAACTTTAACAGAATTCCCCAGAAACTAATAGAACATTGCAGAAACTTCCTCTTCTGGGACATTCTGTCTGGTTACTATATAAAGGTTTGTCAACAGAATTCAAAAACTCAATTTTAGAAAGCCATTTCAGAAAGACTCACTTCAGTTGTTTCCATTGGAGATTATTATTGTTTCAGAACAGTGCATTTATTATAGAAGCAGTGCTTCTTTGTGATCTTGGAAGATTGATTTCAAAAGAGAATTTTGGGGAGAATCTATTCGTCTTGGAAAAGGGAATTTATACTTTCTGTGAAACAGAATAATAGTTTTTTTGTGAAAGGCCAGGATTTTGCTGGATTGTTTGGAAATTGCCTGTGGCACCAATACTTCTTGGATTTTTACTCCATTTGAATTTTGCAGAGCGTTTATTGTATTTTATTGGAGACTGCTGAAATTTCAAAGTGAAAATTTTATTACAAATCTACGGGATACTGTTTCTGAGAGACATTCTTGGATTTAATACTACATGTACCAGCTGGTAACTTTCTTCACAAGATTCCTCACCACTGGATTACTGGATTCTGTCAAACTGTACTTTGGACTAATTCAATAATTGATAAGTACCACTGTTTTTTTTTGTAAACCAATCAGTGTAAAAGATCTTTGTAACATTTTTTTTATATTAATTTTTTTAAAATTAAATTGCAGAATACTTAAATTTATAGTTTTTGTTGCTGATTCTCAGATTTCTTTCTGTTACCAATATCATTAATAATTCCACACCATAACAGAAATTGGGGGCTCGTCCGGGATACGAACCCGGGACCTCTCGCAATAATTCCACACCGTAACAGTATGCAACATTGTGGGGTGGATCTGATTCAAGTTTGTTCAAATCGGCCCCTTGGGTTTATATTTAGGCTCTGTATAGGAGCCCAAATTTGAACTTAGTGCATTTCAGGCAAATTTCTTTGAAAATCTTCTTCTCAAGATCCAGCAGGCAGAATCTTTTGATATTGGGTATGCAACATTGTGGAGTGGATCTGATTCAAGTTTGTTCAAATCGGCCCCTTGGGTTTATATTTGGGCTCAGTATAGGAGCCCAAATTTGAACTTAGTGCATTTCAGGCAAATTTCTTAACAAATCTTCTTCTCCAGATCCAGCAGACAGAATCTTTTGATATTTGGTATGCAACATTGTGGGGTGGATCTGATTCTATTTTGTTCAAATCGGCTCCCTAGGTTCATATTTGGGCTCACTATAGAAGCTCGAATTTGAACTTAGTGCATTTCAGGCAAATTTCTTCAAAAATCTTCTTCTCCAGATCCTGCAGGCAGAATCTTTTGATATTTGGTATGCAACATTGTGGGGTGGATCTGATTCCAGTTTGTTCAAATCGGCCACCTGGATTCATATTTGGGCTCACTATAGAAGCCCAAATTCGAACTTAGTGCATTTCAGGCAAATTTCTTTGAAAATCTTCTTCTCAAGATCCAGCAGGCAGAATCTTGTGATATTTGGTATGCAGCATCCTTAGGGGGGTGAGATTCAAGTTTGTTCAAGCCATGTCCCTAGGTCCATATTTGGGCTCCATGTGGGAGCTTGAATTGTAACTTTGTTCGAAATGAGGAATTTTCTTAAAAAAAATCTTCTTCTTCAGATCCAGCAGTCGGAATGGTTTGATATGTGGTGAGTAGCATCCTTGGGGGGAGGGGGGATTCAAGTGTGTTAAAGCCAAGTCCATGGGTCCATATTTGGGCTCCCTGTGGGAGCCCAAATTATAACTTAGTCAATATGAGGAATTTTTCTTTAAAAATCTTCTTCTTCAGATTCAGCGGTTGGAATGTTTTGATATTTGGCATGGAGCAACCTTAGGGGGCTGAGATTCAAGTTTGTTCAAGCCAAGTCCCTTGGTTCATATTTGGGCTCACTATGGGAGCCTGAATGACAACTTAGTTCAAAATGAGGAATTTTATTTAAAAATCTTCAGATCCAGTAGATGAATGCTTTTGATATTTTTTATGCAGCATCCTTAGGGGGGTAAGATTCAAGTTTGTTCAAGCCATGTCCCTGGGTCCATATTTGGGCTGATTGTGGGAGCTCGAATTGTAACTTGGTTCAAAATGAGGAATTTTCTTTAAAAATCTTCTTCTTCAGATCCAGCAGTCGGAATGTTTTGATATTTGGGGGTGCAGAATCCTTAGGGTGTGAAATTCAGGTTTGTTAAAGCCAAGTCCCTGGGTTCATATATGGGCTTCCTGTGGGAGCCCGAATTATGACTTAGTTCAGTATGAGGAATATTCTTTAAAAAATCTTTTTTTAGATCCACTGGTCAGAATATTTGGATATTTGGTTTCAGCTTTTCTTAGGAGGAGCAGATGCAACTTGTGGAAATAAATTCTCTGGGTTGATATTTAGGCTACCATGTCAGGTGAGCGCCCTCAGGCCCCCTGGGGCCTCTTGTTTTCATTAGTGATTACAACTGTTTGTTGAGTGTATAACCCACAACCAGAAAGCCCTAATTTGTCAAAAACACCCTGCCCCAATCATGTTCTTGTTGACTGTCATTTCACTCCATTTTTTTTCACACAACCAATGGCTTTCAGGAACACTGTATAGTTCACCGCATCCCAACCCCAAATTTTAACCAACTTTTTTTTAGTCTGGCAAATAGAAATAGATCCCATAGTTTGTGTTAGTCCATCCCTGTGTGTGTTTGCACTTTTTGTGAATGCGATTACTTAACAAATGTAATTTTTGTGAAAAGTGCTCTGGGCATACATTGTGTTCTTGATAGGCAGGGTTAGATTGGTTGAAGACATGTGCACCATCGACAGGCAGTACACCTTGGTACATGGCCTCATTGTGCCCCCATGTGGACAATCAGGGTTAAGTGCTTTGCCCAAGGACACAAATCCGGGAGTCCAAATCGATCGCTCAGACGGTCACCCATCCAAGGACTAACTGGGCTCGATGTTGCTCAACTTCGGTGATCTAACGAGAACCGGTTACAGCAACACCACCTCGTGCCCCGTGTTGTGTTCGATGAAAAGGATAATGTTCATTGTTTATGAAAGGATTATGAAATACGACAAGAATTATTGAGAATATGTTAATTTCTGTTCCCTGTATGCTATGTTTTCAATAAAAATAATAAGGTGTAGACTGCACTAAAGAATTGAGGGGTGGGTTAATGTGACCCTCACAGTTAATGTATGTCAACCAAAGTTACCAAGTTACAGTGAAATTATTCCAAAACGAGTCCTCCTATCAAGTTACAATGAAATCCTTTCATAAATGCGGCCTGTAGACTGTGCTAATGGTTTTCGGGCAACCAATCTTCACGAAACTTCTTGGGGGTACCTTTGTTATCAACTTGGGACGAGAACGAGTGTTTTTGGGTGCAGTCCGAAATTCAAGATGGCTGCCATGGCCATTTCATACTGAAATTAGGTGCGATCAGTTTTTTGTATAGAACTTCTATTTGAAGGTTCTGATTTGAAAAAATTTTTGTTTGAATGTTTAGTAACATGGTGGCGTTGTGGTAACCGGTTCTCGTGAGATCACCGAAGTTAAGGAACGTCGAGCCCGGTTAATCCTCGGATGGGTGACCGTCTTAGCGATCGATTTGGACTCCCGCGTTGTGTCCTTGGGCAAGGCACTTAACCCCAATTGTCCACATGGGGGCACGATGACGCCGTGTACTAAGGCGTACTGTACGTCGATGGTGCGCATGTCTTCAACCAATCTAACCCTGCCTGTGCTGCAGTGCGGAGTTATGATGTTGGAGAGCTGGTCGTTGCTCGGTGGTTCTCTCCGGGTACTCCGGCTTCCTGCACCTGTAAAACTGTCACGGTCATGATTTGCCATTCGTGCATAAGTATGTGATCTTAAACACCATTAAATAAATAAATAGTTTAGTAACATGGAATTCATCACATATAATACATGTTTTTTTCTCATGCATAAATTATGCAAATTCGATGAACTTTGATTTATTCAGTGCTTATACACTGTTAGTACACATGTCAATACGACTGGCTAGAGGCTACATTTATGAACCGATCTTCACGAAACTTCTTAGGTTTCCTTTGTTATCACCTTGGGACAGGAACGAGTGGTTTTGGGTGCGGTCCGAAATTTCATGATGGCTGGCGGTGGCCAATTAGACAAACTTTGATTTATTAAGAGCTACTTATACACAGTAAGTGCACATTTCAATACAGCTCTGGCTAGAGACATCTAACTGTCAACCACCTTTACAATACTTTACACGTACCTTTGTTATGAGGTCATTACTTAGATGTTGTTTCATTGCTGTGTCACATACTATACCTGTACATGTGTTACACAAGTTGAGCTACAGTGTCATTGACACTTTCATTAATGTAATAATTCTTCAAGTTTGGTGTTCCCTGTAGGAAAAAAATTGAATATGTGCTTAAAAATCGCAACTTTCATGAAAATGCCTCAGCAAATTTATTGCCTAGGAAAATGGAATAGGTCCGCAAATACCTTGGCAATGCCTATTGCCTAGGATTAATTAAATGCCCTGAACTTAATGCAATATAAAGACTATGCTTTAGAAAATCTTCTTCACATTCACAAGTCAGATTCTTTTGTTACATCATAATGACATTTTTAGTGTGGTGAGTTTCAAATTTGTTCCAATCAAATCCCTGGGCTCATACTTGAACTCCTTGAACTCCATGTTGGAGAACAAGATTTATTTGGAGGATTTTTGAGTGATGGGGAGGAAGTGGATGGAATGAATGGGTTATTGTTTTTTTTCCCTATATTGCTTCAAAATAAGTTTTGGGGTGGTTTGAGTGATTTACCCCCCCCCCCCCCCCCCCCCCCCCCCCCCCCCCACACACACACACACACACACACACACACACAAAAAGAAAAAGAAACAAAACCAAACAAAAAAACAGTTTACCCAACGGACCATTCTCCCCAACTCTACCAGATAGATTCCAAATTCTATACTTTTTATTAGCTCAACTTGACAAAGTCAAGCTGAGCTATTGCCATCACTTCTCGTCCGTCGGCGTACGTATGTATGTACGTACGTACGTACGTACGTATGTACGTACGTTAGTATGTTAGTACATTAGTACGTTAGTACGTACGTCCACAATTTCCTTTGGCACACCTCACAGGTCGCATTTATGATCAGATTACTTTGAAACTGGGCATGCTTGTTTGGAGTGACCTCTAGATGGGAGCTGTCGATTTTCTTCAATTTCCGCCAAAAAATGTTGCCGCGGCCAACGTTCTTAGAACTTAGTTTAGTCAGACCTCAATATTTCCCTTTGGCACACCCTACAGGGCACATTTATGATTTGATTGCTTTGAAACCTGGTATGCTTATTTAGGGTGACCTCTAGATGGGAGCTATCGATTTTCTTCAATTTCTGACAAAAAATGCTGCCACGGCCAACGTTCGTAGAACTTAGTTTAGTCAGACCTCAATATTTCCCTTTGGCACACCCTACAGGGCACATTTATGATTAGATTGCTTTGAAACCTGTTATGCTTGTTTGGGGAGACCTCTAGATGGGTGCTATCGATTTTCTTCAATTTCTGTCAAAAAATGTTGCCGCGGCCAACGTTCTTAGAACTTAGTTTAGTCAGAAGACTCAATATTTCCCTTTGGCACACCCTACAGGGTACATTTATGATCGGATTGCTTTGAAACCTGGCATGCTTGTTTGGGGTGACCTCTAGATGGAAGCTATCGATTTTCTTCAATTTCCGGCAAAAAATGTTGCCGCGGCCAACGTTCTTAGAACTTAGTTTAGTCAAACCACAATATTTCCCTTTGGCACACCTTACAGGGCACATTTATGATTTGCTTGCTTTGAAACCTGGTATGCTTATTTAGGGTGACCTCTAGATGGGAGCTATCGATTTTCTTCCATTTCCGGCAACAAATGTTGCCACGGCCAACGTTAGTAGAACTTAGTTTAGTCAGACCTCAATATTTTCCTTTGGCACACTCTGCAGGGCCCATTTATGAACAGATTGCTTTGAAACCTGGTATGCTTGTTTGGGGAGACCTCTAGATGGGAGCTATCGATTTTCTGCAATTTCTGTCAAAAAATGTTGCAGCGGCCAACTTTCTTAGAACTTAGTTTAGTCAGAAGACTCAATATTTCACTTTGGCACACCCAACAGGGCACATTTATGATCGGATTGCTTTGAAACCTTTCATGCTTGTTTGGGGTGACCTCTAGATGGGAGCTATCAATTTTCTTCAATTTCTGACAAAAAATGCTGCCACGGCCAACGTTCGTAGAACTTAGTTTAGTCAGACCTCAATATTTCCCTTTGGCTCACCCTACAGGGCACATTTATGATTAGATTGCTTTGAAACCTGGTATGCTTATTTACGGTGACCTCTAGATGGGAGCTATCGATTTTCTTCCATTTCCGTCAAAAAATGTTGCCACGGCCAACGTTCTTAGAATTTAGTCTAGTCAGACCACAATATTTCCCTTTTATACACCCTACAGGGCACATTTATGATCGGATTGCTTTGAAACCTGGCATGCTTGTTTGGGGAGACCTCTAGATGGGTGCTATCGATTTTCTTCAATTTCTGTCAAAAAATGTTGCCGCAGCCAACATTCTTAGAACTTAGTTTAGTCAGACCACAATATTTCCCTTTGGCTCACCCTACAGGGCACATTTATGATTAGATTGCTTTGAAACCTGGTATGCTTATTTACGGTGACCTCTAGATGGGAGCTATCGATTTTCTTCCATTTCCGTCAAAAAAAGTTGCCACGGCCAACGTTCTTAGAATTTAGTCTAGTCAGACCACAATATTTCCCTTTTATACACCCTACAGAGCACATTTATGATCGGATTGCTTTGAAACCTGGCATGCTTGTTTGGGGAGGCCTCTAGATGGGAGCTATCGATTTTCTTCGGTTTCTGTCAAAAAATGTTGCCACTGGCAAAAAAATGACATTGGTACCAATGATCTTCAATTTTGCCATTCCATTTATAACTTACCAAGTTCAAGTTTGTCAAGTTGAGCTACAGTGTCATTGACACTTTCATTGTATATTCGAAGGCTCTCTGGCATTTGTAATTAACATGTCAATTAGGTACAATTAAAACGCACCTGCTGTTTCAAGCACAAACTGTTCTATTGGTAAAAATACACACCACGTCTCTAAGTAATGGTACATCTTACTTTGATTTGAAATCCTTGTCATGTACTCAGGGATGAGTATGGCATGCAACAAAATTTGCTGAAATTGGCTAAAATTCTCCCATTTTTAGGACTGATTTTTAGCTCACCTGACGGAAAGTCAGGGTGAGCTTTTCTTATCACTCTTCGTCCGTCGTCCTGCGTGAAGGTGGTGTTTGAGCCTCTTTCTCCTAAACCACTGGCCACATTTTAATTAAATTTCATGTAAGTAGTGGTTATATAGGGGCATTTTGATTTTTAGGCAAATTAGGTTTCGGCTCATATTGAGCAGAGGTGTGCGGAAAAAATTGCCAAATTTTTTGAAAATCTTCTTCTAATGAACCACCAGTAGCAGAGACTTGATATGTGGTATACAGAGTCCCTTTGAGGTTTAGAATCAAGTTTGTTCAAGAGAAGTTTGTCGGGCATTATTTGCCTTCGTTTTGGGAGGGGCAGAAATTTTGGCCACGCCTAAAATTTCTATTTTCTGAACCGTGAAGTAGATTTGAACCAAATTTGATATGAGATGATAATGGGTCATAAGTAGTTGATTGATGCAAAAATTTTTTTTCTCATTGCCCCGTGGGAACCTTGGGAGCTAAAAATAGGAAAAACCTTAAAACTGCCATATCTCCAAAACTACACGGCACAGAGAATTCTTATTTTGTACAAAGCTTACTTTTATCCAGTAGAATAGAATGGTTAAAAAAAATCCCTATCGGTTTGATCACAAGGTACTTTTTTCAGGACTTTGAAAAAGTGCTGAGTCAGCACTTTTTAACACTGTAGGCAATGGGAAAAACATTAAAAAATCTTCTTCTCCAGATCCAGCAGGCAGAATCTTTTGATATTTGGTATGCAACATTGTAGGGTAGATCTGATTCAAGTTTGTTCAAATCGGCCCCCTGGGTTCATATTTGGGCTCAGTATAGGAGCCCGATTTCGAACTTAGTGCATTTCAGACAAATTTCTTCAAAAATCTTCTCCAGATCCACCAGGCAGAATCTTTTCATATTTGGTATGCAACATTGTGGGGGTGGATCTGATTCAAGTTTGTTCAAATCGGCCCCCCTGGATTCATATTTGGGCTCACTATAGAAGCCCAAATTCGAACTTAGTGCATTTCAGGCAATTTTCTTCAAAAATCTTCTCCAGATCCAGCAGGCAGAATCTTTTAATATTTGGTATGCAACATTGTGGAGTGGATCTGATTCAAGTTTGTTCAAATCTGCCCCCTGGATTCATATTTGGGCTTACTATAGAACCCGAATTCGAACTTAGTGCATTTCAGGCAAATTTCTTCAAAAATCTTCTCCAGATCCAGCAGGCAGAATCTTTTCATATTTGGTATGCAACATTGTAGGGTAGATCTGATTCAAGTTTGTTCAAATCGGCCCCCTGGGTTCATATTTGGGCTCAGTATAGGAGCCCGATTTCGAACTTAGTGCATTTCAGACAAATTTCTTCAAAAATCTTCTCCAGATCCAGCAGGCAGAATCTTTTCATATTTGGTATGCAACATTGTGGGGTGGATCTGATTCAAGTTTGTTCAAATCGGCCCCCTGGATTCATATTTGGGCTCACTATAGAAGCCCAAATTCGAACTTAGTGCATTTCAGGCAATTTTCTTCAAAAATCTTCTTCTCCAGATCCAGCAGGCAGAATCTTTTGATATTTGGTATGCAACATTGTGGGGTGGATCTGATTCAAGTTTGTTCAAATCGGCCCCCTGGATTCATATTTGGGCTCACTATAGAAGCCCGAATTCGAACTTAGTGCATTTCAGGCAAATTTCTTCAAAAATCTTCTTCTCCAGATCCAGCTGGCAGAATCTTTTCATATTTGATATGCAACATTGTGGGGTGGATCTGATTCAAATTTGTACAAATCGGCTCTCTAGATTCATATTTGGGCTCACTATAGAAGCTCGAATTCGAACTTAGTGCATTTCAGACAAATTTCTTCAAAAATCTTCTTCTCCAGATCCAGCAGGCATAATCTTTTCATATTTGGTATGCAACATTGTGGGGTGGATCTGATTCAAGTTTGTTGAAATCGGCCCCCCTGTATTCATATTTGGGCTCACTATAGAAGCCCAAATTCGAACTTAGTGCATTTCAGGCAATTTTCTTCAAAAATCTTCTTCTCCAGATCCAGCAGGCAAAATCTTTTGATATTTGGTATGCAACATTGTGGGGTGGATCTGATTCAAATTTGTTCAAATCTGCCCCCTGGATTCATATTTGGGCTCACTATAGAACCCGAATTCGAACTTAGTGCATTTCAGGCAAATTTCTTCAAAAATCTTCTTCTCCAGATCCAGCAGGCAGAATCTTTTGATATTTGATATGCAACATTGTAGGGTAGATCTGATTCAACTTTGTTCAAATCGGCCCCCTGGGTTCATATTTGGGCTCAGTATAGGAGCCCGATTTCGAACTTAGTGCATTTCAGACAAATTTCTTCAAAAATCTTCTCCAGATCCACCACGCAGAATCTTTTCATATTTGGTATGCAACATTGTGGGGTGGATCTGATTCAAGTTTGTTCAAATCTGCCCCCCTGGATTCATATTTGGGCTCACTATAGAAGCCCAAATTCGAACTTAGTGCATTTCAGGCAATTTTCTTCAAAAATCTTCTTCTCCAGATCCAGCAGGCAGAATCTTTTGATATTTGGTATGCAACATTGTGGGGTGGATCTGATTCAAGTTTGTTCAAATCTGCCCCCTGGCTTCATATTTGGGCTCACTATAGAACCCGAATTCGAACTTAGTGCATTTCAGGCAAATTTCTAAAAAAATCTTCTTCTCCAGATCCAGCAGGCAGAATCTTTTCATATTTGGTATGCAACATTGTGGGGTGGATGTGATTCAAGTTTGTTCAAATCGGCCCCCTGGATTCATATTTGGGCTCACTATAGAAGCCCGAATTAGAACTTAGTGCATTTCAGGCAAATTTCTTAAAAAATCTTCTTCTCCAGATCCAGCAGGCAGAATCTTTTGATATTTGGTATGCAACATTGTGGGGTGGAGCTGATTCACGTTTGTTCAAATCGGCTCCCTAGATTCATATTTGGGCTCACTTTTGAAGCTCGAATTCGAACTTGGTGCATTTCAGGCATATTTCTTCAAAAATCTTCTCCAGATCCAGCAGGCAGAATCTTTTCATATTTGGTAAGGAACATTGTGGGGTGGATCTGATTCACGTTTGTTCAAATCGGCCCCCCTGGGTTTATATTTGGGCTCAGTATAAGAGCCCAAATTTGAACTTTGTGCATTTCAGGCAAATTTCTTAAAAAATCTTCTCCAGATCCAGCAGGCAGAATCTTTTGATATTTGGTATGCAACATTGTGGGGTGGATCTGATTCAAGTTTGTTCAAATCGGCTCTCTAGATTCATATTCAGGTTCACTATAGAAGCTCGAATTTGAACTTAGTGTATTTCAGACAAATTTCTTCAAAAATCTTCTTCTCCAGATCCAGCAGGCAGAATCTTTTCATATTTGGTATGCAACATTGTGGGGTGAATCTGATTCAAGTTTGTTCAAATCGGCCCCCTGGATTCATATTTGGGCTCACTATAGAAGCCCAAATTCGAACTTAGTGCATTTCAGGCAAATTTCTTAAAAAATCTTCTCCAGATTCAGCAGGCAGAATCTTTTGATATTTGGTATGCAATATTGTGGGGTGGATCTGATGTAAGTTTGTTCAAACCGGCCCCCTGGGTTTATATTTGGGCTCAGTATAGAAGCCCAAATTTGAACTTAGTGCATTTCAGGCAAATTTCTTTGAAAATCTTCTTCTAAAGATCCAGCAGGCAGAATCTTTTGATATTGGGTATGCACCATGCTTAGGGGGGTGAGATTCAAGTTTGTTCAAGTCAAGTCCCTGGGTTCATATGTGGGCTCACTGTGGTAGCCCGAATTATAACTTGGTTCAAAATGAGGAATTTTCTTTAAAAATCTTCTTCAGATCCAGCAGTCGGAATGTTTTGATATTTGGTATGCAGCATCCTTAGGGGGTGAGATTCAAGTTTGTTCAAGCCATGTCCCTAGGTCCATATTTAGACTCACTGTGGGAGCTTGAATTGTAACTTAGTTCAAAATGAGGAATTTTCTTTAAAAATCTTCTTCTTCAGATCCAGCAGTCGGAATGTTTTGATATTTGGTGTGCAGCATCCTTAGGGGGTGAGATTCAAGTTTGTTAAAGCCAAGTCCCTGAGTTCATATATGGGCTCCCTGTGGGAGCCTGAATTATAACTTAGTTCAATATGAGGAATATTCTTTAAAAATCTTTTTTTATTTAGATCCACTGATCAGAATCTTTGGATATTTGGTATAAGCTTTTCTTAGGAGGAGCAGATGGTACCTGTTGAAATCAATTCTCTGGGTTGATATTTAGGCTACCATGTCAGGTGAGCGCCCTCAGGCCCCTTGGGGCCTCTTGTTTAACTTTACCTTTCTTCTAAAGGTGAAAGAACACAGAGTGAACCTGTTGGTCGCGAGATTCAAACTCGGAAATAAAGGACTTATATAATAACCTGTTGGCAGGTTACGCCATAAAGCATGTTCGCAACCCATAGAAAAACTTGAAAAGGGCATTGTGGTGCTTTGCTGCCTTCATTGTTTTTACTGTGCTGGACATGCTTTTTAAACATCTTAATGAGATTCCTGCCTATATAAACATAAACTGTTACTTGTTGCTATTTATCTTGACAGAAATTCTTATAAGATGTTAATTTAATAAACTTTTGGTGTATTACTTTGTTGTAACCTCTCGCAACCTGCCATAAACTGCAGTTCGTTTGTGTATTTTACAATTCATGTAACTCACACACAACCTAAAAGGTTGCAAGTGAGTTATTTCCAGGCCTGCAGATTGTTATACATTTACATGAAAATGATCTTTTTTAAGACCATTTTATTGTAAATTTATAAAATAATATGTCTGCATTTTGGGCATGAATTCACAGGAACCTGCAGATTAGCTGAAATTTTTCATTACCAGGTACAGTATGATGATCACAAAACTATTGTTATATGTACTATGACAGGCTCCCCTACTCTCCAAATTACATTAGCATTGTATTGTTTGGTCTATTTCCCACGAATAGATTTCAACTCTACAGAAAACATGATTTCAGTTTTTAGCTCAACTTTGGCGAAGCCAAATTTGAGCTTTTGTCATGGTCCATCGTCTGTCGTCCGTCTGTCTGTACGTCAACAATTGGATACGGCTGGAGCTAGAGGCCGTATTTATAAACCGATCTTTACGAAACTTCTTGGGCACCTTTGTTATGACCGTGGGACATGAACGAGTGTTTTTGGGTGCGGTCCAAAATTCAAGATTGCTGCCAGCCGCCATTTTGTACCGATGAATCAGAAATCTGCTTTTTGTACAGAACTTCCATATGAAAGCTCTGATTTGAATAATTTTTTGTATGAATGTTTAGTACCATGAGATACATTACATATCATACGGGGTTTTTTCTCGTGCTTAAATTATGCAAATTAGACTAACTTTGATTTATTTAGTGTAACTTTCAGCACTGTCAGTGCAAATGCCAATACAGCTCTGGCTAGAGGTCGCATTTATGAACCGATCTTTACGAAACTTCTTTGGTACCTTTGTTATCACCGTGGGACGAGAACGAGTGTTTTGGGGTTTGGTCTGAAGTTCAAGATTTTGTTCAAAATTAGGGGCAATCAGATTTTTGCGCAGAACTTCCACATGAAAGCTCTGATTTGAATAATTTTTGTATGAATGTTTAGTACCATGGGATACATCACATATAATACCAGGCTTAAAAAAATTGCGGGAACGATCGTTTTGTTCCTGTGCCGTTCCCACAAAATGTTTCTAGCGGGACCGATTAACCGTTCTCGTCATTTTGGGGGGGGGGGGGGGCACCGCACAGCAATATACTCATAAAATGCAATGCAATATGCTTTGAAAAATTGCCAGCTCGCCTTTTCAGAAGGAAATCGGAGTTCTCCAAAAATGGCGAAATACGGAAGTTCACAACACTGTCTGTGTACATTTACTTACAAATTCGATCTGGCTGCACGATGTGGAAACGACATAGCACATAAATCCTTAAATTAATAACAGTGAGAGGTGGGCGGTTTGTTCCGAGACATCACTGTCTACTGCCCAGCAAAGTTGAATGTTATTTAACTCGACGTGCAGATAAATATTCCCTGGAATCAAAATATACTTGATCCATTCGACATGCAGAGCACATTCTGGAAATTCCCAAGCACAAATAGAATGCTGGCAACTGTGCATGTGTCTTGCTCGAATAGTCCCTAGAGGGATATGAATTAAGAAACCAATGCCATTGACAGGGAATTGGCCCGCTTTCACGCCACGTGTTTTTCCCGTTTCGAATATTCAGACAAAGTGCCAAAAATACCCATTTTAATATAAAATATATATTCTTCAAATACCAGATAGTTTATTTTTTCAAAGTGAGCCACGAAATGGTGATTTGATTCCGATTCACGTATTTCGTATTTTTGATGGAAATAATTATTCACTGACCCAAATTGCTTGTGAATGCAACGTGAAGTATGGAAACCAACACTTGACATCAGATTTATATAGCATTAATCAAGTTCCATTTACCAACTGATCGGGATCAATGGAGTCTTTAAAAAAAAATTTTTTTTCAGTCTAGGTTCGGACAGCACAAGTTACTACAGTTTGAATTTCCCAAACCATGCATAAATCTCCCTCAATCCCTCATAATGCTTATTTGTATACACCGGTTATTTGTATATTTTCTTCTGAGTGTCCAAAGCCATATTCAATTAAGCGGGATCCACTATAGTAATAACAACAAGAAAACACTATTTCATTCTTTAATACTTTACTGCATTCAATTTCAAACATCAAAATACATCCACTGACTGTAATAATATAATGCATGTAGGATTGTACATGTATTTGAGTAAATGTGAAAATGGTTCCCGCCAAAAAAGGGTCCCGCAAAAAAAAATTGGCGGGACCCGTTTATGGGTTCTGCAAATTTTCAATTTTTTTAACCCTGAATACGGGTTTTTTTTCTTGTGCTGAAATTATGCAAATTAGATGAACTTTGATTTTTTTCAGTGCTACTTACACATAGTAAGTACACATGTCAATACGGCTCAGTTTTTTGTACACAACTTCTATATGGCTCAGGCTAGAGGCCGTATTTATGAACCGATCTTTACGAAACTTCTTTGGTACCTTTGTTATCACCGTGGGATGAGATTGAATGTTTCTGGGTGTGGTCCGAAATTCAAGATGGCCACCAGCAGCCATTTTGTGCCGAAATTAGTGCAATCCGTCTTTTGTAGAGAACTTCTGTATGAAAGTTCTAATTTGAATAAATTTTTGTATGAATGTTTAGTAAAATGGAATACATCACATACCATTCAGTTTTTTTCTCGTGCAGAAATTATGCAAATTAGATGAATTTTGATTTATTTAGTGCAACTGTAAGTGCACATGTCAATACGGCTCGGGCTAGAGGCTGTATTTATCAACCGATCTTCACAAAACTTCTTGGGTACCTTTGTTATCACCTTGGGACGAGAACGAGTGTTTCTGAGTGCGGTCCAAAATTCAAGATGGCTGCCAGTGGCCATTTTGTACTGAAATTAGGACCAATCAGTTTTTTGTCACAACTTCTATACAGCTCGTATTTATGAACTGATCTTCACGAAACTTCTTGGGTACCTTTGTTTTCACCTTGGGACAGGAATGAGTTTGTTTTGGGGTGCCTTTGTTATCACTGTGCTATGAGAACAAATATTTTGGGGTTCAGTCAGACCCACTGGGGCTCAAAGATTTCTTTTTTAGTTTAGCATCTGACCGTCACCCACCTTTACAATACTTTACCTATACATTTGTTACAGGCCATGGTCAGTATTTATGTACAGACTGTTACAATACTTTATATGTACCTTTGTTATCAGGTTATTACCTAGATGTTTGTCATTGCTGTGTCACATACTATACATGTACATGTCTTGACAAGTTGAGCTACAGTGTCATTGGCACTTTCATTTTTTTTTAACACCCCCCCCCCCCCCCCCCCCTCCCAATTCTTGAAAAAATTCAACAAGCTTGTTCCAATGAGTGGGTCACATGATATGGTTTTGTTGAATTTTAAAAAGTATATTTCCTGCTGCACACTTTGTATATAATGCGGTGGATGCAGCCAACTAGGTTAGGGTTAATCGCTTGTTGGGTGGAACCAAGTTGCACTGCTGTCTACTCGCAGAAAAAGTAAAAATTTGCAAGTGCGTTGGTGCACATGAGCAACAGCTTGCCTCAAAATCGAAAGACTGCAATCTTGTGTGCATTCAGTTGCCATTGCAGGATGATATTGTAAACATCATTAAAATTCTTAACAAATGAAGAGTTAATGTCTGCTTGTCAGTTTACCTAACTCAGTTTCATCATGTGTGCGTTTTAATTTCAGTTCAAAGAAATCAGCTTTGCATATGAAGTTTTGTCGAATCCAGAAAAGAAAGACGTGTATGATAGATATGGTCTACAGGGTATCAAAGAAGGAGGAAGTGGCGGCGGTGGTAAGTGGAATGGTTAGAGGAGTCCTGTTCAACAGATCCTTTGTTACAGTGCCAAAGGTTAGGTCACATTGACCTTTAACACACAATTGGTGTTATTGTGCTAAAGGTCAGGATCTCGATGACCTTTAACATACAAGCTGCTGTGGAAAGCTGGGGAAGTTAACTGGTAGAGTGCCAGAAGCCCATTTTTCGCTTAACTTGACAAAGTCAAGATAAGCTATTGCATCACACATGCCGAAGTCTGTGAGTCTGTGTACATTTTCCTTGAGCACAGGCTACACCCCGTAGTTCTTGTCTGATCGTCACAAAATTTCATATGCAGGTTTGGGGTCATGTCTAGATGAAAACGTCCCCTTTTGGTCAGGATCGGTCAACCGTGATGGCTGTCCGAGCCGAAAACCTTTAGCACAGTCTACAGGTCGTATTTATGAAGGGATTTCATTGTAACTTGGTGAAATGTCTCTGTATAATATCTGGATGAGAACGTCCCCTTTTTGTCATGATCTATCAACCATGACGGCTGCCCAAGCACGAAACCCAAAAACTTTTAGCACAGTCTGCTGGTCATATTTAATATGGAAGAATTTCATTGTAACTTGGTAGGATGACTCCATGTGATGTCTTGATGAGAACTTCCTTGTTTGGTCGCAATCTGTCAACCGTGACAACTGCTCGAGCCCCAAACCCGAAAACCTATAGCACAGTCTACAGGTCGTATTTATGGAGGGATTTCATTGTAACCTGGTAGGTTGACTTCAGGTAATGTCTGGATGAGAACGTCCCCTTTTGGTCGCGATTGGTCAACTGTTGACGGAAACAGGGGCCCAAAGCCCGAAAACCTTTAGGACAGTCTACATGTCATATTTATGAAGGGATTTCATTGTAACTTGGAAGCATGACTCCAAATAATGTCTAGATGAGAACGTCCCCTTTTGGTTGTGATCATTCAGCCGTGATGGCTGCCCAAGCCTAAAATCCGAAAACCTTTAGCATATTCAATATGTCGTATTTATGGAGGGATTTAATAGTAACATGGTAAGTTGACTCCATATAATGTCTAAATTATAACGTCCCCTTTTGGTCATGACTGGTCAACTGTGATGGCTACAGGGGCCCAAAGCCCAAAAACCTTTAGCACAGTCTACAGATCATATTATGAAGAGATTTCATTATAACTTGATGGGATCACTCCAGATAATGCCCAGATGAGAATGTCCCCTTTTGGTCGCGAGCATTCAACCATGATGGCTACCCGAGCCCAAAACCCGAAACACTTTACCACAGACTACAGGTCATATTTATAAAGGGATTTCATTGTAATTTGGTAGGATGACTCAGTATAATGTCGAGATTAGGACGTCCCCTTTTGGTTGCGATCGGTCAACTGAGATGGCTACACAGGCCCGAAGCCCAAAAACCTTGAGCACAGTCTACAGGCTGTATTTATGAAGGGATTTCATTGTAACTTGATAGGATGACTCGTTTTGGAATAATTTCACTGTAACTTTCGTTGACATACATTGACTGTGAGGGCCGCATACATTAACTGTGAGGGCCACATTAACCCACTAGGGATGGGCGGTTAACCGAAAATTTGGTTCGGTTTCAGTTTTGTTACCGAGACCGAAACAATTACAGAAAACCGTTGTCGCGGTTTTCAACTTCAGTGTTGAAAAACTCTAATCAGGTCTTCAATTCTCAGAATAAAGAGATAAACAACCTAAAATTAACCTATTTTCAAACTTCAGAGTCGCGATACCCCATTTCCAGAACAGCTGCAGTAATTGGTATTGCGTTCGAGCATGGCATTTACTGCGAAAATAGGTGACAAAATTACTTCTTACACATTGTGTTTTAAACATTCATTTGTTTATCAAATGCGATTTCCTTTGCTGAACTGAAACTTGTCACTTGTTGCACATTTATAATGACAAATATGTTTATTTCTACTTGTAATTTTGAAACCATGAACTCCAAAGCCAGCTTCAAAATCACAGTTGAAGTAAGATGGAAATTTCGGGTTACAATGACCTATATGAGGCTGATGAGCGACATTTAATCGATAAAAGTTTTTTGATCAGCATAATATTTTAGGGTGTGTTGGGTTACCCTAAACACAGGTATTTGGGGAGGGGAGCTAATTTTGCAACAGACTCGAGGCAAAAATCATTGTTCTCAAACTTGTAACTCTTGAGATAATTTATGCAGATACATTGTGCTCAGGAAGTCAGAGTACCGGTGTAGGATGTTACACAGGTGAGTTGAACTAGAAAGGGAGTCCCATTGACACAGACTGGCGCCAAATACGTCTTCTTACATGGAAATGCAATATATTGTGTTTGTACAATGAAAACCGAAACTGAAAACCCGACTCTTTGAATGAAACCAAAACCGACAAGAAATTTGAAAACCACCCATCTCTATAACCCACCCCTCAATTCTTTTGTACAGTTGACACCTCATATTATTAGTCGAGTTGTGACGAAGTCAACCTCGACTTATAGTTTGATGAATGGCGTGCGTAAACAATTGGTTTCTGTATGATAACTTGATAATGGTTCAACCCACGTTCATGAAACGTCATAAGTAGGTTGGTATCGGTGGGAGGATGAACCCTATTTATTTTGGACTCGCTGGGTGAAAGGTCAAGGTCACAGTGGCCTTCAACACAGTAAATTCATAAACAATTGGTTTCCAGGCGTTAACTTAATGGTTCGACCAACATTCATGAAACTTCGTAGGTAGGTAGGTTGGCATTGGTGAGAGGAAGAACCCTATCTATTTTAGACTCGCTAGGTCAAAGGCCAAGGTCACAGTGACGAACATAGTAAATCGTAAACAGTTGTTTCCGGATGATAACTTGACGATGGTTCAACCCACATTCATGAAACTTCATATGTAGGTTGGCCTTCTTGAGAGGAAGAACCCTATTTATTTTGGACTCACTAGGTCAAAGTTCAAGGTCACAGCGACCCTGAACATAGTAAATTAGAACAATTGGTTTCCGGATGATAACTTTATAATGATTTGACCCACTTTCATGAAACGTCAGAGGTAGGTTGGCATCAGTGAGATGAAGAACCCTCTTTATTTTGGACTTGCTAGGTGAAAGGTCAAGGTCACAGTGGTCTTCAACATAGTAAATCTGTAAACAGTTGGTTTCCGGACGATAACTTGATAATGGTGTGACCCACATTCATGAAACTTCATAGGTAGGTTGGCCTAGGTGAATGGAAGACCCCTATTTATGTTGGATTCGCTAGGTCAAGTTCACAGTGACCTTGAACATAATAAATTGTAAACAATTCGTTTCCAGATGAGAATTTGACAGTGGTTCCACCCACGTTCATGAAACTTCATAGGTAGGTTGGTATTGGTGCAAAAAAGAGCCCTATTTATTTTGGTATCACTAGGTCAGAGGTCAAGGTCACAGTGACCCTTCACATAGTAAATTGTAATCAACTGGTTTCTGGTCAATAAGTTGATAAAACCCACTTTTGTGTTGTCACAACTCTACTTTGGATCGGTGATCCTATCGGCATTTTTTAAAAACTTAGCGTACAAGGAACAGAAATTAACATATTCCCAATTATCACACAATTCTTGTCTTATTTCATAATCCTTTCATAAACATTGAATATTATCCTTTTCATCAAACACAACACACAGACAAGTTAAGCTACAGTGTCATTGACATTTTTATTTGTTTTATTCTGAACTGCAAGTACAACAACTTAAAAAGTCAGAAAATAAGCAGACTGTCATCTGCAAAATGAGGTCCCTAGAGGGTGAATTTAGTGATGCTACCCTGTAGCTGCACTCTACCAGTTGAGCAGTGCTTGTTCAGTATGGTAAACAAGCTCTGATTTACTGGGAAATTCGACCCAGCCATCAATGGAATTGAGATGGAAGTCCTGTGAAATGGGTGGGTATAAAGAATTTACTAAACTTGCCTTTTTCTCCATGTTGCGGTCACAATTTGCCATTGTGCAGAAATATGTGACCTTAAACACCAATAAATAAGTAAATAATTAACATACAAGTTTTCCTGGTTTCCACCCTGTAATTAAAATTTGCTAAGCTGATCAAAACCAAACTTGACATGTGGGTTGGGTATGATAAAATGAAGAACCCTATTTTTTGGGGGGTCATTCTGCAAAAGATTAATTTCTCAGTAAACTTAACTTGAAATTGTTTTCTACTTCTTAATTTAAAATACCAGGGTGATTTTCATGGGGGATTAGCCACCATAGTTGCCAGCTCTAGTTTGCTTTAAAAATTAGGGGTGAGGAGGGTGTTCCCAATTGTGAGCTATAAGGTGAGGGGTTATCTACCAAGAAATTTTGTGTGAAGGGAAAAGTTTTCTCACCTTTTTCATTGTTCCAAAACTTTGTTCAGGTGTGTGCCTAAGGCCAGCTGGGCTTGCTTCTTGTAGTAATTACTCTTTTGTTACTTTATCACTGATAAATATTGTTAAAAATAGCCAAGCTCATACACCCACTATTAACCAGAATATTACTATACAGGGGAGCTCATTTAATTGTGTATATTTTAATTGAATACAGTAGAACATGTCTTGAGAGACCACCCTTTTTGCCAGGCAAAAGTGGTCTCTCAAAACAGGTGGTCTCTCATGACAGGTTTATTACACAGTAAAACAACCGAACGGTACAAGTTCATAATGGTCTATCAAGACAGGTGGTCTCTCACGACAGTGGTCTCTCACAACAGGTTTTACTGTAACCCTCTTAATTGTATATAATTTACAAACACCAAACCATTTCCATACCTTCAATACTAATTTCACCTGTTAACTGGTAGAGTGCTGGAAGCCCTATTTTGGGCTTTACTAAAAGTTACAGGCAATAACTGTTTGTAGTTACATTCTGCCTGAGGAAGCCTTTATTGTCCCTGATATGAATCAGATTTTTTATACAATACCTTGCTCTCTGACATTTAATTGGATAGTGCCTATAAGGCACTATCCAATTAAATGTAAGAGAGCAGTATATGATGAGCTTTGATTTGTTGTCAGAAAAAACTCAGCACTTTACCAGTTAATTGCATATAGGTTATAGAGTCAACTCCTGTTAATTGAATAAAAATTCTTGTAATCTCTCAAAGAATTACTCCAACATACACTGAATTCTACACATTTATAGATATTTTTTGCCTCAGTACATCCAATATAGACATTTAAACCATTGCATCTTGTTTGACAGAGCTCTGTCAAACTAGATATAATAGACTTAAATGCTCAGTTTATAACTACAAGATAGGAAAATGGCCCCATACTTGTTAATTGTATACTCCTGTTAATTGAATATTTTTCTCTGGCAAAATGGCTACTCTGTTAACCCTTTACCTAACGAATCGCCCACGTAATATGCAAATTCAGCAGTTGAAAAAATATTATTTTTCAAAACATTTCAACAAAACCATATCATGTGACCCCTCGTTGGAACGAGCTCGTTCCAATGAGGGGTCACATGATATGGTTTTGTTGAAATTTTTTGAAAAATTTGAAAAAATATTTAAAATAATAAATTTTGATATCGTCTGCGTTGGGTAAAGGGTTAACAAGGGTCCACTGCACATGTATAAGCTGCCAGCAAAGAGTTAAAGTTCAGTCATAAATAAATATTTTGCATTTATTTCAGGAGGATTTCCCGGCGACATATTTGGTGATTTGTTTGGAGGAATATTCGGCATGGGAGGAATGGGTGGTTTTGGTGGCATGGGAGGAATGCGGAGAGGACGAAGGAAAGGAGAAGACACATATCATCCACTGAGGTATACATCTTAAATTGTGAGAAGTTGTTTGAACACTAATTGAAACACACTTATTTCTTTACCTAACATGAGTTTTTCATAGAAAGTTTGTTTGGGGAGGTGGGTCTGCTAATGTTTCTGTCCATGGCCATGCCATCGCATCTATTACAGTTGTCATTGAATTTTGACCAAACTTCAAATATACCAATATAATGGATAGATCGACATGGAGTAATCAAGTCTTGGTCCACCAACTTTTTCAAGTGTTCTACAATTCTCAGTGAATTTCAGCCAAACTTAATCTACATTAACTGTATGATGGTAAATTCGCACAAAATGGCCAAATATTTGACAATTTCTTCTGCGTCTGACCTCCATAGGAGGTTTTGGAGGGCATATAGTTGAAGGATCCATTTGTACTTCCATTCATCTGTAGGAACATTTCACATTGTAACTCAAGCATTGCTGTTAGATTTTGATGTCCTTTCATATCTTGAGAGACTATCTTAAGGAAAAGGATATCTACACATAGCAGGGTCTGTCCATTGTCCACGCATGCATACCATAGTTATAGCCCTTGTCACACTTGGAAGACTTTTCCATATGGCCATTTTGCATAATAACTCAAGCATCGGTTGTCAGATTTTAATGTCCTTTGTTATGGTAAGAGACCAGCATTGGTGAAAGGATATCCAAACATTGTGGTTTTTGTTCATGCTTACATACCAGAGTTTATGACCAGAGTTATGACCCTTGTTACATTCAAAAAACTTTGTATGAATGTTTTGCATTATAACTCCAGCAGTGGTTGGTGAATTTGATCTCCTGGGCATTGTGAAAGACTAGCTTCGGGGAAAGAATATCCACCTGTTTTGCCGAGGCATCCTTACCATAGTTAGTATGAACTTTTTGCTTTGTTTTTTTGTCCATGGGAGTAATATTTATTGAATGGCATCAGAAAATTAGTGTTCTTGGTAGTGGAACAGAGTTTTCTGTCTACAGAAATGTATTGTGCATGCATAAGCCTTTATGACAACTGGCTGTGGTAACCATTAGCTGTAATTGTGATTTTGAAATTAATCAGTTACTGAAACTATTTTTTATAAGTAATTAGTTGTAAGTGATCACTAGGGTCATAAATAGGAGAGAGGGAGGTGTGACTAGAATTTTACAGTCATGATATTTTCATCTAGATTGGAGATTTAGATGTCAGTTCGCTCTTTCTAGTATCATGTACATTTGAGGCTAAATTTGCTTTCTGGACTTAGCTTAACACATAGTCGTTTTCTTGCAGTTGGAGGTCTGTGGCTGATTGCATGACCAATTTTGAGTCTGATATGAGCTAATTAAATAAGAACATGGAAACCCTATGCATCATGACTGCTACATGTTTACAAATAAATTTCCTGAGTTTTTAGCTCACCTGACTTTCAGTCAGGAGAGCTATAGTGATCACTCACCATCCGTGGTCCGTGAACATGGTGTTTGCGTCTTCTCCTCCCAAACCGCTGAACCAATTTAATTGATATTTGAGATAAAAGTTTCTTATGGATTTGCAATTTGATTTTGTTCAAATCAAGTTGCCTCGCCCATTGGTAGGGCCACACCCAAAAAGTGTGCTGAAATCTTAAAAAATCTTCTCATGAACCAGAAGTGGCAGAGATTTGCTATTTGGTGTGCAGCTTCCTCAGATTTGCTCAAGAGAAGTTTGTGGGGCTATATTTGGCATTGTAATGGGAGGGGCAAGAATATTTGCCCCTCCTAAAATTTCTATTTTCCAAACCGAGAGGCAGATTTGGACCAAATTTGATATGAGGGCTTATTGGGTCATAAGTACTTAATTTATGCAAAAACATTTTTTCCCATTGCCCCATGGGAACCGCAGGAGCTAAAAATAGAAAAAAATTAAAACGCCTGTATCGCCAAAACTACATGGCACTGAGAATTCTTATTTGTTGTGAAGCTTCCTTAGGACCAACAGAATGGAATGGTCCAAAAAATTGCTGTCGGTTTTATCATGGGGTACTTTTTGGGGACTTCGAAAAAGTGCTGAGTCAGCATTTTTTAACACCGTGGGTAATGGGAAAAACATGTAAGACTACTCTTCTTCCAAACCTCTGCTCCAAAAGCTTTCAAATTTCACAAAAAACATCTTTGGAAGATTGTTTCACATGTTGATTGAAATCAAGTCCCTGTGTTCATATTTAGGCTGAAAATTTGGGGCTCCGTTCTGGACTTAGAAATTTTGGACCAAAATCCAGAATTTTTTTTTTGTTTTTTATGCGTTTCGGTCAATTTTAAGACAAAAATTTTTTTTTTTTTTACACTGAAAATTTGGGTTCCGGGTGGGACTTTGTACCAAAATCCGGAAATTTTTAGTCGAGTTTTGACGAAGTCAAACTCGACTTATAGTTTGATGAAATGACGGGATGGGCGGATGGCGGCGGGCATAAACAATTGGTTTCCGGGCAATAACTTTAGTTATATTTGATGCACCTTTACCAAATTTATACCAGAGGTTACCCTACAAGAAGGGAAGACACCTATCGATTTTGGAGTCTCGCGCCCAAGGACAAGGTCACTGTTACTATAAATAGAATATTTTGTGAGAAATTGGTTTCCGGGCAATAACTTTAGTTCTATTTGATGCACCTTTACCAAACTTATACCAGAGGTTACCCTACAGGAAGGGAAGACACCTATTGATTTTGGAGTCTGGGACTCCAAGGTCAAGGTCACTGTTACTATAAATAGAATATTTCATGACAAATTGGTTTCCGGGCAATAACTTTAGTTCTATTTGACACACCTTTACCAAACTTATACCAGAGGTTACCTTATAGGAAGGGAAGACACCTATTGATTTCAGAGTCTGGGACTCCAAGGTCAAGGTCACTGTTACTATAAATAGAATATTTTGTGACAAATTGGTTTCCAGGCAATAACTTTAGTTCTATTTGACACACCTTTACCAAATTTATACCAGAGGTTACCCTAGAGGAAGGGAAGACACCTATTGATTTCGGAGTCTGCGACTCCAAGGTCACTGTTACTATAAATAGAATATTTTATGACAAATTGGTTTCCGGGCAATAACTTTAGTTCTATTTGACACACCTTTACCAAACTAAAACCAGAAGTTACCTTATAGGAAGGGAAGACACCTATTGATTTCAGAGTCTGGGACTCCAAGGTCAAGGTCACTGTTACTATAAATAGAATATTTTGTGGCAAATTGGTTTCCGGGCAATAACTTTAGTTCTATTTGACGCACCTTTACCAAACTTACACCAGAGGTTACCCTATAGGAAAGGAAGACACCTATCGATTTCAGAGTCTCGCCCCCCAAGGTCAAGGTCACTGTTGCTACAAATGGCTTATTTCTTCAGAATTTAATGTCAAAACTAGACTTCTGGATCAGTGATCCTCTTGTTGGATTTTTTTTGTTTTTTATGCGTTTCGGTCAATTTTAAGACCAAAAAAAATTTTTTTTTTTTACACTGAAAATTTAGGGTCCGGGTGGGACTTTGAAAATTTTGGATCAAAATCCGGAAATTAGCTTCTTTTTTTTGATGCGTTTTAAGAAGAAAAGAAAAATTTAGGCTGAAAATATTTTGTTTAGGAAAAAAATCTGTTTTTTATGCATTTATCTCAATTTTGGGACGTAAAAGTGCAGGAGCTGAAAATAGAAGGAAAATCCTGTGTATTGTGTGGGCACAATCGCTTCATCTAGTTGGTATATGCTTTTCTTAGGAGGAGCGTATGCAGCTTATTCAAGTCCCTGGTTTGATATTTAGACTACCATGTCAGGTGAGCGCCCTCAGGCCCTCTGGGACCTCTTGTTTAACTATACTATTCAAAGTTTCTAAGCACCAAATATTTGACACATCATTGTGAAATTTGCTTTTGACATATTTGCGATATTTTTGGTGGATATGATTGAGGAATGTATTGAGATGGTTGTTTACATTAGCTCTCTTGACAGGCAGACGTTTCGTGACAGTCATGGGAAGCATGTACCCCTTGATTTTCATCATGTTTTTGTGTACTGTCTACATGTACATGATGTGTAGAGTATTCAGTCTTCATTTCAACACAAACCCTTGTGATTTAATGATTGAATATGGCAAATGTAAACGTAAGAAGACATTCGTCTGAAGCAGAAATGTGGCGGGCAGTAGGGATGGTGGAGCAAGGGACTACCCATCGTCAGGTTGGTGAAGCTCTTGGTGTGCACCATACGGTGATCACCAGAGCCTGGGCAAGATTTCAGCAGTATGGCACATCATGAAGACAGCATGGTGGTGGCAGAGACAGGACAACATCTGCAGCTGAAGACTTTTTTATCATTTAGGCCCTTAGGAACCACTTTGCCACTGCAACCCAGCTTCGCAGTGACCTTCAGAATACATCTGGGGTAAATGTTTCGACGCAGACTATCCGGGCAAGGTTGCACAAAGGTGGTCTCCGATCATGAAGCATTCCGCTGTCCCAGAACCACCGCCAGGCAATTTATGAATGGGCCATAGACCACGTTGGATGGACCAGAGAAGATTGGCGACCTGTCCTTTTTACAGATACTGTCTAGACCACACAGATAGGCGTTCTAGGGTATGGAGAAGACCAGGAGAGTGATTCCATGCAGCCAACATTGCTGAGCATGGCTGCTATGGTGGAGGGTCAATCATGGTCTGGAGTGGCATCAGCTGGGATGGACGTGCAGAGCTCTGTGTCCTTGACCATGGTACATTGACTGCATAGCGATATATTGATGAGATCCTGGATGTCCACGTCAGATTGTCTGCAGGTGCAGTGGGTGATAGATTCATTCTGATGGACGATAATGCCCGTCCTCATGTTTCCCATGCTGTCGGGGAGGGGATTGAGCATATGGACTGGCCAGCAAGATCCGCTGACCTCAATCCAATCGAACATGTCTGGAATGAGTTGCAGCTTGCAATTTCAGCCTGTCCTGTCCAGCCAAGAAGTGTCCAGGAGCTTGGTGCCATGCTGGTCCAAGAATGGAACAACATCCCACAAAGGACCACCAGGAACCTGATTGGGAGCATGGGAAGGCATTGTCAAGCTGTAATTAACAGAAATGGGTCTCCTACTCGATACTGAAGCCATACCAGTTCGCTCCATCAACTTTTTGGCATATTGAAAAATTTCCTCTTTTACCAATAATATCCATTTTCCATGGTTATCATATTCAAAAGCAAAAAAATAATGTCAAACACAAATAAAATCTTAATTTCTGTACTTAAATCATTAAATTCAACTAAAACGTAAACCGGGTAGTTGGATGTACTTGGTGCTTAGCAAACTTTGAGTAGTAGTATATGATACTCATTGGCAAATATTCCAACTATGATCTAATTGTCCCCCGTGAGAACCTCAGGAAGTAAAGTAGTGCTTGTTTACTGTTGTAAACAAGCTCTGTTGTGCGTGTAAAATATGATGTAGCAAGCAATGTCTGGGGAGAAAGCCCTCTAAAATGGGCAGCGTGGGTATAAACAATTGGCTGGACTTGACTTTATATCCATGTTCATTAAACACCACTAAATAAATAAATAAATAAAAAAATAAATAAACTTGATCTTGGTCAATATGAACCAAGCAAGAGTTGTACCCCCCTCTCACCTGATGTGTTACCAAGCACAACCTCATTGTTTATTTCTGCGAAAGTAATCAGGAAAATTTTCTTTGCCTGGCATGAGGGAGTAGTTTGAAGTTTTAGTATGGTGAGGAATTAATGATGGCAGTAATTAATGCAAACTGAGATTCAGAGTCATAAGTAGAGATTCTTTGAAGCAGGAGACAAAATTGTTCAGCTTTCCCAGGGGGTGTGGGGGGCATGGGAGCAGAAACGTTTCAGATAGCTAAACTAGGAGAAGAGGAAGCTACAGACTTGGTGAAAAGAATGAGAAACAATAACACCATTAGAAAACTAACAGATCTGAGAATATTTTGTAATTATTTGGTTTAACCCTTTACCCAACGCAGACGATTTCAAAATTTATTATTTTAAATATAATTTTTTTTTAATTTTTCAAAAAATTTCTACAAAACTATATCATGTGACCCCTCATTGGAACGAGCTCAATGAGCTCGTTCCAGTGAGGGATCACTTGATATGGTTTTGTTGAAATATTGAAAACTTTTATTTTTTAAACTGCGCAATTTGCATATTATGCGGGCGGATGCGGGCGATTCATTAGGTAAAGGGTTAATAAATAAAGAGGTTATTACTTGGTTAGTTTCATATCAGCTGAGATATCAGTCCTCATTAACTTGACATCAGTCTTGGACTTTCAATCTCTGGCTGATAAGAAGTAACCTTGAGCTGTTGTCTGGTAAGGTATGAAACTAGCCAAGTAATAACCTCTAATCATTTGTATGTTTGGGTCACAATATGGTGAAAGTGACTTCAAACCCCAGTAAATAAACAAAGATCTTTCCACGAAATTATGCAAGAGACTTGTCACAGAAGGAAGATGGAATAATTTCTTTTTCGGATAGTCTTCATTTCATTGAGATTGTGAGTGAGTGGTAATGCAATCAAAGGAAATAGATCATAATTTGATACTTACAAGTCCCAGTGCAAGCCCAGTAAATGAAGCAGTGCTTGTTTACCTTCGTAAACAAGTACCAGTTCGCCAGTAAAATAAGATCTTGTAATCTATGCCTTGGATGGAGGCCCTCTACACCGTGCAGAACAGGTATAAGCAGTTGGCTAAACTTGACTTTGTACTTGTCCTGATATAGTCATAGCTGCTGAAAGTGAATTTAAACACCAAAAAGGAAATCAGTGAATAAATAGATACTTATGAGGTGTGAGGCACTGGCTTGAGGTACTTGCAAGTACTTGCAAGTACTTAAAAAAAGTCATTGCACGTACTTAGAATTTTTGTTTTTAAAAGCTCCACACTACGTGCCAAGTGTATCCTGTCTCAAACACCCGCCCTGGTGATGAGTGAAAAACACAAATTGCAGCCGGTTGCACACGGTGGCTAATTTTCAAACATCGTGATTAATCGGATAAGGGATTAAATAGATTACCCGGGAGCGCGGTGGCTCAATTGGTAGAGGTGCTGGCTGCAAGCCGAGAGGTCCTCGGTTCGAATCCCACCTGCGGCAACTGCGTTGTGTCCTTGGGCAAGACACTTCATCTCCATTGCCCGCGTGGGGGCACGATGACGCCGTGTACTAAGGCGTACTGCACGTCGATGGTGCGCATGTCTTCAACCAATCTAACCCTGCCTGTGTTGCAGTGCGGAGTTACGATGTTGGGGAGCTGGCAGCTGCTTGTCGTTGCTCGGTGGTTCTCTCCGGGTACTCCGGCTTCCTCCACCCGTAAAACTGTCACGGTCATGATTAGCCATTGTGCATAAATATGTGACCTTAAACACCAATAAATAAATAAATAAATAGATTACCCCTTTCCACTTAAGCCAGCATTTGATGTTTTTCGGTAGCGATAATGACTAAAAATGTCCATTATTCTACCACAGTTTTCAACCGTGTTTTATTTAGAAGCACTCAAATCTATGAATGTTTCAATGATTACATGTATCTGTGCAACAACAACAACAAATTAAGATGAGGACAAAGCCCTAAATGTGTACGTGGAGGCAGAAAAAATAGAAATACTGACCAACGTATGTATCATTGTATGTGTGTGCCTTCGATACATTTGCGTTTTCGTGGAACCGAACATGTGCATGAAAAAAGTGGTGTGTGCACACGACAACGTGTGTCGAAAAAAACAGAAATCTTCTGCTTCGTTTTCAGCTGGTACAAATTTGCGTTGTCTATTTCGTCCATATTTAAAACAAACTTTTGTGGTGTAAATGTACATGTATTTGCATTCCTACGGCAGTGGGGTAGATACCTTTCAGTCACTACAAGCGACAAATTTTCCAACAAAAATTGTTTCTATGTTTCTACTTATTCGAGGCGGTGGGGAGAGTGGGGGGGTTGTAAGCCCATTGCCCATGCAATTTTTTAGTCCCCTACCGGCAACGCCGGAGGGGACTATAGGTTTGCACTCTGTCAGTCTGTTAGTCTGTCAGTCTGTCAGTCACACTTTAGTTTTCCGGAGTTTTTATGGAAACGCTTCAATGGAATGATTTCATATTTATACGCTCGTTTTGAAAAAACGGGTCGTATTATGGTATACCGCTGTCCGTCTGTCCGGTCATATGTCGTACGATAACTCAAGAACGCTTTGAGAGATTTTCATGATTTTGGGGTATATGGTGTATATCGATGGGGGGGAGCTCCCTTTCGTTTAGTGTCGCTGATTAGTCATTCCAGAGTTATGGGACTTTATTACTTAGAAAATTGTTGATTTTTTACACACGTCGTACGATAACTCAAGAACGCTTTGAGAGATTTCCGTGATTTTTGGGTAGGTGGTGTATATCGATGGAGGGAAGCTCGCTTTCGTTTAGTGTCGCCGTTCGATTAGTCATTCCATCATTCCAGAGTTATGGGACTTTATTACTTAGAAAATTGTTGATTTTTTACACGTCGTACGATAACTCGAGAACGCTTCGAGAGATTTTCACAATTTTTTGGCAGGTGGTATATGTTGATGGAAGGAAGCTCCCTTTCGGTTGGTGTTGCCGTTCGATTAGTCATTCCAGAGTTATGGGACTTTATTTTTCACGTCGAACCATAACTTGAAAATGCTTAGAGCAATTTTCATGATTTTTGGATTGCAAGTATATGTTGATAGAAGGAATCTCCATTTCAATTTGTGTCGCTGTCCGATTTGTCATTCCAGAGTTATGCGACTTTATTCATCAAAATATAGGCAATTTTCCACGTTGGACTTTGAGCAATTTTCATGATTTTTCGGTGGCAAGTATATGTAACCTGACAAGAACACATGTATACTCATATTGTGTGGTTCCCTCTTGTAATTAATAACGGGCATATCATGCGCTCATGGCGCAGCTGTTTATTGGTAAACTACAATAGAACGATGACTTAAAGATCAAGTTTGTGTTTCATGCTGATTGCATTATTCTTGTGTGAGTTACAGCCCTTGGAAATATGGAAAAGCACCAAAATATCAGTTTTCCGGAGTTTTTTTGGAAACGCTTCAATGGAATGATTTCATTTTTGGTAAACTACTATAGAACAATGACTTACAGATCAAGTTCGAGTTTCATGCTGATTGCATTATTCTTGTGTGATTAGGGCCCTTGGAAATATGGAAAAGCGCCAAAATATCAGTTTTCCAGACTTTTTGGGGAAATGCTTCAACGGAATGATTTCATTTTTGGTAACCTACTATAGAACGATGACTTACAGATCAAGTTTGAGTTTCATGCTGATTGCCTTATTCTTGTGTGAGTTATGGCCCTTGGAAATGTGGAAAAGCGCCAAAATATCAGTTTTCCGGACTTTTTCTGGAAATGCTTCAACGGAATGATTTAATTTTTGGTAACCTACTATAGAACGATGACTTACAGATAAAGTTTCATTTACACTCGGTCCATCCATCCGTCAGTCTGTCGGTCATACTTTAGTTTTCCGGACTTTTTTTGGAAATGCTTCAACGGAATGATTTCATTTTTGGTAACCTACTATAGAATGATGACTTACAGATCAAGTTTCATTTGTACTTTGTCCATCCGTCAGTCAGTCAGTCTGTCAGTCATACTTTAGTTTTCCGGACTTTTTTTGGAAATGCTTCAACCGAATGATTTCATTCTTGGTAACCTACTATAGAACGATGACTTAGAGATCAAGTTTGAGTTTCATGCTGATTGCATTATTCTTGTGTGAGTTATGGCCCTTGGAAATATGGAAAAGTGCCAAAATATCAGTTTTTTTAACTTTTTTTTTTTGGGAATTCATGCTGATCACATCTAGGTTATAACATTTGTATAATTATTAATGCTCATTAGTCCGGTAGGGGACATTGTATTGCTTCAGCAATACGTGCGCTCTTGTTTAAAATATTTCTTTTTTCGCCTCAATGAGCATTTTAGTTTATACGTGTCAAACATACATCTAACAAATTCATATATAAATCAGTTATAATCTGCTTTCATTTTTTACCACACCCCGCCCTAACCAGCCTTCTCGGCTACGCCATTTCCTTGCAGTATATTCGCTGGTAATCTGTTTTATTACGTTCGGATCGCTGAACTAGTTAATGATATTACCAAGAAGGAAATAATCCTTTTCACACTGAATCACCGTTGCACACAGTGATTTATTAAGAAGGAGATAATCTTTTCCACACCTAAACACCGTTACACACGGTGATTAATTTGGTCAAATTACACTGCGTGACACGGTGTTGGCCGGTGATTTTCAGAAAATCGTCCACCGTGTCGGGTGTTTGAGACAGGATACACTTGGCGTGTACTGTACGAATCCTTCAGTTGGACTAGTGTGAAGATCTTGGGCTACAGTACCGTGACAGTGATTGCAAAAGCTTTCTCTTTCTTTTCAGATTGCGATCCGATCATGACATTAGATGACGATAGTGCATTGATCATGAGATTTCATAAATAAAATGTTGTGAAATCCATACAGAATCAAGAAAAACAAACAACGAAAATAGATTCTGCGATTCAGTGTTCTCTCATTTCTTGATTGGTATTTACTGTGCAGAGAAAAGTTGATGGGGAACTTCAACCAGATTGCAACCTGGTTGAAATTTTCTGCCTGCTTTTATAATCACAGTATGTTACAAATGATTTCATAAAAGTTTTTGTGTTGGAATGCAGGGCTTAACTCTTTACCCGCTGAGTATTTTAAAAATATTTTTCATCAAGCCTAGTCATGGCTGCTATTAAGCAGCCATGACTAAATATGATGAAAAATAAATCTAAATGTAAGAAAATAAATCATTGGTGATAAAATCCATTTAATTTACAGGGGGAAAATATGATTAAATGGGCCCAAATTATACTTATTTCAGTGACAAGAGAAACTCTGTGCTGGGTAGGAATATCAGCCAGCAGCATGCAAAGAGTTAAAATTCTTTTCGAGAATCCAAATCCATTCTTGCAAATGGTTCTCTCAAAGAAAACAATGATCAGCTTTGATTCTTGCAAGCCTTGTTTTGATTCTTGTCAGAGAATCCGAAAGTGTGCATAAAGGCCAGGAGAATTCTACTTAGTTTCTGTCTCATCATACTAAGTAAATACATTGCCTTTGCTGTAGTGTCTATTGAAGTCCTGGCTGCCTGAACAGTATAACAGTTTCCAAGGTACTGTAACTTCCATCAGCAACAGTGGCGGTGGTATGGGGGGGTACTTACCCCTCCACTTTTTTCGCCAAGCGTAGTAAAAAAATACTTTCATTTTAATTTTTGTATTGAACGTTGCGGTGTAATGGTGGGTATGCTTAATTCCATATTCCCAAGTGCACTAAATCAGAGAAGTTTTTAAATTATGTTTGTGTGCCCCCCTTCCCCGCCCCCCCCCCCCCCTGCCACACACACACACACACACAATTAGCTGCAAACAACAAACGAGTCGAGGACCCAAAATGCAACAAGGCATGCCGCGTTCAAACGGTCTGAAACATACCGCTTAAGTATTCGAGGAATGCTAGAATCGAGAGCGTGCAATGCATCCGTTTGGAATGCAGCCTACTTTCATTTTCGATCTATGTGTCGTTTGGTGCAATGTGCTCGCACTTTACAACAGTATTCTTCCGTTAAAATGTCACCATGTATGACTTTTTCTATAACTGAAAGACCTAACCAATAAGTTTCAAAGGGATAAAACTGTTTTAATTTAATTGTTCGAGAATGCTCCAGACAACACCATTTACAACGTAAGTTTTAAAAATTTTCTCAACTTCGGGAGGGGTGCAGGGGGCACTCCTCCCAAAACCCACCCTGTGTGCTGCGCAGCGCCAGCGCTGCGCGGCGGACAATACCCAACTGTACCCCCCCCCCCTCCCCTCACTTCTGTAACTCTTGCTCCGCCACTGATCAGCAAGACCACCAAAACCATGTATGTTGGGACGTGTTCTTCATTTAAGAAAAGAAAACTAGCACATGTTAGACAAGAAAACTCGCCACACTTGGAACTAGTCCCTTAAGGATTTAACCCTAGTAAATATGTGAATATGAGGTTTGTTTTTTATCCCCTGCCAAACCAAGTTTGCTGGGGATATAGCAATAGGCTCCATCCGTCTGTCAGGGCTCATATCTATTTGCAACTAATAGCTGCATTTCCCTGAACCTTCACATGCATACATCCAATGATGTTCATTCAGTGCCCAGTAAAAATGGACTTTGTCCTCACATTCTTCCCCGAGTTATGCCTCATTGTCCTAGAATATTTCAAGTTAGGCAGCATATGACCAAAAGTCAGCAATTACCAACGAATTTCAAATATTTGTGGTATGAGGGCTCACAAGATGTTTAAGTGGAACAAGTTCGAATATCAGCTCGGCTCACTAAGTTTTATTATGTCTCCCCTTCCCAGAAGGGAGATATATTGTTTTAGTGCATATTCTTCTTCTTCTTCTTCTTCTTCTTCTCCTTTTTCTCATACAAACTTTGTCCGGGCCATAACTTTTTTGTCTTTTGACCTACACCTTAGATACTTGGCATGTGGATGTATCACCATGAGCTGGTGTGCAGTGTACCATAGTGACCTTCATGTGACCTTGACCTTTGACCTGAAGACCAGATTTGTGTTTTTTTTTAAGGGAAACATCACACAAACTTTGTCCGGGCTATAACTTTTTTGTCTTTTGACCTACAACTTAGATACTTGGCATGTGGATGTGTCACCATGAACCGGTGTGCAGTGTACCATAGTGACCTTCATGTGACCTTGACCTTTGATGTGAAGGTCAGATTTATGCGCTTTTTTAAGGGAAACTGTCTGGACCAAAACTGTTTTGTATTTCGCGTCAGGCTTTAGATATTTGGCATGTGGATGTATCACCATGAGCCGGTGTGTAGCGTACAATTGTGACCTTCATGTGACCTTGACCTTTGATCTGAAGGTCAGATTTGTGCTTTTTTCAAGGAAACTTTGTCTGGACCAAAACTTTTGGCATGTGGATGTATCACCATGAACTGGTGTGCAGTGTACCATAGTGATCTTCATGTGACCTTGACCTTTGACCTGAAGGTCAGATTTATGCGCTTTTTTAAGGGAAACTGTCTGGACCAGAACTTTTTTGTATTTCGAGTCAGGCTTTAGATATTTGGCATGTGGATGTATCACCATGAGCCGGTGTGCAGCGTACCATTGTGACCTTCATGTGACCTTGACCTTTGATCTGAAGGTCAGATTTGTGCTTTTTTCAAAGAAACTTTGTCTGGACCAAAACTTGTTTGCCTTTTGAGCCAGGCCTTAGATATTTGGCACGTGGATGTATCACCATGAGCCGGTGTGTCACATACCATTGTGACCTTCATGTGACCTTGACTTCAAAGTCAAATTTATGTACTTCGAATAGGGAGTAATTGTCCAGACCAGAATTTTTTGGTTTTTTGACCTAGGACTTGGTAATTTGACATGTGGATGTGTCACCATGAGACTGCATGTCGTCTACCTGGATGAAAGTCTGTTAGTCTGTTCTTATTTTCCTTTAGCACAGACTACACCCTGTAGTTCTTGTCCTGTCATCACAAAATTTCATATGCAGGTTTGAGGTCATGTCTAGATGAGAACGTCCCCTTTTGGTCCCGATCAGTCAACCGTAATGGTTGCCCAAGCCCAAAACCCCAAAAACCTTTAGCACAGTCTGCAGGTCGTATTTAATATGGAGGGATTTCATTGTAACTTGGTAGGATGACTCCTTATGATGTCTAGATGAGAACTTCCCCATTTGGTCATGATCTGTCATCTGTGATGGCTGCCTGAGTCCAAAACCTGAAAACCTTTAGCATCCTTGGTAGGATGACTCCATATAACGTCTAGATGAGAGTGTCCCCTTTTGTCACAATCTGTCAACTGTGATGTCTACAGGGGCCCAAAGCCCGAAAACCTTTAGCACAGTCTTCAGGTCGTATTTCTGAAGGGATTTCATTGTAACTTGGTAGGATTACTCCTGATAATGTCTAATTGAGAACATCTCCTTTTGGTCATGATCGTTCAACCGTGATGGCTGCCCGAGCCCAAAACCTGAAAACCTTTAGTACAGACTACAGATCGTATTTATGAAGGGATTTCATTGTAACTGTGTACAGGGTTCGCACGCGGGTCTGGAATCCTGGAAAAGTTTTGGAAATTAGAAAATAATATTTTTATACTGTACCAATGACCCAGACATAGCTGGTGCTAACTCTTAAAATATAGGGCCAAACACAAATTTTGCCCCCCAATCCCCAAAATTTGCATCTAAAACTAAAGAAAACATGTCCTGAAAGGCCCTCCACACTTCGCCCCTACTGCGCATGCGCAGTGTCAAGGACGTTCCGAAATTGGCGCCATTAATCATTCTAAGTTTGGCCCTTCATCAGTTAACATCTGACTGATCTTTGTGCTTTTAAATCTCAGTTTAAATGATGCCAGACACATAAATATTGGTGAAATGGTGATTCTAAGGAGGATAGAGAAGGAGGAGAGGAAAAGAATGTGTGACAGAATATTATCAGGGCTGTAACTTAAAAATTTTTAATGAAATTATGTTAAGTTACCTATTTTCAAGGCAGCAGCCATTTTGTTGTCATTCTGATTATTTAGTTACACTGTTTTTTTAAGTGTTTTCCTCTCTCCCTGTCCTTTAAGTTCCCCCTTGCTATTCTCCCATGCTTTTGGCATAGTTTCTGTAATTATTATTACTAAAATTTCTTGGGAGTTTTAGCTGAATAACAGAATGAATTCTGTTCTTTCCCCATGTTTACGTCTTCACCTACGGGTGGTTAGGCGTTGTGTTCTGCATCTACCATCTGATGTTCTGCAGTTTCTTCCCTGGAAGTCTCTGTTTTGCATCAGATAGTGTATTTTTGGTAACTGATTTCGGGCCTGTGTGCCTGGAGTCTTATTTTAGTGTTTTTACACTCATTGTTTACATTTACAACAGCCCTCTGTGTGAGGGGGGGATTTCTAAAAAATAATATCTTTATGTTATTTTAATCATAACTAGATACATTATTATTGTTCGTAAGTGTTGAATAAATTGTTTAAAATATTTTTAAAATTTTTGTCCACACTTAGGCTTGGGATCCATTGGGGCTCAACGTTACTTTTCAGAAACTTGGGCTGTTCTGAAAAAATATTTTTTCAAAATATTTTGATTTCAATTATTTTTTCTATATTAATGGATCATATTATTATTATGTATTTTGATTGCCAGGGGTTAGTGCGAGTACCAGGACTTGTTTTCTTTTCACATTGAAAGGATATTGATCAATTGTTTTAAGAGGAAGTCTTCCTCTGACTTTATTATCATTCTATATGTGGTCAGTGTACTCGCATTAACTCCTGTTCTGTATCGTATGATTTCGATGACAATATGGGAAGCGTATGTCACGGTATGTTGTTGGGGATTTGGACACTCCGGTCCTTTCCCCGCAGGGTCACTCTACTTTATCAATTTCTATTTCAGACGATCAAGATTAGGGTGATGTATCTGTGATGTCTTCCAACAGTGTGCCTCCGTCGTCACAATTAATGAAGGGCTAGCGGAAAAGTGCTCATGTAAATACGCCAATTGCCTAAGAGGACCCTAGTAGGTTCGACGGCCTTTGACGTCCGCTAGCTCGCCCGGTGTAGCGTCCATTCACCGAATGGTTCGGCAGCCGGGTTCGTCCGTTGCGGTCTAGAAGGAATTTTGGGGTGATGCGAGCACTATAAATTAACTTAATGCACACCCAGTGACGGCGGATCGGAGGGAGAACGCAGGAAGCCTTTTAGTCCGGTTCATAGCTCGTTCCGGTCCATCCGGACGGCAAGCGAGAGAGGCCCCTCTCTCGTTCAACAACATCTGGCCCCAGATGTTGTGGTACAAAATGTGTCGCAAGCGGAGCATACGTCCGTCGCTCGGGACGCTCCGTTGTATAGGCAGTCCGCTGAGACTGCTAAGGCTTCCTCTTCTCGTCAGCGCACACGACCGCACCTTGGCTGCGTGACCGCCGATATATTACCAGCTTCGCCGATCAAGGATTCTTCGGCGACCAGGTCACACCATCCGGTAGCCAGGGACACGAGGCCTGCAGACTCCGGACGTTCGCATAGGAAGTGTGCGGGAGTCAACGTACACGGAGCTTCCGGCGGCAATGCATCGTAAGACCGCTACTGCACAGGCCTCGGGAACGGACGTGCTTTCCTTAATAGCACAGTTTATCGCAGCATCCCAGCATCAACTGAATCTGTCGCATATATTTTATCCGACGATGCTGGGTCGGGACGCTCCGCGGAAGCGGGTACGGACGTCCGAAAGTTTCATCCGGTCCGACGGGATACCGAAAGGGATTCGGAGGATTTCGAGCTTTCCCGTTCGGAACAACATATGCTGTTGTGTATGTCATCTGACTTGGTCTTCTACAGCTTCTTTCGTCGGACCAGAATGCTGCGATGCCGGATAAGAAACTGATAGTGTCGGTGGACTTAGAAATTTTTGGTTCGGTTCAGGGACATCGTCCCTCAGTTCCGACATAGTCCAATAATGTCACACAAACTTTCGAATTATTGAACGACGCTATATATATTATTATTTTATGCTTGCTATCCAAGCATTTCTGGTTTCTTGTTCGAAGAGTTATGGAGATGTCTTTCAAAAGTGTGCCTCTGTCGTCATAGTTAATGAAGAGTTAGCGGCAATAAGTGCTCATGGAATATGTCTATCGCCTACGGAGTGACATTCGCTAGCTCACCCGGTGTAGCGTACATTCATCGAATGGTTCGGCTGCCGGGTTCGTCCGTTGCGGTCTAGGAAGGAGATTTGGGTGATGCGAGCACTTTAATTACTTTAGTACTCACCCAGTGACGGCAGATTGAGGACAGATCGGAGGAAGCCTGTTAGTCCGGTTCCTGGCTTGTCCAGGTCCGTCCGGGCTGTGAGCGAGAGAGGTCCCTCTCTCGCCCAACAACATAGGGGACCGCATGTTGTGGTTCAGATATTTTACATTCGGAGCATATGTCCGTTGGTCGGGACGCTCCGTTATATTGACAGTCCGAGAGACTGTCTTTAATGCTTCCTCATCCTCACAGCAGGGCACACGACCGCACATTGGCTACGTGACCTCGAGTATCCGATCAGTTTCGGCATTCAGTGATTCCACGGCGAATAGGTCGCGCCATCCGGTAGCCAAGGGACACGAGGCCTATACACTCCGTTCGCTCGCATATTGGAAGTATGCACGGGGTAACGATCACGGAGCTTCCAGCGGCAATGCATCGTAAGACCGCTTCTCCTCAGGCCTCAGTGACGGACGTGCTATCCGAGTTAGCACAGTTGTTTCGCAGCATCCCAGCAATTGACAGTTTCTCGGTCGAATCAGGAATTATCCGACGGCGCTGGGTCGGTGCGGTCCGCGGTTGCATCAGCTACGGACGACCGAACGCTTTATAGGGTCCGACAGGATGGCGAAAGGGATTCGAAAGATTTCGAGTTTTCCCTTTAGTAGTATCGGAAGATGCCTTTCATATCTTCTGGCATTATCTTCCAGTGATTATTATTTCGGACTTCATTGCTGCGATCTTGGATAAGAGACTTATAGCGTCATTGGACTCGGATTTTTCGATCGGTTCAGGGACATTGTCCCTGACTTACCGACGCAGTCCAATATTGTCATTACAACATGTGTTTTATTTTTCGACGCTATATATATATATATATACAAGCCTGCTACTAAGCATGATAGTTTAGTTTCTTGTCCGCATTGCTCATTTCTGCCATTTTATCATTTTTACAAATAGTTTATTTTGGCAGAGCAGGGCATACCGAGAGTTCATATGCGTCTAGACGGTGTGATTAAAGACTGCATATATTCTTTTTCGCCGTTTATGTCTTTTCCAATTTCAATGTTGGGATCGACATTATGTATAGTAGACTTAACTTAGACGCTTTATTATACGTAATCCGCCTTACTGAGGCGTTATCATTACGTCTTCAAGAAAAGATTTACGGGATATTATTCTCAATGTAATTTCTTTTGAGGGCAGTAGTTTGTTCACGTATAACTCCGCCCTTCAGTGGCTGATTGGAGTTAGTTAGACGTGACGCAGCCCTAGCTACATCCACACGCGTGGATAGTAAGGTTAAGAACTCTCTCAGAGTCGCTTCGTTCTCGGAGGAGCTTCTCTTCGACGGCAACTTTTCGGCAATCCATGAATTGCTCGATTTATACGTTCTCTTGTCTATCTAGTGTTACAAGAGATTCAGACTGGGGCAAACATTCGGTGGTTGACTCAGAGAGTGCCGCCGCAGTTGCCGGACCCGAGTGTGGCTGTTATGACGGTTGCCAGTCAAACAGATTGGGATATAATACTGATCCCTACGGATTCGAAGTGCCAGGGTCTTTGGGTTCCGCAGTCTTTTAGCAATCAGTTTAACTTCCGCGGAATAATGTTTTTTAGGCTTGCTTTATGTCATTGCATGAACATTATTCAGAAACGCATGCCCAAATTCCTGTCCTTTAATTCGACAGTAGTGGCGTATCTCCGGAACCAGGGAGGCACTCTTTCGTTTCCGTTATTCAATTTAATGGAAAGAATCCGTCTGTTGGTTATAGTACACCAAGTTCAGTTTTGGTCCGTCATATTCCGGGTCGTCTGATTGTTTTATCGGACTCCCGTTCTCTTACGGGTCGCTTGTTGCTGTCAGAATGGACTCTCAACAAACAAGTATTCAATCAGATTTGCTATCTATGGGAGCGCCCAATGATGATTTATTTATGACACAGCTTGCTAATCAATTGCAGACGTATGTGTTGGCTTGTCCAGATCTCTGAGCTAATATTGTTAACGCTCTATTGATCTATAGGACGGAATGATAGGATACGCGTATCCTCCGGCGCTGTTGTTTTAGCAGGTATTGCTAAGATAAACAACCACAATACATTTCTGTTGATAGCATCTCTATCTTCACAGAGATCATGAGTAATTTACTCTCTTGTCTACTGTGGGTCTTAACGTGAAATCTTCCTCTATGTGAGGATCTTTTTCACTGGGTAAATCGTGTCATCTTTATCACAACCAGCAAGGTCGCAACCTTCATGTATTCCGTTGTGTGGTCCGTATTGCATTGTAAGCACTGTACTGGACGAGCTTTGGACGCGATTTCTTACTATAGGAGATCCTCCTCTTCGCTATTCTATGCGGCTAAAGTGGAGGCTCTTCCGTCGTGGTGTAGGGATCATTATGTTCATATTGTTGATCCCTCCATACTACTCATTGCTATTTTTTAGTATACTTGTTTCACAAGATCTACTGCAGCCTGTTATTATTTAGGTTATAGGTTTATGTTGCCTCATACCTATGCACTCTACGATAGTTTACAATTGAGTCTTTTGTCTCTTTATCTAAGTCAGTTAGTAACTTTTTGATAAATAGACTTAGAATCTTTAGATTAAATTCCTATACGGATTTTAACTTCGGTTCTTATTTAGCTAAGTAATCATTTGAGCCTCTGGAAACAGTAGTTTTCAAATTCTGACCTTTTAGACAGTAATTCTGTTGGTTTCTTTTTTACTGTAGAGTCAGTGAGTTTCATGCACTATCGATGGATGATTTTCACTTTCATAGTTTCGGAATCAATACTTCCGTTACTATTTAGGTTGGATTGTTGCATAAGAGTTAGGCTCCTATTATCCGGAACCTATTATTTTAAGGTCCTTCCGTCTTCGTATGGGCATAGGCCTTTACTCTTTCCGGGTACAGTTTATGTATTTATAAACAGATATCTGTTTATTACAAAGGGCGTAAGCTTCTTCTGTCTTTGATGTCTAGTAGAAGGACGTTACGCTCCATTTTATTGTTAATGGATTCTATTAACTATCGGTACTGCTTATGGTATATCATTGACTTAGCAGTTGTGCTTAAGATTTCGGCTCATGAAGTAAGAGTTCTTCTACTTCTTGGGCTTACATTAATAGTGTCGCTATTATAGATTTTTGAAGGCCGCTCATTGCGCTCAGCCATCCACATTCATGAATTTTATCTTAGAAATATCGAGTCCATTTCTGGAGGCCTCTATGGTTAGGTCTATTATCTACTGCTCAGAATGTCATTCACTTAACAGTTGCTACTATAGCTAGGTAGGCTGTCTGTTTCGGCAGTGTCTCCGTTCGGCTGCCCTCTTCGCTCTGGGCTATTTGACCCAGGGCAAGGAAAAGGGGGGGGGGGGGGGGAGAGGGTGTTCCCTTGGGTCACCTGTTTTACTATGAAAACAAGGGGATACCTCCTCCGGAGTTAGTAATTCTGAGCTGTTATTGGGATGGTTGTTTAGTGAGAAGTTTAGGTTTTTAAAATTCATTCAAGTCTTAGTTTTTAAAGTATAGCTTTTGAATATTGCATATGTCAACGGACATGATTATGCAATCCTCAGACACTTTTAGGAGTATAAGAGTCTCTATTCTCTAGACTTACTTATTTATTGGCTTACTTTAAAAATTATTAGTATAAGGATTATATTGGATATTAATAGAGTACATGGATGTATGAAGCTCGATTTTGGAAGGTGTTGTATCTTTCTAATTTATCATAAATAAGAAAGATACATGTAAGGCCTATTACTTCTTTTTCCCTACAGGGGATGACTCTATTTTATTTTATTGAGCGTATTCCATTTTGCTCTATGTCCTTGGCCCTCCAGCCTTTTTACTATTCAGCTATGTCTGGGTCATTGGTACAGTATAAAAATGTTAAAAAATTTATAGTAATTTATATATTTTTTATACTTACCAATGACCCAGACGGGGATGGCCCTCCCAGGAGTTGGGAACTCTTGCCTCCCCGCTGAGTACATAGCGCTTACCAGGCACTGGTTATTAGAATGATTAATGGCACCAATTTCGGAACGTCCTTGACACTGCGCATGCGCAGTAGGGGCGAAGTGTGGAGGGCCTTTCAGGACATGTTTTCTTTAGTTTTAGATGCAAATTTTGGGGATTGGGGGGCAAAATTTGTGTTTGGCCCTATATTTTAAGAGTTAGCACCAGCTATGTCTGGGTCATTGGTAAGTATAAAAAATATATAAATTACTATAAATTTTTTAACTTTCCATACCCTGGAAAAGTCTGGAAAACGGCACCTTTTTTGAGCTGGTTTGGAAAAAGTCTTGGAGAAAACTGAACACAGAAGGGGTGTGTATGGAAAAGTTATGGAATCGATCATTTGTTTCGAAAATCCAAATATTGTTTCGAAAAAAAAAATGAAAATCTCGATGCGTCGTCGGAATTACGAACGTCTGCTATTTGGCCGATCTTTATTTGCATTTATCGGGACATTTTAGAAACACCGGCGGATGTACAGTATCAAGACACTTTAGAAACACCGGCGAATGACCTCATTTCTGCAAATCTGTAAATATATCAAGAAACATGCCTGGCAATTGTATCTTCAGAGAAAAGTGGCTATCGGAATCAAAGTTTTGGGGCTGGATACAAAAAGATGTTAATAAATTGAAAGCCAGATGCATTCCATGTGCGAAATCGATTGACATTGCCAATATGGGAGAAGCTGCACTTGTCAGTCACGCGAACAGAAAAAAACATTTGGAGGCAACTGCATCCAAGAAAAACAGTGTTGCTACAATCAAGTCTTTTATGAGCTATCAAACAAAAAAATCTGAATGCGCAAGCAATAATAATAGTGACGCATCCAAGATAATATCTTCTGTTGTCAAGTCTGATGTTTTAAAAGCCGAAATTTTGTGGACACTGCATACAGTTTCTCAGCACAACTCCTATAAATCTAACTCTGATGTGGGACAGTTGTTCCGCCTAATGTTTCCAGATAGCAGTGTTGCACACCAATTTCACTGTGGCGAGCGAAAAAGTTCATATCTGGCTGTCTTCGGTCTCGCTGAATATTTCAGAAAACACCTCATGAACTCAATAAAAACTTCTGTACCATATGTTTTGATGTTTGACGAAAGCTTGAACAAAAAAAGTCAGACTAAGCAAATGGACGTGCATATACGCTGTTTCAACGAAAAGAGCCAAACTGTTGTTATCAGATACCTAACGTCTGTCTTCATGGGTCATGGTAAGGCAGATGACCTTGTAAGAGAGTTTGAGGAGGTAATAACTACGAACAACTTGAATGTTAAAGACATGTTGCAAATTGGAATGGATGGACCCAATGTCAATTGGTCATTTTATGACAAGATTTTAACAGTAGTTGAAAAATATGAAAGGCCATCTCTAATAACTTTGGGATCATGTGGACTTCATGCTCTACATAACTCTTTCAAGACTGGTGTAGAATGTTCCCAGTGGAATGTGCCATCAGTTCTCTCTGCTATATACTATTTATTTAAGGATTCACCCGCGCGTCGGGAGGACTTCATGAATATCAGTAGTACAAATAAGCTTCCAATGAAGTATGTTAAGCACCGTTGGCTTGAAAATACTCCAGTTGCTGAAAGAACTTTAGAAATATGGGACGACTTGAAACGTTATGTGTGTGAAATTAGAAAATGTTCTCTTTCCAAACCGGACTGCAAGTCATACTGTATTCTTGTTGAGGCAGTGGATGATAAACTTTTCCTTGCTAAGCTTACGTTCTTTAAAAGCATCTCAATGCTGTTTCAGAAGTTTCTGACTCGCTATCAAGGTGATCAGCCGCTGACACCATTCCTTGCAGATGACCTTGAAGACCTCATTCGGGGACTAATGCGGCGATTCATTAAAAATGATGTATTGAAATCTGCAATTACATTAGATCAGTTGGTGGCGGTAATGTTGAAAATAAAGAAAATCATCTAAATTGTGAAAAAATAGAACTTGGGTTTGGCACAGAACGTATTTTATTGAAAAAAGAAGCAAGGGATCTGAATACCTTTAGGTTCAGGAATGAGTGCAAAGACTTTCTTGTTGGAGTAACTCTCAAAGTTTTGAAAAAGTGTCCACTCAAATATTCAATGGTTCGGAATGTGTCCTGTTTATCCCCAAAGAGAATGGCTGATGATCCAAACTTCTGTCGATCTAAGTTTAACAAAGTTCTAACATCATTAGCAAATGCTGCATTTGTGAGGGAATGTGAATGTGAACTGATGGCTGAAGAATTCGCAAAATTTCTTCATAATATTCCTGTTCTTGGATCAGAAATCTTCGTCAAGTTTGATGTTGATAATGACAGATTGGATTCTTTCCTTATTGATAAGCCACAGCATTCCTACACCAAACTTTTAACTGTGATTAAAATCATTTTGACTTTTTCGCATGGACAAGCTGCAGTGGAGAGAGGTTTCAGCGTGAACAAGCAAGTTGAAGTAGAGAACTTAAAAAACAAGAACCTGATTGCTCAGAGAATTATATGTGACCACATTGTGAATGTAGGGGGTGTGGATAAAGTTTCTTTGACTAATGAGTTGTTGTCATCAGCCAGTTCAGCTAGATCAATGTACATGTGTTATCTTGATGAGCAAAAGCAAGAAAAAGTTAGGGAACATCGAAAGCGTAAAAATCAAGAAACTTTAGAGTGCATTGATGAACTTAAAGAAAAGAAAACCCGAACATTAAAGGACATTGAGAAACTGAATAGTGAAGCTGAAAAGCTTGCTGACAAAGCTGAATCAAATGGAAGTCTAACTTTACTAACACAGTCTAACTGTTATAGGCGAAGATGCAAAGAGAAACAAGCCCTATTGAAATCCATCAATGAAGAACTTGATGCTAAGTGTTTAAAACTGAAACAATAGACTAGTGAACAGTCAAGGGATAGATTTTTCTCTAGTCAGTCATTACCACTAGAACGTTGGTTTTCAAAATTTTTGTTGAATGTTAATTTTTTGAAAATTTTATTTCTCAGAGTTTAGGTGTTTAACAGTTTACTTGGAATTCATTAAAAGTGTTATTTTAAAGGGTATCTTCCTATTTACAATTGCAATAGTTCTCTCTTGGTAGATGTGGGCACAGATCTCAATCGGGGTGGGGGGGGGGGGGGAAATGGAGGGGGGGTCATTAGAGATATTTGGATCTTTGCTTCCCTGTATGTTGGGGTATGGAAAAGGTATGGAAAGTTTCTCACCGATGGTCTTGGAAATGTGTGGAAAGTCCTTGAAAAGTTTTGGAAAAGTTATGGAATGTTTCTCCCTTAGAAGTGTATGAACCCTGTGTGTAGGATGACACAGTATAATGTCTAGATGAGGACGTCCCCTTTTGGTTGCGATGGGTCAACTGTGATGCCTACACAGGCCCGAAGCCCAAAAACCTTTAGAAAAGCCTACCGGCCATATTTATGAAGGGATTTCATTGTAACTTGATAGGATGACTCGTTTTGGAATAATTTCTCTGTAACTTGGTAAGTTTGGTTGACATACATTAACTGTGAGGGCCACATTAACCCACCCCGCAGTTCTTCAGTACAGTGTACACCTCAAATTATTTTTATTGAAAACTTAGCATGCACGGAACAGAAATTAACATATTCTCAATTATCACAATTCTTGTAGTATTTCATAATCTTTTCATAAACATCAAACATTATCCTTTTCATCAAACACAACACAGTCAAGTTAAGCTACAGTGTCATTGACACTTTCATTCAAGTAAGTCAGCATTTGACCAAAGGTTGTCCTTGGGGTTAATTTCTACAATTACTGATGGATTTCAAATATTTTCAGTATATTGGCTCACAAGATGTTTAAGTTGAAATGAGTTTGCATATCATCTTTGCTTACCCAGTTTTTCAGGAATTATACCCCTTCGACTTGTATTTTTCTTCAAACCGGCTCATTTTGAAAGATTGTCTGGGATACTTTTGATGTGTGACCTCACAGGACAGTAAAATGAAATGACTTTGCAGATCAGGCCAAATGTTAAGGCCTGGAATGGGTATGGTCGTCTCATTAAGGTGTTGGAGCAAAAAGAGAAAATACTTCCATGAAATTTTGCTGAATTGTTGCATAGATTTCTTGACCCTGTGTAACCCACATTGAATTAACAGATCAGATTTGTACTAAAAGTGTAATATATGGTTTTGATGTCTATGGGAACCCTTGGACGTGGAACAGTGTTTCTGTTTTACTAGTAAAATAGGACCCCCTGCAGTCAATGCCTGGGATGGAAGTCCTCTAAAGTGTGCAGCATGGGTATTTATGATTGACTAAAATTAACTTTATACATTGGGATTTAAACCCTGTTAATTGGGAAGGGGCTATCAGGGTGAGGATCCAAGAGGGTCACCAAAACCTGTCAAGTTTGAGCAGTCTACGTCTTTATGTCAGGGATCCTAAAGATAAGTGGTGCCTCACAATTTGTCAGGCACCACAGATGTACAGTGGAACCCTGTTAATTGAATAGCCACTTTGCCAGTGAAAATTATTCAATTTACAGGAGTATTCAATTAACAGGGATTGTGTCACTTTCTTGTATTCTAGAGATAAACTTAGCATTTATTCTGTTAATCTTGTTTGGGGTGCAGTGGCTCAGTAGGTAGAGGTGCAGGCTGACAGAGCTGCATGTGCTCTCCCAAACAAGATATAATATATTAAATGCCTGTATTGGACTGAGGCCAAATAGGTCTAAAAACAATGGAAAACTGTCCCCCGCGGGAACCCCGGGAAGTGAAGCAGTGCCTGTTCACTTCAATAAACAGGCTCTGTTTTACTGGTAAAATAGGACCCAGTCACCAATACTTGGGAGGTGCAAACCCTCTTTAAAATGGGCAACGTGGCTTATTAACGCTCACCCCTGGTCTTGAGTTGATACTCATGTTGTCACGATTAGCCATTGCACAAAAATATGTGACCTTAAACACCAATAAGTAAATAAATAAATGGAAACTGAGGAGAATCAGGGTAATTTCTTGACAGGTTGCAAGATGTTTTATTCAATTAACAGGAGTTTAATCTATAACCTATATTCAATTTACAGGTCAAATTTGTACTGGAGGTTTGTAAATGGTTTTGTGTTGGGGAAATTATATTCCATTAACAGGGTTATTCAGTTAAAAGATATGCAATTAAGTGGTCTCCACTATTGGTTTCCCTTGAATTGAGGTTCATAATGCAGCCATGTTAATGCTTCCTGTATTAAACCCTGTGAAAACATTTTCCATGGTAGTTCACAAATTCTTCTGCCCTCTTGGGAAAATTTGCATCATAGGAGCTCCAATTGAGAATTATTTTTGGAGGGAAAAACATATGAAGACTTGGAAAATTTAACTTCAGATTGAACGGAGAACATTAAGACTGATGCCTAAGGAACTGCATGTATGCTGTAAGTAAGTTTCATAACAAACCCCGTCACATGGGATCGTGTTCAGGCAGTCTCTGTAGTCTCTTTCAAACTGTTCTTATACAGTTAAAAAAGAACTTGTCATTTCACTTTGAATTAACAGACTTTGTTAGGCATGCAGTTTAAATTTTATGCACAATTGGTGTCCTAAACTGTGTGGTTATAAGGCCACAGAAAACCAATGGTTTACCCATTTCAGAGCACCAGTTATAGATTTTTGTTTGAGTGGGAACTGAGAATGGGAAATCCGAGGTTATTAATTGGGAAAAATCATGCCCAAATGTCATTGGGAATTGGTCTGGTAAACGGCCCCTGTAGATACCCAAAATAATTCTTGCAGTTTAATGTCTCCATATATGTATGTATGTAATATGTTCGGGACTTTTACCAAGTGCTACATTGTAGATGGTGTATGCCCAGGAAAACATGATTCAAATTACGTTTTTTATTGCATATTTCAGATTGGGATTGTAGCAGAAATTTGGTCCCCAGAAGGTCTTGGATTATACCCTGTATTTCTGAAATTAACATTAAATACCAATTATAAATAATAATAATAATAATTTTTTGGTGTTTGACAATTTTAGGCTATTAAATTGTTATTCTGTCAATCAATGTTTGATTTGTTACAGTCCAGATTATATTTCAGCATCTTGTCTCCCTGTCTTTTATTTACTAATCTAAACAAGATAATTGTTGAAAAAATGAATTGTATTGTTTAATGTTATCCACAAAATGCTACTGATAGAATTGCACTCCGTCTGTCTGTCTTTCTGTCTCTGTGTGTCTGTCTGTCTGTCTGGCTGGCTGGCTGGAGATGATGCACGCTCAAAAATTTTTTTTCAAAATCTAAGATGGCGGAATGGCGGCCATTTTTGTTGTGTTTTTTAATCTTTTTTTCTCTATTTTCATGTTACCACTCCTCCCACCAACATGGTTCAAGCTACACCTTTCATATTTGGTACATGGATAGAGGGTTGGGAGGGGATGATGCACGTTCAGTATTTTTTCTTCAAAATCCAAGATGGCGGCATGGCAGCCATTTTTGTTTGTTTTTTAAGCTTTTTTCTCTATTTTATGTTACCACCCCTCACTCCAACATGGTTCAAGCTACACTTTTTATATCTGGCACTTGGATAGAGGGTTGTAATGGGATGTTGCACGTTCAATATTTGTTTTCCAAAATTCAAGATGGCGCCATGGCAGCCATTTCTGTTGTGTTTTTTAAGCTTTTTTCTCTATTTTATGTTAACACCCGTCACACCAACATGGTTCAAGCTACACCTTTCATATTTGGTACATGGATAGAGGGTTGGGAGGGGATGATGCACGTTCCATATTTTTTCTTCAAAATCCAAGATGGCGGCCATTTTTGTTGTGTTTTTTAAGCTTTTTTCTCTATTTTCATGTTACCACCCCTCCCACCAACATGGTTCAAGCTACACCTTTCATATTTGGTACATGGATAAATGGTTCTGAGGGGATGATGCACAGTCAATATTTATTTTTCAAAATCCAAGATGGCAGAATGGCGGCCATTATTGTTGTGTTTTTTAAGCTTTTTTTACTATTTTATGTTACCACCCCTCCCTCCAACATGGTTCAGGCTACGCCTTTCATATATGGTACATGGATAAAGGGTTGTGAGGGGATTATGCACGCTCAATATTTTTTTTTCAAAATCCAATCTTGATGCTTATATACTTTGTCTTTTGTGACAAAAACACCTTATGTCACAAAAGCGCTGTAGGGGACTAATACCACCTCGGTGGTCAAACACTTGTTTTTAGCTTAACTTGACAAAGTCAAGATAAGCTATTGTCATCACGTGTGCGGAAGTCTGTTAGTCTGTGAGTCTGTTCACATTTTCCTTTAGCACGGGTTACACCCCGCAGTTCTAGTCTGATCGTCACAAAATTTCATATGCAGGTTCGGGGTCATGTCTGGATGAGAACGTCCCCTTTTGGTCGCGATAGGTCAACCAGTATGGCTGCCCGAGCCCAAAACCCGAAAACCATTAGCACAGTCTACAGGTCGTATTTATGAAGGGATTTCATTGTAACTTGGTAGGATGCCTCTGTATAATGCCTAGATGAGAATGTCCCCTTTTGGGCATGATCTTTCAACCGTGATAGCTGCCCAAGCCCAAAACCCAAAAACTTCTAGCACAGTCTGCAGGTCATGTTTAATATGGAGAGATTTCATTGTAACTTGGTAGGGTGACTCCTTATGATGTCTAGATGAGAATTTCCCCATTTGGGCGTGATCTGCCAACCGTGACGACTGCCCGATCCCAAAACCCGAAAACATTTAGCACAGTCTACAGGTCATATTTATTGAGGAATTTCATTGTAACCTGGTGGGTTGACTTCATATAATGTCTGGATGAGAAAGTCCCCTTTTGGACGTGATTGGGCAACTGTGGCGGCTACAGGGGCCCGAAACCCGAAAACCTTTAGCACAGTCTACAGGTCATATTTATGAAGGGATTTCATTGTAACTTAGTAGGATGACTCCAAATAATGTCTAGATGAGAACATCCCATTTTGCTTGCGATCATTCAGCATTGATGGGTGCCTGAGCCCCAAAACCTTTAGCATAGGCAATATAATGCCTAGATGATGACATCTCCTTTTGGTCGTGATTGGTCAGCTGTGATGGCTACAGGGGCCTGAGGCCCGAAAACCTTGAGCACAGTTTACAGGTCATATTTATGAAGGGATTTCATTGTAACTTCGTAGGATCCCTCCAGATGATGCCCAGATGAGAATGTCCCCTTTTGGTTGCGATCATTCAACCATGTTGGCTGCCCGAGCCCAAAGCCCAAAAACCTTTAGCACAGTCTACAGGTAATATTTATGAAGGGATTTCATTGTAACTTGGTAGGTTGACTTCATATAATGTCTGGATGAGAACGTCCCCTTTGGACGCAATTGGAAAACTGACAGCTACAGGGGCCCGAAGCCTGAAAACCTTTAGCGCAGTCTACATGCCATATTTATGAAGGGATTACAATATAACTTGATAGGATGACTCGTTTTGGAATAATTTCACTGTAACTTTAGCATAGTCTATAGGTCGTATTTATGGAAGGATTTCATTGTAACTTGTTAGGTTGACTCCATATAATGCCTAGATGAAGCTATCCCCATTTGGTCGTGATTGGTCAGCTGTGATGGCTACAGGGGCCTGAAGCCCGAAAACCTTGAGCACAGTCTACAGGTCATATTTATGAAGGGATTTCATTGTAATTTCGTAGGATCACTCTAGATGATGTCCAGATGAGAATGTCCCCTTTTGGTTGCGATCATTCAACCATGTTGGCTACCCGAGCCCAAAGCCCAAAAACCTTTAGCACAGTCTACAGGTCATATTTATGAAGGGATTTCATTGTAACTTGGTAGGTTGACTTCATATAATGTCTAGATGAGAACGTCCCCTTGGAAAACTGATGGCTACAGGGACCCGAAGCCCGAAAACCTTTAGCACAGTCTACAGGCCATATTTATGAAGGGATTTCAATGTAACTTGATAGGATGACTTGTTTTGGAATAATTTCACTGTAACTTGGTAACTTTCGTTGATATACGTTAACTGTGAGGGCCACATACATTAACTGTGAAGTCATATTAACCCACCCCTCAGCTTTTTAGTACAGTGTACACATAATATTATTTTTATCAAAAACATAGCATACAGGGAACAGAAATGAACATATTCCCAATTTTCACAATTCTTGCATTATTTCATAATCCTTTCATAAACATTGAACATTATCCTTTTCATCAAACACAACACACAAGTTAAGCTACAGTGTCATTGACACTTTCATTCTCTGATATTTTCCTTTACAGAGTTAGCTTAGAAGATTTATACAATGGTAAAACTGCTAAACTGCAGCTCAGCAAAACTGTGATATGTCCAAAATGTAACGGGTGAGTTTAATAGATTAATATCACGTAACTTATTGAAACTTCACCAAGTGGATTTCCAAGATGGTGTAGTGAAGTCTCAAACTCCCTCTGGGTCATATATATCGGCTTGCCCTTACAGACTTGTTGATATATGCCCACAGACAAGGTCTTGACTTCAATACACCATCTCAGAAACTCACATTATAGTAGTAACCTATATCCCTGTTGAGTCAAACTTACAGTGAATTTTTGCATATGGTAAAAGAAGAACCTGATCAATTTTGGAATTGGTTGCTGCAAGGTTGAAGGTTATGGAACTTAACTTTTAATGAAACATTGTTGAAAATTGGTCTGAAGCCAATAACCTTTATTTTAAATGACACATGGCCACTAGATTTACAGATTAGCCACCGCTATTGAAGGAGAAGCCTGTTGCCAATTATAAGGTTGAAGGTCATGTGACTGTTACTGTGAATAGAACTTAGTAAAAAAGTTGTTTCCAGAAAATAACTTGTTCTACACAAGGCATGGAAGATGGAGAACCCTATCGGTTTTAAAATATGCCCACCAAAGGTCCAGTTCACTGATTACTAAAAATATCAAGAAACAATGTGCTGATTTGAACCAAATTTGGCATGTAGTATGATCAGGGCATAAGTACTTGATGCCCTCAATTTTTTTTTCTGCACCCCCTTGGGATCCTCAAGAACTTAAAATAGAAAAATATTCAAATGCCCATATTTAAAAAACTGCATTGACCAGAACATTGTTTTTTGGTATGCAGCTTCCTTAGGTCCAGTGGAATCAGATGGACAAAAAAAATTGCTATCGATTTTGTCATGGGGTGCCATATGGTGATACCCATTTTAACACTGTTTGCAATGGGGAAATGTGGAGTCATTATCTATCTTGTTTGTTTACTATGGTAAACAAGCTCTGTTTTACTGGTAAAATAGGACCCAGTCACCAATGCTTGGGGTGGAAGACTTCTAAAATGGGCAACATGGGTATAAATGATTGATTAAACTTTGCTTTATCTGCATGTTGTGGTCATGATTTGCCATTGAGCAGAAATATGTGACCTTAAACACCAGTAAATAAACAAATCTATCTTGTGCTTCATCAACTAAGTATTCTTCTTAAAAACCTGTGGGCCAAATCTAAACTAATTTGGTACAAAGCATCTTGGTGGAGTATACTCTTTTGAGTGCTTTTCCCCACAAAAGTTGCTAATATATATGGGCTGTGGTTAATGCCCAAAAATCCTAAATATCTTTTTAAATCTTCTCATGAACTACCAGAGAGAATGCTCTGATATTTGGTATGGAACTTCCTTTGGTAGTGGAGATCAAAGTTTGTTCAAGAAAAGTTGGTAGGTCAATATTTGGGATCTGTGGTAGCATGCCCATTTTGGGCTCCACCCAAAATTACTATTTCATGAACTGATGGGCTGGTTTAAACCAAATTTGGCATGGAGCCTAATAGGGCATACTGTACTGACCTGTGTCCAAGCCCAGGGGGTGCGTGCAGCAGAAAAATAAAAAATTGTGGGGTGGGCTTAAGAACGGGTAATCAAGCCAGCAAGTCAAGTCGGTGTGCATCGGAATGGGAAATGACTAATTAACCTTTGGGTATGATACGTTTTTGTAGAAAACCACCCAAGAAAGAGAGTACATTCCAAAATAAAAAATATCCACCCTATTATCTCACACATACTTGTCAACTGTTTTATTAACTGGTAGAGTGCTAAATTATTTTTGACCATCAAAATTTGTTCACATGTCTACTTTGTAGGCACTCCCCCATAAATTGTAACAAGGCAAATCTGCACAGACTAAATAATTTCACTTCGAGGATAATATGAAGCATATCCACTGAGTATGAGGCCTTTATATTACAGTCCCTGCACATCAGAGTAAAGCCCAAATATGGGCTTCCAGCACTCTACCAGTTAAGTGATCAGTTTAAAATGCTGCACAAATTGAACATCACCTTGATGTTTTGACAACTGCAGACCGTGCTGTGAAGCCATATTATTTCCAGGTATCTTATGCTTTGATTGTTATTTTGCATTAAAATTTAGAGTGAAAAAGTTGATAAAAATATGAAAAATATAAATCTTACTTTCAAATAGTTGGTAAATACATTTGAATTCAATAAAAATAATAGAATTTTGATTATATTTCATTGTTTATTTACTTGTTGGGTTTCCCCAGCTATCAGTGGGATGTGATGTAAACTGTAGGTAAAGTGGAGATCATGCGAGGTGCACAATGGGGTCAAATAATATTACACAGAAAATATTGAAATCTTGAGAAAAAAATACCTGGTGAATTTTTCTAAATCTTCAGTAATAATCCCAGTCAGTGTATTCAACATAAGAACCCACCAATCATTGCTGCTAATATTTTTCGCACTAAAGAAAAAAAATACTGCACAAGACAACACATGTACTTGGAAACTGAACCACTCTTCAATAGGGGTTATCCCAGTCTATAATTATCTTTATTTACAGTCTGGGGAATCTCCTATGCAGTTATTTCCCTTTCATCAACAGCTGATTTTCAAAAACTGGGACAGCTCTCTTTCTGTGCTAAATGAAATGGGATTTACGGCCTCATTCAGTGAACAGGGGAATAAATGAGCAAAGTGAACATCAGTTTATCTTATTTATTTACAAAGTGTATCAAACAAAAGCTAAAAAAAAAGTCACTAAAAAATTAAAAACTCCAATATCAGCCATGATTTGGTGAGCAGAATGTTACAACAAGTCAACCATTTTTGTTTCACTCACCTGAAATTGACGTTTCAGTCAACTTGAAAATTTGGGAATGGGCTTGGACATGGGTAGAGCTCCTTGATTCTGAAATCTGAAAACATGGGGGGGGGGGGGGGGGGGGGGGGGGGGGGGGGGGGGGGCTTAATTAAACACAGGTCAGTACGGTAAGTACTTGTACTTGATTAAGTGTTTTTTGCAGTCCCATGGGAACCTCAGGAGCTAAAAATATAAAAAAAATTCAAATGTCCATATTTCCCAAATTGCATGGACCAGAATATTTTTTTTTGGTGTGAAGTTTCCATGAGGACCAGTCAAATCAGATGAACCAAAATAATTGCTATCGTTTTTGTCATGGGAACGCCCTTTTTAACACTGTTGGCAGTGGGAAAATGCTGAGTCTTGTGCTTCATCAACTAAGTATTCTTCTTCAGAACCTTTGGGCCAAGTCTAAACTAATTTGATACAAAACATCTTGGTGGAGTTACCTCTTATGAGTTTATTCCCCAAAAATTCCCATTCTCCTTCTGGTGGGTTTAATGCCCCAAAAGCCTAAAGTGCTTTAAAAATCTTCTTCTCACAAATAGTGCTGAAACGGTTAGTAAATTTCGTAACCGGTAGCTGTTTGATATTATTCGAATAATTACGATTATCTGCTACATTTGCAACATTAATTTGAAGAACGGTGGTATCTGCTGTTTTTCCACTGTAAACAAGTGATTATACTGTATACAACAGATTCAGAATTTCATATTATGATACCACTGCCCTCATTGTCCCCCGACCCTTCGGGGGACTATTGTAATCAGCAGTGTCCATCCGTCCGTTCGTCCGTCCATCTGTGCGTCCGGCAGTGTCCATCCGTCCATCCGTCCGTCACACCCTTGTCCGGATGATAACTTTAGTTTGGATGATTTTACTGAAACTAAATTTGGTATGTGTCTTACTTGGGTGGAAATGCAGTTCAAGTTCGAAAATGGGCATGCTCCACTGATTTCTACTGGATATATTCCCCTTTTTCGACTTAAAAAATACAGTTTTTGTGTTGTCCGGATGATAACTTTAGTTAGGATCATTTGATTGAAACGAAATTTAGTATGCCGCTTATTAGGGTGGAAATGCAGGTCAAGTTGGAAAATGGGCATGCTCCACTGATTTTTAGCTCAACTTGACAAAGTCAAGCTGAGCTATTGCCATCACTTCTCGTCTGTCGGCATTCGTACGTACGTTAGTACGTACGTCCACAATTTTCTTTGGCACACCTCACAGGTCGCATTTATGATCAGATTACTTTGAAACTTGGCATGCTTGTTTGGGGTGACCTCTAGATGGGAGCTATCGATTTTCTTCAATTTCCGTCAAAAAATGTTGCCGCGGCCAACGTTCTTAGAACTTAGTTTAGTCAAACCACAATATTTCCCTTTGGCACACCCTACAGGGCACATTTATGATTTGATTGCTTTGAAACCTGGTATGCTTATTTAGGGTGACCTCTAGATGGGAGCTATCGATTTTCTTCAATTTCCGGCAAAAAATGTTGCCACGGCCAACGTTCGTAGAACTTAGTTTAGTCAGACCTCAATATTTCCCTTTGGCACACCCGACAGGGCACATTTATGATCAGATTGCTTTGAAACCTGGTATGCTTGTTTGGGGAGACCTCTAAATGGGTGCTGTCGATTTTCTTCAATTTCTGTCAAAAAATGTTGCCGCGGCCAACATTCTTAGAACTTAGTTTAGTCAGAAGACTCAATATTTCCCTTTGGCACACCCTACAGGGTACATTTATGATCGGATTGCTTTGAAACCTGGCATGCTTGTTTGGGGTGACCTCTAGATGGGAGCTATCAATTTTCTTCAATTTCCGTCAAAAAATGCCGCGGCCAACATTCTTAGAACTTAGTTTAGTCAAACCACAATATTTCCCTTTGGCACACCCTACAGGGCACAATTATGATTTGATTGCTTTGAAACCTGGTATGCTTATTTAGGGTGACCTCTAGATGGGAGCTATCGATTTTCTTCAATTTCCGGCAAAAAATGTTTCCACGGCCAACGTTCGTAGAACTTAGTTTAGTCAGACCTGAATATTTTCCTTTGGCACACCCTACAGGGCCCATTTATGATCAGATTGCTTTGAAACCTGGTATGCTTGTTTGGGGAGACGTCTAGATGGGAGCTATCGATTTTCTGCAATTTCGGTCAAAAAATGTTGCCGCGGCCAACGTTCTTAGAACTTTGTTTAGTCAGTAGACTCAATATTTCCCTTTGGCACACCCTACAGGGTACATTTATGATCAGATTGCTTTGAAACCTGGCATGCTTGTTTGGGGTGACCTCTAAATGGGAGCTATCGATTTTCGTCAATTTCCGTAAAAAAATGTTGCTGTGGCCAATGTTTTTAGAACTCAGTTTTGTCAGACCACAATATTTAACTTTGACACACCCTACAGGGCACATTTATGATTTGATTGCTTTGAAACCTAGTATGCTTGTTTAGGGAGACCTCTAGATGGGAGCTATTGATTTTCTTCAATTTCCGTCAAAAAATGTTGCCGCAGCCAACGTTCTTAGAACTTAGTTTAGTCAAACCACAATATTTCCCTTTGGCACACCCTACAGGGCACATTTATGATTTGATTGCTTTGAAACCTGGTATGCTTATTTAGGATGACCTCTAGATGGGAGCTATCGATTTTCTTCAATTTCCGGCAAAAAATGTTGCCACGGCCAACGTTCGTAGAACTTAGTTTAGTCAGACCTCAATATTTCCCTTTGGCACACCCGACAGGGCACATTTATGATCAGATTGCTTTGAAACCTGGTATGCTTGTTTGGGGAGACCTCTAAATGGGTGATGTCGATTTTCTGCAATTTCTGTCAAAAAATGTTGCCGCGGCCAACATTCTTAGAACTTAGTTTAGTCAGAAGACTCAATATTTCCCTTTGGCACACCCTACAGGGTACATTTATGATCGGATTGCTTTGAAACCTGGCATGCTTGTTTGGGGTGACCTCTAGATGGGAGCTATCAATTTTGTTCAATTTCCGTAAAAAAATGCCGCGGCCAACGTTCTTAGAACTTAGTTTAGTCAAACCACAATATTTCCCTTTGGCACACCCTACAGGGCACATTTATGATTTGATTGCTTTGAAACCTGGTATGCTTATTTAGGGTGACCTCTAGATGGGAGCTATCGATTTTCTTCAATTTCCGGCAAAAAATGTTGCCACGGCCAACGTTCGTAGAACTTAGTTTAGTCAGACCTGAATATTTTCCTTTGGCACACCCTACAGGGCCCATTTATGATCAGATTGCTTTGAAACCTGGTATGCTTGTTTGGGGAGACGTCTAGATGGGAGCTATCGATTTTCTGCAATTTCTGTCAAAAAATGTTGCCGAGGCCAACGTTCTTAGAACTTTGTTTAGTCAGAAGACTCAATATTTCCCTTTGGCACACCCTACAGGGTACATTTATGATCAGATTGCTTTGAAACCTGGCAAGCTTGTTTGGGGTGACCTCTAAATGGGAGCTATCGATTTTCGTCAATTTCCGTAAAAAAATGTTGCCGTGGCCAACGTTTTTAGAACTCAGTTTTGTCAGACCACAATATTTAATTTTGACACACCCTACAGGGCACATTTATGATTTGATTGCTTTGAAACCTGGTATGCTTGTTTAGGGAGACCTCTAGATGGGAGGTATCAATTTTCTTCAATTTCCGTCAAAAAATGTTGCCGCGGCCAAAGTTCTTAGAACTTAGTTTAGTCAGAAGACTCAATATTTCCCTTTGGCACACCCCTACAGGGCACATTTATGATCGGATTGTTTTGAAACCTTTCATGCTTGTTGGGGGTGACCTCTAGATGCGGGCTATCTATTTTCTTCAATTTCCATCAAAAAATGTTTCCGCAGCCAACATTCTTAGAACTTAGTTTAGTCAGACCACAATATTTCCATTTGGCTCATTTATGATTAGATTGCTTTGAAACCTGGTATTCTTATTTACGGTGACCTCTAGATGGGAGCTATCGATTTTCTTCCATTTCCGTCAAAAAATGTTGCCACGGCCAACGTTCTTAGAATTCAGTCTAGTCAGACCACAATATTTCCCTTTTATACACCCTACAGGGCACATTTATGATCGGATTGCTTTGAAACCTGGCATACTTGTTTGGGGAGGCCTCTAGATGGGAGCTATTGATTTTCTTCGGTTTTTGTCAAAAAATGTTGCCACTGGCAAAAAAAATGACATTGGTACCAATGATCTTCAATTTTGCCATTTCATTTATAACTTACCAAGTTCAAGTTTGTCAAGTTGAGCTACAGTGTCATTGACACTTTCATTACTGGATTTATTCCCTTTTTTCGACTTAGAAAATACGGTTTTTGTGTTGTCCGGATGATAACTTTACTTTGGATCATTTGATTGAAACGAAACTAAGTATGTGGTTTAATTGGTTGGAAATACAGGTCAAGTTAAAAAATGGCCATGCTCTGCGAACAAATTGCATCCTAACAGCTCCCTTGAATTTGCCATCTTGGTCGGGGGACCGGGGGCGTTGCCCTTGTTCATTTTAACATCCATTCTTTCTGGCATTATTTGGCACATTAAGTGATTCTTATTCAAGCCTTATTACATGTTAACTAGATAATTCAACTGGTATAAATATAAATTAATACAAATTTGGCAAAGTCCTAGTTGAATATTTTCAACCTATAAAAAAGCTGTTAAAATTACCGAACAGCTGTACCGGTGTTCTCATTGTCACATTGAATCAGATATTTATGTGATTTTACAGAATTAAGTAAACTTACCAATATATAAAATGTGTTGTTTTTTGTTTAATCACAATGGTAAGTATCAAAACAGTACAAAATTTATCTTGATATATCCAGCTTAATAGGTACATGGATTTTCCCCATGTCATAAATTGACGGCATGTCAGGTTGTCAATGTCCAATCAGACAATGGATATTTAAATTATTTAGCATGTGACTGAAACATGTGGTTTGATAAGCTTAATTCCTTTACTACAAGTTTACAACCACTTCCATCACCGTACCGCAGTATGAAATGAAATCTTTTGCTGTTGGATTGGGGAACGCAGGCTTCAGGAAACATACTTTCACTGCCTCATATTACATATGTAGCTCCCTGACAGAACCTGTATATTTATAGTGTAACAAGCTTTTATTGAAACACCATTTGCAGTGAAACTACTCAAAACTAGAAGCCACTGTGTTTGACAATCAGACAATGTCAGCCCTCACACATGTGTCTAGAGAAACAAAACAATGCAGCTTATGAAATGTAATTGGGACATTCTGGTTGAATAACTGTGACCCCTAAACAAAAATCAATGGCTGCTGTCAAAAACTCAGGTTGCTGAATACTGATTAAACAAACTACCGGTAGTACAATAACTTTGCTTCAGTTGTGAATTTTTTTTTCATGGGATTCATAAAAAAATGCACAACATTAGGTAAGTTTTCAAAGACTTTTATTTGAATACTTTTCTTTTTACTTCCCCACTCACCATGCTTTGAAGTTTGAAAGGTTTTGAATATATTTCATTTGAACTTTCCACGTTTCTTGCGGATGGGCCTACATGTAAATGCAGGTGCAACTGCAACCCCATAAAATCATTGTGGATGACTTAATGATGAGAATATGCTTACTGGTAGGTCAGTAAGGTAATAAAAACATTAACCTTTTTATACGCCCGTTTGAAAAATGGGACGTATTATAGTATGGCGTTGTCCGTCCGTCTGTCCGTCCCTCCGTCCGTCCGTTTGGTTTCCGAACAATAACTTTAGTATTTGTTTTCTGATCGGCTTCAAATGTGATATGTGGTTTAATCACAACAAAATACAGGTCAAGTTCGAATATGGGGGTCGGTCCGAACATTTTTCACCTGAATTATGGCCCCAGTTGGACTTAGAATTCGTCAAATATTTGGTTTCCGGATAACTTTAGTATTTGTTTTCCGATCGACTCCAAATTTGGTATGTGGTTTAATCACAACAAAATACAGGTCAAGTTCAAATATGGGGTCAGTCTGAACAATTTTTGCCTGAATTATGGCCCCTGTTGGACTTAGAATTCGTCAAATATTTGGTTTCCGGATGATAACTTTAGTATTTGTTTTCCGATCGGCTCCAAATGTGGTATGTGGTTTAATCACAACAAAATACAGGTCAAGTTCGAATATGGGGTCGGTCCGAACATTTTTCGCCTGAATTATGGCCCCAGTTGGACTTAGAATTCGTCAAATATTTGGTTTCCGGATGATAACTTTAGTATTTGTTTTCCGATCGGCTCCAAATTTGGTATGTGGTTTAATCACAACAAAATACAGATCAAGTTCGAATATGGGGTCGGTCCGAAAAAATTTTTCGCCTGAATTATGGACCCTGTTGGACTTAGAATTCGTCAAATATTTGGTTTCCGGATAACTTTAGTATTTGTTTTCCGATCGGCTCCAAATTTGGTATGTGGTTTAATCACAACAAAATACAGGTCAAGTTCAAATATGGGGTCAGTCTGAACAATTTTTGCCTGAATTATGGCCCCTGTTGGACTAAGAATTCGTCAAATATTTGGTTTCCGGATGATAACTTTAGTATTTGTTTTCCGATCGGCTCCAAACTTGGTATGTGGTTTAATCAAAACAAAATACAGGTCAAGTTCGAATATGGGGTCGGTCTGAACAATTTTTGCCTGAATTATGGCCCCAGTTGGACTTAGAATTTGTCAAATATTTGGTTTCCGGATGATAACTTTAGTATTTGTTTTTCGATTGGCTTCAAACTTGTTAGTCTTTTTCTCAAATGACTGAAAAATTTAGTCATTTCACAAAATCACTGATTTCAAAGTCTGACCGTAACATATATATATATGCCAGTATAAATTTCTCGCACTCTAAAAAAATTGCAAATGTGTTATGCAGATTAAAATTTTTTCAAAGGAATTTAGTAGGTCAATATTTGGCCTCCCTATGGGAAGATGTCCATTTTTTCCAAAATGTTGCAGCTACCCTTGTTGTGTGGTGGAGATTCCAGAAGCTGAAGGCAAAAATATTTTTGCTTGTTCACTTTTTTTCAGACTTCGCAGAACTGAGCTTTGTTTTTCACTGAGAAGCTTTCCTAGGACCAGCAGAAACGCATGCCCCAAAAAATTGCTTTTGGTTGTGTGATAGCAAATCAAAAAATGAATCTTGCTCTCCATCACATACTGACACTCTTCTCTTTTGGCAACTTCAGCCAGGTAAACATTTTCGACTCACTTGAGCCTCCAGTTATATTATTATTTTTGCTAAGGAAAACAATATACATACATAGTATACATTCTTTCCATCGATATCACCACACCAACACATCAGGCTTGTCTCTATATTCATCTCCGGCATCCCTTCTGGAACCCTGGGAAGTGAAGCAGTGACTTTTCACTGCAGTAAACAGGCTCTGTTTTACTGGTAAAATAGGACCCACTCACCAATGCTTGCGAGGTGCAAACCCTCTCTAAAATGGGCAACATAGCTTTTTAACGCTCACCCCTGGTCTTGAATGATACTCATGTTGTGGTCATGATTAGCCATTGTGCTAAAATATGTGACCTTAAACACCAATAAATAAATAAATATAATAGCGTTGAAACGATTTTTCGACTAGTCAACTCTGACGCGATTAGCACTTAACAAATCTATTAAACGATTAGTGAATCACTCGTCGAGTAGTCGCCTGAGTGTATTCTCTAAAGCTTTGAAGTTTCCACTTGTGCTTCCACATTGGAAACAAGAAGCTCTCTTTTTCGTGCTGCTCTAATTTTCAAGAAAATAGGTTAAATTACTGGTCAGAGATTCGTGATTCCATTACACTGATTAAAACACAGAAATGAGGTGTGAACAGTATGCCTGCAAACTGTTGTTTCATTTTAATTAACGCTAACAGGGCTGTGACAGCAGAAGTACATCTACAAATGTTCACCTTTTTCAACACGTTCTTATTTTGGGTAAATGTTGCTGTAATAAGATTGGTCAGAAAACAAAACATCACATAATGATATTTACTATTGAGGTTTTACAACTCACATTACATAGTGAAGATTGGTCAGAAAACAAAACGTCACATAATGATATTTACTATTGAGGTTTTACAACTCACAGTACGTAGTGCACATACTGACCAAACAAATCGCACTGTTTAGTCACATGATGTATTTAATATTCAATGAGGCTTTTGTTTATAGTTTGTCTAGTTTTTTATTGGGGGGGGGGGGGGTTGATTAAGTTATGCAGGTCATGGAACAAGAGAACACTTCAGTGACCTGTTTTCTGCTTTCAAAGTTTTTTTGCATAATAACAAAGTGCAGAAATTTCTTATTAGACTACAATATACAAGGGAATTTTGGGGGGAAAAGTTCAATTTCGTTTAAAAATATTTGACAGAACCGAATATTGGAACACCAAAGATTTATTGTAAGAACAATTTATTTTTTGCGGCACCGGTTGTTTGGATGTGAGGACATGGCGACATCAGCTTCCGTAATGTTGCGCAGTTAGACCCATTAATTGTATCGTAATTTGGAAGCCACTCCAGCCAATGAATTTAGTTAAAAACCAGTTTTGTAGAATTTATTGCTTAGTTTAGCATCTGACATTGCATAACCGACTAGTCGATTAATCGTCGACTGCTACCCGGCAATTAGTAAAAATCCAAATGGCATTAATCGTTTCAACACTAAAATATAAATAAATACATCTCCGGCATGGTGAATGCGATAATTTTGTCCTCCAAGCCCAGAGCCTGGAGAAACTGAGAAATGCCATTACTGTACCTGAGACAAATAAGAAAAATGTACACTTTAACTCTTAACCCACTATTTTCAAAATAATTTACAAGGGGGGAATTTGATGAAATGTGTCCAAATTATACTTATTTCAGTGGCAAGAGTAATCATGTTGGGACAGGAATTTTACCAATAGCATGTAAGGAGTTAAACTCTTCCCCAACACACTTGACAGATTTTCAGATTTTTATCTTTCGAATGAGCTCGTTGTGCTTTTTCCAATGGAGGGGAAGGGTGGGGGTGTCACCGGATATAGTTTGGCTGAAACCTTTTAAAAAATAATGTTTCTGCTAAATTTGGAAATTACATGAGTGGATATGGACGATTCTTCAGGTAAAGGGTTAATTGCTATTGGTATTCATTTGTTCATTTTTCATAAACCTTTCCAACAGAGTATTACATCACATTCTCATTGGCCCAATGAAAGGCTTTCATAAAATAAAACTGCCATTTTTTTAGGTGGCTCTTCTCAGACTTTGCACTTACATTGACAACCATATCAGCATTACTTTTTCTTTCTCTTGCTCAAAAAATGAAAAGGGTTTTCTGAAAAGAAATTGGAAAAAAATGAAGGAACTCTTTTCCAGGTTGACCTAATTTTTACTTTATTTTGTCCTGTCAAGTTGACAGAAGTTTATGCATTCCTTCTTTTACAGACATGGTGGAAAAAGTGGTGCTACTCAGAGGTGTAGGACATGCAGTGGACGTGGTGTGAAAGTGACACTGCGACAGTTAGGACCTGGTATGGTACAGCAGATGCAGAGTGTATGTCCTGATTGTCACGGTGAAGGTAAATTGTCAAACCAGCAAGATATCTGTCGCCAAACATCTTTTCCAAATAAATATTTGACTGTTCCAGTTAACCATCTTTGCACTGAGGTTAAAAATTAAAATTTTCCACCTGCAAATTTTTCCCATAACGCAACAAGGAATTCAACCAAAAATGACTGGCAGAGCTGATTGAGAGATTTGGCTAAACTCCTAGTTGCATTATGGGAAAAATGGGATTCTTGAAAAAAAAAAATTTTTGTTGAGCTCGGCATGTTTGCGGTTAATTGTTAATTAACCCATTTTTATACCACCCACTTAAAAAGTGGGAGCTATATAGTGTTCACTTGGTCCGTCTGTATGTCTGTCTGTCTGTCTCCATCCATCCGTCCATCCATCTGTCCGTCCATCCGTCCATCCTTACGCTTTAGGGGGTACACATCTGCTATCGGCAACTCCTCCTAAACCAGTGGACGGATTTCATTGAAACTCTTAGACGTTCTTTTACATACATTGAAGATGTGCACCTCCTATTTTGTTTTCAGATATTTTCTTTTTTTACAGTTTCCCATATTGAAAAATGAACTTGGTCAAATTCAATTGACATTCTGTACAGATCTGCTATCCGCAACTCCTCTTAAACCATTGAACAGATTTCATTGAAACTTTCAGACATTCTTTTACATATATTAAAGATGTGCACCTCCTGTTTGTTTTCAGATATTTTCATTTTTAGGGTTTCCCATATTTAAAAATGGGCTTTGTCGATTCAAGCTTGGGGGGGGGGGGGGCCATGGCCTCTTTTAAACTAGTGAATGGATTTCAATGAAACCTTCAAACATTGGTGTCAGTGTTTGTGCTCTCTACATTAAACACACTTTTACTGTTGTAAAATGTTTCTTGGTGGGAGTGGGTGGTATCAATCATTTAGTGAGCAGTGCTCACAGTTTTTAGCTCAACTTTGACGAAGTCAAATTTGAGCTATTGTCATGGCCCGTCGTCCGTCTGTCCGTACGTCAACAATTGGCTATGGCTCGGGCTAGAGGTCGTATTTATGAACCGATCTTTATGAAACTTCTTGTGTACCTTTGTTATGACCCTGGGACGGGAACGAGTGTTTTTAGGTGTGGTCAGAAATTCAAGATGGCTGCCAGCGGCCATTTTGTACCGATGATGCAAAAATCAGTTTTTTGTACAGAACTTCTGTATGAAAGTTCTCATTTGAATAAAGTTTTGTATAAATGTTTAGTACCATGGGATACATCACATATAATACGGGTTTTTTCTCGTGCGTAAATTATGCAAATTAGACTGACTTTGATTTATTTAGTGTTACTTTCAGAGCTGTAAGTGCCAAGCTGCTATGGCTCGGGCTAGAGGCTGTATTTATGAACCGATCTTTACGAAACTTCTTGGGTACCTTTGTTATGACCGTGGGACGAGAACGAGTGTTTTTGGGTGCGGTCCGAAATTCAAGATGGCTGCCAGCTGCCATTTTGTACCGATGATGCAGAAATCTGTTTTTTGTACAGAACTTCCATATGAAAGCTCCAATTTGAATAATTTTTTGTATGAATGTTTAGTACCATGGGATACATCACATATAATACGGGTTTTTTTCTCGTGCGTAAATTGTGCAAATTAGACTAATTTTGATGTTTTTGGTGTTACTTTCAGCACTGTAAGTGCAAATGCCAATACGGCTCGGGCTAGAGGACGTATTTATGAACCGATCTTTACGAAACTTCTTGGGTACCTTTGGTATCTCCGTGGGACAAGAACGAGTGTTTTTGGGTCCGGTCTGAAATTCAAGATGGCCGATGGCAGCCATTTTGTACAAAATTAGGTGCAATCAGATTTTTGCACAGAACTTCCATATGAAAGTGCTGATTTGAATAATTTTTTGTGTGAATGTTTAGTACCATGGGATACATCACATATAATACGGGTTTTTTTTCTCGTGCAGAAATTATGCAAATTAGATGAACTTTGATTTTTTCAGTGCGACTTACACACAGTAAGTACACATGTCAATATGGCTCAGACTAGAGTCTGTATTTATGAACTCATCTTCACGAAATGTCTTGGGTACCTTTGTTATCACCTTGGGACGAGAACGAGTGTCTGGTTACGGTCTAAAATTCAAGATGGCTGCCAGTGGCCATTTTGTACCAAAATTAGGTCTAATCAGTTTTTTGTCACAAGTTCTATCCAGCTCGTATTTATGAATTGATCTTCACAAAACTTCTTGGGTACCTTTGTTTTCACCTTGGGACAGGAACAAGTGTGTTTTGGGATGCCTTTGTTATCACTGTGCTATGAGAACAAATATTTTGGGGTTCAGTCAGACCCACTCTGGGACTCAAAGTTTTCTTTTCTAGTTTAGCATCTGACTGTTACCCACCTTTACAATACTTTACCTTTTCCATTTGTTACAGGCAATGGTCAGTATTTATGTACAGACCGTTACAATACTTTATATGTACCTTTGTTATCAGGTCATTACCTAGATGTTTGTCATTGCTGTGTCACATACTACACGTGCATGTCTTTGTCTTGACAAGTTGAGCTACAGTGTCATTGACACTTTCATTCTAGTTAATTCTGCTTTAGGCCCCACAAAGTAGATGTGTTTCTCAGGCCATTTTTTGTAAAATTGCATGCGGGATGGCGGTTTTTATTTTATTTTTTATAGTTATTTCTTTGCCACCAAAAGTTCATATTCTTAGTTTGTTTTATGTTTTAGGCCTCATAATCAACAGAATAGCATGGGTGGTGTAATTTGGCCCTTGAGTGCAAGAACTTTGCAATGCTAAAGCATCGCAAAGCCTTCTTGCACTTAAGGGACAAATTTATCAATTTTATTAACTTGGGTAAAATATTTTTACTTTTTAGCTCACCTGGCCTAAAAGGCCATGTGAGTTTTTCTCATCAGTTGACGTCCGTCATCTGTCATCCGTAAACTTTTCACATTTTCATCTTCTTCTCTGTAACCGCTGAGCCGGTGTGTACTAAACTTGGCAGGAATTGTCTATGGGAGGTCCTCTACAAACAAGCTTCATTTTGTTCCCGTCAGATGAAAAACATGGCTGCCAGAGGCATTCTTTGATTCTGGTCTGTGGATTTTCAAAAATCTTCTCCTCTGAAACTGCAAGGCCAAATGTTTTGAAACTAGAGAGTTGCGGTTGTCATTTTTGCCCCTTCGGTTTCGGTTATTGTTTACTGAAAGGATTCGGTTCGGTTCGGTTGTTCGGTTGTTTTTTACTTTTTGTGTCTTACTGGCATTTCTCAGAATATCATGAACTTTTTTGACTAGATAATGCATTTGTATTATGTATAGTATATAAAGGTTGACTTGCAATTACATGTATAAGAACTCAGGGACGGGTTGTCCCGTTTAACTGTTGGGGCATGTTGTCCCGGGGCAGGTTGTCCTGGGGCGGGTCGTCCCACCTCGTTTGGGACGGGTTGTCTCTGGGGCGGGTTGTCCCGTTCCCGTCCTCGACTGCTGATAATGGGCACATAAATTCGGGAAACGGGTCAATTAAAAGACAGTAACGAAAGTTGTTTGAGACGTCAAATTTACAGGCATCAAATGGAAAAACAGGTGACTTGTTGCAACACTGTACTTACCCCGGTATCAAATAGAACTGTAATACTATACTGTATTATGTACATTTTTGGGAGTTGAGGTTTTTGTGTAATACATTATGTCTGTCTTCAGTGTAATAAGTCTTTATTAAAAAATTATATATCCCAAGCAAAATTGACTTGTTTATTTTTTTTTGTCGACCTCGTTTTGGAAGCTGTGACTTGTTTCAAATAAGTGTGCAGACTGTTGTCAATAGTTGTCTGATACACGCCCATAACATATAGTTTTCACGGTGGTTGAGCATCATCCCAAAGATACTGATTGAACACTGCCACTTTCGAGCGGTGCACAACTCAATGTGAAAGAACACTGCCACTTTCGAGCGTGCACAACTCGCTGTGAAAACGGGTGTTCAGAAATTAATGAGAAAGTGGTAATTAAAAATAAAAAATAATTACAACTGTGGTATTTGATAATTATATAACAATTTAACCAGCGATATGATGTATGACTTATTGGTTTAATAAAACATGCTCATTTATCATTTCATCATGCTCTGCAACATGTGAAGTTATGACTTTCAGTGTAAAATCAATTTTTTGAATGTCGCCAAGGGAGGCAACTATTTTGTTATTCATATTCCGCTGTGTAAATTTTATCTGGTCTTCATATTACGATTTTTTTTTATTGATTTTGTGTGAAGCTATATTTTGTTTATTCGTAATAAATGTACATATTTAAAACAAAAACAGCTATTTTTAAACGGACTATGTTTGTCTGTTTTCAAGTGGGTGGTTTGCAGTGTTGATTGACATACTTAACTTACGACGTCCATTTCAAGCTTCGAGAGTAACCTGTACAAAAAATGAAAACAACACCGCATGGTTTTCTGTTTGTTTTATTCATTAAATTGAGAATTAAAACCCGAAATCTGAAAATGAAACGTATGTACAAGATAATTATGAGAATTTTTAAAGCAAGGGCAATTGTTATCATTTGTTTTTACAGAAACCGAAAGTACGGTTGTGTGCGCCCATGCTCGGTTGCGATTTTCGGTTTTCTTATACAACCGAGACCGAGTCGTTTTTTCGGTTAACCGCAACTCTCTATTTGAAACTTCACATAAATGATGACTGGGACCCCCTCTACCAATGATCCCCATTTAATGTTGATCGGGTTACAAACATGGCCACAATTGCAGCTTATAGTGACTATAGAAATCCTGTGAGAAATCACATTTTCATCCTCTTCTCTGGAACTATTGTGTATACAGTACAAGTCAAAATAAGTTGTAGCATAACCACAATAAACTAAGTATACTGCTGCTCCTGCACTGATAAGATCAGAATCTGACATTTTCTCAGTGAGAGCTTTCCAGAAAATGATATCAGCTTCTGGTCTTGTGTGTGTAGGAAGAAAAAGATACATAGTTTATAGTGGTTATCCTACAACTTATTTTGACTTGTACTGTAAACAAGTTGGCATCTATACATGTAATTATGTTCATGTTACTCTGTTTCGTATCAGCAATACTGACTGATGACAAGTGTTTTGTATACCATCATGTAGAGCTGACCAGTCATGATATCATTTAAGATATGACAAATTATTTGATTAAAATGTTGTGTTTCCTGTTATCCTTTACCTATCCAAACCTATTTGAAAGAGAGTACTGTCTGAAAAAATTGTAATTTTCAAAATATTTAACCTTCTTTTACTGATTTTTAGCTCAACTTTGACGAAGTCAAATTTGAGCTATTGTCATGGCCCGTCGTCCGTCTGTCTGTCCGTCCGTTCGTCCGTCCGTCCGTCCGTCCGTCCGTCCGTCCGTCCGTCCGTCCGTACGTCAACAATTGGCTATGGCTCGGGCTAGAGGTCGTATTTATGAACCGATCTTTACGAAACTTCTTGTGTGCCTTTGTTATGACCCTGGGACGGGAACGAGTGTTTTTAGGTGTGGTCCGAAATTCAAGATGGCTGCCAGCGGCCATTTTGTACCGATGATGCAAAAATCAGTTTTTTGTACAGAACTTCTGTATGAAAGTTCTGATTTGAATAAAGTTTTGTATAAATGTTTAGTACCATGGGATACATCACATATAATACGGGTTTTTTTCTCGTGCGTAAATTGTGCAAATTAGACTGACTTTGATTTATTTAGTGTTACTTTCAGAGCTGTAAGTGCCAAGCTGCTATGGCTCGGGCTAGAGGCTGTATTTATGAACCGATCTTTACGAAACTTCTTGGGTACCTTTGTTATGACTGTGGGACGAGAACGAGTGTTTTTGGGTGCGGTCCGAAATTCAAGATGGCTGCCAGCTGCCATTTTGTACCGACAATGCAGAAATCTGTTTTTTGTACAGAACTTCCATATGAAAGCTCTGATTTGAATAATTTTTTGTATGAATGTTTAGTACCATGGGATACATCACATATAATACGTTTTTTTCTCTCGTGCGTAAATTATGCAAATTAGACTAACTTTGATGTTTTTTGGTGTTACTTTCAGCACTGTAAGTGCATATGCCAATACGGCTCGGGCTAGAGGCCGTATTTATGAACCGATCTTTACGAAACTTCTTGGGTACCTTTGTTATCACCGTGGGACGAGAACGAGTGTTTTGGGTTCCGGTCCAAAATTCAAGATGGCCGATGGCAGCCATTTTGTACGAAATTTGGTGCAATCAGATTTTTGCACAGAACTTCCATATGAAAGCGCTGAGTTGAATAATTTTTTGTGTGAATGTTTAGTTCCATGGGATACATCACATATAATACAGGTTTTTTTCTCGTGCAGAAATTATGCAAATTAGATGAACTTTGATTTTTTCAGTGCTGCTTACACACAGTAAGTACACATGTTAATACGGCTCGGGCTAGAGTCTGTATTTATGAACCGATCTTCACGAAACGTCTTGGGTACCTTTGTTATCACCTTGGGATGAGAACGAGTGTTTCTGGGTGTGGTCCGAAATTCAAGATGGCTGCCAGTGGCCATTTTGTATCGAAATTAGGTCTAATCAGTTTTTTGTACACAACTTCTACATGGCTCAGGCTAGATGCCGTATTTATGAACCGATCTTTACGAAACTTCATGGGTACCTTTGTTATTACCGTGGGATGAGAACAAGTGTTTTTGGGTGTGGTCCGAAATTCAAGATGGCCACCAGCAGCCATTTTGTACCAAAATTAGTGCAATCAGTCTTTTGTACAGAACTTCTGTATGAAAGTTCTGATTTGAATAAATTTTTGTATGAATGTTTAGTAACATGGAATACATCACATATAGTACGGGGTTTTTTCTCGTGCAGAAATTATGCAAATTAGATGAACTTTGATTTATTCAGTGCTACTTATACTCTGTAAGTGGACATGTCAATACGGCTCGGGCTAGAGGCTGTATTTATGAACCGATCTTCACAAAACTTCTTGGGTACCTTTGTTATCACCTTGGGACGAGAACGAGTGTTTCTGGGCGTGGTCCAAAATTCAAGATGGCTGCCAGTGGCCATTATTTTTTACCGAAATCAGGTCCAATCAGTTTTTTGTCACAACTTCTACACAGCTCATATTTGTGAACTGATCTTCACGAAACTTCTTGGGTACCTTTGTTTTCACCTTGGGACAGGAATGAGTGTGTTTTGGGGTGCCTTTGTTATCACTGTGCTATGAGAACAAATATTTTGGGGTTCAGTCAGACCCACTCTGGGACTCAAAAGATTTTTTTTCTAGTTTAGCATCTGACTGTCACCCACCTTTACAATACTTTACCTAAAATACATTTGTTACAGGCAACGCTCAGTATTTATGTACAGACCGTTACAATACTTTATGTGTACCTTTGTTATCAGGTCATTACCGAGATGTTTGTCATTGCTGTGTCACATACTATACATGTACATGTCTTTGTCTTGACAAGTTGAGCTACAGTGTCATTGACACTTTCATTTTTAAAACAGAATTCCTAAATGTGTGGATTTTGAAGAATTCTTCTCGTTTGAAACTACAAGGTCAAATGTTTTTGAATCTTCACGTTACTGATGACTGGAACACCCTCTACCAATGATCCTCATTTAATGTTGATCGGTTTGCAAACATGGCTGCAATTGTGGCTTATAATTACTATAGGAACCCTATGGGAAATAACATTTTCATCTGCTTCTCTGGAACTACTGAGCCGATGTGAGCCAAATGTGACAGAAATGTTCTGAGAGGTACTCTACAAACAATCCTCATTTTGTTTCTATCGGATGAAAAACATTGCTGCCAGAGGCATTCTTTGATTCTGGTTGGTGGATTTTCAAAAATCTCTGAAACTGCAAGGCCAAATGTTTTGAAACTTCACTTTAATGATGACTGGGACCCCCTCTACCAGTGATCCTCATATAATCTTGATCAGGTTGCAAATATGGCTGCAATTGCATCTTATAGTTACTATAGAAACCCTTTGGAAATCACATTTTCATCTTCTCTGGAACTACTGAGCCAATGTAAATCAAACTTGCCAGGCATTGTCTATGAGAGGTACTCTACAACTGTTACTAATTTTATTCCTGTTGGATGAAAATGTGGCCGCAAGAGGCATTCTTTGATTCTGATTGGTCAATTTTGAAAACTCCTCGCTGGAACTACAAGGTCGAATGTTTTGAAATTTCACATGATTGAGGACTGGGACACCTACCAATGTTCCTCATGTGATGTTTGTTGATGTAATTTTGCAAACATTGCCACAATTGCGGCTCATAGTTACTATGGAAACCCTATGGGAAATCACATTTTTATATGTACTGCCAGGTGAGCGATTACAGGCTCTTTAGTTCAAGTTTGCATTGGTTATAAAAAGAGAGCATGCGGCAGCCAAAAGGACCATGTGGGTGAGCCTGAGAAACAGATTTTAACTTTTTTGGCCTTTGCAATCAGATGAATTTCCCATGGTCCCGTAAGGAGGAGTCCTACATCAACCCCACCACCTGTTCGGTCATTTGCCCCCCCCCCCCCTCCCAAGCCCCCACTCCCCTCTCCTCTGCCATCCATCCTAACTCTACCTTCTCATTCCCCAGCTGTCAGACACAATCTGTTCTATGATTTTCCCCAGTGCCACTTTCTCAGTCTTTCCAACTACTACAATATTGACCCTTTCCTGCTTGTCCTCCCATATTCACTTATCTCTCATGTTTTCATCCTATTTTTAGTTTCTCAATTAGTCTGGGAAAGTATTTGAGGCATTCAAAAACAAAATGTTCCAGGGTTTCTATTACTCCTAAACTGCACATTTGGCACCCTCCTTTCTTGCCTCTTCCTATTTTCCCCCTCAACTCCAGTGATGTTGATCTCACTTTGATTAACAATGACACCCTCAAAGATCCATCTAGATACTCTTCAAAAGCTAGAGCATCTTCTGAGTTCTTCTGAGTGATGCACAAGGTGAGCTTTAGTGATCACTTTCCATCCATCCACTGTCATTCATCCGTCTGTTGTTGTCCATCTGGCGTGCACTTTACATTTTCAACATCTTCCCAGCAACTCCTGGACTAAATTTGATAAGCTTTTTCCTAATCATTTTTTAATTCAAGTTTGTTCAAATAAAGCTCCCACAGACATGGGTACCCCAACACAAAACCATTCACCATACCTCCAGGTCAAATTTGACCTGTTAATCGAATATAGGTTATAGAGCAAGCTACTGTTAATTGAATAATAAATCTTGCAAGAAATTACCCTGACTCTCTCCAGTTTTCTTGTGTTCATATCCCTATTTGGCCTCAGTACATCCAATACAGGCATTTAATCTGTTATATCTTGTTTACAGAGCTCCATGAGAATAAATGCTAAATTTATCTACAGAATACAGGAAAGTGACACACTCTCTGTTAATTGAATACTCGTGTTAATTGAATAATTTTCATTGGCAAAGTGGCTACTCAATTAACAGGGTTCCACTGTATAACTATTTGTTTCAGGTGGAAGCTTTACTGGTAGAGTAGTAGATTATTTTTGGTTATCAGTTAATAGGTTATCAGTTAATATAGATTTGGTTTGTTATGCCCTGACATGGAAAAGTCAGAGAAGTATCTAGTGGAGATCTCTGTTCATCTGTGTGTCCATCCATCCATTTGTCCGTCTGTACCAACATTTTCCCATGTATCTCAGCCATTACTATTCCTATTTGAATGATATTTGGTGTTGTAATAGAGCATCATGGGGGAACGATACCTGTGTAGCGTGAGTTTCTTCCACACCTTTTCTCATGTAAATGCCCTTTTTCACTCTTTCGACTTAGAAAAATTTTTTGTGGTCAGGGGCATTAGCAGCACTTTGTGATGCAGGCCTCTTCTTGAAGTTTATTAATAGTTGTTTGTATGCACTGTTCAGTAAACTGGTTCATAATGACAAATATTTTGGTGAGTTGTGAGAAAGTCAAACCAGACTAATAGTTTGATGAAGGCTGTGTGATAGCACCCAGGTGGGAATAGAGAATTGGTTTCTAGGCAGTAACTTTAGTTCAATATAAGACAGGTTCCCTATTTTGATTGGTACCAGACTGGGAAGAATCCTATTGATTTTCAGGTTTTTCGAGCAAAGGTCAGGTCATTGTTACTAAAAATAGTCTTTTGGAGTTTCCATACGATAACTTTAGTTCTATATATTACTGCTCAATCAAACTTGCAGAAAGTAATGATATATGAATAGTGAATAACCATATTGATTTTGATGTCACTCATTCCCAAGATTTACAGATTATGTACCCTTGTAGGCGAGAATGCATCCAATATTGATTTTACAGTGACCCAAGCTCAAGGCCAAGGTCATGGTCACTGTTACTAAGAATAGGACTTTTGGGTTTCCAGATGAAACCTTAAATAAAACTTTGCAGCAAAAGATTTTTTGAGCAACAACTTTTTATCTGTCACCATATTTACAGATTAGGTATCTCTATTGGAGAGAAAGACTCCTATCAATTTTGCAGTCTATAACTGAAAAGTCCGTGGTCGCAGGACTGTAACTGTCAAAACGTTGTAGAAAATGGTTTCGGATCAATAACTTTTGTTCTACATAATGCAGAACCACCAAATTTATGGGATTGGTACCCTCATAGAAGATGTCTATTGATGTTTAGGTATGATGACCAGAGGTCAAAGTCCCTATCCCAGTTATTAAATTGCAGTTTCTAGGTTTCCAGTCATGATATTATTTCTATAAATGTTTTTGAAAAATATGTTTCCAGGCAATTGTCACAACTTTACCTGTGGATCTGCAATCCTATCATTGGATTTTAATTTTTCTTTACAGGTGAAACTATTAGTGAAAAAGACAAATGTCGAGAATGTTTAGGTAAAAAGGTGACCAATCAGACTAAAATCTTAGAAGTGCATGTTGATAAAGGAATGAGAGATGGACAGAAAATTCCATTCAGGGGTGAAGGAGATCAGATGGTAATTTGAAAACTATTTCATTTTCAAATCAGAAAGTCTCAAATTCAATACTTTTTAGGCATGTCGTAATTTAACCTTGTGCCTAATTTTACAGGTCATATTCCCCCAGAGCTATTCACAAAAATTGTCATTTCAGGATTGGCAATTTCAAAGTGTGCTACAAGACTAAATATTCTCTAGAAGGGCAATTTTTAGCATGCTTGTAAATTTAAGATAATTATTGTCAATAAGCAAGATGAGTCCGAAACTGATTGATTGCTAGAAGCTTCTATCATAGCTCTTTTGAAAAGTGCTGAAATCCACCAGAGAGTGTTTACGCTCTATGCAGCATGGGTCATTCTTTTTTAAGCAGTGGGGAAAATCTTCACAAAAAATAGTTTTGTTACAATTTATTAGAGAGTACCAACAGCTAGAGCATGGAGGTTTTTCAGTTTGGTTTCGGTTTTTGCCTCAAACTGAAAAACCGAACCAACAGGGGCAAAAAAAACGTCCATACATTTTTTGCATACTTTGACGTTAAACTTCGAAATTTACAATGACGCCCTCATAATCTCATTTTGAAAATGACAATGAATGTCGGCAGAACGGGCAAATCCAAAAGCGATTATTTCCATACAATTGTGTCCGTGTTTTAGTCACTCCCACATATAAGTTGCACCCAATATTTTCAGCCAAAATACCTCCCCTGCGACTATTACATGTACCTTTGTATAAGTCGCATCCCGACTGTGAGAATAGCTGGTGGGGCCTACACAAGAACGAAAATGGCCAGTGAGTGTGGGCTTTTTTTTACTGCACGAAATTAGCACGAAATTAGGTGAGTGTCGGAACACGTGGATGTTTTCGTTTTTTTTTTTTTTTTTTTAGATTTTTTCATTCCAGTCATATTTATCTCACATTAAATGCATGAAATAAAATAATGAAAATTATATAGGGTTATTAACATTTATTCCCCATGTGATACTCTTTGATGCCGTAAATCCATTTTATTTTGCACATAACAACATGAGGGAGAGTTCATACTCTGTACTTCGAAAGGAGACGAGAGGTCCAGTGAAGGATCGAACAGGACAGTGAATGGACTCCCTGTATTATGGTGATGTTAAACATTACAGAAAAGTTACAAGTGAAAATTATTTATTTTATCGAAATTAAAACTGAACACAAAGTGACAAAGCAGGTATATAATGTATAGCAGTGGCGGCGCCAGGATTTCTATCAGGGGGGTGCTAAGTAAGATGTAGGGGTCCAAGATTGAGATGCTTACGACATCTCCCGAAGGTCGTAGGCCTGAGCCATTGGTGTGGGCATGGGAGAGTGGTTTGGGATCTGTGGGCCATGCCCCAGAAAAAAATCACATTTGAATAATTTGGACGCCGTCGGAGCGATATCAGAGCATTTCTACAATGCCTAACATGGTCTTCAAATGCACCTAGGTTGTGTCAGATTGAAGTATTTTTTTGTTTTTTAATTTTGTTTTTTTTTTGGGTGGGGGGAGCTATCCCCCCCCCCCACACACACACACACACTATGGCACTGCCACTGATGTATAGCATTTACCAAATAGAACATATACAACAGGAAAATAATCAAATGGCATACAATGTACCTCAAATTCATATTAACCCTTCGTCAACTGACTGAGTGCTAGGGAAGTGTGCTATGTCTCAATACTGCCAGTAGGACGTAGCACGCTTTAAATAGCTCCCATGTGACATTTCTATGGCCTTTTCTAGTAAGACAATAGTGATTTAGATTAATTGAAGGGTCTGGAAATAATACCAAAAAAACGTACCGAAACCGAGGTTTTAAAAAAAAAAACGAAACCGAACCTGGATTAAAAAAAACCTCCATGCACTACCAACAGCCATCTTGGATTTTTTTTTATGGAACTTTTGCTTGTCCACGCAATGACTGAAAATGAAATGCACCATGAATCCTATTTTTTGTGGAAGCCATGGCAGCTATCTTGGATTTTTTATGAAATAATGATGATTGGATCCCAATTTATTTTTTTCTGGTATAGTAGGTAGGTTCCTTTCATTAACCAACATTCAGTCAAATCCAACTGTCATGTCCAAGCAATTACTCAGAAAAAAAACAAATGACTAAGACCCCACAAAGTAGATCTTCAATTTCTAAGGCCATTTTTAGCTTAACTTGACAAAGTCAAGATAAACTATTGCCATCATGTGTGCAGAAGTCTGTGAGTCTGTTCACATTTTCCTTTAGCACTGGCTACACCCCGCAGTTCTTGTCTGATTGTCACAAAATTTCATATGCAGGTTTGGGGTCATGTCTAGATGAGAACGTCTCCTTTTGGTCGCGATTGGTCAACCGGTATGCCAAGCCCAAAACCCCAAAACCATTAGCACAGTCTACAGGTCGTATTTATGAAGGGATTTCATTGTAACTTGGTAGGATGCCTCTGTATAATGCCTAGATGAGAACGTCCCCTTTTGGGCATGATCTGTCAACCGTGATGGCTGCCCAAGCCCGAAACCCAAAAACTTTTAGCACAGTCTGCAGGTCATGTTTAATATGGAGGGATTTCATTGTAACTTGGTAGGATGATTCCTTATGATATCTAGATGAGAATTTCCCCATTTGGGCGTGATCTGCCAACCGTGATGGGCGTGATCTGCCAACCATGACGACTGCCTGAGCCCAAAACCCGAAAACCTTTAGCACAGTCTACAGGTTATATTTATTGAGGAATTTCATTGTAACTTGGTGGGTTGACTTCATATAATGTCTAGATGAGAAAGTCCTCTTTTGGACGTGGTTGGGCAACTGTGACGGCTACAGGGGCCCGAAGCCCGAAAACCTTTATGAAGGGATTTCATTATAACTTAGTAGGATGACTCCAAATAATGTCTAGATGAGAACGTCCCATTTTGATCGCGATCATTCAGTCTTGATGGGTGCCCGAGCCCAAAAACCTTTAGCATAGGCAAAAGGTCATATTTTTGGAAGGATTTCATTGTAACCTGTTAGGTTGACTCCATGTAATGCCTAGATGATGACATCCCCTTTTGGTCGTGATTGGTCAACTGTGATGGCTACAGATCAATTTTGCATATTGTTCCGCTCCACTGATTTTTACCAAAATTACGGCCCTTGAACTTTGAAAAGTTCATCAAAATTACAGTTTTGACACGCTTCCAAATATTGAGCTGATGTTTGGTATGTTAGTCTGACATGGTGGCCTACAGATCAAGTTTGCATTTTGTTCCGCTCCACTGATTTTCACCAAAATTACGGCCCTTGAACTTTGAAAAGTTCATCAAAATTACAGTTTTCCGGACTTTTTTCCTACACGCTTCCAGATATTGAGCTGATTTTTGATATGTTAGTCTAACATGGTGGCCTACAGAACAAGTTTGGGTTTTGTTCCGCTCCACTGATTTTTACAAAAATTACGGCCCGATAGACTTTGAAAAGTTCATCAAAATTACAGTTTTCCGGGCTTTTTCTCTGCTTGAATTCTTTCAATACTGTTGAAACTACAGAACACTGTTTTCTGCAATATTCCTAGAATCTATGTTTATTTTTAAAAAATGATTAGAGCTTGAAATATCGGGACGCGTGGGGTATATGAGCGTGCTCACTGAGGTTCTTTAATTATGAAGGGATTTCATTGCAGCTTGGTAGGATGACTCCAAATAATGTCTGTATGAGAACGTCCCCTTTTGGTCGCGATCATTCAGCCTTGATGGCTGCTCGAGCCCAAAAACTTTTAGCATAGTCTATAGGACGTATTTATGAAAGGATTTCATTGTAACTTGTTAGGTTGACTCCATATAATGCCTAGATGATGACATCCCCTTTTGGTCGTTTTGGTCAACTGTGATGCTACAGGTGCCCGAAGCCCAAAAATCTTGAGCAAAGTCTACAGGTCATATTTATGAAGGGATTTCATTGTAACTTCGTAGGATCACTTCAGATGATGCCCAGATGAGAATGTCCCCTTTTGGTTGCGACCATTCAACCATGATGGCTGCCCGAGCCCAAAGCCCGGAAACATTTAGCACAGTCTTCAGTTCATATTTATGAAGAGATTTCATCGTAACTTGGTAGGTTAATTGCATATAATGTCTAGATGAGAACAGCTCCTTTTGGACACCATTAGGCAACTGTGGCAGCTACAGGGGCCTGAAGCCCGAAAACCTTTAGCACAGTCTACAGGTGACATTTATGAAGGGATTTCATTGTACCTTGGTTGGATGACTCCAGATAATGTCTAGATGACAACGTCCCCTTTTGGTCGCGATCATTCAGCCTTGATGGCTGCCCGAGCCCAAAAACCTTTAGCATAAGCAAAAGGTCATATTTATGGAAGGATTTCATTGTAACCTGTTAGGTTGACTCCATATAATGCCTAGATGGTGACATCCCCTTTTGGTCGTGGTTGGTCAACTGTGATGGCTACAGGTGCCCGAAGTCCCAAAACCTTGAGCACAGTCTACAGGTCATATTTATGAAGGGATTTCATTGTAACTTCGTAGGATCACACTCCAGATGATGCCCAGATGAGATTGTCCCCTTTGGTTGCGATCATTCAACCATGATGGCTGCCCGAGCCCGAAGCCCGAAAACCTTTAGCACAGTCTACAGGTCAAATTTATGAATGGATTTCATTGTAACTTGGTAAGTTGACTTCATATAATGTCTAGATGAGAATGTCCCCTTTTGGACACGATTGGGCAACTGTGACGGCTACAGGGGCCCAAAGCCCGCAAACCTTTAGAACAGTCCTCAGGTCATAATTATGGATGGATTTCATTGTAGCTTGGTAGGATGACTCCAAATAATGTCTGTATGAGAACGTCCCCTTTTGGTTGCGATCATTCAGCCTTGATGGCTGCCCGAGCCCAAAAACCTTTAGCATAGTCTATAGGTCGTATTTATGGATGGATTTCATTGTAACTTCGTAGGATCACTCCAGATGATGCCCAGATGAGAATGTCCCCTTTTGATTGCTATCATTCAACCATGATGGCTGCCCAAGCCCAAAGCCCAAAAACTTTAGCACAGTCTACAGGTCATATTTATGAAGGAATTTTATTGTAACTTGGTAAATTGACTTCATATAATGTCTAGATGAGAACGTCCCCTTTGGACGCAATTGGGAAACTGATGGCTACAGGGGCCCAAAGCCCAAAAACCTTTAGCACAGTCTACAGGCCATATTATGAAGGGATTTCAATGTAACTTGATAGGATGACTCGTTTTGGAATAATTTCACTGTAACTTGGTAACTTTCGTTGATATACGTTAACTGTGAGGGCCACATACATTAACTGTGAGGTCATATTAACCCACCCCTCAGCTCTTTAGTACAGTGTACACCTCATATTATTTTTATCAAAAACATAGCATACAGGGAACAGAAATGAACATATTCCCAATTATCACAATTCTTGTCTTATTTCATAATCCTTTCATAAACATTGAACATTATCCTTTTCATCAAACACAACACACAAGTTAAGCTACAGTGTCATTGACACTTTCATTTTATAAAATTACTTGTGGGCCAGCATTTTTTATTCATTTTTCTAATTATTTCTTTGCCACCAAAAGGTCATGTTCTTGGTTTGTTTTATGTTTTTGGCCTCATAATCTACAGAATAGCATGGGTTGTGGTGTATTTTGTTGTATTTTGTCTCCTGAGTGTAAGAAGGCTTTCCAATGCGAAAGCATTGTAAAGCCTTGTTTCACTCAAGGGACAAATTTATCAATTTTATTAACTTGGGTAAATTATCAGACATAAACCATTTAATTTTCAGCCATTTTGACAGTCTTTATAAGTGTTATCTCCCTTTATGCAGAAAATTTGTGGTATAATAATATTTTGTGAATGCTATAAATTGAACAAATATAATAGGATTTTGATAAAGGTTTGGTTTAGGCACCTTTTGTTGGAAGATATGCTCTTATTGGATATTCAGCGAGTTTTTGTTCTTTTCTGTTTCATTTTTTTTGTTTTTTTTTTGTTTATAAACATTTCGATTCATCTCTCTTTCTGTGGGACAGGGGATTTTGACATTTCGTGGCATCTGCATATTCATAATAACATCAAGATTTGGGATACAGCTGATCATTTTTGGTAATACATCATAACCATTGTTTGCTTTAATTATCTATACTTGTTTTTTTTTTAGCCATTCCAGCTGATGCATGTGGGACACTTTCCAAAAAGCTTAAAGCATGATAAAATTGCGCATCTTCATCAATGCATATTTGTTTTGTGCAAATGGAAATCTTTGACCATGCTATGTACCAACTGCAAATTCTGAAAGCAGTGGAATGATATATAGAGTTGTACACTTCTTGGCTGGAGCCTGTTCAAGGCAATAATAATTTGGCTTGTTGCCTCTTGCATTTGAAAATCTTTTGTGTTGACTGTTGGCGGATCAGACCTCCATTATTTGTTATATCGACAAAGCATTTCTTTTTTTGGTGTTTTCCAGCTATGCATGTTGGCTTCATGATTTGAATTTTGTAAAGCAGCCGGTACATTCTTTTACAGTCAAGAAACCTTTGAGAAAATGTCAAGGGCTTTCATCCCAGAGATAAATCACTAAAAAGTTGAGATGGGGGTACAGTGGAACCTTTTTAATTGAATAGTCACTTTTCCAATGAAAATTATTCAATTAACAGGAGTATTCTATTAACAGGGGTTGCGAGTTTTTGTTCTTTTCTGTTACATTTTTAGCTCAACTTTGACGAAGTCAAATTTGAGCTATTGTCATGGCCCGTCGTCCGTCTGGCCGTCTGTCCGTCTGTCCGTCTGGCTGTCTGTCCGTCTGTCCGTACGTCAACAATTGGCTATGGCTCGGGCTAGAGGTCGTATTTATGAACCGATCTTTATGAAACTTCTTGTGTACCTTTGTTATGACCCTGGGACGGGAACGAGTGTTTTTAGGTGTGGTCCGAAATTCAAGATGGCTGCCAGTGGCCATTTTGTACCGATGATGCAAAAATCAGTTTTTTGTACAGAACTTCTGTATGAAAGTTCTGATTTGAATAAAGTTTTGTATAAATGTTTAGTACCATGGGATACATCACATATAATATGGGTTTTTTTCTCGTGCGTAAATTATGCAAATTAGACTGACTTTGATTTATTTAGTGTTACTTTCAGAGCTGTAAGTGCCAAGCTGCTATGGCTCGGGCTAGAGGCCGTATTTATGAACCGATCTTTACGAAACTTCTTGGGTACCTTTGTTATGACCGTGGGACGAGAACGAGTGTTTTTGGGTGCGGTCCGAAATTCAAGATGGCTGCCAGCTGCCATTTTGTACCGACGATGCAGAAATCTGTTTTTTGTACAGAACTTCCATATGAAAGCTCTGATTTGAATAATTTTTTGTATGAATGTTTAGTACCATGGGATACATCACATATAATACGGGTTTTTTTCTCGTACGTAAATTGTGCAAATTAGACTAATTTTGATGTTTTTTGGGGTTACTTTCAGCACTGTAAGTGCAAATGCCAATACGGCTCGGGCTAGAGGCCGTATTTATGAACCGATCTTTACGAAACTTCTTGGGTACCTTTGGTATCACCGTGGGACGAGAACGAGTGTTTTTGGGTCCGGTCCGAAATTCAAGATGGCCGATGGCAGCCATTTTGTACAAAATTAGGTGCAATCAGATTTTTGCACAGAACTTCCATATGAAAGCCCTGATTTGAATAATTTTTTTGTGTGAATGTTTAGTACCATGGGATGCATCACATATAATACGGGTTTTTTTCTCGTGCAGAAATTATGCAAATTAGATGAACTTTGATTTTTTCAGTGCGACTTACACACAGTAAGTACACATGCCAATACGGCTTGGGCTAGAGGCTGTATTTATGAATTGATCTTCACGAAATGTCTTGGGTACCTTTGTTATCACCTTGGGACAAGAACGAGTGTTTCTGGGTGCGGTCTAAAATTCAAGATGGCTGCCAGTGGCCATTTTGTACCGAAATTAGGTCTAATCAGTTTTTTGTACACAACTTCTATACAGCTCAGACTAGAGGCCATATTTATGAACCAATCTTTATGAAACTTCTTGGGTACCTTTGTTATCACCGTGGGATGAGAGCGAGTGTTTTTGGGTGTGGTCCGAAATTCAAGATGGCCACCAGCAGCTATTTTGTACCAAAATTAGTGCAATCAGTCTTTTGTATAGAACTTCTGTATGAAAGTTCTGATTTTAATAAATTTTTGTATGAATGTTTAGTAACATGGAATACATCACATATTGTAAGGGGTTTTTTTTCGTGCAGAAATTATGCAAATTAGATGAACTTTGATTTATTCAGTGCAACTTACACAATGTAAGCACACATGTCAATACGGCTCAGGGTAGAGGCTGTATTTATGAACCGATCTTCACAAAACTTCTTGGGTACCTTTGTTATCTCCTTGGGATGAGAATGAGTGTTTCTGGGTATGGTCCAAAATTCAAGATGGCTGCCAGTGGCCATTTTGTACCAAAATTAGGTCCAATCAGTTTTTTGTCACAAGTTCTATACAGCTCGTATTTATGAACTGATCTTCACAAAACTTCTTGAGTACTTTTGTTTTCACCTTGGGACAGGAACGAGTGTGTTTTGGGGTGCCTTTGTTATCACTGTGCTATGAGAACAAATATTTTGGGGTTCAGTCAGACCCACTCTGGGACTCAAAGATTTTTTCTAGTTCAGCATCTGACTGTCACCCACCTTTACAATACTTTACCTATACATTTGTTACAGGCAACGGTCAGTATTTATGTACAGACCGTTACAATACTTTATATGTACCTTTGTTATCAGGTCATTACCTAGATGTTTGTTATTGCTGTGTCACATACTATACATGTACATGTCTTTGTCTTGAAAAGTTGAGCTACAGTGTCATTGACACTTTCATTTTTTTTTTTTATAAACATTTCGATTCATCTCTCTTTCTGTGGGACAGGGGTTGTTGACATTTCGTGGCATCCACATGTTCATAATAACATCAAGATTTGGGATACAGCTGATCATTTTTGGTAATACATCATAACCATTGTTTGCTTTAATTATCTATACTTGTTTTTTTTTAGCCATTCCAGTCGATGCGTGTGGGACACGTTCCAAAAAGCTTAAACCATGATAAAATCGCTCATCTTCATCAATGCATATTTGTTTTGTGTAAATGGAAATCTTTGACATGCTATGTACCAATTGCAAATTCTAAAAGCAGTGGAATGATATGTAGAGTTGTACACTTCTTGACTGGAGCCTGTTCAAGGCAATACTAACTTGGCTTGTTGCCACCTGTGTTTGAAAATCTTTTATGTTGACTGTTGGCGGATCAGACCTCCATTATTTGTTATATCGACAAAGCATTTATTTTTTAGGTGTTTTCCAGCTATGCATGTTGGCTTCATGATTTGAATTGTGTAAAGCAGCCAGTACATTCTTTTACAGTCAAGAAACCTTTGAGAAAATGTCAAGGGCTTTCATCCCAGAGATAAATCACTAAAAAGTAGAGATGGGGGTACAGTGGAACCCTTTTAATTGAATAGCCACTTCACTAATGAAAATTATTCAATTAACAGGAGTATTCAATTAACAGGGATTCTGTCACTTTCCTGTATTCCAGAGATAAACTTAGCACTTATTCTATTATATCTTGTTTGACAGAGCTCCATGAGCTGAAACAAGATATAATAGATTAAATGCCTGTATTGGATGTCCTGAAGCCAAGTAGGCCTATAAACAAAGGAAAACTGGGGAGAGTCTGGGTAATTTCTCAACAAGTTACAAGATTTTTTTATTCAATTAACAGATGTTTACTCGATAACCTATGTCAATTACCAGGTCAGATTTGTACTGGAGGTATGGTAAATGGTTTTGTGTTGGGAAATTATATTCAATTAACAGAGTTATTCAGTTAAGATATATCCATTTAAGTGGGCTCCATTGTATTGGAATTTTGATTTCGGTATCGGTTTCGGTATTTTTAAGGGGGGGGGGGGGTTTATACCACAGTATTGGTTCAGTATTCAGTATCTGGCTTGACTGAGATTTGCTTATAGTACCAAAGGGGAATTCACACAAGGAAAATACAGAATAAGGTCTCGTATCATTCTACCACAAACATAAATCATATCTACAGTAATATTGCATCTTGTTCCAAACACACCTCAACCTTCGAAGGCCTATTTCAGGCTTTTGAGATCACAGAACTTATGCCATCCATTTAAAATGCCATCATTAGAAGATACTGCTGACAATAGATAAATCACCTGAGGAGTGATTTCTAATCTAGTCTTGGCTGCCTTAGCAGGCAGTCAAGACAAGACTAGAAATCACTGCTGAGCCACTGGACATGTACCAGTTGTAGTCTAGTGGGAAATCAGGACAATTTCTCTTTGTCTTGAGGGTTACCAAGACTGAAAAGGAAATCAGTCACTTCTTTCAAGTAAACGAATCCTTCAGCTGTTCTCAAGCCTCAACAAGGCCTTACAAGTATCGAATATAGGAAAATATGAAAATTCTAGTTTTGGTATTTAGTGATGGGTTCGGTTTGGATTTTTTTGGTATCCCCATAACAGTATTGGTTCGGTTTTGAGGTATATTACCTGTCTCTACTGAAAAGTTTGATGATGTTGTGCATTTTTAGTTCATCTGACTCATCTCTTGATCTTAGTTCTGGCAAACTGGAATTAATGAGCAACTACAACAAAATTCAGTAGCTTTTTGTGGTACTCATATCAATGTTTTTTTACTCATTTTAGCCTGACACAGATCCTGGTGATGTGATAATAGCCTTTCAACAGAAAGAACATGATACATTTACTAGGGAAGGAAGTGATCTGTATTGTACATACAACATTGGTTTGACTGAAGCATTGTGTGGTTTTCAGTTCACTTTGAAACAGTTAGATGGTAGGGATTTATTGGTAAAGTGTCCTCCAGGAGAAGTTATACAGCCAGGTATGGAATCTAATATATAAATGCGAATGTCTATCTCTCTATCTTTGTTCCGGGTGAACTCCTCCATTTCTTGACTGATCGATCTCAAATTTTGTACACGGGGGGAAATTCGTCCCTGCGAGTAACATGGGATGAGTGCCGTGACCGTTCGGGGGTCACCTTGACCTTGAAATTGATGACTTGACCTTTTATTTCAAAAACAGCTGGGCCGATCGGGCTAAAATGTCATATGTTTGGGTGTATTGACCCATCAATCATTTTGACATTATCGGTTGAAATTGGTGACCTTGACCTATTTCAAAACGGCAGAGCCGATTATATCTGAGGGTATATTGATATAACCATCTTCTCCCGTGCAACGCCAGGTATTCACCCACTAGTACTAAATATTTACATTGTTACATTTAGTAAAGATTAAACTCCTTACATGATTCTGGCGGATATTCCTGCCCAGAACAGGATTTCTCCAGCCACTGAAATATTAAAGTATATATTGTGCAAATTCAATCCATTTTCCCCCCTGTAAATTGAATTAACTTTTTCATCAGTGATACCTTGAGTTAAATTTAGATGAATTTTTCATCAAATCTAGTCATTTCTGCTCCACAGCAGCCATGACTGGATTTGTTGAAAAATATCTTGAAAATACTTAGTGGGTTAAAAGTTAAAATACTTCATGACACTTAACTGGTTTTGTGCTGAATTTTTTTTGGTCATCAAAACTTGTTCACGTGTCCTTGCCTTGTTAAAATTTATGGGTGAGGTGACTTTCACTCAGGGGACGAAATACACCACCACCCATGCTACTCTGTAGATTATGAGGCCTAAAACATAAAATAAAACAAACCAAGAGCATGAACTTTTGATGGAAAAGAAATAATTACAAAAATAAAATAAAAAAACACCTGCCCACATGCAATTTTACCTGAGAAACAGATCTACTTTGTGGAGCCTAAGACACATCCTTCGAAATATGAAGCCTTTAAGTTGTACCTGCACTTCAGACTAAAGCCCAGATATGGGATTCTAGCACTCTACCAGTTAACGATGATTGTAGAATTATGAATGTTCTTAATGAAAGAAAACCTTGGAGCCGACTTAACTGAATACCCCTTAATTAAATTTTCCTGTTAATTGCATATAGATTAGTGAGTAAATTCCTTATAATTGAATAAAAAGTCTTGCAATATGTCTAGAAATTACTCTGTAAGCTGCGTGGAACAGAATATAATGGAATAAATGCAGAGTTTATCTCTTAGACTTCAGGAAAATTACCCAATCCATGTTAATTGAATATTCCTGTTGGTTGAATAATTTTTACTGCAAGGTGACTATTCAATCAACAGGGTTCCAGTGTGTCATTATACCTGACATAAATTTTTTTCCATGTTAAAGAGTAAATACTCAATTAGTTTATGCCATGGAATCATGTTGATTTATTGACAGAATTGTCCACAAAAAATCATTCAAATAAGACTAGTCAAAACTACAAAGACTTTTGTGTGACGAGCTGTGAGACACAAACATTTAATAAGACTGATATGTTAGTCACATTAAAAAAAAATCTTGTTTCCCAAGCAATTTTGCCTTAATTTTATGATGAGGGAGGGAGGCTATTTATTTTTCAACATATTTTTTATAAGAGAAAGTTCTAAAATCGTGCAACATTTATTTTTCAGCAATGTGTATGCTATAAGTCAAAATTATATGTATGCATGGAGCATTGCACTGAGAAAATGTACAATTTAGTGTGATTTTGTATTAACCATCACAACTCTGGTTTAAAACTTGCAAATAAGCAGTCTCTCATGGTCATTTCTCACACATTGCAGGCCTGGCCTTTTGATAAATCCAGGGGAGCCACTATGGCCCTCCTAAATCTGTTTCAGGGGAGCTATTCTACACTAATATCAATTATACAAGGTTATTAATATGAAAATTGAGGAGAGCCATTACAGTTTAAGGAGAGCAATTATGGATCTCCTCAATTTGCCTTCAGGAGAGCCAAGTAGAGCCGGAGCAATAGCTCCCCTCAAACAGCCAGGCCTGACATTGCATGTTTGTTAGGCACCATTTACAGTAGTTGATGACTTATACCAGTACGGTACATCAAGCTTGAATATAAGCAACTTGTCATTTGCAAAACGAGGTCCCCAGAGGGTGAATTTGCTGATGCTATCCCATACAGTGGGCCAATTTATCCTCTGGGTACATCTTTCTGTTTTGGCTTGAGACCTTGATTCAGACGGAAGTTCACAAAGGGTAAATTTTGTGATGCTACCCTGCTGTGCAGGGTAGCATCACCAAATTCACCCTCTGGGGACCTCATTCTGAAGATGACAGTGTGCTTATTTTCAGGCTTGCAATACATGCCTCTTGAATGTAAGTTTATATGAACATGAATTTCAAAACAAGAAATATTTGTAATTTTCCTGTCGGAACCCCAGGAAGTGGAACAGTAATTATGTCGCTGGTAAACAAGCTTTTTTTTTTACTGTCGGAACCCCAGGAAGTGGAACAGTAATTATGTCGCTGGTAAACAATCTTTTTTTTTACTGGTAAAATGGGACCTGGTAACCAATGTCTGAGATGAAAGTCCTCCACATGAGCAACCTGGGTCTAAATGATTGACTAGAGTTGTCTTGAGTTTTGTATTGTGGTTATGATATAGCTATGGATAGCTGATAGTGACCTCAAACACTAGTAATAGTATTTGTAAGTACCATGACCAGTTTCAGTAGAATTTACCAACTTCTGGACTTCAAATATCATTTATTGGAAAGCTCTCACAAAGTTTTCCAAAAACACATTTTGATCTGCTCTGTATATACAATTAGCATCAATTAGTGTTTTACTGATGATCGGAACCGGCCATCACAATCGGTCGATTGTGGGCAGTCAGGTGACAATGGCAATGGCTCCTGGAACATCAGTTCAACCGATTGTTGCAAAGCATTTTGTGATGATTCATAAACCGCATTTTATTATCTTCTGCAATTGTTCAATTGTTAATGTAAAATGATGGCAATGATACCATTCAAAAAAATTGAAAAACTGCCACAATGTGTATTTATAATCTCAAGACACCCCTTTACAAGATATACAAGTTAAACTACATGTAAAACTTACAATTGAGCGTACTTGTGGCAATCGCCAGTTCATACCGGAAAAGTGAAGGTTGCACTCCATTGACTCCGGTCACAGTAAAAATTATCGGTTGCATCCACCCAAATGTGCACGACTCGTAATTTTACTGGACCTGAGTCAACGGAGTTTAACAATGCGAAATATGTTCAATTTGATGTAGTTCTTTCGAGTATCGACGTATCATCTAGTCGTGACCGGACTGTAAACACTGTAAAATATTTTCAATTTAATGTAGTTTTTTGCGAGCCTTGACTTGTCTAGTACTGCATTGTATGATAATCGGAATCGGCCGATTGTGAACTCAAATAGCCAGTAATCGGTTGGCGGTCATTTTTGTTAATCGGTTGAACACTAGCATCAATTTGCACATTAATAAGGAAACATGCTACAGAGTTCACCATTGGAATTTAAGAAAAAAGATGACGCATTCAATTTAACAAATATTAACTGGTCTTTACCACCTGTGATAAGTACTTGGAGACTTTAAAAAGTCTTCTAGGCTTTAATGAATCAAGCAAAACCTACATTGTGCAGAATCCAATGTCGTTTATTATGCCTCACTTCTGTCTCACAAACTGCAAGTGGTTAACACCTCCCCACAGAATGGTGAAATGTTCCAAGATGTGTGGTGCCTCCTACAAAAAGGTTAAATGTTCTCCTATGATGTGTGCACAATAAAAACATAAGCTCCAATACCAAAGATCAGTATAGATAAAACAGGAAAATTAGAATATGTCAACAAAAGATTCAGCAACAGAACATTTCAATCAGTTCAGAAATAGAAGACATGGACATGGTTGAAGACAAAATGCTTACTGAATTTTTTCGGCAGATAGAGTTGGGCAGACACCAGCAACACAAATTTTTGATTTTATTGATATGTTTCACTTTTAGCAACAAACAATAAATTAAAAAAATGACTCAATTGAGCAATATGAAAAACTCAGTGTTTTCCTCACATCAATGTGGCTGTTGCCGTTATTGCTTCATTCAATGTTAATTTTAATCCAAAATGTCCAAAAAATTTAATGTGTTATTCTCAGTGCTACTTTTCTTAAGACCCTTGGGGTGTCACTGAAGGGTCTTATGAAGTTTGCACTGCATATTTAACACACCACACTCGATGTTTAGAATTTTGTTCGGCCTAACGAAATAATGGAAATGTTTCCTTGAACTCTTTACCGTACAAATTGACCACATCTGCCCAGGTAACATGCAATTGAGAAAAAAGTATATTTTTATACTGTACCAATGACCCAGACATAGCTGGTGCTAACTCTTAAAAATGTAGGGCCAAACACAAATTTTGCCCCCCAATCCCCAAATTTGCATCTAAAACCAAAGAAAACATGCCCTGAATGGCCCTCCATACTTCACCTCTACTGCGCATGCGCAATGTCAAGGACGTCCCGAAATTGGCGCCATTAATCATTCTTTGTTTGGCCCTTCATCAGTTAACATCTGACTGATCTTTGTGCTTGTAAATCTCAGTTTAAATGATGCCAGACACATAAATATTAGAGAAATGGTGATTCTAAGGAGGATATAGAAGGAGGAGAGGAAAAATGATTGACAGAAAATATTCAGGGCTGTAACTTAAAATTTTTTAATGAAATTATGTTAAGTTACCTATTTTCGAGGCAACAGCCTGTTGTGGTCATTCTTGTTATCAAGTTACACTGCTTGTTCAGTGTTTTCCTCTCTCCCTTTCCTTTAAGTCCCCTCTTGCTATTCTCCCATGCTTTTGGCATATTTTCTGTAATATTATTACTAAAATTTCTTGGGAGTTTTAGCTGGATAACAGAATGTATTCTGTTCTTTTCCCCATGTTTACGCCTTCACCTGTGGGTGGTTAGGCGTAGTGTTCTGCATCTACCATCTGATGTTCTGCAGTTTCTTCCCTGGAAGTCTCTGTTTTGCATCAGATATTGTATTATTGGTAACTGATTTCGGGCCAGGGTGCCTGGAGTCTTGTTCTGGTGTTTTTACACTTATTGTTTACATTTACAACAGCCCTCTATGTGAGGGGGGATTTCTTGAAAATAATATCTTGATGTTAATTTAATCATAACTAGATACATTATTATTGTTCGTAAGTGTTGCATAAATTTTTTAAAATATTTTTAGAATTTTTGTCCACACTTAGGCTTGGGATCCATTGGGGCTCAACGTTACTTTTCAGAAACTTGGGCTGTTCTGAAAAAATATTTTTTCAAAATTTTTTTATTTCAATTATTTTTTCTATGTTAATGGATCATGTTATTATGTATTTTGATTGTCAGGGGTTGGTGCGAGTACTAGGACTTTGTTTTCTTTTCACAATGAAAGGATCTTGTTCAATTGTAATAAGAGGAAATCTTCCTCTGACTTTCATAATCATTGTATAATGTAGTCAGTGTGCTCGCACTAACTCCTGTTCTGTATGTGTTAATTTTGATGACAACATGGGAAGCGTGTGTCACGGTATGTTAGTGGGGAAATGGCCATTCCGGTCCTTTCCCCGCAGGGTCACTCTACTTTATCAATCTCTATTTCAGACGATCAAGAACAGGGTGATGTATCTGTGATGTCTTCCATAAGTGTGCCTCCGTCTTCACCATTAATGAAGAGCTAGTGGAAAAGTGCTCATGTAAATACGTCAATTGCCTAAGAGGACCCTATTAGGTTCGACGGCCTTTGACGTCCGCTAGCTCGCCCGGTGTAGCGTCCATTCATCGAATGGTTTGGCAGCCGGGTTCGTCCGTTGCGGTCTATAAGGAGTTTTGGGTGATGCGAGCTCTATAAATCAACCAAATGCACACCCAGTGACGGCGGATTAGAGGAGAGAACGGAGGAAGCCTTTTAGTCCGGTTCGCAGCTCGTCCAGGTCCATTCGGACTGCGAGCGAGAGAGGCCCCTCTCTCGTACAACAACATCTGGCCCCAGATGTTGTGGTACAAATGTTTCGCATTCGGAGCATACGTCCGCCGCTCGGGACGCTCCGATATATAGTCAGTCCGGAGAGACTGTCAATAAGGCCTCCTCATTCTCATGGTAGCGCGCACGACCGCTCTTGGCTACGTGACCTCGGATATCCAGTCAGCTTCGCCAATCAGAGAATCATCGGCGACCAGGTCACCATCCAGTAGCCAGGGACACGAGGCCTGCAGACTCCGGACGTTCGCATAAGAAAGTATGCGGGAGTCCACGTACACGGAGCTTCCAGCGGCAAAGCATCGTAAGACCGCTACTGCACAGGCCTCGGTGACGGACGTGCTATCCAAAATAGCACAGCTTATCGCAGCATCCCAGCAAACAACAGATTCTCGGTCGGATCACGAATAATCCGACGGCGCTGGGTCGGTGCGCTCCGCTGTTGCATCAGGTACGGACGACCAAACACTTATAGGGTCCGACAGGATGGTGAAAGGGATTCGGACGATTTCGAGCTTTCCCTTTCGGAACAACAGAAGCTGCCATACATTTCTTCCGGCATTATCTTCCAGAGGTTGTTCCGTCGGACTACATTGCTGCGATGCTGGATAAGAGACTAATAGCATCATTGGACACGGAGTTTTGGATCGGTTCAGGGACATTGTCCCTGACTTGCCGAAACAGTCCAATAATGTCATTAGAACATTCAAATTATTTAACGACGCTATATATAAGCTTGCTACCAAGCATGATAATCTAGTTTCTTGTCCTCAATGCTCTATTCTGCCTTTCATCATTTCTAGGAAATAATTTATATTGGCAGAACAGGGCATACCGAGAGTTCCTATGCGTCTTGACGGCGGGACTGAAGACTGGGAATTATCTTTTTCGCCGTCTATGTCAATTCCAACCACGATGTTGGAAACGACAATGCTGTCTATTAGACTTAACTTAGACGCTTTATCATACGTAGACCACCTTACTGAGGCGTTATCATTACGTCTTCAAGAGAAAGAATTCCAGGATATGATCCTCAGTGTGATTTCTTTCAAGGGCAGTAGTTTTTCCACGTATAACTCCGCCCTTCAGTGGCAACCTGGAGTTGGTTAGATGTGACGCAGCCCTAGCTACATCCACACGCGTGGATAGTAAGGTGAAGAACTCTCTCAGAGTTGCTTCGGTCTCGGAGAAGCTTCTCTTCGACGGCAACCTTTCAGCAATCTATCAATTGCTCGATATACACGTTCTCTTGTCTATCAAGTGTAACAAGAGATTCAGACTGGGGCAAACATTCGGTGGTTGACTCAGAGAGTGCCACTGCAGTTGCCGGATCCGAGTTTTATGATTATGACGGATGCCAGTCAAACAGGTTGGGGTACAATATTGATCCCAACGGATTCGAAGTGCCAGGGTCTTTGGGTTCCGCAGTTTCTAGGCAAGCACTTAACTTCCAGGAAATGATGTTATTTTGGCTTGCACTATGTCATTGGATGAACATTATTCAGAAACGCATGTCCAAATCCTGTCCGATAATACGACAGTAGTTACGTATCTCCAGAACCAGGGAGGCACTCATTTGTTTCCGTTTTTCAATTCAACGGAAAGAATCCTTCTGTTTGTTATAACACACCAAGTTCTGCTTCGGTCCGTCATATTCCGGGTCGTCTGATTGTATTAGCAGACTCCCTTTCACGTCAGGGTCGCTTGTTGCCGTCAGAATGGACTCTCAACAAACAAGTATTCAATCAGATTTGCTATCAATGGGAGTGCCCAATGATAATTTATTTGCGACACAACTCACTAATCAATTGCAGACGTATGTGTTTCCATGTCCGGATCCCTGAGCTTATGTTGTTAACGCTCTATTGATCTAATAGGACGGAATGATAGGATATGCGTATCCTCAGCGCTGTTGATTCAGCAAGTATTGCTAAGATAAACATCCACAATACAATTCTGTTGATAGCATCTCTGTCTTCACAGAGACCATGGGTAAATTTACTCAGGTGTCTACTGTGGGACTTACCGCAAAAACTTCCTCCATGGGAGGATCTTCTTTCGCTGGGGAAATCGTGTCAACTTCATCACAACCCACAAGTTCTCAACCTTCACGTATTCCATTGTGTGGTCCTTCTTGCATGGCAAGCATTGTACAGGACGAGCTATGGACGCGATTTCTTACTGTAGGAGAACCTCCTCTTCGCTATACTATGCGGCTAAAGTGGAGGCTCTTCCGTTGTTGGTGTAGGGATCATTATGTTGATATTTTTGATCCCTCCATACCAGACATTGCAACTTTCTAGTATACTTGTTTGACAAGATCAACTGCAGCCTGTTACTATTAAGGTTATAGGTCTATGTTATCTCATACCTATGCACTCCATGATAGTTTACTATTGAGTCTTATGTCTCTTTATCTAAGTTAGTTAGAAACTTTTCGATAAATAGACCTAGAATTCTTAGATTAATTCCTATACGGAATTTAGCTTCGGTTCTTATTTAGCTAAGTAATCATTTGAGCCTCTGGAAACAGTAGATTTTTATACTGTACCAATGACCCAGACATAGCTGGTGCTAACTCTTAAAATATAGGGCCAAACACAAATTTTGCCCCCCAATCCCCAAAATTTGCATCTAAAACTAAAGAAAACATGTCCTGAAAGGCCCTCCACACTTCGCCCCTACTGCGCATGCGCAGTGTCAAGGACGTTCCGAAATTGGCGCCATTAATCATTCTAAGTTTGGCCCTTCATCAGTTAACATCTGACTGATCTTTGTGCTTTTAAATCTCAGTTTAAATGATGCCAGACACATAAATATTAGTGAAATGGTGATTCTATGGAGGATAGAAAAGGAGGAGAGGAAAAGAATGTGTGACAGAATATTATCAGGGCTGTAACTTAAAATTTTTTAATGAAATTATGTTAAGTTACCTATTTTCAAGGCAGCAGCCATTTTGTTGTCATTCTGATTGTTTAGTTACACTGTTTTTCAAGTGTTTTTCCTCTCTCCCTGTCCTTTAAGTTCCCCCTTGCTATTCTCCCATGCTTTTGGCATAGTTTATGTAATTATTATTACTAAAATTTCTTGGGAGTTTTAGCTGAATAACAGAATGAATTCTGTTCTTTCCCCATGTTTACGTCTTCACCTACGGGTGGTTAGGCGTTGTGTTCTGCATCTACCATCTGATGTTCTGCAGTTTCTTCCCTGGAAGTCTCTGTTTTGCATCAGATGGTGTATTTTTGGTAACTGATTTCGGGCCTGGGTGCCTGGAGTCTTATTTTAGTGTTTTTACACTCATTGTTTACATTTACAACAGCCCTCTGTGTGAGGGGGGGATTTCTAAATAATAATATCTTTATGTTATTTTAATCATAACTAGATACATTATTATTGTTCGTAAGTGTTGAATAAATTGTTTAAAATATTTTTAAAATTTTTTTCCACACTTAGGCTTGGGATCCATTGGGGCTCAACGTTACTTTTCAGAAACTTGGGCTGTTCTGAAAAAATATTTTTTCAAAATATTTTGATTTCAATTATTTTTTCTATATTAATGGATCATATTATTATTATGTATTTTGCCAGGGGTTAGTGCGAGTACCAGGACTTGTTTTCTTTTCACATTGAAAGGATATTGATCAATTGTTTTAAGAGGAAGTCTTCCTCTGACCTTATTATCATTCTATATGTGGTCAGTGTACTCGCATTAACTCCTGTTCTGTATCGTATGATTTCGATGACAATATGGGAAGCGTATGTCACGGTATGTTGTTGGGGATTTGGACACTCCGGTCCTTTCCCCGCAGGGTCACTCTACTTTATCAATTTCTATTTCAGACGATCAAGATTAGGGTGATGTATCTGTGATGTCTTCCAACAGTGTGCCTCCGTCGTCACAATTAATGAAGGGCTAGCGGAAAAGTGCTCATGTAATACGCCAATTGCCTAAGAGGACCCTAGTAGGTTCGACGGCCTTTGACGTCCGCTAGCTCGCCCGGTGTAGCGTCCATTCACCGAATGGTTCGGCAGCCGGGTTCGTCCGTTGCGGTCTAGAAGGAATTTTGGGGTGATGCGAGCACTATAAAATTAACTTAATGCACACCCAGTGACGGCGGATCGGAGGGAGAACGGAGGAAGCCTTTTAGTCCGGTTCATAGCTCGTTCCGGTCCATCCGGACGGCAAGCGAGAGAGGCCCCCTCTCTCGTTCAACAACATCTGGCCCCAGATGTTGTGGTACAAATGTGTCGCTAGCGGAGCACACGTCCGTCGCTCGGGACGCTCCGTTGTATAGGCAGTCCGCTGAGACTGCTAAGGCTTCCTCTTCTCGTCAGCGCACACGACCGCACCTTGGCTGCGTGACCGCCGATATATTACCAGCTTCGCCGATCAAGGATTCTTCGGCGACCAGGTCACACCATCTGGCAGCCAGGGATTCGAGACCGATGGACTCCGGACGTTCGCATAGGAAGTATGCGGGAGCCATCTGATGCGGAGCTGCCCTCGGCGAAGCAGCGATAGACTGCGCCTCCGCAGGTCTCGACGCCGGACATTCTTGTGCACATAGCACAGCTTATCGCAGCATCCCAGCAGCCGACAGAAACGGTGTCGGATCGAGAATTATCCGACAGCGCTGGGTCGGTAGCCGGGGACTCGAGGCCTGCAGACTCCGGACGTTCGCATAGGAAGTGTGCGGGAGTCAACGTACACGGAGCTTCTAGCGGCAATGCATCGTAAGTCCGCTACTGCACAGGCCTCGGGAACGGACGTGCTTTCCTTAATAGCACAGTTTATCGCAGCATCCCAGCATCAACTGAATCTGTCGCATATATTTTATCCGACGATGCTGGGTCGGGACGCTCCGCGGAAGCGGGTACGGACGTCCGAAAGTTTCATCCGGTCCGAAGGGATACCGAAAGGGATTCGGAGGATTTCAAGCTTTCCCTTTCGGAACAAAATATGCTGCGATGCCGGATAAGAAACCGATAGCGTCGGTGGACTTAGAAATTTTTGGTTCGGTTCAGGGACATCGTCCCTCAGTTCCGACATAGTCCAATAATGTCACACAAACTTTCGAATTATTGAACGACGCTATATATATTATTATTTTATGCTTGCTATTCAAGCATTTCTGGTTTCTTGTTCGAAGAATTATGGAGATGTCTTTCAAAAGTGTGCCTCTGTCGTCATAGTTAATGAAGAGTTAGCGGCAATAAGTGCTCATGGAATATGTCTATCGCTTACGGAGTGACATTCGCTAGCTCACCCGGTGTAGCGTACATTCATCGAATGGTTCGGCTGCCGGGTTCGTCCGTTGCGGTCTAGGAAGGAGATTTGGGTGATGCGAGCACTTTAATTACTTTAGTACTCACCCAGTGACGGCAGATTGAGGACAGATCGGAGGAAGCCAACAACATAGGGGACCGCATGTTGTGGTTCAGATATTTTACATTCGGAGCATATGTCCGTTGCTCGGGACGCTCCGTTATATTGACAGTCCGAGAGACTGTCTTTAATGCTTCCTCATCCTCACAGCAGGGCACACGACCGCACATTGGCTACGTGACCTCGAGTATCCGATCAGTTTCGGCATTCAGTGATTCCACAGCGAATAGGTCGCGCCATCCGGTAGCCAAGGGACACGAGGCCTATACACTCCGTTCGCTCGCATATTGGAAGTATGCACGGGGTAACGATCTCGGAGCTTCCTGCGGAAATGCATCGTAAGACCGCTGCTCCTCAGGCCTCAGTGACGGACGTGCTATCCGAGTTAGCACAGTTGTTTCGCAGCATCCCAGCAATTGACAGTTTCTCGGTCGAATCAGGAATTATCCGACGGCGCTGGGTCGGTGCGGTCCGCGGTTGCATCAAGCTACGGACGACCGAACGCTTTATAGGGTCCGACAGGATGGCGAAAGGGATTCGAAAGATTTCGAGTTTTCCCTTTAGTAGTATCGGAAGATGCCTTTCATATCTTCTGGCATTTCTTCCAGTGATTATTTTTCGGACTTCATTGCTGCGATCTTGGATAAGAGACTTATAGCGTCATTGGACTCGGATTTTTCGATCGGTACAGGGACTTTGTCCCTGACTTACCGACGCAGTCCAATATTGTCATTACAACATGTGTTTTATTTTTCGACGCTATATATTTATATATATATACAAGCCTGCTACTAAGCATGATAGTTTAGTTTCTTGTCCGCGTGGCTCATTTCTGCCATTTTATCTTTTTTACATATAGTTTATTTTGGCAGAGCAGGGCATACCGAGAGTTCATACGCGTCTAGACGGTGTGATTAAAGACTGCATATATATTCTTTTTCGCCGTTTATGTCTTTTCCAATTTCAATGTTGGGAACGACATTATGTATAGTAGACTTAACTTAGACGCTTTATTATACGTAATCCGCCTTACTGAGGCGTTATCATTACGTCTTCAAGAAAAGATTTACGGGATATTATTCTCAATGTAATTTCTTTTGAGGGCAGTAGTTTGTTCACGTATAACTCCGCCCTTCAGTGGCTGATTGGAGTTGGTTAGACGTGATGCAGCCCTAGCTACATCCACGCGTGGATAGTAGGTTAAGAACTCTCTCAGAGTCGCTTCGTTCTCGGAGGAGCTTCTCTTCGACGGCAACTTTCCGGCAATCCATGAATTGCTTGATTTATACATTCTCTTGTCTATCTAGTGTTACAAGAGATTCAGACTGGGGCAAACATTCGGTGGTTGACTCAGAGAGTGCCGCCGCAGTTGCCGGACCCGAGTGTGGCTGTTATGACGGTTGCCAGTCAAACAGATTGGGATATATACTGATCCCTACGGATTCGAAGTGCCAGGGTCTTTGGGTTCCGCAGTCTTTTAGCTATCAGTTTAACTTCCGCGGAATAATGTTTTTTAGGCTTGCTTTATGTCATTGCATGAACATTATTCAGAAACGCATGCCCAAATTCCTGTCCTTTAATTCGACAGTAGTGGCGTATCTCCGGAACCAGGGAGGCACTCTTTCGTTTCCGTTATTCAATTTAATGGAAAGAATCCGTCTGTTGGTTATAGTACACCAAGTTCAGTGTTGGTCTGTCATATTCTGGGTCGTCTGATTGTTTTATCGCACTCCCGTTCTCTTACGGGTCGCTTGTTGCTGTCAGAATGGACTCTCAACAAACAAGTATTCATTCAGATTTGCTATCTATGGGAGCGCCCAATGATGTTTTATTTATGACACAGCTTGCTAATAATTGCAGACGTATGTGTTGGCTTGTCCAGATCTCTGAGCTAATACTGTTAACGCTCTATTGATCTATAGGACGGAATGATAGGATACGCGTATCCTCCGGCGCTGTTGTTTTAGCAGGTATTGCTAAGATAAACAACCACAATACATTTCTGTTGATAGCATCTCTATCTTCACAGAGATCATGAGTAATTTACTCTCTTGTCTACTGTGGATCTTAACGTGAAATCTTCCTCTATGTGAGGATCTTTTTTCACTGGATAAATCGTGTCATCTTTATCACAACCAGCAAGGTCGCAACCTTCATGTATTCCGTTGTGTGGTCCGTATTGCATTGTAAGCACTGTACTGGACGAGCTTTGGACGCGATTTCCTACTATAGGAGATCCTCTTCTTCGCTATTCTATGCGACTAAAGTGGAGGCTCTTCCGTCGTGGTGTAGGGATCATTATGTTCATATGGTTGATCCCTCCATACTACTCATTGCTATTTTTTAGTATACTTGTTTCACAAGATCTACTGCAGCCTGTTGTTATTTAGGTTATAGGTTTATGTTACCTCATACCTATGCACTCTACGATAGTTTACAATTGAGTCTTTTGTCTCTTTATCTAAGTCAGTAACTTTTTGATAAATAGACTTAGAATCTTTAGATTAAATTCCTATACGGATTTTAACTTCGGTTCTTATTTAGCTAAGTAATCATTTGAGCCTCTGGAAACAGTAGTTTTCAAATTCTGACCTTTTAGACAGTAATTCTGTTGGTTTCTCTTTTACTGTAGAGTCAGTGAGTTTCATGCACTATCGATGGATGATTTTCACTTTCATAGTTTCGGAATCAATACTTCCGTTACTATTTAGGTTGGATTGTTGCATAAGAGTTAGGCTCCTATTATCCGGAACCTATTATTTTAAGGTCCTTCCGTCTTCGTATGGGCATAGGCCTTTACTCTTTCCGGGTACAGTTTATGTATTTATAAACAGATATCTGTTTATTACAAGGGCGTAAGCTTCTTCTGTCTTTGATGTCTAGTAGAAGGACGTTACGCTCCATTTTATTGTTAATGGATTCTATTAACTAGCGTACTGCTTATGGTATATCATTGGCTTAGCAGTTGTGCTTAAGATTTCGGCTCATGAAGTAAGAGTTCTTCTACTTCTTGGGCTTACATTAATAGTGTTGCTATTATAGATTTTTGAAGGCTGCTCATTGCGCTCAGCCATCCATTCATGAATTTTATCTAAGAAATATCGAGTCCATTTCTGGAGGCCTCTATTGTTAGGTCTATTATCTACTGCTCAGAATGTCATTCACTTAACAGTTGCTACTATAGCTAGGTAGGCTGTCTGTTTCGGCAGTGTCTCCGTTCGGCTGCCCTCTTCGCTCTGGGCTATTTGACCCAGGGCAAGAAAAAGGGGGGGGGGGGGGAGGGTGTTCCCTTGGGTCACCTGTTTTTACTATGAAAACAAGGGGATACCTCCTCCGGAGTTAGTAATTCTGAGCTGTTATTGGGATGGTTGTTTAGTGAGAAGTTTAAGTTATAAAATTCATTCAAGTCTTAGTTTTTAAAGTATAGCTTTTGAATATTGCATATGTCAACGGACATGATTATGCAATTCTCACACACTTTTAGGAGTATAAGAGTCTCTATTCTCTGGACTTACTTTATTATTGGCTTACTTTAAAAATTATTAGTATAAGGATTATTGGATATTAATAGAGTACATGGATGTATGAAGCTCAATTTTTGGAAGGTGTTGTATCTTTCTAATTTATCATAAATAAGAAAGATACATGTAAGGCCTATTACTTCTTTTCCCTACAGGGGATGACTCTATTTTATTTTATTGAGCGTATTCCATTTTGCTCTATGTCCTTGGCCCTCCAGCCTTTTTACTATTCAGCTATGTCTGGGTCATTGGTACAGTATAAAAATGTTAAAAAATTTATAGTAATTTATATATTTTTTATACTTACCAATGACCCAGACGGGGATGGCCCTCCCAGGAGTTGGGAACTCTTGCCTCCCCGCTGAGTACATAGCGCTTACCAGGCACTGGTTATTAGAATGATTAATGGCGCCAATTTCGGAACGTCCTTGACACTGCGCATGCGCAGTAGGGGCGAAGTGTGGAGGGCCTTTCAGGACATGTTTTCTTTAGTTTTAGATGCAAATTTTGGGGATTGGGGGCAAAATTTGTGTTTGGCCCTATATTTTAAGAGTTAGCACCAGCTATGTCTGGGTCATTGGTAAGTATAAAAAATATATAAATTACTATAAATTTTTTAACTTTTCAAATTCTGACCTTTTAAGACAGTAATTCTCTTAGTCTTCTCTTTTACTGAGGAGTCGGTGAGCTTCATGCACTATCTGTGGACGATTCTCACTTTCGTAGTTTCGGAAACACTATTTCCTTTACTACTTAGGTTGGAATTTTGGTTAAGAATCAGGCTCCTAATAATATCTGGAACCTATTGTTATTAAGGTCCTTCCGTCTTCGTACGGGCATAGGCCTTTACTCTGTCCGGTTAGAGTTTACGTATTTCTAAACAGATCTCAGTTTATTAGTAAGGACGTAATCTTCTTCTGTCTTTGATGCCTAATAGAAGGACATTACGCTCCATTCTATTGCTAATGGATTCAATTAACTATCGGTACTGCTTATGGTATATCATTAACTCAGCAGTTTGTGCTTGAGATTTCGGCTCATGAAGTAAGAGCGCTTTCTACATCTTGGGCTTACATTATTAGTGTCGCTATTATAGATTTTATGAAGGCTGCACATTGGGCTCAGCCATCCACATTCATGAATTTTTATCTCAGAAATATTGAGTCCATTTCTGGAGGCCTGCATTGTTAGGTCTATTATCTACTGCTCAGAATGTCATTCACTTAACAGTTGCTACTATAGCTAGGTAGGCGTTCTGTCCTGCTGCCCTTTTCGCTCTGGGCTATTTGACCCAGGGCAAGGAGAAGGGGGGGTGGAGGGTGTTCCCTTGGGTCACCTGTTTTATTATGAAAACAAGGGGATACCTCCTCCGGAGTTAGTAATTCTGAGCTGTTACTGGGATGGTTTTTAAGTGATAAGTTTATGTTTTAAAAATTCATTCAGGTCATAGTTTTTAAAGTATAGCTTTTGAATATATCATGTGTCAAACAGGCGATATTATACAATCCTCAGACACTTTTAAAGGAGTATAAAGAGTCTCTATTCTCTAGACTAACTTTATTTATTGGCTTACTTTAAAAATTATTAGTATAAGGATTATACTGGATATTAATAGAGTACATGGATGTTATGGTGCTCAATTATGGAAGGTGTTGTGTCTTTCTAATTTATCATCAATAAGAAAGATACATGTAAGGCCTAATACTCCTTTTCCCCTCGAGGGGATGGCTCTATTTTATATAATTGAGCTTATTGGATTTTCCTCTATGTCCTAGGCCCTCCAGCCTTTTTACTATTCAGCTATGTCTGGGTCATTGGTACAGTATAAAAATGTTGAAAAATTTATAGTAATTTACATATTTTTTATACTTACAATGACCGAGACGGGGATGGCCCTCCCAGGAGTTAGGAACTCATACCTCCCCGCTGAGTACATAGCGCTTCCAGGAACTGATTATAAGAATGATTAATGGCGCCAATTTCGGGACGTCCTTGACACTGCGCATGCGCAGTAGAGGTGAAGTATGGAGGGCAATTCAGGGCATGTTTTCTTTGGTATTAGATGCAAATTTTGGGATTGGGGGGCAAAATTTGTGTTTGGCCCTACATTTTTAAGAGTTAGCACCAGCTATGTCTGGGTCATTGGTAAGTATAAAAAATATATAAATTACTGTAAATTTTTTAACTTTTCAAAAAATTTCAACAAAAGCATATCATGAGACCCATTGTTGAATCAAGCTTTTGATATTGTCTTTGCTGGGTAAAGAATTAATGTTCTGTTGGTTTGTAGCATCTTAGTTTTGTTGTTTGTGTAAAAAACCTCCAGCAGTTAAGCTGCTTCTAGCTTTGGACAGAAATAAAACTCTGATACTAATGATAGACTGACAGAACACAACAAAAATGTTCTAATTATGTCTCTCCTTCACCGAAGGGAGACGTTGTTTTTGTTCTCATACAACCATGTTCGGGCCAGAACTTATTTACTTTTTCACCTCTGCTTATGATATTTAGCATATGGATGTATCACCATGAGACGATGTGTCGCATACCATCATGACCCACATATGACATTGACCTTTGACCTCAAGGTCAAATTACAGATTTTTTGGCAAGGAAGTTTGTCTGGGCAAGAACTTATTTACCTTTTCACCTTGGCTTATGATATTAGGCATGTGGGTGTATCACCATGAGACGATGTGACTCGTACTATCATAACCCACATATGACTTTGACCTCAAGGTCAAATTATTGATTTTTTTTATCTTTTGACCTAGGCTTATGATATTTGGCATGTGGGTGTATCACTATGAGACGATATACCATCATGACCCACATATGACATTGACCTTTGACCTCAAGGTCAAATTGAATTTTTGGCAAGTAAGCTTGTTGAGGCAAGAAATTTTTTATTTATCTTTTCACCTAGGCTTATGATTTTTGGCATGTGGGTGTATCAACATAAGACAACATTGTATCATGTACTGTGGTGATGACAGATGACCTTGATCTTTGACATCAAGGTCAAATTATTGAATTGTTCAGCTAGGTTTATGACATTTGGCATATGAATGCAACAGCCAGGCTGATGTGTCACATTCTATCTTGAACTTCCATGATCTTGACATTTGAACTTTAGTTTGATCTTTGTTAGTCGTAAGTTGGAAGCATGGAACTAATCGAAGGGGAGACGTGTTTTAGTTCACTAAAACAGTTCCCTCTAATTTTATAATAGTTTAATGCATCTTCACAAACCAGCACAAATATGTTTAGTGCTTGTCATGATAATGGTACACCATATATTGGGTTGTTATTTCTGTGACAGGTATCAGCTTTTGAATGACAGGCACAAAACTTTCCATTAATCCTTTCGACCCCATACATCCACTAACTCCCACTATAAGCAGCTGATACCTGCAAAAAATTTCTTGAACTAAAATTTTCATATTCGATAAAAACATATCTAATGACATGTTATTGGAATAAGCTCATTCCAGTGAGGGGTCATAAGGAATGATTTTTAGGCAAAAAATGAAAAAAGAATAAAATCTGCTTATATTTCTATACAAAACCAATGGCCCAGACTAGCTGGTGCTAACTCAAAAATATCGAGGGCCAAACACAAATTTTGCCCCCCCTCCCAATCCCAAAAATTTGCATGCAAAGCCGAAAAAAATTTGTCCTAACTGGTCCTCCATACTTTTGCGAACTGCGCATGCACAGTATTCAGGAAGACACCGAAATTGGCGCCAACCATCATTCTTTGTTTGGCCCTTTTGTCAGTAACAACAAACTGACATCTGTGCTTTTAAATCTCAGTTTCAATGATGCCAGACTCAAATCGATGGTAAATAATAATAATAATAATAATAATAATTTTAAAGCCTAGAATCCACACACGGTGCTCAATGGCTGTACAATAATTGCATACATACATATACACACATACACATACATTCTCTCACAGATACATTGATACATGGATCACTATTATCATTCAATGGTGCCCAATGCCACATCAGCAACTGAGGCTATATCATGGCGATAAGTGACAGGACCTAAAAGAAAAAGGGTATTGAATTAAAACAAAATAAAAAAACCAAAAAAAACCCCCCAAAAAACAAAAAAGTAAACTACAACTTTACCAAAACAAGTATGTGAGTGCAACTTGACGAGTAACGAGGCAATCCTCACTGACTTAGTCGCACCCATGCACCTGATAATGTCAGTTTATGACCAATATTAAAGGACCACTGAAGGAAATGCCTTTCGAAAAAGGTAGGTTTTAGTATCAGACTTGACTGATTCAAGTGATTTACTATTTTTTATGTCGATTGGAAGAGAATTCCAAAGCCTTGGGCCAACAACCGCAAAGGCCCTATCATCAGCACTAGTAAATTTAGATACAGGCTGAACCAGATTGAGTTGACCTGATGACCTAAGAGACCTCGGTGGTTTGTGGATGGTAAGCAGATCGGACATGTAGGATGGTGCAGATCCCGAGATACACTTAAACACCAAAAGGACAATTTTAAATTGAATCCTTTGCTTAACGGGTAGCCACTGTAACTCAGAAAGTACTGGTGTTATATTGCAGTACTTTTGAGTTCTGGTTATGACCCGTGCAGCACAATTTTGGATGGGTTGTAGCTTTTAAAGAAGATATGTTTTAGAGCCAATCAGAAGAGAGTTGCAGTAGTCGAGACGACTAGTAACAAAGGCGTGGACAAGATGAAAATATGCACTCCGAGAGACATGTTTGATATGTTTATCAGCGGCCAAATTTTCATCCATGAAATAACCTAAGTTTTGAACACAGCTACTGGGTTTTATCGCAGAACCTCCAATATTGAGGGACAGTTTGGATATTTTTGAAAGTTGGTGAGGTAGACCTATATATATTACTTCTGTCTTGTCATCGTTCAATTTAAGAAAGTTTCTGTACTGCAATTAGATCTGTATGCAGATTGGTTAATTTTGGCTAGGCCGTGGGCTGCCGAATGAGAATTCAGCTGAGAAGCCACCACACGCTCTATAATCTTTGATAGGAATGGAAGATGAGAGACCGGTCGGCAGTTTTTCAGAACCTCTGGGTCAAGTGTTGGCTTTTTGAGAAGAGGTTTTACTAAAGCGTGTTTCATGCTTGTTGGAAAGACGCCAGAGTGGAGGGAGGCATTGACCAGTTTCAAGATCGGTGTAGTTAACTCCGAAAGAGATGCTTTTAACAACCAAGTTGGAATGATATCTAGCATGCATTGCTTAGATGGTGCCTTGGATATTAACCTCTGGATATCTGTTGTAGCCAAAGGTTTGAATTGGGACAACTGTGTAACAGCTTTAACACAGGTGCATGGCATGTCGGCCATCTGTCAAAGATCGGATTGTGAGCTTGTATCAAGCGAAGTTCTGATAGTCTCAATTTTCTCAGAAAAGAATGAAGAAAATCTATCCGCAAGGTCTTTGGATGACGAATGCTCTGGAAGTACGGTTGTCTTTTGACGATACAGAAGCTTCTCAAGAACGACAGACAGCGCATTAGGGGATTTAACATTAGCTGACAATAAGTCCGAAAAGTATTTTTGTTTCGCAGATTTGACCAGTTTGTTAACAATATTTCGCTGGTTGACAAACATCTCTCTGTGAACACATAGTTTCGTTTGCCACCACTGAAGCTCTTGTTTGCGTCGTAAATCTTTGCGTCCCTAATCTCATCACTGAACCACTGTGAGCAAGGGCGTACGCTAAAAGTGTGTGTTTGCTTAGGCGCAAACTTGTCAATAACCTCTTGAAGTGAGCCAGTGAGGATGTATTCAATGCTGTCAACAGTTTGCATCTCGTTAATTTTAGCGGCTGGAGACGAGGCAATAGCATCAGCAAACTTAGCAAGGTCAATACTTTGGTACTTGCAGTATGTGACTTTCTTCCGGACAGGAGAGGGACGAGGAAGTGCCAAATCAAAGATAATCATAAAATGGTCAGAGATTGCAGGATCAACAATTAATACATTTTTAACAAGATCAGCCTCGGATTCTCAGGTGATCAACACATCTAATATGTGGCCATCTTTATGGGTAGTGCCACGAACATGTTGGCGTAAATTCATTGAATTGATAAGATCACACAGTTTACAAGAATCACTGGAAGTTTTCTTCTCCATATGGAAATTGAAATCACCTCCATTATAGCAGCCAATGACCTCCACACGAAACATAACGCCCAACAGTATTGGTCATTAAGTATATATATGTGTACGTATATAACACGCATGTGTGTGATGTGTGTATGTATGCATGCATGTATACATGGGCATGTGTTTGTATATATACATATATATATAGCAAAAAGATTCTAAAAGATACCAGTTTCAAACAATTCTTTATATGTCTGTATTATTCATTGTAATCCACATTTACATAGGATACAAAAAATCTTGGATCAATTTTTGCAATATGTACAAAATTTTGGAAAGTACTTTCAACACTTAAAGTCTCATCAGACCGACATTTTAAAATGGATCCACAAAAATGGGTCCATGTATATATGTGTGTGTGCATGTGTGGAGGAATTGATGGCTCAAAAACAAATTACTTGATATATTTACTCAATGCCTGAATTATCCGCTCAATGTCTGTATGTATTTAAACACAAGTCCACTCTATAATTATGTATGCACTGTACCATGACCGCTTGAAGTAGCAGCATATCATTAGTGTCTAATATATATCCTATCGAAAAAAATTTCTTTTTGAAGAATTTATCAAGATCTAACCAGTTTTGTTTTGTTATTTTAAATTTTTTGTGGGAAGCGACTGGAAACGGCCTAAAAGGCCATGTCGCTTCCTGAAGATGCTAATAACTATCTGTTTACTATTGTATTCATTATACTTGTATATAACTGCAATCTTCGAATAAAATTCTGTTCTGTTCCAATGATGAATTTTCCTGGCAGTGCAGTAATGCTTCATAGGAAGTCTTGGGATTCGCTAATGAACTGGTTGACAGTGAATTTGTTTTTGGAGCTCTGTGGGGGTCGATAAATGACAATGAGACGGACTGAGTGTGAGTCGTTCATTACAATGGTGTCAATGCACTCGAATGTAACCCAAGTCTGAGATGCCTTACGCTTAAACTTCACAGTGTTATCACAGATTACACCCACACCTCCACCTCGCTGTGACTTCCTGGGGTTGAGTGTAAGAATCTTGTCATTGGCAATGATCTCACCGACAAGTCAATGTGTTGTCTGGAGTAACCATGTTTCCGTTATCATGGATATTGAAATATTGTTATCGTTGATTGTGTCGAGTAAGCTTGCAGTTTTGTTCACTATCGAACAAGCATTCACTAGGCACAACTTGAGATCGTTAGATTTGGAATCGGTCGTGACTAAGTTAATAGGGATAAGATTATGAACATTTACAGTTTTGGATTTAAATTGTTTATTTCTTATTTCGTCTCTTGCGAAGGATGCCAAAAGATTTAATATTATTTATCACATCACATCATATCTGAGGAGAAGAATGGAGTTGTAAGTCTTTAGATCACAGTTCTCGAATGATGGTTTTAATGCACAAATTTCCGCAGAACAATATTTGAACCCAGAAAATATGTGATTTCGGTTGACGAGTGTAGTGGTCATTCTGTGTGTTGTGCGGAAAGCTTGTCGTTCATCAACAACGCAAGTGCAGACAATGCAACTATTGTTTGTATTGAAAACAATGGAGTGAGCGATGCTCAGTGTCTCTGTATAGATTGAAGGTGAAAAATGATATATTAAGAGTGCATATAAATCAAAATAAATGTAAACAGAGTTTTTCTTTCCTGATATTCTTGGTAGCATTTGGTGGATCCAAGGACACATTTGGATGATGGAAGGAAGAAACGGTGGTTGGAAATGTTCAGGGCTGTAACTTTATAATTTTTACAAAAATTATTTCATGTTTCCCAATTTCGGGACATGGGTCTGACGTCATCATTCTTGCTAATGATTTTTCCACTGTTTGTTAAGTGTTCCTTCCCTATCCTTCCTTGAAGCCCCCCCAGTTAAACTCCCAAGCTTTTTGGCTTGTTTTATTGAAATTTTTTTATAAATTTCTTCGGAGTCTGACGTGTTGCACAGAATGTTTATTCTGTATATCCCCATGGTTACGTCCTAACCCTTGGGGTGTTTAGGTTTTTGGTCATGCATCATACATCCGCTGTATCGTTTTTTCTTCTGATGAAGATCTTGCTTTACATCGAATAGTTCAAAATCGGTTACTGACTTCGGGCCTTTTTATTCAGTGCCTGGAGTCTTGTTTCTGTTTTTTCTTCTGACGTTGTTTACATTGACAGCGCTCTATAAATATATGTAGTTTCCTGTTTATTATCATGGTAGGACTGTTGTAAGATACATTAAATATTCTGGTAGTGTAGCAATTAATTTTTTGGATAATAAAAAAAAATTTGACCACACTTAGGCTCTATCGGGATACATTTGTGCTCATCGTTCCCATTGGGAAACTTGGGCTCCTGTCAAAATTTTTTAGAAATTTTTTTTCTGTAAATTATTTTTCGATTTATATTTTGAATGTTATTTAATCTGTATCTTTTTCATATATTTATTGTGGAGTTGGTGGGAGTACTGTCGACTATTTGATTCATTATGAAAGCTTATTGCTCAATGTGCAAGGCGAGGAAGTCTTTCTCAGATTTACATGCTTGTTGCCTTGCTTGCAGTCGATGTACTCCAACTAATTCTTGCTCAACATGTGTTGGATGGGATGACAAACATTGGAGACAGGTGTCACGGTACGTTGTTAGCAGCGAGAGGACAATGCTGGTCCTCTCGCCACAAAGTCAATCTAGTTTCTCAGTTTCTTTTTCAGGGGAACAAGAACATGGTGATGTTTACGTGACGCCTAGAGATAGTGTGCTGCCGTCGTCGCATTCAGATGAACAAGCAGAGCTAGCGGCAAAGGTGCTCATGAATATTAGACAGGGCAAAAAACCACTAGCCGGTGGTTTCAGTCCCTTGTCGCCAGCTAGCTTGACAGGTGAAGCGGTTATTCCATCCGTGGATACCGTGACACAGGGTGTGTCCGTTGCGGTCGAGAAGAGTGGATTGGATAGAGCGAGCACCTTAACATATAAACAGGCTCACCCACCGATGGCAGAACAGAGGAAAAAAGACGGCAAGTTCGGTGGGAAGCTCGGCGAGGTCTGAAAGGACCGCGAGCGAGGCCCCTCTCTTTCCCAACAACATCTGGGGCCAGATGTTGTGATTAGAAACTTGCGTCAGTCGGAGCATAGGTCCCGCCTGGGACACTGCGTTCAGTTCACAGCCAGCGTCGGCCTCAGTTACGGCTTCTACATCGGCTTCTTCAAAGCACACACGACCGCACCTTAGCTTCTCGACTTCTGATATCCAGTCTGCATCGCCGAGAAGGGACCACTCATCGTCAAAGAAGTCAGGCCATCCGGTAGCTAAGAAGACAAGGCCTCGTTTATCGGGATGTCTGGAGAAAAGAGTCGTCTTGGACACACCATCCCAGGAGCAGTCGGCGGCCAAGAAACAGAAGACGGCTGCTCCTCAGGCTTCCGTAACGGACTTGCTGTCGCAGATTGTGCAGCTCATCGCAGCATCCCTGCAAGTGCAGGAGCAGGCTACAGCAGTCTCAGAACCTGAGCTGTTGGATGGTGCTCAGTTGGTCCAGTCATCTGCATGTTCAGATGCGCTGACCGTGAGTCTCAACTGACTCAGTCGGATGGTGGAAGGGATATGGAGGAAGATTACCCTTCCCTTTCGGAACAGCACATGGTTGCGATGGATTTAATCCATCAATACTACCCTCTATTTGTTTGCTGCAACTGCCAGGAAGAAACCGCTGACGTCGTTGGACGCAAACTTTATCTGGACGAAGGAGGAGGTCCTGTCTTTTCCGGTTCAGTCACGACAGGTGTCGCAGGCCTTTGGCCATTTAGACGACACCATATTCAAGCTTTCCAGTGGGAAGAAGAAAGGCGTTTCTTGTCATCATCTTCCGTAAATTTACTGTTTGTTGGACCAAGTTCTTTAAAATGGTCGGGGAAGATGTACAGAGAGTTTCTCTGCGTTTGGATGAGCAGGCTGAGGATCTGGAGCTATCCTTGCCTTCGTCATTCACTATTTGCTTGGACACAATTGAGACAGCTACTTCTTCAAACAGAGCGAATTTAGATGCTATGTCTTACGCAGATCACTTGTCAAGAGCTGTGGCGCAACATCTCAACGGAAAGGAATTTGAGGACATTCATACCTCTTTAAGAGTTCTTTCCAGGGCTATTATGTTTACCACATATAACTCAGCCTTAACAGTGGCAAATTTGGAGTTAATCAGACATGACGAAGCCCTTGCGTCGTCATCTTTAATAGATGACAAGGTGAAAAACTCCCTACGGGTCACTCCGGTATCCGGACACACAATTTTTAATGATGAGCTTTCATTGGTTTATGACCAAGCTACAAAGAAAGCATCTAATACACTGCCCCTTAAGTCGACGTCTAATCGACCCGCGGCAGCAGAAAAGAGTAAGGGAGGACGTCCTAAACAAAAATCGTCTAAAGGGGACTCCTTGCGAGGGTATAAGAAACCCTCCTATTATTACTCCAGGGATCGTCAATACAGCGACCCGGGAAGGGGCGTAGGTCTGATCGAGACTACCCGTCAGACGCCCCTAAGCCCGCGGGTCGAGGCTCTTCATGAGGAGGACGTGGTTTCTCCTCCCGTAAGCCTTGCAGGTCCTACAGGTGATGGTCAGGACCTCTATTGCTTGCCAGTTGGCGGAATGTTATCAAGATTCGCAACAAACTGGATAACAATTACAGAAGACCAGTGGGTGAAAAGTGTGTTCTCGGATGGCATACGGCTATCTTTCCGAGCGAAACCACCATTAACAAGATGTCTGCGGTGGACAAATCGTCCGTCAAATTCTTGCAAAAGAGAGTCTGTCCTATCGGAGGTAAGGGCTCTCTTGGCAAAGGAAGCAATAGAGGTTGTCGAGAATCAAAATTCTCTAGGATTCTACAGTCACCTGTTTCTCTGCGGTAACGTTGGCTTACTTGGACGACCTTCTTCAGACATACGGCAACAAAACTATTCTTCAGAACGACGTTCAGAGTCTGTTTCTCTTGCTTCGACGTCTTGGCTTCATCATAAACGAGACGAAGTCGGATCTAGCTCTGTCCAAGTCGTTCATTCACTTGGGAATGAGCTTCGAGACTCGCAACAATCTAGTTCATCTGCCGCTACCCAGAGTGAAATTAGTCGGTTGTTATGCTCGCTTTTGTCTACACTCAAGATGCATTAACAGCAAGGGAATTTATGCGACTGATTGGGTTGTGCAGAGCTGCTGTGGATCTTATTCCGATGGGTCGCTTGCGTACACGTTCCCTCCAGATATTCTTTACACAGAACTGGAGTGTGGAGACGCATTCGCTCGAGATCAGTATTGTTTTAACGGACCTGGTAAAACAAAAGGTCCAGATTTGGGCAGATATTCAGTGGTTAACTCAGGGAGTTCCGCTGCAGCTGCCTGATCTGGCTTTCACGATTATGACGGATACGAGTCAAGCAGGTTTGGGCGCGACCCTGAGCCCGACAGACTCGAAGTGCCAGGGTCTTTGGGACCCTCGGTTCCAGGAAAAACACATAAACATCAAAGAATGATGTCAATATGGTTAGCGCTACAGCAATGGATCCACATTATAGCAGACGCTCATGTTCAGATATTGTCGGACAACTCGACAGTAGTAGTGTACATCAGGAACCAGGGAGGCACGCATTTGATTCCGTAATGCGAACTAACGGAAAAAATTCTTCTGTATGTCATGAAGCATCATGTTCATCTGTCGGTCCATCATATACCGGGTCATCTGAACGTACTAGCAGACTTGCTCTCCCGGAAAGGTCGCCTGTTGCCATTGGAGTGGACTCTCAGCAAGCGAGTATTCAGACAGATTTGCTACCAGTGGGATCGACCTATGAAAGATTTGTTTGCGACACACCTCAACAATCATTTACAGACTTACGTGTCGCCATGCCCAGATCATCGAGCGTATGCAGTAGTCGCTCTGTCAATCTCATGGGATGGAATGATAGGATATGCGTATCCTCCAGCTCTGTTGATTTAGCAAATCCTGTTAAAAATCAAACAGTCTCGCTGCAAGATTCTGTTAGTAGCATCTCTGTCGTCACAGAAACCGTGGATGAATCTTCTCAGGTGTCTGTTATGGGACGTTCCCCGGAAGCTTCCTCTGCGAAAGGACCTTCTTCATAAGGGGAAGTCACGCACACTGCATCACAACCCGGAAGGTCTCAACCTTCACTTATTTCCGTTGTGCGGGCCTTCTTGCACGGCAAGCAATTGACAGAACGAGCAGTGGATGCAATTTCTAACTGCAGGAGGTCCTCCTCTTTGCTGAATTACACAGCAAAGTGGAAGGTTTTCTTCCAGTGGTGAAAGGATCAGTCGATAGATGTCTATGATCCGTCCATACCGGATATTGCCAACTTTCTGGTCTACCTACTTGACGTTCTCAAACTGCAGCCCGTCACTATTAAGGGCTACAGGTCTATGTTATCGGACACTTACGCTCATCTTGATAACTTGGCAATTCGATCTAATGCTTCTTTATCCAAACTAGTTCGAAATTTCTCTATAAATAGACCTGGAACCCTCAGATTAATTCCTAAGTGGAATTTAGCTTGGGTTCTGTTGAAGCTTAAAAAGCTCTGTTTGAGCCGTTAGACGTTGTAGAGTTCAAATTCTTGACCTATAAAACAGCATTTGTCTTAGCCTTTGCTTCTGCGAGAAGAGTTAGTGAACTCCTTGCTTTATCTGTTGACGAATCTCACTACCGTAGTGTTTGTAATACCATCACTTTAACTACACAAGTGGGATATTTGGCTAAGAATCAGGCTCCAGATATACGGCCGGAGCCTATCATCATAAAGGCTCTGCCGTCTATGGACAACCGTAGACCTCTGCTGTGTCCAGTCAGGGCTTTGTGCACATATAAACGCCGATCAGAGTTTATTAGAAAAGGAAGGAAACGCTTCTTTTTATCATTGATTCCTAACAAAAAAGATATTTCTGTCCATTCAGTTGCAAGATGGATTCAGTTGGCGATACGCATTGCCTATGAAAATCTATCTTTGGATCAGTGTTCGGTTAATAAGATATCAGCGCATGAAGTTAGAGCGCTGTTCACTTCTTGGGCTTCTTCTAACAGTATAACCATTACTGATCTCATGAAAGCTGCGTACTGGACACAGCCTTCTATATTTACCAAGTTTTACTTTAGAAATTTAGAGTCCATCTCCGGTGACCTTAGATGTTTAGGTCCTCTATCTGTTGCTCAGAATGTCATCCTCTAAATGATTACATCTATAGTTATTTAGGCAACCCATTCCAGCAGCCGCCCTCTTCGTTCTGAGGACATGTACCTCAGAACAAGGGGGGGGGGGGGGGTTTCTCTTATCATCTGGCTTTATAGTGAAAAGCAAGGGAAGACCTCCAGTGTGAGTAGTCCCGAGTCTGTGCTGGGATGGTTTTAATGTGTTGCTCAGTGTGAAGCAAAATTAATATGTCTCATTTATGTATTGTTTTTAAAGTGTAGCTCACTGTGAAGCATTTGTATATGTCACGTGTCAAACGGACGTTAATATACAATCCTCGGACACTTTTAAAGAGTCTCTTTCTCTCAGTCTTTATTTTATTGGCTTCCCTTCACCGAATTAGCATAATGGGTTATGCTGACAATAAATGGAGAATTATATATTATGTAATGCTCAATTACATTGTTGGTGTTATGTCTTTCTCGTTTCTCGGAAATGAGAAAGACAAGTATAATTCCTTTCTCTCCTATTCTCCTGTAGGAGCTATCCTTTAAGAAGTGATTGAGTAATTGGATTTTCCTCTACGTCCTAGGCCCTCCAGCCTTTTTATGATTCAGCTAGTCTGGGCCATTGGTTGTTCTATAAAAATATTATAAATTCAAAGTAATTTGTATATTTTTTATACTTACCAATGGCCCAGATGGAGGTGGCCTTCCCATGAGTGGGCACTCATACCTCCCTGCTGCTGACACTATTAACAGGCAAATTCTAGAAAGAATGATGGTTGGTGCCAATTTCGGTATCTTCCTGGATACTGCGCATGCGCTGTTCGCAAAAGTATGGAGGACCAGTTAGGACATTTTTTTTTGGTTTTGCATACAAATTTGGGGGATTGTGGGGGGCAAAATTTGTGTTTGGCCCTGGATATTTTTGATTTAGCACCAGCTAGTCTGGGCCATTGGTAAGTATAAAAAATATACAAATTACTTTGAATTTATAATTTTTGTGTGAAGTGCTGGTTGGTTATGGTTTTTACATTAGGAAAATAGTTACCACAGTTGAGCTGAAGATCTGCATTCATGTCACCAGCCCATAGTTTTGAATATCATACAAGGGTGACTTTCATCCTCCTGGAATAAAGTTCAGGAGGGTGCTTGTCACCACAATTCAGAAGTCGTTTTACAATGGTGGGAAACCCTGTACTATAGGCCTTTATTTAATAACAGCCTGAACTCTTAACCTTTGAAGGTTTATATCCCAACTTTGACCGACTTTGTTGACTTTAACATCCAATCAGGTATAATCCCTGCACACAATAGTCATATTTCCTCAGGGACAGCCAAAACTTGGCTTAAATTCACAGGTGAGTTACTAAATGCACATGATGTGGTGTAGTTGAAAGTCTGGAAAATTGCCCGGAATCTTCAGGATTAAAAGAGAATGTTTCTGTTATATTTATTGTGAAAACAGATTTAGAATCTGTTTGTTCATCTTTTTTTTTTTTTTGGAGGGCATTTACTGCACTTATCTTATTTTCAAATGAGGCAAACGTTATAGGGCGAGGTAAACTGACCTCAAAATTACAAGCCTGGTGTGACATATCTCAAGAGGTCTGAACATAAAGTTTGACATTTGGAAACATTTAGTTATTACTGTTTGTATCAAAACCTGAATACAGTGGAGCCCCCTTAATTGGATATATCTTATTTGAAATACCCTTCTAATTGAATATAACTTCCAAACACCAAACCATTTATCACACCTTCAGTCCAAATTTGACGTGTTAATTACGTATAGTTATGGAGCAAACTATCAATGGAATCAAAAATCTTACATGTCGAGAAATTATCTTGACAATCATCAATTTCCCTTGTTTATAGGTATGCTATCCTTGATCTCTTCTTTGACAGAGCTCCATCAGCTCTGTCAAACAAGATATATAAGAATAAATGCCTAGTTTATTTCTAGAATACAGGAAAGTGACCAAATACCTGTTTATTGAATACTCCTGCTAATGAATAATTTTCATTGGCAGAGTGGCTATTCAAATAACAGTGATTCATTCTTTTGTAACTAGTCTGCAGGCATGAATATTTTTGTTCCATAAATTGTTGCTAAGTTTAAATCTGTTTCTTGGCTTTGTGCCAGATGAATTTTTTTCTTTTCACAATCTTTTTTTTCCCCATGACATACCATTTTCCTGTTGGTTTATTTGAGAGTCTGTAGAAAATTTTCACAGTTGTACTGGGCACCTGGCTCTTAGAGCCGTTATTGTCCTGCTAGAATTTCCAGTATAATTTTTCCCAGATATTATCACCAGAGAAAATTTCTTTCATTGTGTAAGTCAAATTGTGTGATTTCATAATAATACGCAAGAAACATAATCTTTTCTAGGTTCAATCAGAGCTGTGAATGGAGAAGGGATGCCAACACACAAAAATCCTTTTCAGAAAGGTGATTTATTCATCAAATTTGAAATCAGTTTTCCAGAAAACAACTTCACATCATCAGAAAAGTTAAAGGTAATGAGGCAAAGTTTGCAGTCATTTGAAGTGTGTGATTGGAGAGGGTAATGTTTCTCCACTATGAGGATTATTTTTAGCTGCGACGAGCAGCTCTATATGTGGCAGTGTCGGTCTGTCTGTCGGTTGGTCGGTCTGTCACCAACAAGTTTAAAAAACACCATAACTCCTAAAATACTTGATGGAATGACACCATACTTTGAATGCGAGTGTATCTTGATGACTTCCAGACCCTCTCAATAATGCACGTCATTCGGATAATTTCTGTCACATTTATGGACTTGTCACCAACAAGTTTTTTTGTCACTGACGAGTTTTAAAACATAACTCCTAAGATAACTGATAGAATGACACCACACACCACACTTGGTATGCAAGTGTATCTTTATATGTACACCCTCTCAGTAGTGCATGTCATTCGGATAATTTCTGTCACATTTATGGACTTGTCACCAACAAGTTTTTTTGTCACCAACAAGTTTTTGTGTCACAAATTGCACATTTTTGGCGTTGCACGAATCGTCGCAGCTTCGGCACTGTGACAGTGGGTTCACTTCTCAGATTAAAGATATATTATTTAACAAGATTTATGTTCTACATGAAATCGGAAATACAGGGAAACCTTGTTACATGAATATTAACATTGCCACTGATGTTTTTCTTAAGGGATGAATATACAGGTAGGGCCTCACAAAGTAGATCTTCTGTTTCTCAGGCTATTATTTGTAAAATTGCATGCAGGCGAGCAGTTTTTTATTTTATTTTTAGCTTAACTTGACATAGTCAAGATAAGCTATTGCCATCACGCATGCGGAAGTCTGTGAGTCTGTGACGTCTGTTCACATTTTCCTTTAGCACGGGCTACACCCCGCAGTTCTTGTCTGATCGTCACGCAATTTCATATACAGATTTGGGGTCATGTCTAGATGAGAATGTCCCCTTTTGGTCGCGATCGGGCAACCAGTATGGCTGCCCGAACCCAAAACCCGAAAACCATTAGCACAGTCTACAGGTCATATTTATGAAGGGATTTCATTGTAACTTGGTAGGATGCCTCTGTATAATGGCTAGATGAGAACTTCCCCTTTTGGGCATGATCAATCAACTATGATGGCTGCCCAAGCCCAAAACCCAAAAACTTTTAGCACAGTCTGCAGGTCATGTTTAATGTGGAGGGATTTCATTGTAACTTGGTAGGATCACTCCTTATGATGTCTAGATAAGAATTTCCCCATTTGGGCATGATCTGCGAACCGTGACGACTGCCTGAGCCCAAAACCCGAAAACCTTTAGCACAGTTTACAGGTCATATTGAGGAATTTCATTGTAACTTGGTGGGTTGACTTCATACTATGTCTAGATGAGAAAGTCCCCTTTTGGACATGATTGGGCAACTGTGACGGCTACAGGGGCCCGAAGCCCGAAAACCTTTAGCACAGTTTAGAGGTCATATTTATGAAGGAATTTCATTGTAACTTGGTAGGATGACTCTAAATAATGTCTAGATGAGAACGTCCCATTTTGATCGCGATCATGCAGCCTTGATGGGTACCCAAGCCCAAAAACCTTTAACATAGGCAAAAGGTCATATTTATGGAAGGATTTCATTGTAACCTGTTAGGTTGACTCCATATAAGGCCCAGATGATGACATCCTCTTTTGGTCGTGATTGGTCAGTTGTGATGGTTGCAAGTGCCCGAAGCCCGAAAACCTTGAGCACAGTCTACAGGTCATATTTATGAAGGGATTTCATTGTAACTTCTTAGGATCACTCCAGATGATGCCCAGATGAGATTGTCCCCTGTGGTTGTGATCATTCAGCCATGATGGCTGCCCGAGCCCGAAAAAACCTTTAGCACAGTCTACAGGTCATATTTATGAAGGGATTTCATTGTAACTTGGTATGTTAACTTCATATAATGTCTAGATGAGAACGTCCCCTTTTGGACATGATTGGGCAATTGTGACGGCTAAAGGTGCCCGAAGCCTGAAAACCTTTAGCACAGTGTACAGGTCATATTTATGAGGGGATTTCATTGTAACTTGGTAGGATGACTCCAAATAATGTCTAGATGAGAACGTCCCATTTTAATCGCGATCATTCAGCCTTGATGGGTGCCCGAGCCCAAAAACCTTTAGCATAGGTAAAAGGTCATATTTATGGAAGGATTTCATTGTAACCTATTAGGTTGACTCTATATAATGCCTAGATGATGACATCCCCTTTTGGTCGTGATTGGTCAGCTGTGATGGCTAGAAGTGCCCGAAACCCGAAAACCGTGAGCACAGTCTACAGGTCATATTTATGAAGGGATTTCATTGTAACTTTGTAGGATCACTCCAGATGATGCCCAGATGAGATTGTCCTCTTTGGTTGCGATCATTCAACCATGATGGCTGCCCAAGCCCGAAGCCCGAAAACCTAAAGCACAGTCTACAGGTCATATTTATTAAGGGATTTCATTGTAACTTGGTAGGTTTCATATAATGTCTAGATGAGAATGTCCCCTTTTGGACATGATTGGGCAACTTTGACGGCTAAAGATGCCCGAAGCCTGAAAACCTTTAGCAAAGTCTACATGTCATATTTATGAAGGGATTTCATTGTAACTTGGTAGGATGACTCCAAATAATGTCTAGATGAGAACGTCCCATTTTAGTCGTGATCATTCGGCCTTGGTGGGTGCCCGAGCCCAAAAACATTTAGCATAGGCAAAAGGTTATATTTATAGAAGGATTTCATTGTAACCTGTTAGGTTGACTCCATATAATGCCTAGATGATGACATCCCCTTTTGGTCGTGATTGGTCAACTGTGATGGCTACAGGTGCCGGAAGCCCGAAAACCTTGAGCACAGTCTACAGGTCATATTTATGAAGGGATTTCATTGTAACTTCGCAGGATCACTCCAGATGATGCCCAGATGAGATTGTCCCCTTTGGTTGCGATCATTCAACCATGATGGCTGCCCGAGCCCAAAGCCCGAAAACCTTTAGCACAGTCTACAGGTCATATTTATGAAGGGATTTCATTGTAACTTGGTAGGTTGATTTCATATTTCATATAATGTCTAGATGAGAACGTCCCCTTTTGGACACGATTGGGCCACTGTGACGGCTTCAGGGGCCCAAAGCCTGAAAACCTTCAGAACAGTCTACAGGTCATAATTATGAAGGGATTTCATTGTAGCTTGGTAGGATGACTCCAAATAGTGTCCAGATGAGAACGTCCCCTTTTGGTCACGATCATTCAGCCTTGATGGCTGCCCGAGCCCAAAAATCTTGAGCATGTCTGTAGGTCGTATTTATGGAAGGATTTCATTGTAACTTGTTAGGTTGACTCCATATAATGCCTAGATGATGACATCCCCTTTTGGTCGTGGTTAGTCAACTGTGATGGCTACAGGTGCCTGAAGCCCGTAAATCTTGAGCACAGTCTACAGGTCATATTTATGAAGGGATTTCATTGTAACTTCATAGGATCACTCCAGATGATGTCCGGATGAGAATGTCCCCTTTTGGTTGCGGTCATTCAACCATGATGGCTGCCCAAGCCTAAAGCCCGAAAACCTTTAGCACAGTCTTCAGATAATATTTATGAAGGGATTTCATTGTAACTTGGTAGGTTGACTTCAGGTAATGTCTAGATGAGAACAGCTCCTTTTGGACACCATTAGGCAACTGTGTTGGCTACAGGGGCCCAAAGACCGAAAATCTTTTGCACAGTCTGCAGGTGATATTTATGAAGGGATTTCATTGTACCTTGGTAGGATGACTCTAAATAATGTCTAGATGAGAACGTCCCCTTTTGGTCGCGATCATTCAGCCTTGATGGCTGCCCGAACCCAAAACCCCAAAACCTTTAGCATAGTCTATTGGTCATATTTATGGAAGGACTTCATTGTACCGGTAAGTTTGACTCCATATAATGCCTAGATGATGACATCCCCTTTTGGTCGTGATTGGTCAACTCTTGACGGCTTCAGGGGCCCAAAGCCCAAAAACCTTGAGCACAGTCTACAGGTCATATTTATGAAGGGATTTCATTGTAACTTTGCAGGGTCACTCCAGATGATGCCCAGATGAGAATGTCCCCTTTTGGTTGCGATCATTCAACCATGATGGCTGCCAGAGCCCAAAGCCCAAAAACCTTTAGCACAGTCTACAGGTCATATTTATTAAGGGATTTCATTGTAACTTGGCAGGTTGACTTCATATAATGTCTAGATGAGAACGTCCTCTTTGGACGCAGTTGGGAAACTGACAGCTACAGGGGCCCGAAGCCCGAAAACCTTTAGCACAGTCTACGGGCCATATTTATGAAGGGATTTTAATGTAACTTGATAGGATGACTCATTTTGGAATAATTTCACTGTAACTTGGTAACTTTTGTTGATATACGTTAACTGTGAGGGCCACATACATTAACTGTGAGGTCATATTAACCCACCCCTCAGCTCTTTAGTACAGTGTACACCTCATATTATTTTTATCATAAACATAGCATACAGGGAACAGAAATGAACATATTCCCAATTATCACAATTCTTGTCTTATTTCATATTCCTTTCATAAACATTGAACATTATCCTTTTCATCAAACACAACACACAAGTTAAGCTACAGTGTCATTGACACTTTCATTTATTTCTGTAATCATTTCTTTGCCATCAAAAGTTCATGTTCTTGGTTTATGTTTTAGGCCTCATAATCTACAGAATATCATGGGTGGTGGTGTATTTCGTCCCTCGAGAGCAAGATGGCTTTGCAATGCTAAAGCATTGCAAAGCCATCTTGCACTCAAGGGACAAATTTATCAATTTTTTAAACTTTGGTAAAATATCAAACATAAACAATTTAACTTTTATTTTTTTTAAGTTCACATTGGTTATAAAAAGAGAGCATGCGGCAGCCAAAAGGACCTTGCGGAAGGGTCTGAGAAACAAGATTTTTTAAATTTTTTGGTCCTAACCAGAATATTGTTTATTCACCAGACTCTTGTGATTTGAGTATTTTCTCCACTATATTTTGTTCTGCTAACTACAGTGCACATAGAGCTGTTTCAAACAAGATATCAATTAAACACTTCCAGTGGAAGTTATGAGGTCAAAATGGAAGTGATGCACACAAATTTTTGTGGTCATGTGTGTATTTGCAGTAGAGAACTTCTTTGAATGAGTAGGGTTTTATTCTTAAACTTTGCTTATCTATACACTAACTTTAACTAATGGATCCATTTTTTTCTGGTACTTGACCATTGACTGTAGGAAGATTTCTTTCAGTAACCAGTATTCTGGCATGTTCAGCATAGCAGCCATTTGAGATGTTTATGCGATTTTTTCTTCTCTGAGCAATAATTTGAAAAGTGAGTGACAAGTGGATCCCAATTTTGGTGCGTTACTGTTGACTATAAGAAGCTTCTTTTTGAAAATTAGTATTCTGTCATTTTCAAATTGACAGCCATAGTAGCCAATTTGGTAACTTTTTGGATTTTTTTTTATTAATTTTCCTTGTCCATGCAAAAACGTGAAACTGAAATGATCAGGGTATCCCATTTTGTTTTTCTCTTGGAGTGAATTGAATTTGAAATGTGTAAAGTATATTTTGCCATGCAAAATGATTTAATTTTACATTAAACAGCCATTTTATGATCCCACTGCCTGATGGTGCCCTTTGAATTTGAAAATTTTGTCCGATTATAGATACAATACTTCGATTACTAGATCGAAACATTAGTTTTGTAACTTTTCTTACCATACAGTTTTTGTCAATAGTTTGAAACTTCCATTTCTGATCCAGTACTGTGCCTGGTCAACATTACATCATGGGTATGAATTGCATTTAGCAGTTACTCCTATTTATTCAGTTTTGACTTCTAAAATATTTTATGGCTCAAAATTGGAATCAGTTTGTCTAATTTGTTCCATCTTGTGGTCATAAGCTCAATTCTGGATGCAAGCATTGAACTTATTCTGTTACTTAGAAATTGTCATATGACCGAATGACAGATGGCCTTGTTGTTATGCCCCCGACCTCCGAAGGAGGATTCAGGGGTATCTATTAAAGCCCTGCATCCATCTGCCCGTCCCTCCATTGGTCTCTCCGTCCGTCGATCTGTCCGTCTTTCCACCTGTCCATCCATCTGTAAAAATGTTTTACATTGTAATTCCAAAGCCATTGCTCGGATTCGGATCTCCTTTGGTATGCTGATAGACCTGCATGGGGGAACGGATATTCACAAGGGATGGGTTTCGTCGAATAATTTCTCCCAGAGTTATGGCCCTTTTTCCAATTAGAAAATTTTTCTGTTTTCACTCTTTCCACTTTGAAAATTTTTCTCTCCCACAATACATCAAGGTTACTTCGAACTTGCATTCGGATCGGGGGGCAGTGGCCTTCCCTCTGTGTTGCCCTAGTTACCATATTGCTAGGCACAGGATGGAAATTTGAATAGAACCATTTCTATCTTCTCTTGTTTAACTGAGTTCATTGGGTTTGTTCAACAGAAATAAAATGGATTTGATGTTCTATTGGTCAAAATTACTTCAATGTCATTTTATAGAATAACCGTGTTGATTGCTTGTAACCATTTACCATACCTGTAGTGCAAATAGGTTTTAGGGTAAATCCCTCTTAATTGAATAATCAAACAGTTCTGCTGACAACCCTCAAATTTTCCATCTTCCAAACTCTATAGCCTTAGTACTTACAATTTAAGGATTTATTCTATTATATCTCTTTTGACAGAGCTCCATTAGCTGTGTCCAACCAGTTATAATAAAATAAATGCTAAAAAAATCACGAGAATGAAGGAAAATTATCGAATTTGGTTTATTAAATAATTCTGTTTAATATTGTGCACTAGCAAAAGGGCAATTCATTTAACAGGGTTCTACTGTATCAGTTCTTGTATGGCCTTATAAACAGGGCCTACTATGATATGGCACTGTCAGTCTGTCCGCCTGTAAGATTTTTTGTTGAGTTATAAGCCATGTGTAAACTTTTGGACTGCATTTGGATCTTGCTCTACATCTCCCTGCAAACACCCATACTAAATGAAGTTATGGGCAAAGAGGATATAAATGGTGTTAATTTAATAAAATAATATAACATTTCAGAACCATTATATTATTTCTATAAAGTCATCAATTTTCAGGAAATGTGAGGGGGGACTCCTTCAACACCCACCCCCCCCACCCCCCCCTCTCCAGCAAGACAAGCTTCTAGGCATAACCATATGCAATCATCCCAGCGACACAGACTCCAGAACAAAGACAAAATCTAAGCATGCAATTACTCTTGAGTGGAAATTGATATGCTAACTTTAAAGCAGCGAGCAGTAGAAACTCGTTTCACCCTATTCACTCATTTTTCAGGAAAAGTAGCGAATCCCTCCCTCCTCTCCCCAGCCACATCTCTAGGCATAATCATATGCTATCATCCTGGCAACATTGACTCCAGAACAAATTCAAAGTCTCAGTATGCAATAACCACAGAGTGGAAACGGATAGACTAACTTGATAGCAGCGAGTAGCAGAAACTCGATTCACCCCACCCCCTCAATTTCACGAACAGATAATGTCATATGTACACCACTTTTCTTTTTCATTGTACGAAACACCATATATGCTGTACTTAAATGGTGTTTGGGGCAATGGAAAAATTTTTTGGGTGGCTCAGGAAAAGTTATGGAAAAGCTGTGTTAAAAAGAAATTCCCAAAGCTGTGTGAACTCTAACACCAAGAGTGAATTTTATATCCAACTTGGATAATTATACAGTAGCAAGGAGTGTCTTCCATTCTAGCACATCAACATGATGGGCTTGGCCCAGCAGACATTTATTATGCCCCCGACTTGAAAAGTCGAAAGGGTATCTAGTGGAGAACTCTGTCCGTCCATTTGTCCATCCATACCAACATTTTCCCTTGTATCTCAACCACTGCTACTCTAATTTGATTGATATTTGGTGTTCTGATAGAGCTTCATGGGGGAACGTGTAGCATGGATTTCTTCCACACATTTTTATACGCCCGTTTGAAAAAACGGGACGTATTATAGTATGGCGTTGTCCATCCGTCTGTCCGTCCATCCGTTCTTTTGGTTTCCAAACAATAACTTTAGTATTTGTTTTCCGATCGGCTCCAAATGTGGTATGTGGTTTAATCACAACAAAATACAGGTCAAGTTCGAATATGGGGTCGGTCTGAACATTTTTTGCCTGAATTATGGCCCCAGTTGGACTTAGAATTCGTCAAATATTTGGTTTCCGGATGTTAACTTTAGTATTTGTTTTCCGATCGGCTCCAAATGTGGTATGTGGTTTAATCACAACAAAATACAGGTCAAGTTCGAATATGGGGTCGGTCTGAACAATTTTTGCCTGAATTATAGCCCCTGTTGGACTTAGAATTCTTCGTCAAATATTTGGTTTCCGGATGATAACTTTAGTATTTGTTTTTCGATTGGCATCAAACTTGTTAGTCTTTTTCTCAAATGACTGAAAAATTTAGTCATTTCCCAAAATCACTGATTTCAAAGTCTGACCGTAACATATATATATATATGCCAGTATAAATTTCTCGCACTCTAAAAAAATTGCAAATGTGTTAAAATGGTACAATTTGAATCGGCTCCAAACTTGGTATGTGGTTTAATCACAACAAAATACAGGTCAAGTTCGAATATGGGGTCGGTCTGAACAATTTTTGCCTGAATTATAGCCCCTGTTGGACTTAGAATTCTTCGTCAAATATTTGGTTTCCGGATGATAACTTTAGTATTTGTTTTTCGATTGGCTTCAAACTTGTTAGTCTTTTTCTCAAATGACTGGAAAATTTAGTCATTTCACAAAATCACTGATTTCAAAGTCTGACCGTAACATATATATATATGCCAGTATAAATTTCTCGCACTCTAAAAAAAATTGCAAATGTGTTAAAATGGTACAATTTGAATAGTTCACGGGCGTATGATGCAATGCCCAGCGGTGCTCTTGTTTCAAGAGTTCTGGCCCTTTTTAGCTCAACTTTGGCAAAGCCAAATTTGAGCTTTTGTCATGGCCCGAGAACGAGTGTTTTTGGGTCCGGTCCGACATTCAAGATAACCGATGGCAGCCATTTTGTACAAAATTAGGTGCAATCAGATTTTTGCACAGAACTTCCATATGAAAGCGCTGATTTGAATAATTTTTTGTGTGAATGTTTAGTACCATGGGATACATCACATATACTACGGGTCTTTTTCTTGTGCAGAAATTATGCAAATTAGATGAACTTTGATTTTTTTAGTGCGACTTACACACAGCAAGTACACATGTCAATACGTTTTGGGCTAGCGGCTGTATTTATGAACTGATCTTCACGAAATGTCTTGGGTACCTTTCCTATCACAGTGGGACGAGAACGAGTGTTTCTGGGTGCGGTCTAAAATTCAAGATGGCTGCCAGTGGCCATTTTGGACCGAAATTAGGTTTAATCAGTTTTTAGCTCAACTTGACAAAGTCAAGCTGAGCTATTGCCATCACTTCTCGTCCGTCGGCGTATGTACGTACGTACGTACGTACGTACGTACATTAGTACGTTAGTACGTACGTCCACAATTTCCTTTGGCACACCTCACAGGTCGCATTTATGATCAGATTACTTTGAAACCTGGCATGCTTGTTTGGGGTGACCTCTAGATGGGAGCTATCGACTTTCTTCAATTTCCGTCAAAAAATGTTGCCGCGGCCAACGTTCTTAGAACTTAGTTTAGTCAAACCACAATATTTCCCTTTGGCACACCCTACAGGGCACATTTATGATTTGATTGCTTTGAAACCTGGTATGCTTATTTAAGGTGACTTCTAGATGGGAGCTATCGATTTTCTTCAATTTCCGGCAAAAAATGTTGCCATGGCCAACGTTCGTAGAACTTAGTTTAGTCAGACCTCAATATTTCCCTTTGGCACATCCTACAGGGCACATTTATGATCAGATTGCTTTGAAACCTGGTATGCTTGTTTGGGGAGACCTCTAGATGGGAGCTATCGATTTTCTTCAATTTCTGTCAAAAAATGTTGCCGTGGCCAACGTTCTTAGATCTTAGTTTAGTCAGAAGACTCAATATTTCCCTTTGGCACACCCTACAGGGTACATTTATGATCGGATTGCTTTGAAACCTGGCATGCTTGTTTGGGGTGACCTCTAGATGGGAGCTATCGATTTTATTCAATTTCCATCAAAAAATGTTGCCGCGGCCAACGTTCTTAGAACTTAGTTTAGTCAAATCACAATATTTCCCTTTGGCACACCCTACAGGGCACATTTATGATTTGATTGCTTTGAAACCTGGTATGCTTATTTAGGGTGACCTCTAGATGGGAGCTATCGATTTTCTTCAATTTCCGTCCAAAAATGTTGCCGCGGCCAACATTCTTAGAACTTAGTTTAGTCAGAAGACTCAATATTTCCCTTTGGCACACCCTACAGGGCACATTTATGATCGGATTGCTTTGAAACCTGGCATGCTTGTTTGGGGTGACCTCTAGATGGGAGCTATCGATTTTCTTCAATTTTCATCAAAAAATGTTGCTGCAGCCAACATTCTTAGAACTTAGTTTAGTCAGACCACAATATTTCCCTTTGGCACACCCTACAGGGTACATTTATGATCGGATTGCTTTGAAACCTGGCATGCTTGTTTGGGGTGACCTCTAGATGGGAGCTATCGATTTTCTTCAATTTCCGTCAAAAAATGTTGCCGCGGCCAACGTTCTTAGAACTTAGTTTAGTCAAACCACAATATTTCCCTTTGGCACACCCTACAGGGCACATTTATGATTTGATTGCTTTGAAACCTGGTATGCTTATTTAGGGTGACCTCTAGATGGGAGCTATTGATTTTCTTCAATTTCCGTCAAAAAATGTTGCCGCGGCCAACGTTCTTAGAACTTAGTTTAGTCAGAAGACTCAATATTTCCCTTTGGCACACCCTACAGGGTACATTTATGATCGGATTGCTTTGAAACCTGGCATGCTTGTTTGGGGTGACCTCTAGATGGGAGCTATCGATTTTCTTCAATTTCCGTCAAAAAATGTTGCCGCGGCCAACGTTCTTAGAACTTAGTTTAGTCAAACCACAATATTTCCCTTTGGCACACCCTACAGGGCACATTTATGATTTCATTGCTTTGAAACCTGGTATGCTTATTTAGGGTGACCTCTAGATGGGAGCTATTGATTTTCTTCAATTTCCGTAAAAAAATGTTGCCGCGGCCAACGTTCTTAGAACTTAGTTTAGTCAGAAGACTCAATATTTCCCTTTGGCACACCCTACAGGGTACATTTATGATCGGATTGCTTTGAAACCTGGCATGCTTGTTTGGGGTGACCTCTAGATGGGAGCTATCGATTTTCTTCAATTTCCGTCAAAAAATGTTGCCGCGGCCAACGTTCTTAGAACTTAGTTTAGTCAAACCACAATATTTCCCTTTGGCACACCCTACAGGGCACATTTATGATTTGATTGCTTTGAAACCTGGTATGCTTATTTAGGGTGACCTCTAGATGGGAGCTATTGATTTTCTTCAATTTCCGTCAAAAAATGTTGCCGCGGCCAACCTTCTTAGAATTTAGTCTAGTCAGACCACAATATTTCCCTTTTCTACACCCTACAGGGCACATTTATGATCGGATTGCTTTGAAACCTGGCATGCTTGTTTGGGGAGGCCTCTAGATGGGAGCTATCAATTTTCTTCGGTTTCTGTCAAAAAATGTTGCCACTGGCAAAAAAAATGACATTGGTACCAATGATCTTCAATTTTGCCATTTCATTTATAACTTACCAAGTTCAAGTTTGTCAAGTTGAGCTACAGTGTCATTGACACTTTCTTTTGTACACAACTTCTCAGACTAGAGGCCATATTTATGAACCAATCTTTACGAAACTTCTTGGGTACCTTTGTTATCACCTTGGGATGAGAGCGAGTGTTTTTGGGTGTGGTCCGAAATTCAAGATGGCCACCAGCAGCCATTTTGTACCAAAATTAGTGCAATCAGTCTTTTGTACAGAACTTCTGTATGAAAGTTCTGATTTGAATAAATTTTTGGATGAATGTTTAGTAACATGGAATACATCACATATTGAAAGGGTTTTTTTTTCATGCAGAAATTATGCAAATTAGATGAACTTTGATTTTTTCAGTGCTACTTACACAATGTAAGCACACATGTCAATACGGCTCAGGGTAGAGGCTGTATTTATGAACCGATCTTCACAAAACTTCTTGGGTACCTTTGTTATCACCTTGGGATGAGAATGAGTGTTTCTGGGTACGGTCCAAAATTCAAGATGGCTGCCAGTGGCCATTTTGTACCGAAATTAGGTCCAATCAGTTTTTTGTCACAAGTTCTATACAGCTCGTATTTATGAACTGATCTTCACAAAACTTCTCGGGTACTTTTGTTTTCACCTTGGGACAGGAACGAGTGTGTTTTGGGGTTCCTTTGTTATCACTGTGCTATGAGAACAAATATTTTGGGGTTCAGTCAGACCCACTCAAAGATTTTTTTCTAGTTCAGCATCTGACTGTCACCCACCTTTAAAATACTTTACCTATACATTTGTTACAGGCAATGGTCAGTATTTATGTGCAGACCGTTACAATACTTTATATGTACCTTTGTTATCAGGTCATTACCTAGATGTTTGTCATTGCGGTGTCACATACTATACATGTACATGTCTTTGTCTTGACAAGTTGAGCTACAGTGTCATTGACACCTTCATTTACTTCTAACCTTTGCTTATTAATCCTTATTAAGCTCATCAAGCTTGTTGCATTAATAGGTCATGAGGTATGTTTTGGGGTAGAGAAATGAAAAAATAAAATTTAAATAGCAATTTTTGTATATCACAAGTGCAGATATAGCAGATTCGTTAGATAAATGGTTAACAAAAAATGGCTCAGACTATTTTGTGTCTAAACATTGCCATTGCTGGGACAGTTGGGCTGTATGCGTGACATCACTCTAGTTTTGTAATTCACATATTGTTTGAAGTGATCTTTATTTCTCACTGATGGGAGTTTTTGAGGACCAGTATGATGTTGGGGTAGGATTATTATTCTATTTTCATGGTTGGTAACTTAGCATTTCCATTCTCAGGGTAATAATTTCGCCAAATTTTGCATGAATCTAAGTGGATTCTCGTGAAATGGAGCTCAAATGAATCCTGGGAATCATACTGCAGAGCAAGCTGATGGAATGTCACCAGTCTAGCAGAATGAAATTGCTTTTAGGAAATAAGCCTACACCTTTATATAATAAACTGTTTGGGCTTTTAATGAACTAAGTATTCATTCTAATTAAAAACTAAAGTGCCTCGCCCAACAACAGTGACTTCTTTTATTTCTGAAACTGTCAATACCAGTAGGTGGCATTATTTTTGATCATGTGCAAGCTCCTGACAATAATTGTCTGACCCACATCCACAATAAAGTTGTCTCAGTGGTTAAAGTCACGTATTATTTTTCTAAAATCTTTTTTCTGGTACCATACCAGTTAGTTCATAAGTTATTCATAAGTCGCACCCTAAATTTTCAGCAAAATTGCTGCCTTTTTCCTGTAACTGTTGTATAAGTTGCAGTGACATTCAACCATTGATCACTTCAAGAACTCTTGAGTTCTATAAGTTACTTCGTATACCTGTACCCGCAATTTGAAAGTTGAAAATTATGGGAGTACATCAAATTCAGGGAATGAATACTTTTGACACATTTGTGTATGTAATCTCACATATTTTTATACTATAACCCTATGGCCCAGACTAGCTGGTGCAAACTCAAAGATATCAAGGGCCAAACACAAATTTTGAACCCACCAATCTCCCAAATTTGCTTGCCTAAACCGAAAATTAAAAGTCCTATCTGGTCCTCCATACTTTTACTCTCCGCACATGCGCAGCTGTCCGGAAGTGACCGGAATTGGCGCAAAAATCATTCTTTGTTTGGCCCTAAAGTCAGCAACAATGAACTGACATCTGTGCTTTAAAATCTCCTTTTTTGAGGATGCCAGACACAAATCAATGCAAGAATTGGTGGATCCAAGGCTGTTTTTGGATGATGGAAGTGTTCAGCGGTGGTTTTTGACATTCAGGACTGTTTTCCACTATTTGTTAAGTATTCCTTCCCTATCCTTCCATGAACCCTTCCTGTTGAACTCTTAAGCTTTTTGGCTATTTTTTATTGAAATTTTTTATTGAATTTCTTGGGAGTTTAACATGTGTTACAGAATATTATTCCGTTTTTCCCCATGGTTACGTCCTCACCCAAGGGGTGTTAGGTCATTTAGTCTTGCATCTTCTATCCGATGTATCATTAGTCCCCTACCGGCATCGCCGGAGGGCACTATAGGTTTGCACTCCGTCCATCTGTCAGTCTGTCACTCACACTTCAGTTTTCCGGATTTTTTTGGGAAATGCTTCAACGGAATGATTTCATTTTTGGTAAACTACTATAGAGCGATGACTTACAGATCAAGTTTGAGTTTCATGCTGATTGCATTATTCTTGTGTGAGTTACGGCCCTTGGAAATATTGGAAAAAGCACCAAAATATCAGTTTTCCAGAGTTTTTTTTGGAAACGCTTCAACGGAATGATTTCATTTTTGGTAAACTACTATAGAATGATGACTTACAGATCAAGTTTGAGTTTCATGCTGATTGCATTATTCTTGTGTGAGTTATGGCCCTTGGAAATATGGAAAAGTGCCAAAATATCAGTTTTCCGGAGTTTTTTTGGAAACGCTTCAACGGAATGATTTCATTTTTGGTAAACTACTATAGAACGATGACTTACAGATCAAGTTTGAGTTTCATGCTGATTGCATTATTCTTGTGTGAGTTATGGCCCTTGGAAGTATGGAAAAGTGCCCAAATATCAGTTTTCCGGAGTTTTTTTGGAAACGCTTCAACGGAATGATTTCATTTTTGGTAGCCTACTACAGAACGATGACTTACAGATCAAGTTTCATTTACACTCTGTCCATTCATCCGTCAGTCTGTCAGTCAGTCTGTCGGTCATACTTTAGCTTTCCAGACTTTTTTTAGAAATGCTTCAATGGAATGATTTCATTTTTAGCTTAACTTGACATAGTCAAGATAAGCTATTGTCATCACGCGTGCGGAAGTCTGTGAGTCTTTCACATTTTTCTTTAGCACGGGCTACACCCTGCAGTTCTTGTCTGATCGTCACAAAATTTCATATGCAGTTTTGGGGTCATGTCTAGATGAGAACGTCTCCTTTTGGTCGCAATCGGGCAACTGGTATGGCTGCCCGAGCCCAAAACCCGAAAACCATTAGCACAGTCTACAGGTCGTATTTATGAAGGGATTTCATTGTAACTTGGTAGGATGCCTCTGTATAATGCCTAGATGAGAACGTCCCCTTTTGGGGTTGATCTATCAACCTTGATGGCTGCCCAAGCCCGAAACCCAAAAACTTTTAGCACAGACTGCAGGTCATGTTTAATGTGGAGGGATTTCATTGTAACTTGGTAGGATGACTCCTTATGATGTCTAGAAGAGAATTTCCCTATTTGGGCATGATCTGCCAACCGTGACGACTGCCCGAGCCCAAAACCCGAAAACCTTTAGCACAGTCTACAGGTCATAATTATTGATGAATTTCATTGTAACTTGGTGGGTTGACTTCATATAATGTCTAGATAAGAAAGTCCCCTTTTGGACGTGATTGGGCAACTGTGACGGCTACAGGGGCCCGAAGCCTGAAAACCTTTAGCATAGTCTAGAGGTCATATTTATGAGGGGATTTCATTGTAACTTGGTAAGATGACTCCAAATAATGTCTAGATGAGAACGTCCCATTTTGATCGCGATCATTCAGCCTTGATGGGTGCCCGAGCCCAAAAACCTTTAGCATAGGCAAAAGGTCATATTTATGGAAGGATTTCATTGTAACCTGTTAGGTTGACTCCATATAATGCCTAGATGATGACATCCCCTTTTGGTCGTGATTGGTTGGTTGTGATGGCTACAAGTACCCGAAGCCCGAAAACCTTGAGCACAGTCCGCAGGTCATATCTATGAAGGGATTTCATTGTAACTTCTTAGGATCACTCCAGATGATGACCAGATGAGATTGTCCCTTATGGTTGCGATCATTCAACCATGATGGCTGCCCGAGCCCGAAAACCTTTAGCACAGTCTATAGGTCATATTTATGAAGGGATTTCATTGTAACTTGGTAGGTTAACTTCATATAATGTCTAGATGAGAACGTCCCCTTTTGGACATGATTGGGCAACTGTGACGGCTAAAGGTGCCCGAAGCCCGAAAACCTTTAGCACAGTCTACAGGTCATATTTATGAGGGGATTTCATTATAACTTGGTAGGATGACTCCAAATAATGTCTAGATGAAAACGACCCATTTTGATCGCGATCATTCATTACCTTGGTAGGATGACTCTAAATAATGTCTAGATGAGAACGTCCCCTTTTGGTCGCGATCATTCAGCCTTAATGGCTGCCCGAACCCAAAACCCCAAAACCTTTAGCATAGTCTATTGGTCATATTTATGGAAGGACTTCATTGTTACCCGTAAATTTGACTCCATATAATGCCTAGATGATGACATCCCCTTTTGGTCGTGATATTTATGAAGGGATTTCATTGTAACTTTGTAGGATCACTCCAGATGATGCCCAGATGAGAATGTCCCCTTTTGGTTGCGATCATTCAACCATGATGGCTGCCAGAGCCCAAAGCCCAAAAACCTTTAGCACAGTCTACAGGTCATATTTATTAAGGGATTTCATTGTAACTTGGTAGGTTGACTTCATATAATGTCTTGATGAGAACGTCCCCTTTGAACGCAATTGGGAAACTGACGGCTACAGGGGCCCGAAGCCCGAAAACCTTTAGCACAGTCTACAGGCCATATTTATGAAGGGATTTTAATGTGACTTGATTGGATGACTCGTTTTGGAATAATTTCACTGTAACTTGGTAACTTTTGTTGATATATGTTAACTGTGAGGGCCACATACATTAACTGTCAGGTCATATTAACCCACCCCTCAGCTCTTTAGTACAGTGTACACCTCATATTATTTTTATCATAAACATAGCATACAGGGAACAGAAATGAACATATTCCCAATTTTCACAATTCTTGTCATATTTCATAATCCTTTCATAAACATTGAACATTATCCTTTTCATCAAACACAACACACAAGTTAAGCTACAGTGTCATTGACACTTTCATTGGTAACCTACTATAGAACGATGACTTACAGATCAAGTTTCATTTGCACTCTGTCCATCCGTCAGTCTGTCAGTCAGTCAGTCAGTCTGTCAGTCATACTTTAGTTTTCCGGACTTTTTTTGGAAATGCTTCAACCGAATGATTTCATTCTTGGTAACCTACTATAGAACAATGCCTTACAGTTCAAGTTTGAGTTTCATGCTGATTGCATTATTCTTGTGTGAGTTATGGCCCTTGGAAATATGGAAAAGTGCCAAAATATCAGTTTTCTGGACTTTTTTTTTGGAAATGCTTCAACAGAATTCATGCTGATCACATATAGGTTATAACATTTGTATAATTATTAAATCTCATTAGTCTGGTAGGGGACATTGTATTGCTTCTGCGTTACGTGCGCTCTTGTTTTTTCTTCATATGAAGATCTAGCTTTGCATCTGGTAGCATTTAAATTGGTAAATGACTTTGGGCCTTTTTGTGTGCCTGTTGTCTTGTTTTTATTGACGTTGTTTACATTGACAATGTCCTCATATTTAAGTAGTATTTTATATTCTATTACTGTAGAATTACTGTAGGATACATGGATTATTATTCCGGTAGTGTAGCTCAAAAATTTGGATTTTGTCCACACTTAGGCTCTATCGGGATGCCTTTGGCTCTTAATGTTCCCTTCAGGAACTTGGGCGTTTTTTCAAAAAATTATTTTCCAGAAAATATTTTGAATTTAATTTTGATTGCTATTATTCATGTATCTTAATTATATATTTTGTTGTGGAGTTTGGAGGTCTGATATCGACTTTAGTCGATGCACTCCTGCGGACTCTTGTCATTCTTGTGTTCACTGGGATGACTGATGTTGGAGACGGGTGTTGCGGTACTTTGTTGGCGGTGAGGTTCTGAGGGCAGGCCTATCACCGCGTTATAATTCATTTTGTCAGTTTTTATTTCAGAGGAACATGAACATGGTGATGATATTCTGACACCCATCCAAGTGTGCTACTGTCGTCGCACTCTGTTAAGCATATAGAGCTAGCTGCAGTGCTCATGATAGCAAGAGTTTTAATCTCTTGCAAGCAGCTAGCTCGACCGGTGAAGCGGTTACTCCGTCCGTGGGAGGCGTGACGTCGGGTAAGTCTGTTGCGGTCGAAGGAATGTAAATGTGGGTAGAGCAAGCACTTAAATATAAATAAGCTCACCCAGCGACGACGGAAATAGGGAGGAAGTCAGCAAGTTTCTTGTACTCGGCGAGGTCTAATAAACCGTGAGCTGGAGAGGCTCCTCTCTAACCTGACAGCATTTGGGGCCAGATGTTGTTATGAGAAACTTGCACAAGCCGGAGCATATGTCTGCCCTCCACTCGGGATGCTCTGTTTATTCTGCAGCCGGGGTCGGCTTCAGTCAAGGCTTCCTCTGCTACGTTTCACAAGCCGAAATGAAGTTTTCTGGTTGGAAACTTGTTCGAGACGGAGCATATGTCCGCCTGCCGCTTGGTGTGCTCCGTCTAGTCTGCAGCTGGGGTTGGCTTCAGTCACAGCTTCCTTCGCTATGTTATTAAAGCACACACGACCGCATCCTAGCTACCTGACTTCAGATATCCAGCCTGCTGCGCGAAGAAGGGACCATCCGGTAGCTAGGGAGGCGAGGCCTCGATCATCGGGACGTTCAGAGAAGAGATCCATCTCCGTCACACCGTACCAGGAGCAGCAAGTGGCTAAGAAACAGAAGACCGCTGCTCCTCAGGCCTCGATGACGGGACTTGCTGTTGCAGATTGCGCAGCTGATCGCAGCATCCCAGCAAGTGCAGGTGCAGCCTCCCTCAGACTCTGAACCTGAACTGTCGGACGGTGCTGGGTCTGTCCAGTCGTCTGTTCACGCAGATGCAGTGGACCAAGATTCGCAACTGATTCTCTCAGATGGTGAAAGGGATAATGAAGAAGATTACCCTTCCCTTTCGGAACAGCACATGGTTGCGATGGATTTCATCCATCATACTACCCTGAATTTGTTCCGACGAATCAGAATGCTGCGATAACAAGAGAGAAACCGCTGGCGTTCTTGGACGCAGACTTTATACGGACAAAGGAAGAAGTTCTTTCTTTTCCGCTTCAGTCTAGGCAGGTTTTGCAGGCCTTCGGCCATGTGGACGACGCCGTATTCACCTCGAGGAAAAAAGGCGGCTTCTTAATTACATCTTCCATAAACATACTGTTTCTTGGACCACGTTCATTTAAAACGGTTGAAGATGTTCAGAGAGCTCTTCTGAGTTTGGATGAGCAGGCTGGGGATCTAGATGTATCCTTGCCTGCATCATCCACTATTCGCTCAGACACAATTAAAAATGACAATTTCATCAAGGAGAGCGAATTTGGAAGCAATGTCTTACGCAGATCACCTTACCAGTGCTATGGCGCAACGTCTCAACTGGAAGGAATTTGAGGACGTTTGTACCTCTCTTAGAGTTCTTTCCAGGGTAATTTGTATACCACGTATCACTCTGCCCTAACAGTGGCTAATCTAGAGTTAATCAGACGTGATGCTGCCCTTGCATCGTCATCACTTATAGATGACAAGGTGAAAAGCTCTCTCCGGGTCGCTCTGGTCTCCGGACATACTGTTTTGACGACAAGCTTTCATTAGTCCATGAACAGGCTACTAAGAAAGCGTCAAGTCAAGTCTCAACAACCCGCTTCAGCAGACAAGAGTAAGAAGGACGTTCCAGATCTAAACGTCAAAAGGGAACTCCTCACGAGGGTACAAGAAACCCTCTTACAGTTACTCTGGAGGTCATCAATATAGCGACTTGGGAAAGGGGCATAAGTCTGATCGGGACTATCGGTCAGACGCCCCTAGGCCGACAGGATGAGGTTCTTCGTGGGGAAGATGTAGTTTCTCCTCCCATAAGCCTTGCAGGTCATACAGGTGATGTTCAAGACCTCTATTGCTTGCCAGTTTGCGGAAGGGAATCAACCTTCGCGAGAAACTGGATAGCAGTCACGGAAGATAAGTGGGTGAGAAGTGTAGTCTCAGACGGCCTGCGGCTATCATTCCGAGTGGAACCCCCACAAACAAGATGTCCGCGTTGAACAAATCTTCATCGGATCCTTTCAGAAGAGAGTCTCTCCTAGTGGAGGTACAGGCTCTCTTATTAAGGAAGCAATAGAGGCCATCGAGAAGTAAGACTCGCAGGGTTTTTACAGTCACCTGTTCCTCGTACCGAAGCCAGACGGCTCGTTCCAACCGGTAATAGACTTAGCTGGATAAACAAGCTTATCGTGGCTCCAAAATTCTATATGGATACCATTTGGTCGGTAAGAGCGAGCATTCGAGTGAACGACTATGCGGCAAGCATAGAACTATAGGATGCGTACTTTCATGTCCTGGTACACCTGGCATTCAGAAAGTACCTTCGGTTCGTCGTACAAGGGAAGGTTTATCAGTTCAGAGCAATGTGCTTTGGTCTGAACCTGGCTCCCTTGGCATTCACTCGAATAATGAACTCAGTAATGTCATACGAGCTCATTCGCCTGCGGTTACATCGGCTTACTTGGACGACATTCTGCAGAGATACGGCAACAGAATTATTCTTCAGATCGATGTTCAGAGTCTGCTTCTATTACTCCGATGTCTTGGTTTCATCCTAACGAGAAAAAGATGGATCTAGCTCCGTCCAAGTTGTTCACTCACTTGGGGATGAGCTTCGAGACTCACAACAATCTGGTTTGTCTGCCGTTACCCAGAGCAAAATTAGTTCGTTGTTGTGCTCACTTTTGTCTACACTCAGACGCATTAACTGTAAAGGAATTCATGCGACTGATGGGGTTGTGCAGAGCGGCTGCGGATCTTATTACGATGGGCCGTCTACGTATGTGTCCCTTCTAAATATTCTTTACTCAGAACTGGAGTGTGAAGACGCATTCGCTCAAAACCAGTATTGTTTTAACGGACCTAGTAAAACAAAGGGTCCAGATTTGGGCAGATCTTTAGTGGTTAACTCAGGGAGTTCTGCTGCAACTGCTGGATCCGGCTTTCACAACTATGACGGATACGAGTCAGACGGGTTAGGGCGCGACCCTAGGTCCCACAGACTTGAAGTGTCAGGGTCTTTGGGACCCTTGGTTCCTAGAGAAGCACATAAACATCAAAGAGATGATGTAAATATGGCTAGCTCTTCAACATTGGATTCACATAATAGCGAATGTCCATGTCCAGATTTTGTCGGACAATTCGATAGTAGTAGCTTACATCAGGACCAAGGCGGCACTCATTCAATTCCATTATGCGAATTAACGGAGAGGATTCACCTATACGTCATGAATCATCATGTTCATCTCTCTGTCCGTCATATACCGGGTCGTCTGAATGTTCTAACAGACTCGCTCTCTAGGAAAGGTCGCCTGTTGCCATCAGAGTGGACTCTCAACAAGCGAATATTCAGGCAGATTTGCTACTAGTGGGATTGTCCCATGATAGATCTGTTTGCGATTGTCCCATGATAGATCTGTTTGCGACACAGTGGAACAGTCAGTTACCGACGTTCATGTCGCCATGCCCAGATCATAGGGCGTACGCAGTAGATGCTTTGTTGATCTTATGAGACGGAATGATAGGATATGCCTATCCTCCAACTCCGTTGATTCGGCAGATTCTGTTAAGATCAAACAGTCTTGTTGCGAAATCATGCTAGTAGCACCTCTGTCATCACAGAAACCTTCAATCAATCTTCTCGGGTGTCTGTTATGAGATGTTCCCTGGAAGCTTCCTCCATGAGAGGACCTTCTTTATCAGGGGAAGTACTTGTTCTTCACATCCTTCTCCACCCTTAGTGGCATTATGGAGTCGGTCAGACTTGAGGGAGCCTTGCGGTTCCTATACTATTTGATGACTAACAGAAGAACGATTCAAGTAATGTGGGTGAGGAGGGTTCGATATGATTCCGAATTCTCAAATACACCATCCTAATTTTGGGGGCTTAGTCTGGACTAGCCTTAAAAATTGGGAACTCGTTACATCCAAATTAGCATAGTCTTCATTCTAAGATTGTGGAATTACTTGAATTTGGCTCCTGATTTATATGTCTTCTCTATTACTGTATAGAGAGACATACATGTAATTCCTTTTAAATTTAATTTACTTTCACCTTGGATTACAGGCTTGGAACTATGTTGGTCTACTAATTCTGAAGTCCTAGGCCCTCCGCCTTTTTACAATTCAGCTAGTCTGGGCCATTGGGTTATAGTATAAAAATATTATAAATTTAAAGTAATTTGTATATTTTTTATACTTACCAATGGCCCAGACGGGTATGGCCCTCCCATATTATAAAAATATTATAAATTTAAAGTAATTTGTATATTTTTTATACTTACCAATGGCCCAGATGGGTAGGGCACTCATACCTCCCCGCTGAGTTATTATGTAGTACTCTTTTCTACAAACAATGATGTTGGCTCCAATTCCAGTCACTTCCTGACAGCTGTGCATACACGGAGAGTAAAAGTATGGGGGACCAGATAGGACTTTTTATTTTTGGTTTTGCAAGCAAATTTGGGAGATTGGATGGTGGGGGGGGGGGGGGGGGGGGCAAAATTTGTGTTATGTCCTTGATAACTTTGAGTTTGCACCAGCTAGTCTGGGCCATTGGTAAGTACATAAAATATACAAATTACTTTAAATTTATAATTTTCATGTGTAGATAAAATTAATCAGAAAATCTATATAGAGAGTGTTAGTTTTATTCTGTCCATCTCAGAAACAAATGAAACTTGGTGCCAATGTTTTATCAATATTTCCATCAGCACTCTCTTTGTGAACTTTGAACGTATGAATATTAATAAGCTGTTCATTGGCAGTGAAGACGTGGGAATCACATCCCTGTCTCTTTTGGAACCAGTTTAAAAAAAAAATGACAACCAGTGATCTCAAACTGAAATTGTTTTTGTAACTTCAAATATTTTTTTTCACAGATGTTATCCCAGAATTTAATAATGAATTCAAATAAAGCCTAGTATCTATATCTTAACCCTCCAAGAACTGTGCTATCCATGCATCACATCAGGTGCAGTTTTGGGGGAATGTGGATGCACAGCACAGAAACAGAAACAAAGGAAAGGGAATCCTGCACAATAATAATCCATTTAGACATCAATAATGGTCGCTTGCATGAAAATTAATTACTAACACAAACATACCGCTGGGCATATCTTCTATCAACACTTAAAATACAATAGGTCATAAGAAGAACCAAACAATGGTGAGGAAAATGCAGGGTGCAAAGTGCCAACACCACATAAATAGCTGTATTAATATTCATGAATAAAGGAAAATAAATACTACAGTGGGATATTTTTTTCGTAGAAAAAGTCGGGGCATTTAATTGTTCTCCCTCATGTCTGAGATGTCTGTATATTGTGATTTTAAATCCAATTAAAATAATGCTGTACATGTTTGTAAAATCATTTATTAAATATTTTGGTTTCACCTGAACACAAGGTAGCAAGTACAGTAAATTTTATTAAGTTGTTAATCACTCAAAATATAACTGTGCTGTCAACTGTTTATGAACTCAGCTGCCCAGAACACATTGCCCGAGTTTTTCCACCCCAAAATTGAATAGACCATCCTCCTGATGTATTAAATGCATCCTTAATTTTGGGATCATTTTTATAGGGAAAAAGTATGACTTACACACTGGCTGGATAAACCTGACATCAAAGAAAGACAGATTCCCCTCTTCGTAGTGATGGCTCATTTTCAGAGATAACATATTACATATATCGCAATGAAAAATGTTTGTATTGCAATTAGTTTGAGGTTCAACTCTTCATCCACTAGACTATATATATATACATGTATAACGATATTAGTTGGTGAGCAACTAAATAAATGGCAGATTTGAGTTATCGATTTCCTATACGTTATTGAAATTTATTTAGAATTTTTCTTTCACTCACAAAGTGTGACCTATCTTACTATGCAGGTGGATTGCTTGATCTTTTTTTTTGTTATTTTCATCAAAAGGAATGTTTGATTTTTTATTTTTCAATACCATTTTATAAAACAAAATTCAACTACTACTAATTGGGAAAATAAAAGTTGGAAAGAAACATGCACAGATGCTCAGTCGGTGTTTCAGACCAGAGTAACTGCCGCATTGCTTAAGTAAAAAAATTTTGCGTACTGAAAGAATTTCTCATACTTTATCAATTGAAGCTTCTGTTTATTTTCATTTATGAGCAGTTTGTTGACTCAAACCATGCTGCAGTGATATTATTCTGGTCCAGGTAACATCTTATCACAATGGTTATTAAACAATATAGTGCATTAAATGCGGTCTTCATGGGAACCCTAGTAAGTGGAGCAGTGCTTGTTTACTGTGATAAACAAGCTCTGTTTTACTGGTAAAATATAGCCCAGAACCAATGCCTGTTACGGTAGTCCTCTAAAGTGGGCAACAAAGGTATAAACAGCTGGCTAAACTTGGCTTCATACCCGTGTTGTAGGCATGCCATAGTTGCTGAAATTGACCTTCAACACCTATAAACGATAAACATCACAGGCAAATGGTAACATTTGAAAAAACTGATGTCAAAAGGTGCTTTAGAACCTCCAAATTTTGTGTATGTATGCATAAATGGCTGATGGGCCAGAACATGTTTTATTCAGTTGACTTTTAATGTGTCTAGCAGATGATACTAAAAAAAAATTTTTTTTTAATAACTAAGATTTTCATTTTCTGCCTTAAAAACGCAGCGTGTGACTGACTCCTCATTGAAACTAGCTCAAAGGAACAAAATCAGACGGGTCAGAGTTCAGCATCAGAAAGTTGAATAATTACCTGATTTAAGAAAATTTACAGAAAATCTGGTGACATTTACCAATGTAAATTTACATAAATAAAGATAGCAGTCCTGTGAATTTCTGAATAAAATTTCTGTTGCCTATCAGTTTTTGTTTTGCTTGCCAGTTAGTTGATAAAGTTCATTATGGTGTACTCCGCAGCATGACTTATTGCAATTTCAGTATTTAATTGTGAAAAAATATTTTGTTGACATTTGTTTCAGAAACTTGAATCATTACTTCCAAGACGTGCATCAGTTACCATTCCTGAGGGAGAGCATGTGGAAGAGGTGAACATGGTAGAGATTGAAGGTACTCGTGGTGGAAGCCAAGGATATAGGCGTTCTGAAGCCTACCATGATGATGATGACGATGATGAGGATGGAGGTCATGGACCAAAAGTGCAGTGTGCACATCAATAACGATAATGTCTTTTAGGTGTACAGAGTCTGTGTACAAAAGTAATAGGGTTGGGACGATACACTTTTTAGTGTATCAGTATATATATATGTATAGAAAACTTTGGTTATGTTATGTCATTCTGCAAGTGTGTGATGAGTAGAACATTTTAAAATTGTTTGAGTTTTCCCTTGAAACATAGTGTTTTATAAATAGATGACAACTCTTACCATGCTACATCTTATTTGCATTTTGACCATCCACACACTGATATCAAAATTTCAAGCCACATATTTTTCCCATAAGGTAACCAGGTACTTAACCAGTTCAATCTTGTTTGACAGAGCTCAATGAGCTCTGTCAAAGAATATTGAATTGGTTAAATTCATAGAAGTTTTGAGATCACTGACCGGGACGACCCACATTGTGTCCTTGGGCAAGGCACTTTATCCCGATTGCCTACATGGGGGCACGATGATGCCATGTACTAAGGTGTACTTCACATCAGTGGTGCACATGTCTTCAACCGCTGTAACCCTGCTTGAGCGGAGCTTGAACAGAGTTAGAATGTTGAGGAGCTGACAGTTGATCATCGATGCTTGGTGGTTCTCTCCGGGTACTTCGGCTTCCTCCACCCATAAAACTGTCACGGTCACAATTAGCCATTGTGCATAAGTATGTGACCTTAAACACCAACAAATAAATAAATGAATAGAAGCTTTGAGATAAAAAGTTGCTGTGTGATATTCCAATATTTTGACATCAGTGTGCCAAGAGTTAAGAAATGGAATAGTCCTCTGTGATAGGCTAAGTTTATCAAACCCATGGCCTAGGCTCTGTTATCTAATTTTTAGCTTAACTTGACATAGTCAAGATAAGCTATTGCCATCACACGTGCGGAAGTCTGTTAGTCTGTGAGTCTGTGACGTCTGTTCACATTTTCCTTTAGCACGGGCTACACCCCGCAGTTCTTGTCTGATCGTCACGAAATTTCATATGCAGGTTTGGGGTCATGTCTAGATGAGAACGTCCCCTTTTGGTCGCGATCGGGCAACCGGTATGGCTGCCCGAGCCCAAAACCTGAAAACCATTAGCACAGTCTACAGGTCGTATTTAAGAAGGGATTTCATTGTAACTTGGTAGGATGCCTCTGTATAGTGCCTAGATGAGAACGTCCCCTTTTGGGCATGATCTATCAACTGTGATGGCTGCCCAAGCCCGAAACCCAAAAACTTTTAGCACAGTCTGCAGGTCATGTTTAATGTGGAGGGATTTCATTGTAACTTGGTAGGATGACTCCTTATGATGTCTAGATGCGAATTTCCCCATTTGGGCATGATCTGCCAACCGTGACGACTGCCCGAGCCCAAAACCCGAAAACCTTTAGCACAGTCTACAGGTCATATTTATTGAGGAATTTCATTGTAACTTGGTGGGTTGACTTCATACAATGTCTAGATGAGAAAGTCCCCCTTTGGACGTGATTGGGCAACTGTGACGGCTACAGGAGCCCGAAGCCCGAAAACCTTTGGCACAGTCTAGAGGTCATATTTATGAGGGGATTTCATTGTAACTTGGCAGGATGACTCCAAATAATGTCTTGATGAGAACGTCCCATTTTGATCGTGATCATGCAGCCTTGATGGGTGCCCGAGCCCAAAAACCTTTAGCATAGGCAAAAGATCATATTAATGGATGGATTTCATTGTAAACTGCTAGGTTGACTCCATATAATGCCTAGATGATGACATCCCCTTTCGGTCGTGATTGGTCGGTTGTGATGGCTACAAGTGCCCAAAGCCCGAAAAACTTGAGCACAGTCTACAGGTCATATTTATGAAGGATTTCATTGTAACTTCTTAGGATCACTCCAGATGATGCTTAGATGAGATTGTCCCCTACGGTTGCGATCATTCACCCATGATGGCTGCCCGAGCCCGAAGCCCGAAAACCTTTAGCACAGTCTACAGGTCATATTTATGAAGGGATTTTATTGTAACTTGGTAGGTTGACTTCATATAATGTCTAGATGAGAACGTCCCCTTTTGGACATGTTTGGGCAACTTTGACGGCTAAAGGTGCCCGAAGCCCAAAAACCTTTAGCACTGTCTACAGGTCATATTTATGAAGGGATTTCATTGTAACTTGGTAGGTTGACTCCAAATAAGGTCAAGATGAGAACTTCCCATTTTGGCCGTGATCATTCAGCCTTGATGGGTGCCCGAGCCCAAAAACGTTTAGCATAGGCAAAAGGTAAAATTTATAGAAGGATTTCATTGTAACATTGTTAGGTTGACTCCATATAATGCCTAGCTGATGACATATCCTTTTGGTCGTGATTGGTCAACTGTGATGGCTACAGGTGCCCGAAGCCCGAAAACCTTGAACACAGTCTACAGGTCATATTTATGAAGGGATTTCATTGTAACTTCGCAGGATCACTCCAGATGATGCCCAGATGAGATTGTCCCCTTTGGTTGCGATCATTCAACCATGATGGCTGCCCGAGCCCAAAGCCCGAAAACCTTTAGCACAGTCTAAGGTCATATTTATGAAGGGATTTCATTGTAACTTGGTAGGTTGACTTCATATAATGTCTAGATGAAATCGTCCCCTTTTGGACACGAGTGGGCAACTGTGATGGCTTCAGGGGCCGAAAGCCCGAAAACCTTTAGAACAGTCTACAGGTCATAATTATGAAGGGATTTTATTGTAGCTTGGTAGGATGACTCCAAATAGTGTCCAGATGAGAACGTCCCCTTTTGGTCACGATCATTCAGCCTTGATGGCTGCCCGAGCCCAAAAACATTTAGCATGTCTGTAGGTCGTATTTATGGAAGGATTTCATTGTAACTTGTTAGGTTGACTCCATATAATGCCTAGATGATGACATCCCCTTTTAGTCGTGGTTGGTCAACTGTTATGTCTACAGGTGCCTGAAGCCCAAAAACCTTTAGCACAGTCTACAGGTTGTATTTATAGAGGGATTTCATTGTAACTTGGTAGGTTGACTTCATATAATGTCTAGATGAGAACGTCCCCTTTGGACGCAATTGGGAAAGTGATGGCTACAGGGGCCTGAAGCCCGAAAACCTTTAGCACAGTCTACAGGCCATATTTATGAAGGGATTTTAATGTAACTTGATAGGATGACTCATTTTGGAATAATTTCATTGTAATTTTGTTGATATATGTTAACTGTGAGGGCCACATATATTAACTGTGAGGTCATATTAACCCACCCCTCAGATCTTTAGTACAGTGTACACCTCATATTATTTTTATCATAAACATAGCATACAGGGAACAGAAATGAACATATTCCCAATTATCACAATTCTTGTCTTATTTCATAATCCTTTCATAAACATTGAACATTATCCTTTTCATCAAACACAACACACAAGTTAAGCTACAGTGTCATTGACACTTTCATTGATTATATAATTTAGTTTAATACTTGTAGGTGTTATGATTGGCTGAACTGTATTTTAAGCCTCTTTCATCACTGTACAAAGATGCTGATAACAATATCTAACTCTGTGCTTATATCATAACTTAGGCTGTTGAAAATTCCCTGATTCTCCAGCATATCCTTCAACGGTAAAAGTTTACTGTATAAAAATGTTTCTAAAGAGGCCAAGTTTTGAATTTCCAAGTCATTTTAAACTATTTTCAATACTGTTTTATCGATTTGGCGAAAAAGCCTTCATCAAACAATTCAAGGATAATTGCCTGAGAACCTATTTTTTTTTAATTGCGCAGCTCACAAGAATCAACATAAAAATCTTGCAATTTTTCAGTCGCTGTTAAAAGCTATCCATTTTTCAAAAGTATGCTTCCAACTTCTTGCAACTTCTCATTGGCACAAGCCCAATGAGCTTGTTCTATTGAGGGGTCTTAAGCTATGTTTTAGAAGCAAAATGAATTATTTATTGATTAAATAAAAAATTTGTTACTGGTCACAATGACCATCTGAAACCTGTATTCTTTTAATGTTTTATAGGCCTAAATTGATGATTACCTCAAATTCCAACTATTTTGGTAGTGAAAATATCTTACATTTTTTTTTTGGAGAGTACTACATGTGTATTTTCATGAATCGAAACGTGTTGTTGAATAGAATACACAAAGTTGATGATGAATGATGTGTAAATACCAAACTATAAACTATCAGAAGTATCTAAAAGTTTCTAATAGAACTCAGCCATGGGCTTCTGTTACCCAACAAATTAAAGTCCAAGTTAACTGAAGAATGAAGAAGTCATAGAAAGTTCTTGAAAAGTATATTTATCAGACACTGCAAATCTTGGCCTCAGTTGAAAGAACTTCACTTCACATGGGAGCAAGATGCTTGTGGAATTAATGACAGGAGCCTGAATAGTCTTGAGATAGAGTATTCCATCCGTGAGAAGGATTGTCTTTGGCGAGTTTTGTACTAATTGGTTGCATCATGGACTGCTGTCTATTAACTAGTTGAGTTTCAACTGCCACTGTCTAAAAGTGCTGAAAGCTATTCTAGTGACTTCACACTTTTTGCATTAGCTTGTTTTGAAGTATTTAAGGAATTTTTTTTATAGAAAATTGTTTTGCTACAATTTATTGGATAGTTCTAAAAGGCACTCCCCAATAAATTTTAACAAAACATCTATGAACAGAATCTTGCTAAACCAATGTTCTCCTTACAGTAGTGAGCTATGTTTGAAAAAAATAAACATGTTTTAAATTGGCTTTAAACAATAATTTAGCACTCCTAGTTAATGGTATTTACACTGCATGGCTGGAAAGAAAATGGGCTAAAGTAGTTAAACTACCAATTTGAAGCAGACACCACTACCTTTAATAGACACTAGTCAAATAATACCATTGGAAGGAGCATTTTATGTATCAGAAACTTTAGTTAGGCCTAAAAAAGTTAAAAATATGTTTCTCAGGCCCTCCTGCATGGTCATTTTGGCTGCCACATGCTCTCTTTTTATAACCAATGCAAGCTTAAAGTAATAAAAATTAAATGGTTTGTGTCTGATATTTCACCCAAGTTAATAAAATTGATAAATTTGTCCCTTGAGTGCAACTTCTTCCACTCAGTGGACGGAATACACTACCACCCATGCTATTCTGTAAATTATGAGGCCTAAAATGTAAAACAAAAAATAAAAGAACCCGAACTTTTGATGACAAAGTAATATTTACAAAAATAAAAAAAGGCCTGCCCACATGCAATTTTACCAAAAAATAGCCTGAGAAACATATCTACTTTGTAGGGCCTAAGGGAAAATTTGATTAACTGTTGATATTTTAGTGCTTGAAGCTTTATTTTTCAATGATCAGTGCTTGAAATTTTTTTTGGAAGCTTGTTTGCTTGTCAGACAGTCCTTTTTTCAGGTACTGAAAACTGGTTTGTCATGCTTCATTATTGACTGTTGATTGCATTCTGGAGAACTGCACTTTTTTGTCTTGAGGAATTTTATGCTGGGATGGAATGTTTTGGATTCCTAGGTCAAGGCCAATATGGCCAGAAAGCCTTTTCCCACTCATGTCCAAATGGCAACCTTCATGCTGAGTACATCACCAGTTTGTGCAACTATTGTTATAATTTTCAGTTTCCAAGATAATGAATGCAATTGCACATCTTGGATGAAACTTTATTCATAAATTTTACAAGATGTCCAAATACAACCCTGGGAAGTGAAGCAGTGCTTTTTTACTGTGGTAAACAATCTGTTTTACTGGTAAAATAGGTCCCAGTCACCAATGCTTGGGGTGGAAGTCCTTTAAAATGGGCAATATGGGTATAAAAATGATTGGCTAGATTTGACTTTATCTCCATGTTGCAGTCACGATTAGCCATTGTGTAGACGTATGTGACTTTAAACACCAATAAATAAATATAAACTAGCTGGAAAAACGTCTACTACAAAATCTGTAAAAAGAAGAAATTTAAATTTATGGGTATGTGGTGCTCTGAAGAATTGACTTTACTTTAGCCCTTCACCAAATGCTCAGTATTTTAAAATTGGTCATTTTAATTCATTATGTCTCCCCTTCCCAGAAGGGAGACATATTGTTTTAGTGCATATTCTTCTTCTTCTTCTTCTTCTTCTTTCTTCTTCTTCTTCTTCTTCTTCTTCTTCTTCTTCCAAACTTTGTCTGGGGCATAACTTTTTTGTCTTTTGACCTAGACCTTAGATATTTGGCATGTGGATGTATCACCATGAGCCTGTGTGTCGCGTACCGTAGTGACCTTTATGTGACCTTGACCTTTGACCTGAAGGTCAGATCCATGTGCTTTAAGGGAAACTTTGTCCGGACCAGAACTTTTTTGCCTTTTGACCTAGACCTTAGATATTTGGCATGATGTCAATATTATTCATCTATATATAATTTGCAGTGCATGAAATAGAAAGGAAGGGGAGACATATGTTTTAGTGTGCTAAAACAGTTTCTAGTTTTTTTCCTATTTTTAAAAAAAAATACTACCTTTACAACACATATGTGACCCCCTCATTGGAACGAGCTCATGAGCTCATTCCAATGATTGTCACAATATGGATTTGTTGAAATATTTTGAAATTTTGTTTTTTTCAACAGATCAGTTTGTAAATTACTCTGGTGGATGCGTCTGATTGTTAAAGAGGTAAACACTGTTATAGGTGGTTATCCACATTTGTGTAGCTCTATCAGAGAAAACTATTGAGGGGCTGTGAATGGATGTTTCTAAGACCATTATAACTTGGATAGAAAAAAAATAGGAGTGAGAGTACCAGACTGAACTACAACCCGACAGAGACCAAGTTGTTTTGTGTAAATAATTATTTATGTGCGGTGAGACTTTTGCGTCTATCGTTTGCATTTTAAGACATGTTTATTATCTTCTTTGTATTTCATAATTTTCCCCTTGGTAAGTCATGTTTTGGAAGCAAAAGTTGAAAAAAATGTATTAATAGTGATTTTTCTGAATAGCACCAGATATGGTCGGTATGTTTTGCAAAAGTTGTTGAAAATGTCCTAAAACCACAGTAAATAAATAGGAGCACTGAATTTTTGATATTTGATTCTTTCAAAAAGTGATTGTCAAAAACCTACTGATTTCATTCAGAAGTGACATCCTCCAAGCGAATTGTCAAAAACCTACTGATTTCATTCAGAAGTGACACCCTCCAAGCCATCTTTTTTTCCATTTCAGTGTTTTGCATTTCAACTGGCTATCATTTTGTGGAAGTTTTCGAAAGAATCAACTCTTGTCACTTGGTGAGAAAAGCACAAAATAACACATTTAGAATAGATATTCTTTTGGAGTTTTTTTTTAATGTCTTCCTGACCTCCGAGAAAATGCTGCCAGACAATTTTAATTTACATAGTTTACCTCTCCGAGACTCATTCTCAATTTTCCTAAATGTATCACACTTTTACAATGTATGCTTGATATCATGAATCTGTCCACTGTGACTTTTATAAAACTAGCATTCCATTATAGTTGTAAGACTTAAAAAAGATAAAAATATGTTTCCCAGGCCTTTCTGCCTGGTCCTTTTGGCTGCTGCTTGCTCTCTTTTTATAACCGTGCAAACTTGAAAAAATAAAAATGAAATGGTTTATGTCTGATATATTACCAAAGTTAATAAAATTGCTAAATTTGTACCTTGAGTGTAACAAAGCTTTGCAATGCTTCAGGGACAAAATAAAAAAATGCCCGCTCAATTGCAATTTCACAAAAAAAAAAAATGGCCTGAGAAACAAGATCTTCTCTTCGTGGGGCCTAATAAATATTTTATTATATGCTATCTTGTTAGATAGCAGGGGATGTTTCAGAAATATTTTTCAATATCTATTTTAATGATAGATTTAAGAGAATATCTCTCGGAAAGTGATGTATATTATGAAATCAGTTCAGATCAATATCACTGTGCATTTTCAACTGTTGTATGTGTTAATTGCAATTAAAGAATTGTTAAATTGCAATTTAAAAAAATCAGTGCATATTAAGAAAAGAATGCCATCTTTTTTTGAGTAGTAACAGTGAAACCCTGTTAACTGAATAGCCACTTTGACACTGAAATTATACAATTAACAGGAGTATTCTTTTAACAGGGATTTGCTCAGTTTCCTGTATTCTAGAGATAAACTGCACATTAAGTCTATTATAACTTGATTGACAGAGTTCTTTTATGAGTTATGACCCCATTAGTCCAATTTGTCAGTATTTCATTTCATTTCAGCTTCTTCTGAACAATGTAATTTCTTCAATTTTCAGGGTTTTTTTCACACTTGACCTGGTGATGTACTTGAGTGAGTTCTTGAAGAAGGTGCATTTTCATCTTTATCTGTGCATATTGTCTAGAGTTATGTCCCTTATTAGTAAAATTTATCATGTCACATCACTTCATATGATTGTGAACACTGTGATTTCTTCACCTTTCAAACAGTGTTCTTGAAACTTGACATTATACACTTTTGTAAAGTCTTCAAAAAGTTTGGTTTTCACCATTATCAATGCAAAATTATTGGAGTTATTCTTTTACTTGTCAACCCTTTGAACCCTGGTGGTATCTTCCATGTCAATTCAGTGGCAGCAATTGGAAGAGTCCATATTCATTATTTGGGGATAGACAAATTAATATTTTCAACGTGCAGCCTTGGAGCTGCACATTTAAAATATTGATTGGTCTACCCCACACATTCTAAGTACTTAGTCGCCATCCTACTTGATGAAATTATGACGTGTCATGTTCCTGGACCAGAAAAAGGCCTCTCAGGTTCAAAGGGTTAATTATTATTGATACTTTCAACTGCCCTCTATACACAACATTTATAATTTCATTGCCATTTCTTTTTACAGTCTTCCTGTAATTACTATTCTGTGTTACGTTACACACAAGAAACTGTCCCCTGACTATAGCGTTCACTGCAACTGGGGACATTGGACCCTTTGGATCAACCATCTTTTTTTCAATTTTTGACCTCATTGGACTTATAATGACCGCTCATTAGGATAAGCTCATTGTGCTTGTTCCACTGAAGAGTCGTAAGCTATGTTTTTGAGACAGTAGATGAACATGTAACTTACTGAAGAATTTCTTTTTAAGATATGGAAGTGACAAGGGAATCAAATGCAAGAGCCATTTGACTGACATTCTATATATAATGCATAAACGGTCGACAGGAAATTGTTCCCAAAGTATGATTCTAGAATGGTACATCTTTGAAAATTCTGAAGTCAATGAATTTTTAAAGCTGTAATTACCAAATGTAAATTTTACATAAATTAACCCTTTTCCTAACAGGAATATTCTCAAAATTTTGTTTATAAACTGAATTACAGTAATAAAACAAGTGCAATTGTGAAGGCATGCACAGCTGTTACCATTGTGAACGTTTGGTCATGAACAGGTGGACAGACTGATGGACAAACAAGTGAATTGAGTATAACTTGTTCTTGAGTTGCTGATGTTTCTGTCATCACAACTAAAAATGTGGTATGCTTGCAAATTTACAAAAGCTTGTTTCAATGGAGGAGCCATAAGCTAATGCTGATAGTTTTGGAAATCCCTATGATGCCTTTGCAAACCATGCATGTTTTTAAAAATATCTCCCTGTGGGACATGGAGCAGTGCTTGTTTACTGTGGTAAACAAGTTCTGCTTCACTGGTAACATAGGACCCAGACCGATGTATTTTTCTTTTTAACCCTCAGAGGCCTAATTCAGACTGATCCATTTTTGTGGAAATTAAACAGGTGTCCAAACATGCAGTCTTGGCGTGAACATAAAGCCACATTCTAAGTACCTTGGTATTTTCATGCCTGCCAGTGTAGGAGCCAATACTTGTCGAGAAACAACTGCAAAACCATAGGATGTAAACTTCAAAAGTACCTGAAAAATGTGTAAAAATCCTCAGGCCTTTGAAGATAAAGGGTGAAAAGTTAGATTCTTAGAAAAACTATGAGGAATGAGTGCATTATTTTTTTCTAAGTTGTATCAGTATTGAGTTGGTTGGTTTATCTTCCCAACCCTGTTCTTATATTTGTCTTGTGTTTTGTGTAATATATAACATCAGTGCAGGTCACTGAGAATAATTTTTTGTCTCATATCTTGTGAAATTCAACCTCATGGTTGTGAAAGCAAATAAATTCAGAAGCCACATCTGACCTCTGGAAGCTCAGTCTAATAAGATATAGGGAATTAAATTCTTTGTTTTTTATTGGACTAAAGGCAGACAGTGTTATCTTAGTAATGAAAATATCCCTGTCATTATTTTTGGCTGTTCATTTAATAGGATTTCAGGGCTCTTGGATTATTGACTGCAGTGGAGTAGAAAAACGTTTGTCTTGTTCTGAAATGTACACTGCACGAATGCTGAAAATAACCCATAACTGATATGATAAAACTACCTTGCTGAGATCAGATCATGATTTAGTTGTAGCACACTCAAACCAATGGTTCTAGAATTCATAAATATAATTCAGTGACACCAAGACCACACCATGGGCTGTTTGTTTCACTTTCGTGGAGTTTCCATGCAAATGACCGCTGATACAGTGTGATGACACTTCATGCACAAAGATATAGAGATATTCTTTTGTGCTCCAGTTATAGATATTCCCATCAAAAAGTATTTAATTCCCCTCGAAAAGATCAAGATATAACAAAGTGAATTTACATAGCATAATCATAAAACTTCAGCTGTGGCGAGTCTTCATTTATAATGATAATGTCATCAAAGATTCAGTCAAATCAAGTCTCGATTGAGAAACATTTTTTGCGTTGATTCAAAGAAAATGAATGTTTTTGACATTTTTTAGATTCAATTGTCAGGAATGTTTCAGTTTGTCAGAAACACGAACTGCAGGTTCGCTTTATGGACCTACTGAAATATTCCAAACTATTTAATTCAAACATGGATTATGGACTATTTGTGAGCTAGACAGGTTGCAGGCCATAACAGCATCAGTTTCCTTACATAATTTGGCTGGTGATTTGAGAGCTTGTGTTCTCACTGTTCCTTAGCAACAGGTACGATTCTACAGTGTCCTGGAACAGAAAGTGGAGAAAGAACTTCAACCAGATCGTGATCCAGTTGCAGTCTTGATTGAAATTATCTGTCTGTTTTTATAATCCCAGGAATGTAGAATATTTCAAATGAAACCAGAACAATATTAACCCTTAAGGGACTAATTCCGACTTTTCCCCTTTTGGTCATGATCTGTCAACCGTGATGGCTGCCCAAGCACAAAACCCAAAAACTTTTAGCACAGTCTGTAGGTCATATTTAATATGGAGGGATTTGATTGTAATTTGGTAGGATGACTCCGTATGATGTCTAGATGAGATCTTCCCCATTTGGATGCGATCTGTCAACCGTGACAACTGCCTGAGCCCAAAGCCCGAAAACCTTTAGCACAGTCTACAGGTCATATTTATGGAGGGATTTCATTGTAACTTGGTAGATTGACTTCATATAATGTCTAGATGAAAACGTCCTCTTTTGGACGCAATTGGTCAACTGACTGCTACAGGGCCTGAAGCCCGAAAACCTTTAGCACAGTCTACAGGTCATATTTATGAAGGGATTTCATTGTAACTTGCTAGGATGACTCCAAATAATGTCTAGATGAGAATGTCCCCTTTTGGTCGCGATCATTCAGCCGTGATGGCTACCCGAGCCCAAAACCCGAAAACCTTTAGCCTAGTCTATAGGTCGTATTTATGGAAGGATTTCATTGTAACTTGTTAGGTTGACTCCATATAATGCCTAGATGATGACATCCCCTTTTGGTTGTGATTTGTGAACTGTGACGGCTACAGGGGCCCGAAGCCCGAAAACCTTTAGCACAGTCCACAGGTCATATTTATGGAGGGATTTCATTGTAACTTCGTAGGATCACTCCAGATAATGCCCAGATGAGAACGTCCCCTTTTGGTCGCGATCATTCAACCATGATGGCTGCCCGAGCCCAAAACCCGAAAGGCCAGACTACAGGTCGTATTTGTGAAGGGATTTCATTGTAACTTGGTAGAATGACTCAGTATAATGTTGAGATGATGACGTCCCCTTTTAGTTGCAATCGGTCAACTGTGATGGCTACACAGGCCTGAAGCCCGAAAACCTTTAGCATGGTCTACAGGCCATATTTATGAAGGTATTTCATTGTAACTTGATAGGATGACTCATTTTGGAATAATTTCGCTGTAACTTGGTAACTTTTGTTCACATAAGTTAACTGTGAGGGCCACATAAATTAACTGTGAAGGCCACATTAACCCACCCCTCAGTTCTTTAGTACAGTCTACACCTCATATTATTTTTATTATTAAAAACATAGCATACAGGGAACAGAAATTAACATATTCCCAATTATCACAATTCTTGTCTTATTTCCTAATCCTTTCATAAACACTGAACATTATCCCTTTCATCAAACACAACACACAGACAAGCTAAGTTACAGTGTCATTGACACTTTCATTTTGTAACAGAACAGGTGCCCCAACATGCAGTCGTTGGGTTAACTCACAAGTTACATTCTAAGCACCTTGGTAGTTGTTTTTCGGCAAGTCTTGGATGCCTATATAGCCATCCAAGAGTTGCCAAAAAAACAGCAGCAAAGTCGCAGGATGTGGACGGTCAAAGTGTAGCAAAAACTATGTAAAAATCTTGAGGCTCTTAAGTGTTTTAACCCTTTACCTAACATGAAAAGCAGACGACACTTGCAAAAAAAATTCTTGAATAACAAATTTTTTTCTTTTTTTTTGTATCTCAAAAATATAGGTTATGACTCCTCATTGGAACAAGCTTGTTCCAATGAGGGGTCATAACCTATGTTTTTGAGACAAAAAATTAAAAAATAATGAAAATTTATTGGCAATTTTTGAGAATAGCACTGGCCGGTTTTACCTGTTATGTTGGATAAAGGGTTAAAGCATGATTTCAAGCAGGAATAATTTTCACCTGTCAGTATTTATGTTTTGAGTTGTTTCCCCAAACAGAAGTAGGTTTCCGAATCACTCTTGTCTACAAACAGCTTGAAACAAAGTGTCTTCCAGTTTAACTTCAACAGAGTTAATAGCAGAGTCAGTTTTATGTTTCACAGCTTAAAGTCACCAAATCTGTGAGAAGAGTAAAGCTTTGATCATCTATTTGGTGAGGCAAACTTCATGACATGGTTGTGATAGAACCCTGCAACAAATCGACTGGTTGAGTGCAGATACTACAACTTGGAAGACTTGATATTCTGTGAATGTGATTCATACGGTGGAGCCCACTTAATTGTATATCTCTTTAATTGAATTTTTGTTGAATATAATTTCCAAACACAAAACCATTTCTCATACCTTCAGTACAAATTGCACCTGTTGAAAAGTGCATATATGTTTCTGAGTAAACTCCTGTTAATTGAATAATAAAATCTTGTAATACCTTGAGAAATTGCATTGACAATCCTTGTTGGCAGACGTATTCAGCCTCAGTATATCCATTAGTAACGTTTAATTTATTATAACTTGTTTGACAGAGCTTCATGAAAATGACCAAAATTCCTGTTAATTGAATACTCCCATTAATAGAATATTTTTCTCTGGAAAAGTAGCTATTCAGTTCACAGGGTTCCTCTGTATTAAGTTGGAAATGAAATTATTATTTGGTCTGTACACATTTGCCTTGTTAAAATTTATTGAAGAGTGCTTAACTTGTTGAGTGCTAGAAGCCACTTTGATGGCTCTACTGAAAAGGTTTGAAAGCCACTTTTGTGGCTTTATAATATTTGCCTAGACATGTTTTTTTTACCAGTAGAAAATGTTTTTTAAAAGTTGTTTTGTTACAATTTATTGGAAAGTGCCAATGGGCACTCTCTGGTAAATTGTGACAAAACAAAATTTCATGAACATTGTCTATGAACAGGGAGCTCAGTGGTAGACTGTTGGACTTATATGCTAAAGGTCCTGAGTTCGATCCCTGTCCGGGACAACCAGCGTTGTGTCCTTCGGCAAGGCACTTTATCCCGGTTGCGTACTTGGGGGCATGATGACGCTGTGTACTAAGGCATACTGCTCGTCGATGGTGCACATGTCTTCAACCGCTGTAACCCTGATTGAGCAGAGCTTGAACAGAGTTAGAATGTTGAGGAGCTGACAATTGCTCGTCGATGCTTGGTGGTTCTCTCCGGGCTTCCTCCTCCTGTAAAACTGTCAAGGTCACAATTAGCCTTTGTGCATAAGTATGTGACAATAAATAAATAAATGTCCATGAAAAAAATCTAGCTAAATTAAGGCTTCCCTTGTTGGTTGCATGGCAACCTTGAAAAAAATACTCATGTTTCAAATCACATTTGAAAAATAACTTAGCACTCAACCAGTTAATGAGAACTCTCCCATGAATTGCAACAAGGCAAAGATATGTGAACAAATTTTAACGACCAATAAATAATTTAGCATTGTACCAGTTAAAAAGAATTGCTTTTCCATTTGTTTTTTCAATCAACTTTTCTTCATTTCAAGTGTTTTGCAGTTCAAGTGATAACTCCACAGCGTAAACTTGAGTATTGCAGAGTTTGAAATATATTGCTAAATAAACAGTTCATCCCCTGACCTCCCCAGATTTATGTGTTTATTTCCCTCTTCATGAAGAAGAAATTTAAAAAAAAAATATAATTAATCTGTCTATCTTTTTAGGACATGAAAACTGGAAGATGGGGTGGGGTGGGGTGGGGGGGGGTCTGTGGACATAAATACAGCAGGTGTATTTCGATGTAATTATATTTTAAATAATTATTATAAATTTTCTGACCTTCTATTTCAGACCGTGAAATGTTTTTTTTAAAATAAAGATTGGGAATCCACTTCATATCTTAGTCATTTTCTTGTCTGTGGTTTCTCAATAATTATCATACAATGATCTCGAACAGAAACCCACGCACAGCCCAGCAAACTTTTTCACCAAAATTATTAGTTTTCAATTCAAATACTTTAGCATTTTTTCCCTGTGTTTAACCAACAGATGGTCAAACAGGAATGTGTTTCATTGAGAAATCACTCAACATTTTGTAAGTCCTAAGAGACTTTCAGCATAGATGAAGTCAGAGAGTTGCATTATTATGTGCCCGACCTCCGAAGTAGGAATTGGGGTATCCAGTGAAACCATCCGTCCTGTCCATCTGTCTGTCCATACAGGCATTTTGCTTTGTGATTTCAAAGCCCTTAGTCGGATTTGGATCTCCTTTGGTGTTTTGATAGACCTGCATGGGGGAATGGATATGCACAAGGAACGAGTTCCGTCCAATAATTTTTCCAGAGTTAGGGCCCTTTTCACTCTTTCTCAACCTCTGTATTGTATTCACTGCATGTTAGATTTGAAAACCACTTATTTGATCAAATCAAAATCTTTGAGGTTACTTGTGGATGCCAAGACAATGCTTCCTTTCGATTTTGGTCTGGCTGGCCAATTGACCATGGCCTTATGACACTGTTGGGGGCATTTGCTATGCTTCACGTTGCTCTTGGTTAGATTGCGGTAAATTTTAGGACCTGATTATGATATAGCTAGAAATGCTGGAAGTGATCTTACTTAACTGGTAGAGTGCTAAATTACTTTTCAATTGTAAAGCGAGTATTTTTTTTTCAAAAATATCACACTATTAGCAAAAGGAGCCTTAGATTAGCAAGATGTTGCTCATAAATAATGTTTTGTTGCAATTTATTGGAGTGTGCCAATTGGCACTTCAGTAAATTGTAACAAAACAGTTTTATATTAATATTAATTTATTAATATTTTTCTTCCAACAACAAATTAGTGCAAACAGTGTAAAGCCACTATAGTAGCTTTCAGCACTTTTCGGTATAGTGGCTTCTAGCACTCAACCAGTTAATCCTTTGCAAAACATGAATAACAAGGTGACACTGGCAAAACATGTTTTGAATAATAATTTTTTGTCTGTGAAATATAGCCCAATGGGCTTGTTCCAATGAGGAGGCCATAAACTATGTTATCAAGTCAGTGAAACAAAAAGAATAAAATTTCAATTTCTTCATCACCACTCATCGTTTTTTGCCATTATGTTAGGTGAAGGTTTAAACAGCATTCAGACAAAATATAGTCTGCCCAACATCCGTTTTATGCTGACTGAATGCGATAATTACTTCCATTGTTGCATATATCCATCCCAAATGCACTTGACTCTCATATAATAGCTGTACGATATGGCTAAGGGTGCGTGGGATACTACAAATATTCACCATTCAAAGAAAAAAAACAATTTGATTTGATAAATGCATATCAAAGTCGAAATTAGAAAGCAGAATATAAAATTTGTTAATATGGTTAATGAAAGCAATACAGAAAGTCTTGAGGTTGTGAACTGTAATCCCAGCCGTTTAATATTCTAACTACTTCATCAAGGCATGTCTTCACTCTATCCCACTCCATCATCGCCATGCATCTTACCTCAATATGCCACATGGGTCACAAAAAGGAAAATGTGTGTTCATCCATATTCAGTGTTCAATATTTGTTAAATTCCAAATTTTTAGGTGCATGTTTGATTTGGTTCATGGGGAAATGCTATATTTGCATGACTCTGGGGCTGCCAAACTGTACTTAAGGTCGTAGGTGATGTGAAATTACCAAAGATTGATATCTCAGCTGATAGGAAACTAACCAAATAATAACCTCTTTATTTATTAACCTTTAACATAAAGGCCAAGACTGGGCTGCTCTATTCACAAAAATTGCCATTCAGTTTTTATTATTTTTTCAGTTTTTTGTCTCAAAAACATAGCTTATGACCCCTCATTGGAACAAGCTCATTGAGCTCGTTCCAATAAGGGGTCATAAGCTATTTTTTGAATGTTAAAATTGTGCCAAAATTGAAAAAAAGAAATTATTCAAGAACTTTATTTGCAAGTATCGTCTGCCTTTCGTGTTGGGTAAAGGGTTAAACCAAAACAAACACAAAATATTTTCCGATCTGTTACAGTTTTCTGACTGTGTTATTGTTTCTCATTCTTTTCATAAAGTCTGAAGTTTCCTCTTCTCCTAATTCTGCTATCCATACGTCTCAGCTTCCCTAATGAACAATCTCTTCTTTCACTTCAACGAATCTCTGCTTAGGATTCTGAATCTTAATTTGCATTGAATTTTCTCTACAACTCTCCTCTTTCTTCAATTCATCCACCTAATCCTTACTTATTGCCATCTTTAATTCCTCACCATACAAAAACTCAGCTTCAGACTACTCCATTTTGAAAATTTTCCAGAGATTGTGTTGACACACAACAGTGAACAGTTTCTAATAAACATATTGGTTGCGCCTAGTAATGCATTAGGGGACTACTCTAGCTGGGTTCATATTGGCTGAGATCGAAATCATATCAGCCAAGTTTGATGTCATATCTGCAGAGCTTGAAGATGGGCAATACTAGGAAAGTCAGTCATATTTAATAAATAAAAGAATATATAGCTATATATGCTCTAAGTGACCTAAAACAACAATAAATAGATAAAGAAAATTTTTTTTCATGTCAAGTTGTGCTGCTACAATTTATTGGGGAGTGCCCTTTGGCACTCTCCAATAAATTGTAACAAGATAAATCCAGAGGCACTAATGCCATCCACAAAAATAATTCTAACACTGAACCAGCAAAACAAACCTTACACTCCATTTTATTTGTGATGTTCCATTAATCATTTCAAAGTCCAGTGTGTATTTATTGGAAGGTGTGGTACAAATGATATGCGTTTTTTTTTTGTTTTTTTTTTAGGATTTTTAACTTTGAATTTTTATATTTTTCGTGCTTTATGTATCACCTCTGAGAACTGAACATTTTTGTATTTAATGAAGAACTCACTTGGAACAAAATGTCAGTGTGTATATTTACAAGTTTATAATAAAATTCTATTGTGTACATAGATGACTGAAATAAATAAGTAATTGAAGAATGTGTACCTTATCCTTATATTGGTTTTTCTGGGTTAATGGACAAATGTGGTGACTTAATACAACTTAGAATTCCCCTAGGAGGGCCTAGCAAGTGGAGCAGTGCCTGTCCACTGTGGTAAACTATTTCTGCTTGTAACACTTAACGTGCATACCAATGCCTAAAAAGTGCCACTGTAAAAGTTACGTACGTACCACTGCCTAAAAGTGGACAGCACAGGTACAAACAATTTGCTAAACTTAACTTTTTATGTTGCAGCCATAGATTCTGAAAATGTCCTTAAACACAATTAAATAAGAAAATAACTAGAATAACACCAAGGATGGCTATGCCCTGCATTCATCATCACAAATATGCCCATCCCACAATTACCCACCACTAAAATTACGCCAACAGAGCAGCCCTTGATGGGTGAACTGGACAGCAATGCCGCTGTTTTACCATAAAGCTTTATGCCCATAATAAAATTTACAGTTTTGCACAAATTTAACCTGTTACCTACCGTAACAAATTGGCCACATCCACTTGCATAAGTGATATTCAGCAGTTGAAAAAGTATTTAAAAAAATTTTTAAGACCATATGTGAAATTTGAGAGAAAAAATAAAAGCATAAATTTTGATATCTTGTGTGTTGAATAAAGGATTAAGCGAATAACTCCAGAACAGCGCACACATATGTGCCAAAAAAGTAATTTTATTGAAAACAAAATTTAAAAAGTAATAAACAATTCCCCAAAAACTGGAGGCTCAAGTGAGCCAATAATGCACACCTGAACCAAGTTGTCTTGAAGAAAATTCAAGTGACTTTGAGAGGAAGCAAGAGATAAAAGTATAAGTATTAACTGCTTGAGGGCTAGATTATTTTTGGTGGTCTGAATTTGTTATTCAGAATTTGTTTTATTACAAATTATTGGAGAGTGCCTATGGGCACTCGGCAATAATTTATAAAAAAAAAAAAAAAAAACAACCCAAATTTATATAAACAAAATATCTGCGTTTAACTGAATATGAAACATGAGCAAGACAAATGTTGGCTCTTGCTCTGGTACTCTCATTTTAGCTCAACTTGTCAAGTCAAGCTGAGCTATTGCTGTCACTTGTCATCCGTCGGTGTACATACGTACATTCATACGTCCGTATATACATACATACACAATTTGCTTTGGTACACCAAACAGGTCACATTTATGATTGGATTGCTTTGAAACTTGGTGTGCTTGTTTGAGGTGACCTCCAGATGGGAGCTATCGATTTATTTTCTTTCATTTCCATCAAAAAACAGTGCTGCTGGCAATGACCTTTGAAAGTTTAGTTAAGCATCAATATTTTCCTTTGGCACACCCTACAGGGCACATTTATGATCGGATTCATTTGAAACCTGGTATGCTTATTTGGGGTGATCTCTAGATGGGAGCTATCGATTTTCATCCATATCCATCAAAAACATTGCCGTTGACAAAGACCTTTGATCAACCTAATGCAGTTGTGCATCTTCCATTTCCATAAAAACACATTTCCGTTGGCAATGACCTTTGAACTTATTTTCGTCGACCATGAATATATTCCTTTGGTATGCCCTACTTGGCACATTTATTATCGGCTCGCTTTGAAACTTGGTATGCTTGTTTAGGGTGACCTCTTGATGGTAGCTATCGATATTCTTCCATTTCCATAAAAAATAGTTGCCGTTGACAATGACCTTTGATGAACTTAGTGCAGTTATGCATCAATATTTCCCTTTGGCACACCTTGCAGGGCACATTTATGATCGCATTGCTTTGAAAATTGGTATGCTTGTTTGGGGCGACCTTTAGGTGGGAGCTATCGATTTCCTTCCATTTCTGTCAAAAAACATTGCCGTTGGCAACAACCTTTGATGAACTTAGTGTCATGCATCAATATATTCCTTTGGCATGCTGCACAGGGCCTATTTGTGCTCGAGTTGCTTTGAATTCTTTACTTATTTATTGGGGTTTAAAGACACTTTTGACAGCCAGGGGTCCCCTAATGTCTGACAGTTTTATGGGTGGAAGAAGCCGGAGAGAACCAATGATCAACGCCGAGAAACTGTCAGACTCCCCAACTCCACACAGGTAGGGTTAGCATTGGTTGAAGACAGATGCACCATCAACGTGCAGTATGCCTTAGTACACAACGCCACCGTGCCCCCATGTGGGCAAGTGGGATAAACTGTCCTGCTCAAGGACACAATGCTTTCGCCACAGGTGGGATTTGAATCGAGGACCTCTCAGCTTGTACCCTGCATCTCTACCTACTGTGCCACTGTGCTCCTGGGTTGCTTTGAGTCTTGGTATAATTGTTTGGGGGTGACGTCTGTATGGGAGCTGTCGATTTTCTTCCATTTTCGTCATTCATAAAAGGATTGCTTTGAAACTTGGAATGATTTTTGGGTTGACCTCCAGATGGGAGCTTCTTTCATTCCCGTCAAAAAAGTTGCTGTTAGCAATGACTGTCAACTTTGCCCTTTTGTGCGTTGACATTTTCTTTTGGCACAATGCACAGGTCACATTTATGATCTGATTGCTTGGACATGTGGTGTGCTGGTTTGGAGCAACCTTCAGATGCGAACTTTTGATTTTCTTTCATTTCTTTCGAGAAATGTTGCTATTAGCAATGATCTTAGAACTATGCCGTTTTTGTATCAACAATTTTCTTTGGCACGCTCTGCAGAGTGAATTTATGAATAGATTGGTTTGAAACTTGGTATGCTTGTTTTTGGTGACCTCTAGATGAGAGCTGTAGATTTTCTTCCATTTCTGTCAAAAAATGTTGCCCTTAGCAATGACCTTCAACTTGGCCGTTTTGTCTGTCAACAATTTTCTTTGGAACACTGATGATTCAATCGTGTTGAAGCATGGGGTGCTTGTTTGGAGCGTCCTCTAGATGTGAGCTTTGATTTTTTTTCATTTCTCTTCAAAAATGTTGCCATATGTTGCCGTTAGCAATGACCTTTGAACTCATTGCATTTGTGCATCAACATTTTCCTTTGGTAAGCCCTGCAGAATGAATTTATGAATGGATCAGTTTTGAAACTTGGTATGCACGTTTGGGGTATTCTCTAGATGTGAGCTATCAATTTTCTTCCTTTTCTGTAAAAAAAACTGTGCCAAATGGCCTTTAACATCAGTGCATTTGTGCTTCAACATATTCCTTTGGCATGCCCTATAGGCACATTTATGAATGGATTGCTTTGAAACTTGGTATGCATGTTCGGGGTTCAAGTTCATCAAAAAACGTTGCCGTAGCAACAGCCTTTAAACTTGCATTTGTGCATCAACATATTCATTTGGCACGCCCAATAGGCACATTTAGGATTAGATTGCTTTCAAACTTGGTATGCATGTTCGGGGTGACCTCTAGATGGGAGCTATTGAGTTTCTTTTGTTCCCATCAAAAAACGTTGGCGCCAACCTTTGAACTTAGTGCATTTTTGCAGCAACTTATCCCTTTTGCACTCACTACAGGGCATATTTATGAATTTCCATAAAAAAAGAAAAAAGTATGTTGCTACTAACAACGACCTTCAAACTTAGTACATTTGTGCATTAATATCTTCCTTTGGCATGCCTCAGAGGGCGCATTCATTATCGGGTTGTTTTGAAACTTGGTATGCGTATTCAGGGTGACCAAGATAGGAGCTATAAATTTTTAAATTTTTCCCATCAAAAACTGTTGCTGTTAGTAACGACCTTTGAAGTTAGTGCATTTGTGCATCAACATTCTTCTTTGACATGGCCTGCACGGCACATTTATCATAGGATTGTTTTTGAACTTGGTGTGCTCATTAGGCAAGACCTCTAGATAAGAGCTATCGATTAGCATTCATTTCTGTTAAAAAGTTGTCATTTTCAATGATCTTTAAACTTACTGTGTTTGTGTATCAACATTCTTAAGCCAGCCCTACAGTTTACATTTAAAAATGCATTGGATTGCTCTGACATTGTGCACACACAATGCTGTTATGTTGACGTTTCACCAAATAACATTGGAACCAATGATCTTCAATTTTGGCATTTCATTTATAACTTACCAAGTTCAAGTTTGTGAAGTTGAGCTAAAGTGTCATTGACAGTTTCATTTTTGAAAGCTCTGATAGTGGCTTCTAGCACTTGACCAGGTAAGGGATCAGAAAGACAGAGGCAAAAAGGAAGTGTACGTATTTGTATATTGTAATGACTATCACCAAAAACACTCTGTCCATTTCCCAATAACCACTTCCCCTCCTATCATACATCCTACTTAGGCTTAAAATTATGTTTAAAATTTTAAACATGACTAAAGAGCTTCCCTCTGAAAAGACCTTCTAGGTTGGTAGAATTTTGGAGCGAAATATTCAGTTCTCCTGGATGCCATCAGTAATGTGAAGAAATGGAGTGATATGGCAGTCAAAAAGGACATTATTGAAACAGTTTTCAAAGTGAAGTGAACCAAATTTGGTAATGCATGTTCCACATTATATGTCAATTCAAGATTGATCAAAGAAAGTTGCAACATCGGGAGTACCACAAAGGGCGTAACTCTATTGGTATACCCAAATTTGTTAAAAAACTTTGAAAAATCTTATCCAGAACCACCAATCAGAATCTTTTATTATTTGGTATACAGCATCCTTAGGGAGGGGGAGGACACAGATTCAAATCCCTAGGGTTTATATCTGGGCTCATACTTGGTGCATTATGAGGGAAATTCTTTAAATATCTTCTTCAGAGCCACCAGTCAGAATCATATTATATTTGGTATACAGCAACCTTATTGGGGTCAAATTCAAGTTTGTTCAAATCAAGTCCCTGGGTTTACATTTTGGGTCCCTATGAGAGCCGGAATTTTAACTTACTGCAATATGAGGAATATTCTTTAAAAATCTTCTTAAGATCCACATCAGAATCTTTTGGTATTTCATATACAGCATCAAGTTTGTTCAAATCCACTCTTCATTCACATTTGGGCTTCCTTTGGAATATTGGAATAATCTTTAATAAAAATCCTCTTCAGACCCACCAGTCAGAATCTTTTGATATATTAAGCCTGAATTTTAACAATTTGAGAAATATTTTTCAAAAATCTTCAAATCCACCAGTCAGAATCTTTTGACGTTTGATGCACAGCATCCTTGAGGGGTGGGGGTTCGAATTCAAGGTAGAATAATGGAACCATGACAAAAATCCAGAAGGATGGACCGATAGAATGATAGATGGATGGCTGATCAAATACAGCAAGGGAAAAATAAAATTACCACAAAAACTTTGATGCAGTTCATTCATCCATATATCAGATACCACCATAGTGGCAATATTTACAAAGGTAAAGTGAACAATGATGATGCACTTTACTGATGCTAACCCTGATCATGCCGAGTTAAGTTATAGAGACTAACTTGACTCTCATTATCTCAATGGTTCGCTCCACCACCCACAGAACTGTCCAACACGATATGAGTCTGGCTGTTGAAAGTGTCATTAACCCCTAGCACTCTGGTGATGCAACAGAATTTCTCCAATCACTACGTTTTTCTATAGGTTAACTATGATTTTAACCAATGATATCTTATTTGACAGAGCTCTGTCAAACCAGGTATATTTGGTTAAATATCAAACTGTATTATGGGAAATATTTGCTGTTGAAAACTTTGCTATTTTGACATCAAGAGTGCAGAGGGCTAAAACCCCAATAATTTATATTTATTTATTTATTAGTGTTTAAGGTCACATACTTATGCACAATGGCTAATCGTGACCGTGACAGTTTTACGGGTGGAGGAAGCCGGAGTACCCGGAGAGAACCACCGAGCAACGACGAGCAGCTGTCAGCTCTCCAACATCGTAACTCTGAACTCTGCACCGCAGCACAGGCAGGGTTAGATTGGTTGAAGACATATGCACCATCGACGTGCAGTACGCCTCAGTACACAGCGTCATCGTGCCCCCATGTAGGCAATCGGGGTGAAGTGTCTTGCCCAAGGACACAACGCGGTTGCCGCAGGTGGGATTCGAACCGAGGACCTCTCGGCTTGCAGCCTGCACCTCTACCAACTGAGCCACTAAAACCCCAATAAATAAACATACCTAATAGCACTGGCAGACATCACTGGCAAAAATGTTTCTTGAAGAAAAAATAAATTTTTGTCTCAAAAACAACTTAATACACGTTACTCGAATAAGCTCTTTGAGCTTGTCCCATGGAGGGCCATAAGTTACGTTTCGGAGGCAAATTTTTTTTTAAGAGATTTGGTCTTCCAAATATAAATCCTAGAACTTCATTTCAACGTACTTGAATCTCCCACCAGAAAGAAAGAAATTTCCTGCATATTAGGTCTTCCATAACAAGCCCAAATATGAAACCAGGTACCTGCTTTGAAAAGCTTTGTTCTTGTATCTCCAAGCATATTTACTTTTTGCACCCATGGAATGTGTGCTTGTCAGACTCCGAACCATCGCTGAAATCATTCACCAGATGTCACAGTGCAATGCCTCAACTGTCTTTTTGATGAAAATGTAAATATATTTCACTTTTATCAAATATCCCCTACTTTTTTTAATAGGATATGCCAATTTATTTATTGGTGTTTAAGGTCACATACTTATGCACAATGGCTAATCGTGACCGTGACAGTTTTACGGGTGGAGGAAGTCAGAGTACCCGGAGAGAACAACCAAGCATCGATGAGCAATTGTCAGTTCTTCAACATTCTAACTCTGTTCAAGCAGGGTTACAGCAGTTGAAGACATGTGCACTATTGATGTGCAGTATGCCTTAGTGCACTATTGATGTGCAGTGTGCCTTAGTACATGGTGTCACCGTTCCCCTATGTAGGCAACCAGGATAAAGTGCCTTGCCCAAGGACACAACGCAGGTATTCCCGGCCTGGGATCAAACCCGGGACCTCTAGCATAGATGTCCAACACTCTACCACTGAGCTACCACACTCCCTATATGTCAATTCAAGGTTGTTCAAATAAAGTCGCCACACCCACAAGGGGCATAACTGATAGTACCCATATATTTGAAAAAATATTTTTCTCCAGAACCATCATTTAGAATTGGATATTTTGTATACAACTTCTCTAGGGGGATCAGATTCAAGTTTGTTCAAATTGAGTCCCTGGGTTAATATTTGGGTTTCCTTTGGGAACCCAAATTTTAACTTAGTGCAATATGAGGGAATTTCTTTAAAAATCTCCTCCTTTAGATTCACCAGTCAGAATCCTTTCATATTTGGTATAAACATCTCTTGGTGGGTTAGATTCAAGTTTGTTCAAATCGGGTCCCTAGGTTAATATTTGGGCTCCCTTTGGGAACCCAAATTTTAACTTCGTGCAATATGAGGAAATTTCTTTAAAAATGTGTTTCTTCAGATTCACCAGTCAGAATGCTGTTATTTTTGGTATACAACATCTCTAGAGGAGTCAGATTCAAGTTTGTTCAAATCAGGCCCCTGGGTTAATATTTGGGCTCTGTATTGGTAGGGTGGATGTGGGGTTGCAGTGACTGCAGTGACATAACAACCCTTGTAAGTTTGGCAGTGCTTGTCTACAGCTGATAGAATTGGAAGCAGTCAGGAAGACCTATGATAATAATCATCTAACATGGACACTTGAGTTATAATTTCATGACTTTATTTATTTATTGGTGTTTAAGGTCACATACTTATGCACAATGGCTAACCATGACCGTGACAGTTTCATGGGTGGAGGAGTACCCGGAGAGAACCACCGAGCATGGATGAGCAACTGTCAGCTCCTTGTAGTGTTGATGAACCATGACTAACTGAATGTGACCCAAATTACTTCTTTGAACCACTTTGTCAAGTGGGCGATTAAGGCCCCTTGTTGCAAATATGCTAATTCAGAATTCTTTTGATTCCCTCTGCTGTACACTATGACAGAACCAATAGCAATTTTTTTACCATTCCATTTTACTGGTCCTAAGGATGCTTCATAACAGTTCTCTGTTCTGTGCGGTTTGGGAAATACGGGCATATGAAAATATTTCTATTTTCAGCTCCTGGGGTTCGCATGGGGATACAGGAAATGTTTTTTTCATGTATAAAGTACTTATGACTCAATAATACCACATACCAAATTTGGTTCAAATCAGCTCATTGGTTCAAAAAATAGAAATTTTGGGCAGGGCCAAAAATCTTGCTTCTCCCATTACAAAGGCAAATATTGCTCCATGAACTTCCTTTGAACAAACTTGATTCTACACCTCAAAAGGAAGCTCAGTTCCAAATATCAAGTCATTGTACCCACTGGTTCATGAGAAGAATTTTTTAAACTTTGGGAACATGTTCCCTCACCCCATCTCTATAGAGCTGATCAAGTTGATTTGAACAAAAATAAAATGCGATGTCAGAACAAACAATCACCTTGAATTTAACTGAAATTGGTCCAGCGGTTTTGGAGGAGAAGTTATAAGCGCGATCTTTATGCAGGATAATGCCAGACAATGGACGAAAAGTGATCACCAAAGCTCACCCTTTCAGTCAGGTGAGCTAAAAACCATTACAAGATTGTTTACCAAATTTAATCTATAACTTTTATGTGATAATATGATGAAGGGGTTTGCGAACCACCTGTGCCCAAGTATTTCTTTGCAAGTTATTGACCTTGTTGGTCTTAGGTGGGGCGATTAGCTATTCCATGGCATTACACTTGTTCATTTATATATTTGGGTTTAACTCCTTACATGCTGCTGGCTGTTATTCCCGCCCAGGATATAATTTCTCTTGCCACTGAAATAAGGATAATTTGGGTTCATTTAATCAATTTTTCCTTCAGTAAATTGAATAGATTTTTTCACAAATGATTTCTTGAGTTAAATTTACATTAATTTTTCATCAAATCTAGTCATGGCTGCTTTACAGCAGCCATGACTAGATTTGATGAAAAATATTTTGAAAATACTCTGCAGGTTAAGAGTTAATAAGAGGCTTGAGGGCACTCACCTGACATGGTAGTCTAAATATCAAACCAGGGACTTGACTTGAATAAGCTGCTTACGCCCACTTAAGAAAAGCATATACCAACTAGATGAAGCGATTGTGCCCACACAATACACAGGATTTTCCTTCTATTTTCAGTTCCTGCACTTTTACGTCCCAAAATTGAGATAAACGCATAAAAAACAGATTTTTTTTATTTTTGTTCGGAAATTTTCAAAGTCCCACACAAAATATTTTCAGACTAAAATTTATTTTATTCCTATAGGGAACCCAAAGATGGACCGAGGGATTTGATTTCAACAAATATGTGAATCAATGTTCCAAAGATGTTATAAATAAAATATGAAAGCTTTTGGAGCAGTGGTTTGGAAGCAAACGATTCTTTAATTTTTTCCCATTGCCCACAGTGTTAAAAAATGCTGACTCAGCATTTTTTCAAAGTCCCGAAAAAGTACCTTTTGACAAAACTGATGGCAATTTTTTTTTACCATTCCTTTCTGTTGGTCCCAAGGAAGCCTCACACCAAATAAAAATTCTCAGTGCCGTGCAGTTTTGGAGATATGGACGTTTTTGTTTTTTTTCTATTTTTGGCTCCTGAGGTTCCCACGGGGCTGCAGGAAAAAGTTTTTGAGCACAAATCAAGTACTTATAACCCAGTAATACCTCATATTATATTTGGTTCAAATTGGCCTCTCTGTTCAGAAAATAGAAATTCTGGGAGGGGCAAAAATTCTTGCCTCAGAACAAAGGCAAATATTGCCCGTCAAACTTCTCTTGAACAAACTTGTGTCTACACCTCAAACGGAAGCTGCATACCAAATATCAAGTCTCTGCTACGGCTGGTTCATAAGAAGAAAACTTTTTTAAATTTTGTGCATTTTGGCCCCACCCTCCTCCACAATATGAGCAGAAACCCAATTTGAAGAAAAACCCAAATGCCCCTATATAACCGCTACTCATGTTAATTTTCATTGAACTGCAGCCAGTGGCTTGGGAGAAAACGACCCAAACACCACCTTCATGACGGACGACAGACAACGGACGACAGACAAAAAGTGATCAGAATAGCTCACCCTGACTTTCAGTCAGGTAAGCTAATAACACTTTTGACAGTCAGGGTTACTTTGTCTCAGACAGTGTTACAGGCGGAGGAAGCAAGAGAACCCAGAGAGAACTACTGAGCAATAGCGAGGAACTGTCAGACTCCCCAACGCAGTAATGCTGTATAAGCAGGGTTAGCATTGGTTGAAGACACATGAACCATTGACATGCAGTATGCCTTAGTACACAGTGCCACCATGCCCCTAAGTGAGCAATCAGGATTAAGTGTATTGTCCAAGAATGCAACGGAGTTATGGTTGGTCAGGATCGAACTGTGAACTTTTAGGTTTGAAGTCCAATACCCTAACCACTGAGCCACCACACTTCCAGTAATGGCTGTTACATTAGGGGAAGGGTTATCAATTATTCTTCCCTGTTTGTCCTTTTGAAGTGATACCTCATATTCAAGCTTTACTGTAAAATAAAGACAATGACTACACTGTGACTTATGTGCAATTCAAAACAAAATAAGTGATTATAATTTTGTTGCAACAAATCACTGCAGGAATATTCAGTAATTGTATGTTTCACTTTGGTTCTTTGACTTGTTTTATTACATTTGTTAGAGATGGGCAATATTCTGAAAAACCGAACCAATTACTGAATACCAAAACCATCTGAATTTTCAAATTTTCCTACCTTCACTATTTATAAGGCTTGTTGATTTTATTTTCAGTTTTGTTAACCCTCAGGAGCCTGAGCAATTGTCCTGAATTCTCACTAGACAACAACCTGTACATGTCCAGCTTCTTAACCGTGATTTCTAGCCAAGTCTTGGCTGCCGGCCTTTAAAGGTTAAGGTGCGTTTAGAAGAAGTCACCAAATTACAGTAGATATGATTTGTTTTAATAAAAGAATGCCACTGTTGAGCTCATTGGCAGTATCGTATCATTTGTGGAGCTGTGGTAGAATGATACAAGAACAACTTATTCTTATTTTCCTGATGTGAATTCCCCTTTGGTACTACAGTAGAATCCTCTTAATTGAATACCCATTTTGCCAGTGAAAATTATTCAATTAACAGGAGTATACAATTAACAGGGATTTGGCCAGTTTCCTGTGTTCTGGAGGTAAACTGAGCATTTATTCTATTATATCTTGTTTGACAGAGCTCATAGAGCTCTGTCAAACAAGATATAATAGAATAAATGTCTGTATTGGATGTTGTGAGGCCAAAAAGGCTGATAAATAAGGGGAATTTGGTGCCTGTCACAGTAATTTTTTTAGCATATTACAAAAATTTATATACAATTAACAGGAGTTTACTCTACAACCCATATGCAATTAAGAGATCAAATTTGTACTGAAGGTATGGTAAATGGTTTTGTGTTTGAAAATTATATTCAATTAACAGGGATATACAATTAAGAGATATCCAGTTAAGTGGGCTCCACTGTATCAGCAAATCTCAGTCAAGTCAGATACCGAATACCAAACTGATACCGGGGTATACGCCCCTTAAAAATACGGAAACCCATACTGAACTCAAAATTCCAACACTGCCCATATCTAGTATTTGTTTGACGACACGATTCAAATTAGAGGCACATTATTTTGTTGGAATTCTTCAGTGAAAAAAAATTTAATTATTATTTTATCATACTTCACACTATGTTTGCATCACATTCAGTGTGGAAAAACCTTAACTATTACTTGTGGCCACACATTGGTACTGATAATAACTAAGAACAAGATTCCAGAATACAGTATTCACGTAAGTTAAAAGTTCATCTGCAAACCAAGAATTGAAGTTTGAGTTGTAGCAATGAAAAAGACTTCAAAAAGATGAAAATTATTTTAATGCAAGGCTTGATAAAATATTTTTCCCGAGTTGATAAGTATGTTCAGTAATAGTCATTGCTGTGATGAACAATTCCTTTTCCAGTGCCTCTTATGGCAAGTACAAGTATAAAAAATGGGAGTGAAAATTTTCTCCACCATGGCATTCATTTTCATCTGTTATTCCTGTTCAATCCAAATATGTTTCTTGTCTGAAAATGAACAAAGAGGAAATATAAGAACTAAGAAAATTAGGATAGTTTAAGACTTGCAACAGATTCTTCACACATAGAACTAAAAGAGTCTCAAAAACTTGTCTCACAATTGTCTGCATCAAGACGTGAAGTACATTGGAACCTGATAACTGGACAGTCACTTTGTCAATAAAAATTATTCAGTTAACAGGAACATTCAATTAAGGATTTTGACTCTCTCCTGTATTCGAGAATACAGGAAAGTGACCAAATCCCTGTTAATTGAATACTCTTGTTAACTGAATGATTTTCACTAGCAAACTGGCTCTTCAATTACAGTTTTCCACTATATTTGTTTTGTTACAATTTATTAGAATGTGACTGGACACTGTCCAATAAATTGTAACAAAGAAAATGTATTATGACAAAATACTGTTTCCGGCCTGTCATTTTTTAGGGCATCATCACTATTATAATGGGGAACCCAGTACCATATGCTTTTCTTAACATCATCCATTAGAAGTTGTTAACCGTCAAATATCTCCAAAGCTGACAAACTTTGCAGTCTCGGAACAGGTCCTTAAACATATACTTTAACCCTTTACCCAACATAAAGGTCAAAACTGGCCAATGCTATTTTAAAAAAATTGCTAACTAATTTTCATTATTTTTTCATTTATTGCCTCAAAAACACAGGTTTTGATCCCTTGTTGAGTTTGTTCCAATGAGGGGTCATAACCTATGTTTTTGAGACAAAAGATGAAAAAGATTAGTTATTCAAGAATTTTGTTTGCAAGTGTCGTCTGCTTTTCGTGTTAGGTAAAGGGTTAACATAAGAAGAGTTCCTGTTGACATATACTTTGACAATTTAGTACATCACGTGACAAATCCCCGTATTCTCATTGGCTGTATTGATAGGGACTATGAAAGCATAGTGCCCGGAGTCAAGCATAGTGCCCGGAGTCATGCAATAGTGCGCACGCATTGCAAACAGAATCCCGAGAGGATTCCCCTTTTCTTCTGAGCAGACGGCAAATGTGGAGACGAATAGAAATAAAATGAGTGTTTCGAGATTCGCAAACGAGAATGTTAATTCTTTTCTTGAACAACATCAGAGCCGAAAGACTGTTAGTTTAACCAAATATGCTGTCAATATTCTCCGGCAGTTCTGTTCCGACAGAAAAAGGAATGGTGCATTTGAAACGTTAGATGTTGGAAGATTAACGGAACTACTGAAAGACTTTTATACAAACGTTAAAAATTGCGATGGTGATTTGTATTCCAAAAGCAGTATTTGTGCCATTCGTCAAGGAATAAGAAGATATTTGCAAGAACCCCCACATGAGAGACACTTTGATATAATAACAGACCCAGCTTTCAAAGATGCTAATCGTGTATTCGACAGCATGTTGAAGAAAACAAGAGAAGACGGAAAAGGAACAGTCCGACACAAAAAACCCATTCCGCCAGGTAACTATAAAAAATACATAATAAAATAAAACACAACAAAACTAGAAAGTGAACAAGTCAGTGTCTGCAATAGACAGTGGTGTTGTAATTATTTGTTCTCGTATAAATACACAGTCTTGTTAATTACATGAAATAGACGAGTGTTGTTTATTACTCAAATCGACAAGAGACACATAAGAACAGTTGTGAGAGAAAGTAAATAAATAACGGGCAGCAATGTTTGCTGAAAGTTATCATAAACATGAATAAATAAATAGATAAATTACGGGGAGCAATGTATGTTGAAAGTAATCATAAACATGAATAAATAAATAAATTGAAGACCTGTCAATTAAATAGTTTTGAATAAGAGTGTTAGAGAGGGCACTGAATATTATTTATCTTCGATCACAATAAACGATTGTGATTGACCGTGTAAACGTTTATTCTGCTTAGTGTTTCATTCTATTTCAGGCGATCTAAGGAAATTATATCAGCACCCAATTGTGTTTAATCCGGACATTCCAAGAGGTCTTTTGAATAAAGTAATGTTTGAGCTTTTATTTTACTTTTGTCGGAGAGGGAGAGAAAACATTCGAGAAATTAAAGCTTGTGATTTTGTAGTTAAAACTGATGACACTGGAAGAAAATACATCCTGAAAACTACTTCTGAGCGAACAAAAAATCACACAGGTGTAACGAATGAGGATGAAGGTGATGGACCTAGAATGTATGAAACTGGCACAAAAATGTGCCCTGTTAATAGTTTTCAACGATATCTTATGAAACGAAACCATGAGTGTGATGCGTTCTTTCAAATTCCCAAAAATTCATACCACGAGAATGACGAATGTTGGTTTGAGCGAAGTGCAATGGGAAAAAATTCCATAGGAGAGTTCATGGTAAAAATGTCCAAACAAGTTGGTCTTTCTGATACATATACCAACCACTGTGTGCGTGCTACGACCATAACAATTCTTAATGATTGTGGATTCAAAGATCGTGATATTATTTCTTAATTGGGACACAGAAATGAAAAATCATTGTCAAGTTACGTTTTGGACACAAGAGCTGATGTCAAACGAGGTATGTCAGAGAGCTTGAGTTCCATGGTCGATAATGCAGATGCTGCTGAACATTCAGAAATGCCTGCAGCAAGGAATGCTGTTGAGAAAACAACAACGCAACTCTCTTTCCAGTCAGCAAATTCCACAGTATCAGCACCCGAATTATTAGATACCGATATTGATGACGACGATCTGATAAGTGCGTTGGAGGAAATCGAGTGTTCAAAAAACTCAACATCAATTGACATTCGAAAGCAATCCAAAGAAATATGCAACAAAATCCAGTATTGTGCCCCAAAATTCAATTTCAGCAATTGTGTTGTAAATATTTACAATAATTAAAATGTCCTCGTACATCAGAGGAAGTACCCATAACACGTTCAATGGGGTGAACGTTAATAAAACTTTAGTGCCATGAATAATGGAATTTCTATAGTGCCTCACAAGCTCTGTTAATACCACCATATGTGAGACGTTGATTCTGTTGTATGATATCTTGTGTTAACCAGTTATGTGCCACATGATTGGTTGATCGGTTTCATGTGTTTATTTACATTATTCTACTTTACCCGTTGAGTTCGAATCCAGTTGATAGTTTAATGTTTTCCTGACATTTTCATGTTATTAATTTCATTGTTTTATTTTGGATAGTAAAGTGTTAGTTATCTCTCCGTTCCTTCTTTAATATGTTGTGGAGATGGTCTGGGTGTGATGTACTAAACCCATTAATGCCTTCCGTTTCGGGCACTATGCTCTCATAGTGTTGCTTCGGGAACCAAATAGTGCCCGAGCGATTGCATCCCTCAGCAACACTATGAGAGCATAGTGCCCTCAACAGAAGGCATTAATAGGTAAATATATGTTGTCATATTACCTTGACATCTGTTTCTAGCTTAAGTCTTGGTCTTTGGTACTGGTAACATTTATAACAAACTTAGGATACTATGCCAAATACGACCTACTACTTACTGTTACTTTCAAGTTCAAGCCCAGCAAAAACTTTTCACTAAATAATCTTCACATCTATTTTATTCACCTAATTAATCTTTCACCTCTGTCAGCAATATTCACAAATATCATCAATCATGGTTCCCTGCAGGAACCCTGGGAGGTGGAGGAGAGCTTGTATTCTGTGGGTAACCCTCAATTCCCCATACATGCCCAAATGGCCACCTTGCATTGCTTTGAAAAAGTATTGCCCGGTGCCAACAATGATGTGGAAACACTATTAAGTCACCTGCAGCTGTGTACATGTATATATTATAGTTATTGTTGTAAAATTAATTTGAGGCTTCAAGGGTTAACAAGCTCTGTTTTACTTGTAAAATGGGACCTGGTAACAAATGCCTGGGGTAGAAGTCCTCTAAAATGGACATTATATGTTGAAACAATTTGCTAAACTTGCATTCATACTTTTGTTGTGGTTATGATATAGCCATATATGCTGAAAGTGACCTTGAACACCTGCAAATAAAGGTATAAATCAAACAAACAAATTTATTCCTCGTGGGAACCCCGGGAAGTGAAGCAGTTCTTGTGTCCTGTGGTAAACAAGCTCTTGTTTCACTTGTAAAAAAGGACCCAGTCAACCAATGATGGAGATGGCAGTCCTTTAAAATGGGTAACATGGGTAGAAACGATTGACTAAACTTGACTTCATCTCTATGTTGTCTTGATTAGCCATTGTGCAGAATATGTGACCTCAAACTCCAATGAAAAAATAAAAAAACAAATTTGCATTCTGTTCAAGATATTTCTCATAGATACTTCCAAGACATGTATTTTACTTATGCTAACACTTCAACTGATGGCCCAAGTTATTCACCAAAAAATTCTTCTTGAAATTTTTTGTAATTTTCCAATTTATGCTTTCAAAACCTAGTTTATGACCCTAATGTTGTTTTTACATTCCATATTTGATATATTTTTAACCCTTTACCCAATGCACAGGATATCAAAATTTATTATTTTAATTAGTGTTTTTTCAAAAAATTTCAACACAGCCACATCATGTGACCTGCTCATTGGAACGAGCTAGATGAGCTCATTACAGTGAAGGGTCACATGATATGGTTTTGTTAAATTTTTCTTTTAAATATATTTTTTCAACTGCTTAATTTGTAAATTAAGCAGGCAAATGCAGCCACTTCAGTCGATATAGGGTTAAATACTATTTAATAACATCTTCCACTGATGTGATAGGTACTTTTCAAAACCTGACACTCTTGAATGTCTATCTTTGTTATAACTTAACAAGAGGCCCCAATGGACCTTAATCACTTCTGATAAAATTGCTTAGGATTTATGGTCACATTCAGCATCTACATGTTAATATAGTTAATCTATTTTAGCTAGGGTGGTCTGTTGGGTGAATCTTTTTGTGTGTAAAATCATTCCATCCCCTTCAAAACACATTTTGAAGCAAAGAGAAAAAATCTCCCATTGCACACCCTCCCAATCCCTCCCACCCAAAAGGTAGAAAGTTCTTTTTTTATAAAATCGCTCAAAACCCTCAATATCTTCTTCTCAAACAAAAAAATATAATTTTGCCCAATGGGCATGGGGGAGGAGAGGGGGGAGAGGGAGGGGGGGGGGGGCTCAAGTGACATGATGGTCCCCATTTGAGCAAACGTTAATCTTATGTACTCACATTTACACCTAACTAAAGTTTACCACAATCCGCTCTGTCAGAATCTGACTTGTGGATGTGAAGAAGAAGATATTTAAAAGAATAGTCCTTATAATGCACCAAGTTAAAATTTGGGATCCCACACAGAGTCCAACTGTGACCCAAGGGATTTGATTTGAACAAACTAGAATCTGAACCTCCTAAGGTTGCTGCATATCAAATATCAGAAGAATCTGACTAGTGGATCATAAACTGGAATTCGTTCCCACGAAGGATGCTGCAAACCAAATATCAAAAGATTCATGCTGAAGGATCTGAAGAGGAGGATTTTTAAAGAATATTCCTCATATTTTAAGAAGGATGTAATGTCACAGCATCTACATATTAATATAGTTAATCTATTTTAGCTAGGGGAATGTGGGTCAGGGGATAAGGGTCTTTTGGGTGAATTGGGGTTTTTGTGTAAAATCACTGGAACACCTTCAAAACTCTTTAGGAATGAAAAAGAAAAAAAATCCCGCTCAGGATCACAGATCCAATGTCGAGTTGTGACCTTGACCTTTGACCTGGCGAGTCCAAGGTCAATAGGGTTCTTCCTCGCACCAAGGCCAACACACCTATGAAGTTTCATGACTCTAGGTTGAACCACTATCAAGTTCTCATCCGGAAACCAATTGTTGCGATATACTATGTTCAAGGTCACTGTGACCTTGACCTTTGACCTGGTGAGTCCAACATCAATAGGGTTCTTCCTCGCACCAAGGCCAACACGCCTGTAAAGTTTCATGGCTCTAGGTTGAACCACTATCAAGTTATCATCCGGAAACCAATTGTTGCGATATACTATGTTCAAGGTCACTGTGACCTTGACCTTTGACCTGGTGAGTCCAAGATCAATAGGGTTCTTCCTCGCACCAAGGCCAACATACCTATGAAGTTTCATGACTCTAGGTTGAACCACTATCAAGTTATCATCCGGAAACCAATTGTTGCGATATACTATGTTCAAGGTCACTGTGACCTTGACCTTTGACCTGGTGAGTCCAAGATCAATAGGGTTCTTCCTCACACCAAGGCCAACACACCTATAAAGTTTCATGACTCTAGGTTGAACCACTATCAAGTTATCATCTGGAAACCAATTGTTGCGATATACTATGTTCAAGGTCACTGTGACCTTGACCTTTGACCTGGTGAGTCCAAGATCAATAGGGTTCTTCCTCGCACCAAGGCCAACACACCTATGAAGTTTCATGACTCTAGGTTGAACCACTATCAAGTTATCATCCGGAAACCAATTGTTGCGATATACTATGTTAAAGGTCACTGTGACCTTGACCTTTGACGTAGCGAGTCCAAAATCAATAGGGTTCTTCCGCTCACCAAGGCCAATCTACCTATGATGTTTCATGAATGTGAGTTGAACCATTATCAAGTTATCATCCGGAAACCAATTGTTTAAGATTTACTATGTTCAAGGTCACTGTGACCTTGACCTTCGACGTAGCATGTCCAAAATCAATAGGGTTCTTCCTCCCACCAAGACCAACCTACGTATGAAGTTTAATGAATGTGAGTTGAACCACTATCAAGTTATCATCTGGAAACCAATTGTTTACGCCCGCCCGCCCACCCGCCCGCCCGCCCGCCATTCACCAAACTATAAGTCGAGTTTGACTTCGTCACAACTCGACTAAAAACTCCCCCAGTTGAACAAACTTGAATCTCACCACACTAAAGATGTCAATACTATGTAACAAAAGAATCGTGAATGTGAAGAAGATTTTTTAAGAGAATAGTACTTATATCGCACTAAGTTAAAAGTTGGGATCTCACAGGAAGCCCAACTATGACCCAAGGGACTTGCTTTGAATAAACTGAAATCTAAACCTCATGAGTTTGCTGCATATCAAATATCAAAAGATTCTGAATGGTGGATCTGGAGAAGGAGATTTTTAAAGGAATTTTCCCATATTGCACCGAGTTCAAATTTAGGTTGCCATAGGGAGCCCAAATATGAACCCAGGTACTTTTTTCAAACAAACCTGAATCAAAGGATGTTGTTTATTAAGTAACAAATGATTCTGATTCATAGTTCTGGAGAAAATGATTTATTCAATTTTTTTTTTTATATCTTGTGGGTGCTAACAGTATTATGTCCGTTGTGGAGCCCCATGGGGGAGTGGCAACTTTATTTGAACATATACACCTGGAACTTAATTAAGCACCCCCTATTTTTTTTAACGTTGGTGTTAACAGAAACTGTCATTACTTCCATGCTATCTTTTAGATGGCCAAAAGTGATTGTTTGCGGAAAGAATGGTCTATTGACAAATGAAAGACAACACAATGATGAAAATATGCAGTATTTTAATGGCGCTAATTACACATATCTGTCACTAAAGTTTTTGATGGAAAAATTTTACAAGTATGGTGCTGGAATGGTCCATGATGAAACAATGCTGGGAATTACTGACAAAAAATGTAACTTGTGATCTCCTGAACACAATAGCAATGTCTGACATCAGTAGCAAGTGTATTCACCATGTGCCCGGATGACAGCCTAAACCCTCCTCCTAATGCTACGAGTGAGCCTTCTGATATGGTCCACAGCCAACTGCTGCCATTCCTCATGCAATGCAGCTTCCAAATTGGCCAAATTCTGTACAGATGGATCCCTTGTTTGCACACACGATATCCAAGATAGTACCAGATTTGTTCTGAGGGATTCAAATCGGGGCTCAATGCAGGCCAAGGTTGCATTGTAATAGCATTGTTCTGAAGGAATGCTCTCACAGCATGGGAATGATGTGGCCTTGCATTGCTGTCCATGAATACAGGGCGAATAGACAATGGGTGGTTGTCAAAATGAGGCATGTCAACCGGATTGAGAATGTCCCGGATATACTGATGACCACTGAGATTCCCACGTACAGTCACCATATCAAGTTTACAATCATGGGAGAGGCATCCCCAGATCATTACTGATCTTCCATCATAAGGAAAAGTAGGTCTGATGTTCCTGGGCACATAAGCGGTATTTCTAAGCTTCCACACTCTCATGCAACCATCTGTGACGTGAAGCAGGAACCTACTCTCGTCTGACCAATGGACTCTTCTCCACATCCTGAGATTCCAATGTTGTCGTGCCATACACCACTCCAAACATCGTCTTTGATGCTGATCAGACTGAGCTGAATGCTTGATGATCCTTCTGGACCTCATATCCAGTGCTTCAAGGCAGTTTTGGACAGTTCTGTTGCACAAATGACTGTTGGGGAGCCAAAGGCAATTCAAAACAGCACTTGACGCAAAGGGTTCAGACTGAACGAGGTGTGCCAGACTCCAATCTTCCTGAGGAGAGGTCTTTTGGGGTTGTCCAGGCCTTGATCGGTCCTTAACATCATTGGTTTGCTGATGTTTTCGGACAAGTCTGCTGATGATAGAATGACTATAGCCAAGTTGCCTTCCAATAGCTTTGAATGATATGCCTGTTGCATACATGCCATGATTTGCCACCTCAGTGCCTCTGACAGTCTCCTCCTTGCCATGTCAAGATTTATTGATAAAAGAAGTGACAAATTTTCTTGTTTTACACCCAGATATTGCATGTGGATGATAGTGTTTTTTGTGACATTTGTAGGAAGCATGCTTCACATGGACGAGGGGATGTGTTTGGGGTATGCGATCAACCAGAAACATCATGTTTCACTAGATGAAATATACTGCAAGACATAGCAATCATTAAAACATTATAATCAGTAACAGCAACTTCACTGTCAGGGGGTGCTTAATTAAGTTCCAAGTGCATACATAAATTTTCATATTAATAAGGAACATGCATATAAAGTTTGGTGCAATTCAGCCCATTGGTTTATGGGGAGAAGTCGATAATGTAAAGTTCATGCCGGACAGATGAACGGATGGACAATGGACAGAAAGTGATCACTAAAGCTGCCCTTGAGCTTCACTCAGGTGAGATAAAAATGTACTATAGGATGTTTGCAAAGCATCACAAACAAGATAAATTGTGTTGGGGACAACTCAATAGTAAACAATTAGGTGATCTGGTTTTTAGAACAAGTACTCAATAATCACTGGTCTAAATCCAACTTTGATACTTTTACTGCCATAGAACAGATGCCCCAACAAGCAGTCACTGATTTAACTCACAAGTTACATTTTAAGAACTTTGGCAGTTGTTTTGAAAAATCTTGGCTACCTATATAGGAAGCCAAGACTTGCCTAAAAACACTGCAAATCTACAGGGTGTGGACTGTCAAAGAGTAGGACAAATGTATAAATATTTACAGGCCCTAAGGCCAAAAAAAAAAAGGTTTTGTTTCTCAGACAATTATTTTTTAGAATCAATGAGGGTGGGAAGACTTTATTTTTATTTTTTATTTCTGATAACCAAGGATGTGATTATATAATTCCAGCCATGAGTCACCCCTGAGTGCCAGGTTGGACATGCAAGAGCAGTATGTGTATTTTTAAATCAGTGTTTATTAAAACGTAACAAAAATAAACAGTGTTTTCTCAGCAATACAGAAATAAAAGATGCATATATGGGACACTGTGGCATCTTCATCACTCAGTCCTATTACCTGACCCTGATCCCAACTTGGACCCACAGTCCGTAATATAATTTTGGGGGTTGGTACGTCCTGTAGGATGTACCAATCCCCCAAAAATTATATTATGGACTGTGGGTCCAAGTTTGGACTAACCTGACCCGTGTCGAAGCCCAGGGGGTGGGGTGGGGTGGGGTGGGGCAGGATGGGCTTTAGAACGAGTAATTGTACTTGTAAGCATAGGCATCTGGAAACCTGACCTAGAAAGATATATCAACCCTACTTTAAAATTCTGTCCCACTCTCAGAGGGGAGCATTTCAAAGTAGCGATGATATATCTCTTTAGATCAGGTTTTCAGAAGCATGTGTTGTAAGTCAGGTAGATATACGTTGAAACGGGAAAGTATCCACTGGGTAGGCCTATGTCATACGATGCTGCAGAAACCCATACTGAAGATACAGAATTTGCTACCAAAAATTCACATGATTTAATATCTTGTCTTATACATACGTTTCACTTTCAGATTTCATGTTCTAGTCATCATTTTAATAAAAAATAAAAAACTTTGAAAACTATGTGGTGTTGTTTTCATTTTTTGCACATGTTACCCTCTACTCCGAAACGACTGTAAGTATGTCGTCAATCAAAGCCCCAACCATCCCTTGAAAACAGTAAAATATAGTAGGTTTAAAAATAGCTGGTTTGTTGCTTAGGGGTCCCAAGGCATGGAAGAATAAATGGAAGAAGAGGATCTCATTCTGTAGGCCCTTCCCGTGTCAAAGCACCCCGCCCAAGTTTCAAACTGGACCAAAGTTTGAAGAGGAGAGACTTCAAATTCATGTGCGTTAAAATCGTAAATTACGCAAAATATTGGGCCATTTCGATTTACTGCCTGTGAATTTGAAGTCTTACCTGCCTCTCCAAACTTTCAGACAATTTGAAACTTGGAGGAGGGTGGAGGCTTCGAATCGCTGACCGTGAATTTAAAGTATCGCCTCAACATACTTTCATCCAATTTTAACCCCACTCCACTAGCCAGTTTGGGGGGAGGGGGGCATACCATGAAATTTGGAAGATTCTTGTGGGGTTTCATGGTCCTCCCCAGTGATAACTAGGACCCTTCCGTCATTACCCTCCTGTAATGATGGGAGGTCCTAGTGGGAGGAGGGGAGGGTCTGGGAAGTGGGAGGAGGGGGTAATGATGGGAGGGTCCAAGTTAGGACAGGGAAGTGACAGAAGAGGTAACGACTAGAGGGTCCAAGTTGGTTCAAGGCCTTCCCAGAGAAAATTTTGCAAAATTTAGTGCTTCAAGATCAAATCTGAGGCAATTGTAGCATGTGTAGCCCTATATTGGAGAGCATTTCTGGGCTCTAGGGTTGTCTGAAACTGCATTGGGTCAATGTTTTGGGGGCATGCTTTATTCCCCCCCAACCCCCTCCTCCCTCTGGCTATGCCACTGTCACTTCACCCACCATGCAAAGTTTCAAACTGAACAAAAGTTTGAAGACCCGAGACTTCAAATTCACATGCAGTAAATTAGAAATGGCATAATGCATTGCGTAAATTATACTAAATATTAGGCCAATGCCCGTAAATGTGAAGTCTTGTCTCTCCAAACTTTCATTCAATTTGAAACTTGGAAGGAGGGGGGGGGGGGGGGGGGGGTTAAAATCAACGCAATATATTGGGTCATTTCGATTTACTGCTGGTGCATTGGAAGTCTTGCTTGCCTCTCCAAGCTTTCGTCCATAATTGAAACATGCAGGGGGGCGGGGGGGGGGGGGGGTGATGGTGTTAAAACCGCTGCCTGCCCGTGAATCTGAAGTCTTGGAGGGGCAGGGGTAGGCTTTGCCATGTGAAGGGTACTTTTACTCTTGAATCTGAAAAAGGGGGCCTTCGGCAAGAGTATGGGCCTCGATATGTGTCAGCCCGGTATTTGAATATCATGTTTGAGTCTGCATAATCACTTTCAGTTCTGTATGGACTAGATTCTGATTTGGCAAATGAAGACAAAGGAATTCTGTTATAAAACACCAGACTACGAAAACATTGAATTGGGGTATCCCAGGGATCTGTCATCGGACCATGTATTCCACTTAATAATATGTTTCAGGGCTTTGGATTGATGGGAATGCATACGTCATTAAATAATGTATTCATTCCCACCAAGCCAAAGTCATCATCCCAATTATTATTTGGGGAAATACTTGGTCCGAGGACAGATCCCTGGGGTACACCCCGATTCATAACAATTGGGTTGATGGCTTCGGCTTGGTGGGAATTAATACATTATTTAATAATGTATTCATTCCACCAAGCTGAAGCCATCAACCCAATTATTTTGGGAAATACTTGGACCAAGGACAGATCCCTGGGGTACCCCCACCCTTCAATGTTTTTGTAGTGTGGTGTTTTAAAAACACCACACTACAAAATCATTGTTCAGAGGTGCCACAGGGATCTGTCCTAGGACCAAGTATTTTCCCCAAAATAAACCCACCCCATCCCTCCCCATCTTTAGTGGGCACTAGAATCCCATGATTCGTTAGACAATTGTTTTACGAGAACCAACATTGATTCCACCTTTAACAGATGGATTAGTGTCGTTTTGTACACAAGTATTTCGTACACTGGCTGTTTCATATACAAAAGGAGAAATTACGTACATATCTCAAAGGACGTTTCGTAACAGGCAAATTTTATAGGGGTTTTTAAGTATTTTTTTCTATGAAATAATAGAATACTTACTTTTGTGAGGTATTATAGACGAATATAAATGAAAGTGTCAATGACACTGTAGCTCAATTTGTCAAGACAGACATGTACATGTATAGTATGTGACACAGCAATGACAAACATCTAGATAATGACCTGATAACAAAGGTACATATAAAGTATTGTAACGGTCTGTACATAAATACTGACCGTTGCCTGTAACAAATGTATAGGTAAAGTATTGTAAAGGTGGCTGACAGTCAGATGCTAAACTAGAAAAGAAATCTTTGAGTCCCAGAGTGGGTCTGACTGAACCCCAAAATATTTATTCTCATAGCACAGTGATAACAAAGGCACCCCAAAATGCACTCGTTCCTGTCCCAAGGTGAAAACAAATGTACCCAAGAAGTTTTGTGAAAATCAGTTCATAAATACGAGCTGTATAGAACTTGTGACAAAAAACTGATTGGACCTAATTTCGGTACAAAATGGCCACTAGCAGCCATCTTGAATTTTGAACCATACCCAGAAACACTCATTCTCGTCCCAAGGTGATAACAAAGGTACCCAAGAAGTTTTGTGAAGATCGGTTCATAAATACAGTCTCTACCCTGAGCCGTATTGACATGTGTGCTTACAATGTGTAAGTTGCGCTGAATAAATCAAAGTTCATCTAATTTGCATAATTTCTGCACGAAAAAAACCCCTTACAATATGTGATGTATTCCATGTTACTAAACATTCATACAAAAATTGATTCAAATCAGAACTTTCATACAGAAGTTCTGTACAAAAGACTGATTGCACTAATTTTGGTACAAAATGGCTGCTGGTGGCCATCTTGAATTTCGGACCACACCCAAAAACACTCGCTCTCATCCCACGGTGATAACAAAGGTACCCAAGAAGTTTCGTAAAGATTGGTTCATAAATATAGCCTCTAGTCTGAGCTGTATAGAAGTTGTGTACAAAAAACTGATTAGACCTAATTTCGGTACAAAATGGCCACTGGCAGCCATCTTGAATTTTAGACCGCACCCAGAAACACTCGTTCTCGTCCCAAGGTGATAACAAAGGTACCGAAGACATTTCGTGAAGATCAGTTCATAAATTCAGACTCTAGTCTGAGCCGTATTGACATGTGTACTTACAGTGTGTAAGTCGCACTGAAAAATTCAAAGTTCATCTAATTTGCATAATTTCTGCACGAGAAAAAAACCCGTATTATATGTGATGTATCCCATGGTACTAAACATTCACACAAAAAATTATTCAAATCAGCGCTTTCATATGGAAGTTCTGTGCAAAAATCTGATTGCACCTAATTTTGTACAAAATGGCTGCCATCGGCCATCTTGAATTTCGGACCGGATCCAAAACCCCTCATTCTCGTCCCACGGTGATACCAAAGGTACCCAAGAAGTTTCGTAAAGGTCGGTTCATAAATACGGCCTCTAGCCCGAGCCGTATTGGAATTTGCACTTACAGTGCTGAAAGTAACATCAAAATTAGTCTAATTTGCACAATTTACGCACGAGAAAAAAACCTGTATTATATGTGATGTATCCCATGGTACTAAACATTCATACAAAAAATTATTCAAATCAGAGCTTTCATATGGAAGTTCTGTACAAAAAACAGATTTCTGCATCGTCGGTACAAAATGGCGGCTGGCAGCCATCTTGAATTTCGGAACGCACCCAAAAACACTCATTCTCGTCCCACGGTCATAACAAAGGTACCCAAGAAGTTTCGTAAAGATTGGTTCATAAATGCGGCCTCTAGCCCGAGCCGTATCCAATTGTTGACATACGGACGACGGGCCATGACAAAAGCTCAAATTTGGGTTCGCCAAAGTTGAGCCAAAAATCAACATTTGAAATATCACGGAACAGAATTTAATGCGTCCAACACCAGCACAGTATGTCGTACATTTGTAAATATTGTTAGGAAATAAAATGAACCGAAGACTGTAAAAACATGTTTCTTTGATGAAAAATCAAAACATATGATGTGACCTCATTGATGATTAATCAGCTTTGATCAGTTCTTATAGGTAATCATAGCGTTGTTATTACACTGGAGTCATAATTATCACATTGAACATATTAAAATGATTAATTTTCAGTACATCTACAACACATTTTTAGCTCAACTTTGGTGAAGCCAAATTTGAGCTTATGCCATGGCCAGTCGTCCGTCTGTCTGTCAACAATTCAATACGGCTCGGGCTAGAGGCCGTATTTATGAACCGATCTTTACAAAACTTATTGGGTACCTTTGGTATCACCGTGAGATGAGAACGAGTGTTTTGGGTCCGGTCTGAAGTTCAAGATGGCCGATGGCAGCCATTTTGTACAAAATTAGGTGTAATCAGATTTTTGCACAGAACTTCCATATGAAAGCGCTGATTTGAAAATTTTTGTGTGTGAATGTTTAGTACCATGGGATACATCACATATAATACAGGTTTTTTTCTCGTACAGAAATTATGCAAATTAGATGAACTTTGATTTTTTCAGTGCTACTTACACACAGTAAGTACACATGTCAATACGGCTCGGGCTAGAGGCTGTATTTATCAACCGATCTTCACGAAACTTCTTGGGTACCTCTGTTATCACCTTGGGATGAGAACAAGTGTTTCTGAGTGCGGTCCAAAATTCAAGATGGCTGCCAGTGGCCATTTTGTACCAAAATTAGGTCTAATCAGTTTTTTGTACATAACTTCTATACGGCTCAGGCAAGAGGCTTTATTTATGAACCGATCTTTACGAAACGTCTTGGGTACCTTTGTTATCACCGTGGGATGAGAACGGATGTTTTTGTGCGTGGTCCGAAATTCAAGATGGTCACCAGCAGCCATTTTGTACCAAAATTAGTGCAATCAGTCTTTTGTACAGAACTTCTGTATGAAAGTTCTGATTTGAATAAATTTTTGTATGAATATTTAGTAAAATGGAATACATCACATACAGTACGGGTTTTTTTCTCGTGCAGAAATTATGCAAATTAGATGAATTTTGATTTATTTAGTGCTACTTATACAATGTAAGTGCACATGTCAATACGGCTCGGGCTAGAGGCTGTATTTATCAACCGATCTTCACGAAACTTCTTGGGTACCTTTGTTATCACCTTGGGACGAGAACGAGTGTTTCTGAGTGCGATCCAAAATTCAAGATGGCTGCCAGTGGCCATTTTGTGCCGAAATTAGGTCCAATCAGTTTTTTGTCACAACTTCTATACAGCTCGTATTTATGAACTGATCTTCACGAAACTTCTTGGGTACCTTTGTTTTCACCTTGGGACAGGAATGAGTGTGTTTTGGGGTGCCTTTGTTATCACTGTGCTATGAGAACAAATATTTTGGGGTTCAATTAGACCCACTCTGGGACTCAAAGATTTCTTTTCTAGTTTAGCATCTGTCACCCACCTTTACAATACTTTACCTATACATTTGTTACAGGCTACGGTCAGTATTTATGTACAGACCGTTACAATACTTTATATGTACCTTTGTTATCAGGTCATTACCTAGATGTTTGTTATTGCTGTGTCACATACTATACATGTACATGTCTTGACAAGTTGAGCTACAGTGTCACTGACACTTTCATTTTATTACTGCAATGTTACCCCCCCCCCCCCCCCCCCCCCCGCCTCACCCCTAGTTTAAGTATGATGACTTACTGAGACGTCATGTAAGGACTACACCACCTATGCTAAGGAGGGAACTTGGGAATTCAAAGTCCTAAGCCCCATCCTTAGCAAATGTGGTGTAATCCTTACATGACGTCTCAGTAGTAATTTGTCTAACGTAATCTATGATGAGAGGGGAGGAGGGGGGCGGGGGGAGGTCTTCATGGACGAAATATGCTATGTTATCATCATTTGGCTCATAAATCCTGTGTACGAAAACAGGATATCATTGTGTAGGGCTTACACCATACAATGTTAAATACATAATGTCACTCAACGAGACCCAGCACTGAAAACGTAATTTTCAACACCACTGGATGCACTGCTGCACGCTATGGAATCCTATAGAATGCACAAAATGCTTCCAGAGATGTTAAAAGTTAGGTTTTAAGAGCCAATTTCCACACACTTAGGCCTACTTATAATTATAATATTTTCCAGTGTGTTCTATTTGTATACTGCACAAACAAGTCAGACTTATCTTTGTAGAACTGTATATTCATATCAATCCAGTGTGTTTTGTATTTATATAAATATGTCACTGCAATAAATTTGTTATTTTGACATATGGGTTGTTATGTTTACTTGGCACGAGGCAGTCATAGCCCTGTGTACGAAACGTTCTAGCTTGTGTACGAAACGTCCTAAAAGTTTGTGTACAAAATGTCCTAAATTGCTGTGTATGAAACGCCCGTGTATGAAACGCCCGTGTACGAAATGCCCAGCTCCCTTAACAGACGGACTGTAAAATCGAAGGTCTGATGCTGCATTTTGAAGTGACCATGGAATTTCCAAAATGTTTTTGATCAAATTTTCATTAAAATGTTTCTTAATTCCCAACACTGTTAGGTGATGAAAGGTACAGTATCACCAGACCCCCAGTGTTTGAAATACGCAAAAAATGTGAATTTATAATGTATGAAGATCAGCGCGACTGTATGTGGTTACGTTCCCTATTTTCGTGATATGTCTATCACTCGGAATAACCGAAATAAATTTGACCAACGCAGCCCAAAAAAGTCAATGCAGTGGTGTCTGAGTAACAAAACCCTTTTTTTTGGCCTAAAGGGTTAGTCAATATTTGGAACCACTTTATTAGATGAGCATGAATGAAAAAAATTTTGGGCTTCCTAAACATAGCTTACACCAAATAAAAACATACATTTGGTTCTCAAGCAATTAATTTTTCAACAAATCAGGGTTCATACAAAAATTTGCTCACAAAGTTCAAGGGTTTCCAAGGGTTTTTCAAGTTTTTTTTTTTTTTTCAAGGGCTCCATATACTATCCAGTTTGTTGTGTGAGCTCTAAAAATCTAAGATTCATGTGACACAGATCTGACTTTGGAAGTCAGGAAGTACTGGTACCCAAAGTGTGATCTGTGTACAGTAATCTTGGTAAAACATTCCATACTTTTTTATGTTTTTTTTTCAACTGAGCGACACGAGCGCAACAAACAAATAAAAGGCGAGTACACATATATTTACAATGCCAAGGAAATAGCTTGGTATTCAAGGGTTTCTCAAGAGATTTCTGAAAGTTCAAGGGTTTCTCAAGGGCTAATTTCAAATTCCAGGGTTTTTCAAGAAAAAAACTCATTTTCAAGGGTTTTTCAAGAGCTGTATGAACCCTGACAAATGGAGGCTTGTATTATTTTTGTTTGATAACTATGTAAAGTGCTAAACTATTTTTGATCGGAAAACAAATGTTCACATGTTCTTGTCTTGTTAAAATGTATGAAAGAGTGCAAGGTGCCAGAAGCAGGGGGCAGCTGTCCCTCCACCCCTGACCTGTGGCAAGGGGTATTGCATGTCCTTTTTTGCTAGAAGTGCACTGGTAGAAAAGACTTTACTTTCAGAGAACTATAAAAATGGCAACAAAAATGCAATTCAATCGGCGGGGGGAGTTCTCAAGCTTTATATATATATAATGCCAATACTATTGAGTACCAAATAACAATTTATGATATGTTATAAACTAGCAGTCTCAACTCATACCTAACGTCGAGTGCCCTTTTTGATACTCCTGCCCCAGGTTTAACCCAGAAAGGCCTGCAGATATTTATACATATTTCCTACACTTCGATAGTCTACATCCTCTGGCTTTGTAGTTGTTTCTAGGAAAGTATTGGCTTGGAACATCTGCCAAGGTTCTAAAAATGTAACTTGTGAATTTACCAGAGACTGCATGTTGCTAAACATGCCCACCAGTCTTTGATAGTTAATTCTGAGTGGTTGATTACCTTCGTTAATTATTTATTTTCACAAATTGTGGGTAAATGGATCTTTAACATAATTTCTCTAACTTTCCTTTGGATTCTAAGCGATCAGTTCCTAAATTTATTCAGTCAGAAAAAAACCCATAAATCAGGGTAAGAAATGAATAAATTTCATCTAAGGTTCATCGGTGGATGAGTCAATAAGGGAGAAAATGTGACAATGAGAACACAAATTATTTGCCCCTTTGCCGGATAGACTGAGTGATGAGAGTCCATAGTTAAGGAATAGTGCAAGGCTTGGAGTTGACTACGCCCATATAGTGCCCAGTGAGGTAGTGTAGTTCCCGCCGCGAAGCGGAGGGAACTACACCACTTCACTGGGCACTATATGGGCGAAGTCAACGATAAGACATGCACTAATCCTTATATTATATCAAACACCCATCAAGAAGAACATCTGTCCAATTTGTTAATCTATTACCAAGGTAGCAGCCCTACCAACCAGCGTTATATAGAAAACTATACCATGTAGTTTTCAAAAAACACTTTCTTCTTCCAAAACACGGCTTATTGATATGAGCAGAAGACAAATTTTGAATCGGTCGGCAAGGGTAAACAAAACATTTCCCCCAAACGGAACTGTGTATTCTAGAATTCCGCAACTCGCGAATGAAAGCTAAAATTTTCGAAATTTGACAACGCAGTTTGACAATTTCCACACATTTGTCACACATATACATTACCGAATGGGTCAGTATGGGATACAAAACTCCGAAGAATCAAATGAATTCCATTATTTATTCGTTTACTGCCCAAAACATACAATTAAATAGTGAAATAATATGAGCAGCGAAACAAACGATTTTTCACATCCGGACGCGTTCTTATGAATGTTGTATCCAGGTATGGATCATTCTCTTCGAAACGAGATATGGATCTTCTCAAGGAATAAAATGAATGCCTCGGAAAATGTGACTTCAACAATGGAAAAGCGTTACATTTTTTCACAATGTTTTCTTTCCGGGTCGTTTTGTGGATGTTGTGCCTCTGTGAATCGATATTTAAATTTAGCCTGATTAGTTTTATTCGCCCAGTATGAAAAGAAAACCGATATAGTAGTGTGCTAAAAATAGAAAACGTGTAGTGCCTGGTCAGTTCTGTGGATGCAAACTACCCGAAATAGAGGTGCAGCATTCATCCAATCAGGAGCCTAGAAGGTCACGTGAGATATAATATTGGTCGCTAGTCCATTTCCCTCCAAGTAAGATAGTTTGATTAGTTTATACACAAACACAGTAAAACTGTTCTGACATTGGTTGCTGGGTCTTGCTATTCACTTTTCTGGTTTGCAACAAAAACCGGAACTGAACCAGAAAACAAACCAAAAATACCCGGGAACAAAGTGACTAACCCACCTACCTATACATGAGGACAACACAAACCATGACAAAGGAAATGTATGTTGTAATTCAGAGTTCATTTTGTACACAGTCAAAATGCCAGATTCTTCAATGATCTCAAAGTAAGTTTTGGGTATTGTTGTACATTTTAAAATTCTTCATGTTTACAACATAGTGCCAAACTGTTACAGTTAAAGTTAAGACTCGAACAATTAAAAGAACCTTGAATCCTTGTAGTTTAATCATACACTCTTGACAAAGATTCAACAACATTTGAAAAGCTTTCAGACTTTAGCCAACATGTTGATTTACCATATAAATTATAGAGTAATTATAGAAATTTGCAGTGATGAAATATGTATGAGACATTAAATGAAAGTGTTAGTGACACTGTAGCTCAACTTGTGTAAGACATATATGTGTATAGTATGTGACACAGCAATGTCACACATCTAGGTAATGACCTGATAACAAAGGTACATGTAAAGTATTGTAAAGGTCTGTACACAAATACTGACCGTAGCCTGTAACAAATGTACAGGTAAAGTATTGTAAACGTGGGCGACAGTTAGATGCTAAACTAGAAAAGAAATCTCCATGGGGTTAATGTTACAATGGGGATCCTTGTATGGTGCACCATAAGCCAAATGTTAGCAACTGTTTTGGCCTGTTTGATTCAAACCCTTCTAAGGTTGATTCATACTAATTAATAAATATTTGTCCAGTCCTTCTTAAAATATAGGTATTTGAATTTTTTATCTTTAGCTCATAGGGTTCCCACAGGTGAAGAGGTTTTATTTTTCTCATTGGAAATAGAAAAACGGGTTGTGCTAATAATGTTTACCCTCCACAAACAACACCAAATAGTAACAAAGGAACTCGGCTTCAACAGATCTGAATATACACATCATACAAAAATTTATTCAAATCAGAACTTTCATATAGAAGTTCTGTACAAAAAACTGATTGCACCTAATTTCGGTACAAAATGGCCACTGGTGGCCATCTTGAATTTCAGACCGCATCCACAAAACACCCGTTCTCATCCCACAAAGGTACCCAAGAAGTTTCAAAAAGATTGGTTGATAAATACAGCCAGTAGCCAGAGCCATGTTGAAAGACGTCCAGATGGACGACGGGCCATGACAAAACCTCAAATTTGACTATGTCAAAGTTGAGCTAAAAATAAACTCATCAACTCCTTTCAAAGGAAAGGTCATCAATAAATATAGAAGTTCTGTACAAAAATGAAAGTGTCAATGACACTGTAGCTCAACTTGACAAACTTGAACTTGGTAAGTTATAAGTGAAATGGCAAAATTGAAGATCATTGGTACCAATCTTATTTGATGAAATTTCAACATAACAGTATGGTGTGCGCACAACGTCAGAGTAATCCATGCATTTTTAAATGTAAACTGTAAGACTGGCTAAAGGAAGAATGTTGATACACAAATGCAGAAAGTTGAGAGGTTATTGTAAATGGTAACTTTTTTCACAGAAATGAATGCTAATCAATAGCTCTTATCTAAAGATCTTGCCTAATGAGCACACCAAGTTCAAAAACAATCCTATGATAAATGTGGCCAGTAGACCATGTCAAAGAAGAATGTTGATGCACAAATGCCATAAATTCAAAGATTGTTGCTAACAGCAACAGTTTTTGATGGAAATGAAAAGAAAATCAATAGCTCCTATCTTTGTCACCCTGCATAAGCATACAAAGTTTCAAAACAACCTGATAATGAATGCACCCTCTGAAGCATGCCAAAGGAAGATGTTAATGCACAAATACACTAAGTTTGAAGGTCATTGCTTGTTGCAATGTTTTTTTCTCTCTTTTTTAAGGAAATTCATAAATGTACTCCGCAGAGAGTGCAAAAGGGATAAGTTGCTGCACAAATGCAATAAGTTCAAAGGCTGGTGATAACAATAATTTTTTATGGAAATGAAACAAAAATCAATAGCTCACATCTAGAGGTCACCCCAAACACACATACCAAGTTTCAAAGTGATCTGATCATAAATGTGCCCTGAAGGGTGTGCCAAAGGGAAATATTTAAGCCTGACTAAACTAAGTTCAAAGGTCACTGCCAGCGGCAACATTTTTTTACAGAAATGGAAGAAAATCGATATCTCCCATATAGATATCACCCCACACAAGTACACAAAGTTTCCAAGCCATCTAATCATAAATGTGCCCTGCAGGGTGTGTCAAAGGGAAACATTGATGCATAACTGCACTAAGTATTTACTAAGTTCATCAGAGGTTGTTGCAAATGGCAACTATTTTTGACAGAAATGGAAGAAAATCGATAGCTCCCATCTAGAGGTCACCCCAAACAAGCATGCCAGGTTTCCAAGCAATCCGATCATAAATGTGCCCTGTAGGGTGTGCCAAAGGGAAATATTGAGGTCTGACTAAACTAAGTTCTAGGAACATTTTTTGAGGGAAATTGAAGAAAATTGATAGCTCCCATCTAGAGGTCATCTCAAACAAGCGTACCAAGTTTCAAAGCGATCTGATGATAAATGCGACCTGTGAAGTGTGCCAAAGGAAATTGCGTATGTATGTATGCCGATGGATTAGAAGTGATGGCAATAGCTCAGCTTGACTTTGTCAAGTTGAGCTAAAAACTGATTGCACCTAATGGCACAAAATGGCAATCTTGGATTTTGGACCAAACCCCAAAACACTTGTTCTTGTCCCACGGTGACAACAAAGGTACCCAAGAAGTTTTGTGAAGATCAGTTCATAAATAAAGCCTCTAGACAGAGCTGTATCGCATTGGGCACTAACTGTGTATAAGTAGCGCTAAATAACACAAAGTTTGCCTAACTGGCCGCCGGCAGCCATCCTGAAATTTCAGACCACACCCAAAAACACTTGTTCTCGTCCCAAGGTGATAACAAAGGTACCCAAGAAGTTTTGTGAAGATTGGTTCATAAATACAGCCTCTAGCTCGAGTCGTATTGACATGTGTACTAACTGTGTAAAAGTAGCACTGAATAAATCAAAGTTCATCTAATTTGCATAATTTATGCACGAGAAAAAAACCCATATTAAATGTGATGTATTCCATGTTACTAAACATTAATACAAAAATTTATTCAAATCAGAACCTTCATATAGAAGTTCTGTACAAAAAACTGATTGCACCTAATTTTGGTATAAAATGGCCACTGGCAGCCATCTTGAATTTTGGACTGCACCCAAAAACACTCAATCTCATCCCAAGTGATAACAAAGGTACCCAAGAAATTTCGTGAAGATCAGTTCATAAATACAGCCTCTAGCCCGAGCTGTATTGACATGTGCACTTACTGTGAATAAGTAGCACTGAATAATTCAAAGTTCATCTAACGGTGATAACAAAGGTACCCAATAAGTTTCGTAAAGATAGGTTCATAAATATGTCCTCTAGCCCGAGCCGTATTGAATTGTTGACAGATGGAGACATCCAGATGCATGACGGGCCATGACAAAATCTCAAATTTGACTACGTCAAAGTGAGCTAAAAAAAAGTGCACTCTTATGAACAAAAATATACATCGAGGCAGCCAAGCTCTCTACTGAATCAGCTTTTAGGCAGACAAGTTTTATGGATTTCAAAAGAGACTAACCCATGCTGTCTAGAATACACATCAGGATAACTAGGAAGCCTGGAAATAAGCAATCTGTCATTTGCAGAATGAGGACCCCAGAGGGTGAATTTGTTGCTGCTATCCCATATTCTGTGGGCTAGAATCCCCCAATTTATCCTCTGGATACCTCTTTCTGTTTAAGACTGAGACCTTGATTCAGATTGAGGTTCACAAAGGGTCAATTTGGTAATGTTACACTGCACTGTAAATTAATTTATTTGTATTATGCTCAATTTTAACATCGAATGGACTATTATATGAGAGAATATTGTAGTGTAATAGAGAGATGCATGAAATCCGACTTCTCAGCATCCTAGGGATGTTGAATTCAAGAAACATAATGTCTGGTGTTTTTGGAAAAGATTTTTAATTATCTCCCTTTTTGAGTCCCAGAGTGCTTCTGACTGAACCCAAAAATATTTGTTCTCATAGCACAGTGATAACAAAGGCACCCAATAAATTTATAGCAAACATTAATGACATAAAAATCTTCTTTACAGGTTTTGAACACAAAATGTAATACACAGAATTCCCGTAAATATGACTGCCATCAGGCATTTTGAATTTTTGGCCAAGCCCCAAAGCACTCATTACCATCCCATGATGATAACAAACATAGTCCTAGAAGTTCTGTACAAAAAACTGATTGCACCTAATTTCAGTATAAAATGGCCGTTGGCAGCCATCTTGAATTTCCGACCGCACCCAGAAACACTTGTTCCTGTCCCAAGGTGATAACAAAGGTACCCAAGAAGTTTTGTGAAGATCGGTTCATAAATACAGCCTCTAGTCTGAGCTGTATTGACATATGCACTGGGTATAAGTGGCACTGAATAAAACAAAGTTCATCTAATTTGCATAATTTCTGCATGAGAAACAAGAGGCCCCAGGGGGCCTGAGGGCGCTCACCTGATGGTAGCCTAAACATCAACCCAGAGAATTGTTTTCAACAAGTTGCATCTGCTCCTCCCAAGAAAAGCTTATACCAAATATCCAAAGATTTTGACCAGTGGATCTAAAAAAAAGAGAAGATTTTTAAAGAATATTCCTCATATTGAACTAAGTTATAATTCGGGCTCCCACAGGGAGCCCATATATGAACCCAGGAACTTGGCTTTAACAAAATTGAATCTCACCCCCCTAAGGATGCTGCACACCAAATATAAAAACATTCCGACTGCTGGATCTGAAGAAGAAGATTTTTTAAGAAAATTCCTCATTTTGAACTAAGTTACAATTTGAGCTCCCACAGTGAGCCTAAATATGGACCTAGGGGCATGGCTTGAACAAACTTGAATCTCACCCCCCTAAGGATGCTGCATACCAAATATCAAAACATTCTGACTGCTGGATCTGAAGAAGAAGATTTTTAAAGAAATTTCCTCATTTTGAACTAAGTTATCATTCGGGCAACCACAGCAAGCCCAAATATGAACCCAGGGACTTGGCTTGAACAAACTTGAATCTCACCCCCCCTAAGCATGGTGCATACCCAACATCAAAAGATTCTGCCTGCTGGGTCTTGAGAAGAAGATTTTCAAAGAAATTTGCCTGAAATGTGCTAAGTTCAAATTTGGGCTCCTATACTGAGCCCAATATAAACCCAGGGGTCCGATTTGAACAAACTTGAATCAGATCCACCCAACAATGTTGCATACCAAATATCAAAAGATTCTGCCTGCTGGATCTGGAGAAGAAGATTTTTTAAGAAATTTGCCTGAAATGCACTAAATTCGAATTCGGGCTTCTATAGTGAGCCCAAATATGAATCCAGGGGGCTGATTTGAACAAACTTGAATCAGATCCACCCCACAATGTTGCATACCAAATATCAAAAGATTCTGCCTGCTGGATCTGGAGAAGATGATTTTTGAAGAAATTTGCCTGAAATGCACTAAGTTTGAATTCGAGCTTCTATAGTGAGCCCAAATATGAATCTAGGGAGCCGATTCGAACAAACTTGAATCAGTTCCACCCCACAATGTTGCATACCAAATATCAAAAAGATTCTGCCTGCTGGATCTGGAGAAGAAGATTTTTTAAGAAATTTGCATGAAATGCACTAAGTTCGAAATCAGGCTCCTATACTGAGCCCAAATATGAATCCAGGGGGCCGATTTGAACAAACTTGATTCAGATCCACCCTACAATGTTGCATAGCAAATATCAAAAGATTCTGCCTGCTGGATCTGGAGAAGAGGATTTTTTAATGTTTTTCCCATTGCCTACAGTGTTAAAAAGTGCAAAGTTCTGAAAAAAGTACCTTGTGATCAAACCGATAGGGATTTTTTTAACTATTGTTTTCTACTAGATAAAAGTAAGCTTTATACAAAATAAGAATTCTCTGTGCCGTGTAGTTTTGGAGATATGGCAGTTTTAAGGTTTTACCTATTTTTAGCTCCCGAGCTTCCCACGGGACAATGAGAAAAATTTTTTTGCATCAATCAACTACTTATGACCCATTATCATCTCATATCAAATTTGGTTCAAATCGACCTCACGGTTCGGAAAATAGAAATTTTAGGCGTGGCCAAAATTTTTGCCCCTCCCATAACGAAGGCAAATGATGCCAGACAAACTTCTCTTGAACAAACTTGATTCTAAACCTCAAAAGGACTCTGTATACCATATATCAAGTCTCATCTAGAGATTGGTTCATTAGAAGAAGATTTTCATAAAATTTGGCCATTTTTTCCACACCCCTCTGCTCGATATGAGCCGAAACCTAATTTGCATAAAAATCAAAATGCTCTACATAACCACTACTCACATGAAATTTAATTAAAATGTGGCCAGTGGTTTAGGAGAAAGAGGCTCAAACACCATCTTCACGCAGGACGATGGACGATGGACAACGGAAGACGGACGAAGAGTGATAAGAAAAGCTCACCCTGACTTTCAGTCAGGTGGGCTAAAAAACCTGTATTATATGTGATGTGTTCCATGTTACTAAACATTCATTCAAAAATTTATTCAACTCAGAACCTTCATATAGAAGTTCTGTACAAAAAAACAATTGTACCTAATTTTGATACAAAATGGCAGCCGGCAGCCATCTTGAATTTCAGACCACACCCAAAAACACTTGTTCTCGTCCCAAGGTGATAACAAAGGTACCCAAGATGTTTCGTGAAGATCGGTTCATAAATACAGCCTCTAGCCTGAGCCGTATTGACATGTGCACTTACTGTGTATTAGTAGCACTGAATAAATCAAAGTTCATCTAATTTGCATAATTTCTGCATGAGAAAAAAACTTGTATTATATATGTATTCCATGCTACTAAACATTCATACAGAAATTTATTCAAATCAGAACTTTCACACAGAAGTTCTGTACAGAAATCTTATTGCACTAATTTCAGTACAAAATGGCTGCTGGTGGCCATCTTGAATTTTGGACCGCACCCAAAAAACACTTGCTCTCGTCCCACGGTGATAACAAAGGTACCCAAAAGTTTCATAGAGATCGGTTCATATATACGGCCTCTAGCCCGAGCCGTATTGAATTGTTGATGGACAGATGGACAGACAGACTACAGATGACAGGCCATGGCATAACCTCAAATTTGACTTATGTCAAAGTTGAGTTAAAAAGGTTCGGAGAGGGGGTGTGGCCTGTAGAGTGTGCATATGGAATTGTTGACACTTTATATGCCAAATTCAAGATGACCACTCCTGGCCAGATTTCTCAACGAAACTTAGAAAAATTTGATAGCTCCCATCTAGACATCACACCAAAGTAACATATGAAATTTGAAAAAGACTGGGTGTGAGATGCAGCCTGTACGGTGTGCTAAAGGAATTGACAATTTATGTGTCAAATCCAAGATAGCCACCGGCGGAAACGTTTTTCAATAAAAACTTGGAAAAATTTGATAGCCCCCATCAAGACATCACACCAAAGCCACATATGATATTTGAAACTGGTCAGGTGAGAGATGCAGCCTGCAGAGTGTGCTAATGGAATTGGTGACAATTCAAATGCCAAATCAGAGATGGCCACTGGCAGTCATGTTTTTCAATGAAAGTTGAATAAATTTGATAGCTCCCATCTGGACATTATCCCAAAGACACATATGAAATTCGAAGAAGATTGGGTGAAGATGCAGCCTGTAAGGTGTGCTAATGGAATTGTTGACAATTCAAATTCAAATCCAAGAAGGCTGCTGGTGGCCAGGTTTTTCACCAAATTTGGGAAAAAATTGATAGCTCCCATCTAGACATCACACCAAAGCTACATATGAAATTTGAAAAAGATCAGGTGAGAGATGTGGCCTGTACGGTGTGCCAATGGAATTGTTGACAATTTATATGCCAAATCTAAGATGGCCCCTGGTGGCCATGTTTTTCAACAAAATGCAGAAAAAATTGATAGCTCCCATCTAGACATTGCCCCAAAGCCACATATGGAATTTGAATCTGATCAGGTGAGAGGTGTAGCCTGTAGTATGTGCTAAAGGAATAGTGGATGGACATATGACGGATCACAACCCATTCCAATAGCTCATACTTGACGTTGTCAAGTTGAGCTAATTAAAAAGATAAAAACTAATGCATACCATAATATACGTCCCATATGCCAAATCTGAAACAAGTGATCCTGAGTTCTCTACCTGTAACAACAAGAAGAGATAATTTTTTCCGCATTATTTTTCTTCACCAGAAATTCTCAACATAAGATTCATTTAAATAAACACATATTTAATAAACAAGGGGTCCCAAAGGGCCTGACACATGCCTGAGATAGTTATTTCAAGATAGATTTAAGGTCACTTTCAGCATCTATGACTAATCAACATGACAGAGGAATGAGGTCAAGTTAATTATTTATAACATGGCCCAAATGTATGCTTGCTATGCTCGTGATGATAGAGGATTTTCTGATCTATGGCCAAAAATGAAAAGAAAGAAATATTATTGTATGTGACCCATTCAGTTTGTTCACATTTTGCCCAACCTTTATTTTACATTGTAGTTTATGCTTTGGTCCCCTTGTCTCAACTACTTGCAAAATGATAAATCTGTTGGGCCCCACAAAGTAGATCTTCTGTTTTTCATTTTTTGTAAAATTACATGTGGATGGGTGTTTTATATTTTATTTTTTATTTTTGTAATTATTTCTTTGCCATCAAAAGTTCATGTTCTTGGTTTGTTTTATGTTTTAGGCCTCATAATCTACAGAACAGCATGGGTAGCGATGTATTTTGTCCCTTGAATGCAAGAAGGCTTTGCAATGCTAAAGCATTGCAAAGCCTTGTTGCACTTAAGGGACAAATTTATCAATTTTATTAACTTGGGTAAAATATCAGACATAAGGCCATACAAAGTTGATTGTCTGTTTCTCAGGCCATTTTTCCCCCAAAAGGATGTGGGCAGGCGGCTTTTTTTTTATTTTTTATTTTTCACCAGAGATTGTTTGTGGTAATTCGCCCCCACCCAACGTTCTGGTGGTCCACGCAGCCACATTGGTTATTCACTGGAGGGGTGTTGGGTAATAAATGAAGGGGGTTCGGAATGTTTTTTTTCTCAGTGAAACATGAAAATTATTCCACGGCACGGGGCGAAACATTACAGGGACAGAACGTCTCTGGGAAAATTGTCGAAGTGCTGTAAATTACCAACTTTCACAGATTTATTTTATCAAAATATGAAATTCCCTCACAACTTGCCAAAGAAAATCGTGAATCAGAATTTTTTCCCAATATATTCGTAATTATAACAACCTATTTGAACGAGCAGTTCATCCACAAATCATATTTTTCTGAAAAATTAAATACAAATGGAATAAATGTTTGCGTGTTTTTTTTCCCAATTCGACTGCACACAGCTGATAATATACGATTTATTTTCAAATGGAAATGTTACTTTTATATCAATCAAAGGTTATTGTTTGATATATCATTGATTCAAACAATTATCCTGCTCCCAAAATTCACTTAATTCCATAACTGGTCAACTCGCTACACAGTTTCAAATAACACAATGACGGCCATTTACAAAAAAAACAATGTCTGGAGAACATATTCCATTCAACACTGCACCTGACTCTGCAGAGTTTCTCAGGGTTGGTGCGAATCAACCATGGTGTGAATCAACCATTCCCCTTTGTAATTGTTGTCAGTCTGAAAGACACTGCCGCTCTGTCTGTCATTATACTTATTTTTACGGTATAAAACATTTTCTGACTTGAGTATTGCTAAAACCCACCCACTTTATCAAAGTATGCTGTAGAATAAATGCAGAGTGTGTGATATTTAAAATTCGCTAATGCAAGCATTGGTACTGTCGATTTACCGAAATGAGCATAATAACTTGAATTTTAAAAGATTTTTGGAGGTGATAAAAAGGTTGCATGTGCAGCAAAAATGACCATGCGTGCGGGCCTGAGAAACAGAGGTTCTTTTTTTATGGCCCAAACCATTTAATTTTTCATTTTTTTAAGTTTGCATTAGTTATAAAAAGAGAGCATGCGGCAGCCAAAACGACCATGCAGCAGGGCCTGAGAAACATATTTTGAACTTTTTTTGGCCTTAACCTTTAAGTATACTTGGGCTATGAAACTGAAAATCAAAGAGAGGTTCATAATTCCAGGAGAACCCATCAGACTGCAACCAGATAGGAAAGCTTTGCATGAATCAAGTACTTATCACTCAATAACACCACATTCCAAATTGGCTCATTAGCTGTGAAAGTTAAAAAATTTATAGTAATTTATATATTTTTTATACTTACCAATGACCCAGACATAGCTGGTGCTAACTCTTAAAATATAGGGCCAAACACAAATTTTGCCCCCCAATCCCCAAAATTTGCATCTAAAACTAAAGAAAACATGTCCTGAAAGGCCCTCCACACTTCGCCCCTACTGCGCATGCGCAGTGTCAAGGACGTTCCGAAATTGGCGCCATTAATCATTCTAATAACCAGTGCCTGGTAAGCGCTATGTACTCAGCGGGGAGGCAAGAGTTCCCAACTCCTGGGAGGGCCATCCCCGTCTGGGTCATTGGTAAGTATAAAAAATATATAAATTACTATAAATTTTTTAACATTTTTATACTGTACCAATGACCCAGACATAGCTGAATAGTAAAAAGGCTGGAGGGCCAAGGACATAGAGCAAAATGGAATACGCTCAATAAAATAAAATAGAGTCATCCCCTGTAGGGAAAAAGAAGTAATAGGCCTTACATGTATCTTTCTTATTTATGATAAATTAGAAAGATACAACACCTTCCAAAATTGAGCTTCATACATCCATGTACTCTATTAATATCCAATATAATTCTTATACTAATAATTTTTAAAGTAAGCCAATAAATAAAGTAAGTCTAGAGAATAGAGACTCTTATACTCCTAAAAGTGTCTGAGGATTGCATAATCATGTCCGTTGACATATGCAATATTCAAAAGCTATACTTTAAAAACTAAGACTTGAATGAATTTTAAAAACCTAAACTTCTCACTAAACAACCATCCCAATAACAGCTCAGAATTACTAACTCCGGAGGAGGTATCCCCTTGTTTTCATAGTAAAACAGGTGACCCAAGGGAACACCCTTCCCCCCCCCCCCTTTTTCTTGCCCTGGGTCAAATAGCCCAGAGCGAAGAGGGCAGCCGAACGGAGACACTGCCGAAACAGACAGCCTACCTAGCTATAGTAGCAACTGTTAAGTGAATGACATTCTGAGCAGTAGATAATAGACCTAACAATAGAGGCCTCCAGAAATGGACTCGATATTTCTGAGATAAAATTCATGAATGTGGATGGCTGAGCGCAATGAGCGGCCTTCAAAAATCTATAATAGCGACACTATTAATGTAAGCCCAAGAAGTAGAAGAACTCTTACTTCATGAGCCAAAATCTTAAGCACAACTGCTAAGTCAATGATATACCATAAGCAGTACCGATAGTTAATAGAATCCATTAACAATAAAATGGAGCGTAACATCCTTCTACTAGACATCAAAGACAGAAGAAGCTTACGCCCATAGTAATAAACAGATATCTGTTTATAAATACATAAACTGTACCCGGAAAGAGTAAAGGCCTATGCCCATACGAAGACAGAAGGACCTTAAAATAATAGGTTCCGGATAATAGGAGCCTAACTCTTATGCAACAATCCAACCTAAATAGTAACGGAAATAGTGATTCCGAAACTACGAAAGTGAAAATCATCCATCGATAGTGCATGAAACTCACTGACTCTACAGTAAAAGAGAAACCAACAGAATTACTGTCTAAAAGGTCAGAATTTGAAAACTACTGTTTCCAGAGGCTCAAATGATTACTTAGCTAAATAAGAACCGAAGTTAAAATCCGTATAGGAATTTAATCTAAAGATTCTAAGTCTATTTATCAAAAAGTTACTAACTGACTTAAATAAAGAGACAAAAGACTCAATTGTAAACTATCGTAGAGTGCATAGGTATGAGGTAACATAAACCTATAACCTAAATAATAACAGGCTGCAGTAGATCTTGTGAAACAAGTATACTAAAAAATAGCCAATGAGTAGTATGGAGGAATCAACAATATGAACAAAAGGATCCCTACACTACGACGGAAGAGCCTCCACTTTAGCCGCATAGAATAGCGAAGAAGAGGATCTCCTATAGTAAGAAATCGCGTCCAAAGCTCGTCCAGTTCAGTGCTTACAATGCAATACGGACCACACAACGGAATACATGAAGGTTGCGACCTTGCTGGTTGTGATAAAGATGACCCGATTTACCCAGTGAAAAAAGATCCTCACATAGAGGAAGATTTCACGTTAAGACCCACAGTAGACAAGAGAGTAAATTACTCATGATCTCTGTGAAGATAGAGATGCTATCAACAGAAACGTATTGTGGTTGTTTATCTTAGCAATACCTGCTGAAACAACAGCGCCGGAGGATACGCGTATCCTATCATTTCGTCCTATAGATCAATAGAGCGTTAACAACATTAGCTCAGAGATCTGGACAAGCCAACACATACGTCTGCAATTGATTAGCAAGCTGTGTCATAAATAAATCATCATTGGGCGCTCCCATAGATAGCAAATCTGATTGAATACTTGTTTGTTGAGAGTCCATTCCGACAGCAACAAGCGACCCGTAAGAGAACGGAAGTCCAATAAAACAATCAGACGACCCGGAATATGACGGACCAAAACTGAACTTGGTGTACTATAACCAACAGACGGATTCTTTCCATTAAATTGAATAACGGAAACGAAAGAGTGCCTCCCTGGTTCCGGAGATACGCCACTACTGTCGAATTAAAGGACAGGAATTTGGGCATGCGTTTCTGAATAATGTTCATGCAATGACATAAAGCAAGCCTAAAAAACATTATTCCGCGGAAGAAAACTGATTGCTAAGAGACTGCGGAACCCAAAGACCCTGGCACTTCGAATCCGTAGGGATCAGTATTATATTCCAATCTGTTTGACTGGCAACCGTCATAACAGCCACACTCGGGTCCGGCAACTGCGGTGGCACTCTCTGAGTCAACCACCGAATTTTTGCCCCAGTCTGAATCTCTTGTAACACTAGATAGACAAGAGAACGTGTAAATCGAGCAATTCATGGATTGCCGAAAAGTTGCCGTCGAAGAGAAGCTCCTCCGAGAACGAAGCGACTCTGAGAGAGTTCTTAACCTTACTATCCACACGTGTGGATGTAGCTAGGGCTGCGTCACGTCTAACTAACTCCAATCAGCCACTGAAGGGCGGAGTTATACGTGAACAAACTACTGCCCTCAAAAGAAATTACATTGAGAATAATATCCCGTAAATCTTTTCTTGAAGACGCAATGATAATGCCTCAGTAAGGCGGATTACGTATGATAAAGCGTCTAAGTTAAGTCTACTATACATAATGTCGTTCCCAACATTGAAATTGGAAAAGACATAAACGGCGAAAAAGAATATATGCAGTCTTTAATCACACCGTCTAGACGCATATGAACTCTCGGTATGCCCTGCTCTGCCAAAATAAACTATTCGTATAAATGATAAAATGACAGAAATGAGCAACGCGGACAAGAAACTAAACTATCATGCTTAGTAGCAGGCTTGTATATATATATATAGCGTCGAAAAATAAAACACATGTTGTAATGACAATATTGGACTGCGTCGGTAAGTCAGGGACAATGTCCCTGAACCGATCGAAAAAATCCGAGTCCAATGACGCTATAAGTCTCTTATCCAAGATCGCAGCAATGAAGTCCGAAATAACAATCACTGGAAGATAATGCCAGAAGATATGAAAGGCATCTTCCGATACTACTAAAGGGAAAACTCGAAATCTTTTGAATCCCTTTCGCCAACCTGTCGGACCCTATAAAGCGTTCGGTCGTCCGTAGCTGATGCAACCGCAGACCGCACCGACCCAGCGCCGTCGGATAATTCCTGATTCGACCGAGAAACTGTCAATTGCTGGGATGCTACGAAACAACTGTGCTAACTCGGATAGCACGTCCGTCACTGAGGCCTGAGGAGAAGCAGTCTTACGACGCATTGCCGCTGGAAGCTCCGTAATCGTTACCCCGTGCATACTACCAATATGCGAGCGAATGGAGTGTATAGGCCTCGTGTCCCTTGGCTACCGGATGGTGCGACCTATTCGCCGTGGAATCACTGAATGCCGAAACTGATCGGATACTCGAGGTCACGTAGCCAATGTGTGGTCGTGTGCCCTGCTGTGAGGATGAGGAAGCATTAAGGACAGTCTCTCGGACTGTCAATATAACGGAGCGTCCCGACCGACGGACATATGCTCCGAATGTAAAATATCTGAACCACAACATGCGGTCTCCTATGTTGTTGGACGAGAGAGGGACCTCTCTCGCTCACAGCCCGGACGGACCTGGACAAGCCAGGAACCGGACTAACAGACTTCCTCCGATCTGTCCTCAATCTGCCGTCACTGGGTGAGTACTAAAGTAATTAAAGTGCTCGCATCACCCAAATCTCCTTCCTAGACCGCAACGGACGAACCCGGCAGCCGAACCATTCGATGAATGCACGCTACACCGGGTGAGCTAGCGAATGTCACTCCGTAGGCGATAGACATATTCCATGAGCACTTATTGCCGCTAACTCTTCATTAACTATGACGACAGAGGCACACTTTTGAAAGACATCTCCATAACTCTTCGAACAAGAAACCAGAAATGCTTGGTTAGCAAGCATAAAATAATAATATATATATAGCGTCGTTCAATAATTCAAAAGTTTGTGTGACATTATTGGACTATGTCGGAACTGAGGGACGATGTCCCTGAACCGAACCAAAAATTACTAAGTCCACCGACGCTATCAGTTTCTTATCCGGCATCGCAGCATTCTGGTCCGACGAAAGAAGCTGTAGAAGACCAAGTCAGATGACATACACAACAGCATATGTTGTTCCGAAAGGGAAAGCTCGAAATCCTCCGAATCCCTTTCGGTATCCCGTCGGACCGGATGAAACTTTCGGACGTCCGTACCCAGCACCGTCGGATAAAATATATGCGACAGATTCAGTTGATGCTGGGATGCTGCGATAAACTGTGCTATTAAGGAAAGCACATCCGTTCCCGAGGCCTGTGCAGTAGCGGTCTTACGATGCATTGCCGCCGGAAGCTCCGTGTACGTTGACTCCCGCACACTTCCTATGCGAACGTCCGGAGTCTGCAGGCCTCGTGTCCCTGGCTACCGGATGGTGTGACCTGGTCGCCGAAGAATCCTTGATCGGCGAAGCTGGTAATATATCGGCGGTCACGCAGCCAAGGTGCGGTCGTGTGCGCTGACGAGAAGAGGAAGCCCTAGCAGTCTCCGCGGACTGCCTATACAACGGAGCGTCCCGAGCGACGGACGGACGTACGCTCCGCTTGCGACACATTTTGTACCACAACATCTGGGGCCAGATGTTGTTGAACGAGAGAGGGGCCTCTCTCGCTTGCCGTCCGGATGGACCGGAACGAGCTATGAACCGGACTAAAAGGCTTCCTCCGTTCTCCCTCCGATCCGCCGTCACTGGGTGTGCATTAGGTTAATTTATAGTGCTCGCATCACCCCAAAATTCCTTCTAGACCGCAACGGACGAACCCGGCTGCCGAACCATTCGGTGAATGGACGCTACACCGGGCGAGCTAGCGGACGTCAAAGGCCGTCGAACCTACTAGGGTCCTCTTAGGCAATTGGCGTATTTACATGAGCACTTTTCCGCTAGCCCTTCATTAATTGTGACGACGGAGGCACACTGTTGGAAGACATCACAGATACATCACCCTAATCTTGATCGTCTGAAATAGAAATTGATAAAGTAGAGTGACCCTGCGGGGAAAGGACCGGAGAGTCCAAATCCCCAATAACATACCGTGACATACGCTTCCCATATTGTCATCGAAATCATACGATACAGAACAGGAGTTAATGCGAGTACACTGACCACATATAGAATGATAATAAAGTCAGAGGAAGACTTCCTCTTAAAACAATTGATCAATATCCTTTCAATGTGAAAAGAAAACAAGTCCTGGTACTCGCACTAATCCCTGGCAATCAAAATACATAATAATAATATGATCCATTAATATAGAAAAAATAATTGAAATCAAAATATTTTGAAAAAATATTTTTTCAGAACAGCCCAAGTTTCTGAAAAGTAACGTTGAGCCCCAATGGATCCCAAGCCTAAGTGTGGACAAAAATTTTAAAAATATTTTAAACAATTTATTCAACACTTACGAACAATAATAATGTATCTAGTTATGATTAAAATAACATCAAGATATTATTTTTTAGAAATCCCCCCCTCACACAGAGGGCTGTTGTAAATGTAAACAATGAGTGTAAAAACACTAAAATAAGACTCCAGGCACCCAGGCCCGAAATCAGTTACCAAAAATACACTATCTGATGCAAAACAGAGACTTCCAGGGAAGAAACTGCAGAACATCAGATGGTAGATGCAGAACACAACGCCTAACCACCCGTAGGTGAAGACGTAAACATGGGGAAAAGAACAGAATTCATTCTGTTAATCAGCTAAAACTCCCAAGAAAATTTAGTAATAATAATTACAAAAACTATGCCACAAGCATGGGAGAATAGCAAGGGGGACTTAAAGGACAGGGAGAGAGGAAAACACTTAAAAAAAACAGTGTAACTAAATAATCAGAATGACAACAAAATGGCTGCTGCCTTGAAAATAGGTAACTTAACACAATTTCATTAAAAAATTTTAAGTTACAGCCCTGATAATATTCTGGCACACATTTTTTTCCTCTCCTCCTTCTCTATCCTCCTTAGAATCACCATTTCACTAATATTTATGTGTCTGGCATCATTTAAACTGAGATTTATAAGCACAAAGATCAGTCAGATGTTAACTGATGAAGGGCCAAACTTAGAATGATTAATGGCGCCAATTTCGGAACGTCCTTGACACTGCGCATGCGCAGTAGGGGCGAAGTGTGGAGGGCTTTTCAGGACATGTTTTCTTTAGTTTTAGATGCAAATTTTGGGGATTGGGGGGCAAAATTTGTGTTTGGCCCTATATTTTAAGAGTTAGCACCAGCTATGTCTGGGTCATTGGTACAGTATAAAAATATAGAAATTTTTGGCATGACCAAAAATCTTGCCCCTCCCATTGCAAAGGCAAATTTTGTCTATGAACTTTGAACAAACTTTATTCTACACCTCAATAGAAAGCTCAGTACCATATGTCACATCAACTTTGGTCTCAGGCTGATTTGAAGTTACCTTGAGCTGATATCTCGACCAATATGAAACGAACTAATTAATAACCTCTGAATAAGGACTATAAAATTTTTGTTTGTTTCTCAGGGAATTTTCCCTCAAATTTATGAGGGTGGGAGGCTTTTTTTTCTGTTTATTCACAAAAAAGTTCTGAAAATAGTTGGAAACAGAAATTTAACTACTTACACTATTATGAGGCAAACCAATGTATTCATCAGTGAGAATTTCCCATAATGTAGTTGAAAATGTTAAAAAATTTATAGTAATTTATATATTTTTTATACTTACCAATGACCCAGACTTAGCTGGTGCTAACTCCAACAAAACCAGGGCCAAACACAAATTTTGCCCCCCAATCCCCAAAATTTGCATCCAAAACAAAAAGAAATCATGTCCTAAAGGACCTCCATAGTACGCCTCTACTGCGCATGCGCAGTGACGCAGTCGTCCCGAAATTGGCGCCAATTATCATTCTTACTGGCAGTGCCTGGTCAGCGCTATGTACTCAGCGGGGAGGCAAGAGTTCCCAACTCCAGGGAGGGCCATCCCCGTCTGGGTCATTGGTAAGTATAAAAAATATATAAATTACTATAAATTTTTTAACATTTTTATACTGTACCAATGACCCAGACTTAGCTGAATAGTAAACAGGCTGGAGGGCCTAGGACATAGAGGAAAATCCAATAAGCTCAACTATATAGTAAAGAGGTAACCCCTTAAGGAGAAAAGGAGTATTAGGCTTTACATGTATCTTTCTTATTTAATATTAAATTAGAAAGATACACTACCCTTAATAATTGAGCACAATAACATTCATGTTCTCTATTAACATCCAGTATAACCCTTATACTAATTATTTTTAAAGCAAGCCAATAAATAAAGTAGTCCAGAGAATTGAGACTCTTTATAATCATTTAAAAGTGTCCGAGTATTGTATATTAAAGCCCGTTTGACACTTGACATATACAAATGCTTCACACCGAGCTACACTTTAAAAATAAGACATGAATGAAATTAAACATTAATATTACACTTTAAAACCATCCCAGAAGCGACTCAGAAATACTGACTTGGAGGAGGCATTCCCTTGCTTTTCACTATAAAGCAGGTGACCTAAGGGAACACCCCCCCCCCCCCCCCCCCCTTCCCCTTGCCCTGGGTCAAATAGCCCAGAGCGAAGAGGGCAGCCGGACGGAGTCACTGCCGGAACAGAAAGCCTGCATAACTATAGTTGCAACTGTTTAGTGGACGACATTCTGAGCAACAGATAACGGACCTAAACAATGCAGGTCTCCAGAAATGGACTCAATATTTCTGAGAAAAAAATTCGTAAATGTGGATGGCTGAGACCAATAAGCAGCCTTCATTAAATCTGTAATAGCAACACTATTAGCATAAGCCCAGGAAGTAGAAAGAGCTCTTACTTCATGAGCAGAAATCTTAAGCACAGACTGCTGAGAAGAAGATAAATCTTCATAAGCAGTACGGATAGTTAACTGAATCCATCTAGCAATAGAATGGACTGAAATGTCCTTTCTATTAGGCATCAAAGACAGAAAGAAAGGTTTCCGTCCCTTTCTGATAAACTGAGATCTCTGTTTATAGATACGTAGTGCTCTAACAGGACAGAGTAAAGGCCTACGCCCGTCTGAAGACGGAAGAGCCTTAATAACAATAGGTTCCGGATATTTATTAGGAGCCTGATTCTTAGCTAAAAAACCCACATTAGTAGTGAAGGTGAGAGTGTTCCCAACACTACGATAATGGGAATCATCCACCGATAGTGCATGAAGCTCACTGACTCTTCTGGCAGAAGAGAAAGCTAAGAGAAAAGCTGTCTTATAAGATAAGAATTTGAAATCTACTGTCCCAAGAGGTTCAAATGGCTTTTCCTTCAATTTAAGGAGAACCCAAGCTAAATTCCACTTAGGAATTAATCTAAGAGTTCTGGGTCTATTTATCGAAAAGTTTCTAACCAACTTCGATAAAGAGACATTAGATCCAATTTGTAAACTATCATGATGTGCATAGGTATCAGATAACATAGATCTATAACCCTTTATAGTAACAGGCTGCAGTTTGATTTCGTCAAACAAGTATACTAGAAAGTTTGCAATGTCTGGTATAGAGGGATCAAATATATCTACAGAATGATCCCTACACCAACGACGAAAAACCTTCCACTTAGCCGCATAGTTTAGCGAAGAGGAGGTCCTCCTACAGTTAGAAATCGCGTCCACTGCTCGTCCTGTAAAGTGCTTGCCATGCAAGAAGGGCCGCACAACGGAAAAACGTGAAGGTTGAGACCTTGCGGGTTGTGATGGAGTTGGCGCGATTTCCCCTGCGAAAGAAGATCCTCTCGTGGAGGAAGCTTCCGCGGTAGGTCCCACAACAGACACCTGAGTAGATTTATCCACGGTCTCTGTGGCGACAGAGATGCTACCAACAGAATCTTGCATTGAGATTGTTTTATCTTTAGCAATACTTGTTGAATTAACGGCGCTGGAGGATACGCATATCCTATCATTCCGTCCCAAGGGATCGACAGAGCGTCTACTGCAAATGCTCTTGGATCCGGACACGGAGACACATACGTCTGCAACTGATTGTTGAGATGTGTCGCAAATAAGTCTATCATTGGCCGTTCCCATTGGTAGCAAATCTGATTGAATACTTGTTTGTTGAGAGTCCACTCCGACGGCAACAAGCGACCCTTTCGTGAAAGGGAGTCTGCTAGCACATTCAGACGACCCGGTATGTGACGGACCGAAAGAAGAACGTGATGTTCTAACGCAAACAGAAGGATTCTTTCCGTTAGATTGAACAACGGAACTGAATGAGTGCCTCCCTGATTCCGTATATACGCCACTACTGTCGTATTGTCGGATAGGATTTGGACATGAGCATCGTGAATAATGTCCATCCAGTGACGTAACGCAAGCCAAATTGACATCATTTCCTTGATGTTTATGTGCTTGCACAGGAATTGCGGATCCCAAAGACCCTGGCATCTCGAATCCGTTGGGATTAATGATGCACCCCAACCTGTTTGACTGGCATCCGTCATAACGGTAAAACTCGGATCCGGCAACTGCAGCGGAACTCCTTGAGTTAACCACTGAATGTTTGCCCAAGTCTGAATCTCTTGTTTCACTTGATCTGACAAGAGAACGTCTACATCGAGCGAATGAATTTTCACACTCCAATTCTGAGTCAGGAAAATTTGAAGAGGACGTGTGCGTAGCCGCCCCATCGGAATGAGATCCGCGGTGGCTCCGCACAGACCTATCAGTCTCATAAATTCTCTCGCCGTGACTTTGTCTGCGTGCAGACAATAGCGAGCGTAACAACTGACTAATTTCGCTCTGGTTAACGGCAGACGAACGAGATTGTTGTGCGTCTCGAAGCTCATTCCCAGATGAGTGAATGACTTGGACGGCACCAGATCCGACTTCTCCTCGTTTACTATAAAACCGAGACGTCGGAGCAATAGAAGAAGATTCTGAACATCGTTCTGAAGCGTTAACTCGTTGCTGTACCTCTGAAGAATGTCGTCCAGGTAGGCCGACGTTACCGCAGACGAATGAGCTCGGAAGTAGATCATTACCGAGTTCATTACCCGAGTGAAAGCCCAGGGTGCTAGATTCAATCCGAAGCACATGGCCCGGAACTGATACACCACTCCTAGGACTGCGAAGCGTAGATACTTTCGGAATGTCGGATGTACCATGACGTGAAAGTACGCATCTTTGAGATCTATGCTCGTTGCATAATCGTTCACCCGAATACTCGCTCTGACCGATCGAATCGTCTCCATATAAAACTTCGGAGCGACGATCAGCTTGTTTATCCAGCTCAAATCTATGACTGGACGGAACGAGCCGTCTGGTTTCGGAACCAGAAACAGATGGCTGTAGAATCCCAGAGATTCCTGGTTTTCTACGACCTCTACCGCGTTCTTCATTAAAAGAAACTGCACCTCTGATAACAGAGCGTCTCTTTTCTGTGGATTTGACGGAAGATGAGTCCACTTTGGACTTCGAGTTAATGGAGGCTTTCGTTTGAAGGATATCTTTAGACCTTCCGAAGTCACTCCTCTCACCCAAGGGTCGTCCGTAATCGACGCCCACTCTTGTGAAAAACTCGACAACCTTCCGCCAACCGGAACGCGATAGAGGTTTAAGCCATCACCTCCTGGACCTGCGAGGCCTGCGGTAGGAGAAACCACGTCTTCCACGACCCGCACCTCGCCTCATCGACCTCGGGGCGTCCGACCGATTGTCCCGGCCTGAAGGACGTCCCGAACGAGAGTCGCTATCCTGACGGTCTCTCGAATAAGACCAAGAGGACGCACCAGAACCTCTATAGGAACCTCTCTTGGGCGCATTAGACCCAGAAGTGCCTGTCTTATTCGTGTCTGCTGTATCCGACTTTTTAGGAGCCGATCTGAACAACAGAGAATCATTAGCTTTCTTTTTAATTTTATCATAAATAGCGGAAAGCTTGCCGTCAAAGAGAAGTTCTCCTGAGACCGAAGCGACTCTAAGAGAGTTCTTCACCTTAGAATCCACTAGTGTGGATGTAGCTAGGGCTGCGTCACGTCTAACCAACTCCAGATTTGCCACTGAAAGGGCGGAGTTACACGTGGAATAAGCTACTGCCCTTGAAAGAAGTCTTAAAGAGGATTGTATATCCTGAAACTCTTCCCCTTGAAGGCACAGTGATAACGCCTTAGTAAGGTGATCTGCGTAAGATAAGGCATCTAAATTGGCTCTGTTAGACGCAATAGCTGTTTCCAACACCGCGGTTGGAATAGAAGCTGACGACGGTAATGATAGCTCTAAGTCTTCCGCCTCGTCGTCCATACGCAGAGGAACTCTCGGTATACCCTGTCCTGCCGTATCGAATTTATTCCTTGCATTAATGAAAGGCAGGTTAAGAGTATTAGTGGACAAGAAACCTGCTTTCCCCGTCCTGGAAGCAAGTTTAAATATAGCGTCGTTCAATAATTCAAATGTTCTTGCAACATTATTGGACTGCGACGGAAACTCGGGAGCGATGTCCCTGAACCGCTCAAAAAATTCAGAGTCCAATGACGCTATAATTCTCTTGTCCGGAAGCGCAGCAGTCTGGCCCGACGGAACAACTTGAGGGAGAAAGTGCCGGATGAAGTCCACGGCAGCTTTATGTTGTTCCGAAAGGGATAGCTCCAATTCATCCGTATCCCTTTCACTCTCCGGTCGGACCTCCCGATGTTCCCGGTCGTCCGCCCCCGATGCTTCGGCGGAGCATACCGACCCAGCGCCGTCGGATAATTCTCGATCCGACACCGTTTCTGTCGGCTGCTGGGATGCTGCGATAAGCTGTGCTATCTGCACAAGAATGTCCAACGTCGAGACCTGCGGAGGCGCAGTCTTTCGCTGCTTCGCCGAGGGCAGCTCCGCATCAGATGGCTCCCGCATACTTTTCCTATGCGAACGTCTGGAGTCCATCGGTCTCGAATCCCTGGCTGCCGGATGGTGTGACCTGGTCGCCAAAGAATCCTTCATCGGCGAAGCTGGTAAAATATCGGCGGTCACGCAGCCAAGGTGCGGTCGTGTGCGCTGACGAGAAGAGGAAGCCTTAACAGTCTCTGCGGACTGCTTATACAACGGAGCATCCCGAGCGACGGACGTATGCTCCGCTAAAGACACATTTTGTACCACAACATCTGGTCCCAGATGTTGTTGTACGAGAGAGGGACCTCTCTCGCTCGCGGCCCGGCTGGACCTGGACGAGCTAGGAACCGGACTAAAAGGCTTCCTCCATTCTCGCTTACTATCCGCCGTCACTGGGTGTGCATCTATTATGTTTATAGTGCTCGCATCACCCAAAATTTCCTCTTGGACCGCATCGGACGAACCCGGCTGCTGAACCATTCGGTGAATGGACGCTACACCGGGCGAGCTAGCGGACGACATTTGTCTAATCTCCATGAGCACTTTTGCCGCTAGCTCTGAATTCATTTGTGACGACGGACGCACACTTGAAGAAGATAACATGGAAACATCACCCTGTTCTGGTTCCTCTGAAATAGAAACTGAGAGAGTAGAGTGACCTTGTGGAGAAAGAGCCGGCATCGCTCTTTCTCCAGAAACAACATATCGTGACACACGTTTCCAATGTTTCTCATCCCAATGTTCACATATAGGACAGGGATTAATGCGAGAACACTGACTACAATTAATACAATGATCATGAAAGTCAGAGGAAGATTTCTTCCTATTACAATTTGAACAATGTCCCTTCATTGTGAAAGAACAACAATAAGTCCTAGTTACTCACAAAAACCCCTGACACAAAGATACATAATAACATGATCCATTAATAAATGAAAAAACAATTGCAAAACAAAATAATTTTGAAAAAATATTTTTTCAGAGAAGCCCAAGTTGCTGAAAAGTAACGTTGAGCCCCGATGGCAAAGTGTGGTCAAAAATTTTAAATTTATATAAAATAATTAATGAGACACTTTCGGATAATATAAATGTATCTTATAATGAGATAAACTACCACAAAGGCAAACAGCCCCCCTCAAAAAAGGCTGTTGCCAATGAAAACAAACAGTGTAAACACACTAGAAAACATGACTCCAGGCACTGAAAAAACTGGCCCGGAATCAGTCATCAATTACACTCTATCTGATGCAAAACAGAGACTCCCAGGGGAGAATCTGTAGAACATCAGATGGAAGATGCAGAACACAAACGTTATACACCCATTGGTGAAAACGTAACTATGGGGAAAATAACAGAAAACATTCTGTAACCAAGCAACTCTCCCAGGAAATTTTAGAAATGAAACTTCTCAAAAATATGCCAAAAGCATGGGAGAATTGCCAGGGGGACTTTAGAAGGCTAGGGGAGAGGAAACACTGAATAAGCAGTGCAACAATTAGCAAGAATGACAACAAGAGGCCCATGCCTCGAAAATGGGCAACTTAACATAATTTCATCAAAAAATTTTAAGTACAGCCCTGATTATTTTTTGCCACTTCTTTTTCCTCTCCTCCTTCTATCCTCCTTAGAATCACATTTTCTCCAAAAATTACCTGTCTGGCATCCTTTAAACTGAGATTTACAAGCACAAAGATCAGTGAGATGTTGACTGATGAAGGGCCAAACAGAGAATGATAATTGGCGCCAATTTTGGGACGACTGCGTCACTGCGCATGCGCAGTAGAGGCGTACTATGGAGGTCCTTTAGGACATGATTTCTTTTTGTTTTGGATGCAAATTTTGGGGATTGGGGGGCAAAATTTGTGTTTGGCCCTGGTTTTGTTGGAGTTAGCACCAGCTAAGTCTGGGTCATTGGTACAGTATAAAAATACTGATATTTTGGCACTTTTCCATATTTCCAAGGGCCATAACTCACACAAGAATAATGCAATCAGCATGAAACTCAAACTTGAACTGTAAGGCATTGTTCTATAGTAGGTTACCAAGAATGAAATCATTCGGTTGAAGCATTTCGAAAAAAAGTCCGGAAAACTAAAGTATGACTGACAGACTGACTGACTGACTGACAGACTGACAGACTGACGGATGGACAGAGTGCAAATGAAACTTGATCTGTAAGTCATCGTTCTATAGTAAGTTACCAATGAAAGTGTCAATGACACTGTAGCTTAACTTGTGTGTTGTGTTTGATGAAAATGATAATGTTCAATGTTTATGAAAGGATTATGAAATAAGACAAGAATTGTGAAAATTGGGAATATGTTCATTTCTGTTCCCTGTATGCTATGTTTATGATAAAAATAATATGAGGTGTACACTGTACTAAAGAGCTGAGGGGTGGGTTAATATGACCTGACAGTTAATGTATGTGGCCCTCACAGTTAACATATATCAACAAAAGTTACCAAGTTACAGTGAAATTATTCCAAAACGAGTCATCCTATCAAGTCACATTAAAATCCCTTCATAAATATGGCCTGTAGACTGTGCTAAAGGTTTTCGGGCTTCGGGCCCCTGTAGCCGTCAGTTTCCCAATTGCGTTCAAAGGGGACGTTCTCATCTAGACATTATATGAAGTCAACCTACCAAGTTACAATGAAATCCCTTAATAAATATGACCTGTAGACTGTGCTAAAGGTTTTTGGGCTTTGTGCTCTGGCAGCCATCATGGTTGAATGATCGCAACCAAAAGGGGACATTCTCATCTGGGCATCATCTGGAGTGATCCTACAAAGTTACAATGAAATCCCTTCATAAATATCACGACCAAAAGGGGATGTCATCATCTAGGCATTATATGGAGTCAAATTTACGGGTAACAATGAAGTCCTTCCATAAATATGACCAATAGACTATGCTAAAGGTTTTGGGGTTTTGGGTTCGGGCAGCCATTAAGGCTGAATGATCGCGACCAAAAGGGGACGTTCTCATCTAGACATTATTTAGAGTCATCCTACCAAGGTAATGAATGATCGCGATCAAAATGGGACGTTTTCATCTAGACATTATTTGGAGTCATCCTACCAAGTTATAATGAAATCCCCTCATAAATATGACCTGTACACTGTGCTAAAGGTTTTCGGGCTTCGGGCACCTTTAGCCGTCACAGTTGCCCAATCATGTCCAAAAGGGGACGTTCTCATCTAGACATTATATGAAGTTAACCTACCAAGTTACAATGAAATCCCTTCATAAATATGACCTATAGACTGTGCTAAAGGTTTTCGGGCTCGGGCAGCCATCATGGTTGAATGATCGCAACCATAAGGGACAATCTCATCTGGTCATCATCTGGAGTGATCCTAAGAAGTTACAATGAAATCCCTTCATAGATATGACCTGCGGACTGTGCTCAAGGTTTTCGGGCTTCGGGCACTTGTAGCCATCACAACCGACCAATCACGACCAAAAGGGGATGTCATCATCTAGGCATTATATGCAGTCAACCTAACAGGTTACAATGAAATCCTTCCATAAATATGAACTTTTGCCTATGCTAAAGGTTTTTGGGCTCGGGCACCCATCAAGGCTGAATGATCGCGATCAAAATGGGACATTCTCATCTAGACTTTATTTGGAGTCATCCTACCAAGTTATAATGAAATCCCCTCATAAATATGACCTCTAGACTATGCTAAAGGTTTTCAGGCTTCGGGTCCCTGTAGCCGTCACAGTTGCCCAATCACGTCCAAAAGGGGACTTTAAAATAACAGAAAACATTCTGTAACCAAGCAACTCTCCCAGGAAATTTTAGAAATGAAACTTCTCAAAAATATGCCAAAAGCATGGGAGAATTGCCAGTGGGGACTTTAGAAGGCTAGGGGAGAGGAAACACTGAATAAGCAGTGCAACAATTAGCAAGAATGACAACAAGAGGCCCATGCCTCGAAAATAGGCAACTTAACATAATTTCATCAAAAAATTTTAAGTACAGCCCTGATTATTTTTTGCCACTTCTTTTTCCTCTCCTCCTTCTATCCTCCTTAGAATCACATTTTCTCCAAAAATTACGTGTCTGGCATCCTTTAAACTGAGATTTACAAGCACAAAGATCAGTGAGATGTTGACTGATGAAGGGCCAAACAGAGAATGATAATTGGCGCCAATTTCGGGACGACTGCGTCACTGCGCATGCGCAGTAGAGGCGTACTATGGAGGTCCTTTAGGACATGATTTCTTTTTGTTTTGGATGCAAATTTTGGGGATTGGGGGGCAAAATTTGTGTTTGGCCCTGGTTTTGTTGGAGTTAGCACCAGCTAAGTCTGGGTCATTGGTACAGTATAAAAATTTAAGCAACTATGTTGTGTTTCACAGAGCTTTGTGAGCTCTGTCAAACATGGTATAATTGGTTAAATATTTGTCTTACATCTACAATAGTGTCAAAGAAGAGATTTCCAGGTGAGAAAAAAGGCAGATTTTCTATGACAAGAGAGGTGCCTGAGAAACAAAAATCTTTTGTTTAAATAACCTAATAGGAAATAAAATTGACCTCTCACAGATGATAGATGTACCAAAAATGGACAGGGTTTTACTTTAGACTGTCACCTCTCATGCAACTCTGATGAAAAGAAGTTGAACAGAACAAGACTTATAACAAATTACAATCACTGTCTCAAAATAATTATGGAAGACCAACTTACCAATAACCCAAACACAATCTCATACCTGCTTCTTCAAGTGGACTTAACGTAATTCTGGATGAGTTCATAGGAACTCATATTTCTGCATTAAGAATTAGTTACATGTTGCAAGATTTTGAATTTTTTCAGTACTTACGGTGTGCATGCATTTTCCAAATGTTTCAAAATTATCAAGTCTACGACTGAGGTATGACCACGTCTTTGTATACTCTTCTGATCTGTCTTGAACCATGTATATCTCTGTACTTTTATATACTGCAGCCAAACTCACTCTTTTTGTGTACCAGTTAAACTAGAAAAGAATATATAACAAGCTATTAATTGAAAATAGAAAATGTTTTCATTTTTGGAATTCACATTAAAAACACATCCACAATCAATCCAGTATAAGTTTTTCAATTAGTTCCTTGAATTCTGTACCTTATGTAACATGTAACCAACTTACCCTGTGAATTTTTACAGCCTTAGTGTATATTTTCATGTAGGGTGTGATATGTTAGCCTATCAACTAACCTTGTGCAATACCTATTTATTTATTTATTTATTGGTGTTTAAGGTCACATACTTATGCACAATGGTTAATTGTGACCGCTGTGCAATGCCTATGGTCAATCAGTGTATGTAAGCTTACCAACTACCTCAGTGCAATGCACAAGGTTAGGCAATCTTTTCTTTCTGGTTATAAATAAAATCATTTCTATTATGTGACTAACCCTGTACATGTACAGCCTTAGTGAGTTTACATTTTCATTTAGTGTGTGATATGACAGTTACTAATTGTATTTATAACCAGAAAGTGTGACAACCCTGTGCATTGCTTTCTGGTTATAAAACAAGTGGAACACCAAGGGTGGCTATGCCACCCCCCACCCCCTCCTCCCCCACTGCCAAGCATGACTTTCTAGTCATTTATCTTTGTACAACTTGAATTATTAAATGTGTCCACGGGACACTAATGCCCCTGCTTTCTGTCTTCTAAGTTGGAAAAGGGCCATAACTCTGCCAAAAACTATCGAACCAATGCAACTATCAATCCCAACTTGTATGATGTGGTTATAAATCTACGTATAAAAGTTTGTTTCATTTCATTCAGTGAAACTAAAGTTATCGTCCAGAAACCATATTTGGGACAGACATGCATATGTATGGATGGACGTTCGGATGGATGGATGGACAAGGGTAACACTTAATGCCCCTTTGCCAAATTGGCGGGGGCATGAAAATTTCATTATTAACTGAGTAACTAATCCTGTGCACTGTAAAGCCCTAGTGTAAATCTCATCTATAGTAACTCTTTACCCATCATAATGGCCAAAACCAGCTAGTAAATATTCTCAGGAAGCATTTAAACTCAGCTTATAGCCCCTCATTGGAATGGATTGTGGAAATGTTTTCTTTAGTGAATTCCAAACATGAAAATATATTCTATTTTCACTAAATAGCTTGTTGTATATTAAAATATCACACTAGCCTATTAATGAAACATTGTAAAACTTGAGGATAATCTCAGAATGACACAAAAAATACTGCAACCACCTTACCTGCTGCACTCCCCATCCACAAAGCTGAAAATGGCAACAACAATGTAAGCAAGTACTAAATCCTGGTTTTCTTGAGCGATTAATCATATGGATTAACCTTGGTTAACCAATTAATCACTTGTTTCAGTAGGTAGCTGAATTATTGCCGTACCATTGATGATTTGTAGCATTAACCCTTTATCCAAAGTAACAGACAAAACCGGCAAGCGCTATATATAAAAATCTCCTTCAAATTTTATTATGTTTTCAATTTTTGTCTAAAAGACATGGCTTATGACACCTCATTGGAATAAGCTTATTGAGTTTGTTCCAATGAGGGGTCATAAGCTATGTTTTTGAGACAAAAATTGAAAATTTTGAGTAATTCAAGAATTTATTTTGCAAGTATCGTCTGCTGTCCGCAACAAGCAAAGAGTTAAGAATGACCATTTCCAGCTATTGATACAGTACAATGATCATGCAAGTGAACAAGTATGTCTGCACATAACTTGCAAGCTTTTTAATCTGTCTCATAATAACGGATGCAAGTCAGTGTGACAATGTTTGCCTGTTTTAGAGCAAGTTTGTTCCTTTGTTAACCCATATAATACAGTAGTTTAAGGCAATGGTTAATCAATCAATTACTTTTTTTGATCGATCAAGACATTGAACATTGGTTAATTGATTAATCGCTTAACCTTTTCAGCTCTAGTTGTTCAGTGTATAAAATATCAAATCAATCCAATTAAAACTACATGTATGTGACAAATTGCAGATATAAAGTCAAAATACACTAGCTCTTCTTGTTCAACAAACTGTGTTGCAAAGGGACATAACTGGCAAAAAATACTATGTAAGGCCAAACAAAATTAAATAACTGAATTTCAGACATTTTTTTTAAAAAATGAATTAGGAAGGGCGGTTTTTATTTCTATTTTTTATTCCTGATGGAATGGTAGCCGATACCTAAAATCCAGTTGTGAGGGCCTAAAATTAAATAAGAGAGATTCCATGTTGATTTTTTTTTGGTACCATTGATCATAGAACACAAAATCAACACAGAACAACCAAAATGGAGATCAAAAATAATAAAGAGTGTTTTTAACTGGTTGAGTGCTAGAAGCCACAATCAGGCCTTTCAAAAAAATGAGGGTACCAGTGCAAAAGCCAACATTTTCCTCACCCATGTTTCATATTCAGTCAAAGGTAAATAATAGTTTGTTTATACAAATTTGTTCCATTACAAATTATTGGAGAGTGCCTATTGGCACTCTCCAATAATTTGTAATAAAACAATTTTAGATGAACGATCACCAAAACCAATCTAGCTCTCAACAAGTTAAATAAGTATTTATTTTCTACAAACATATGAGAATCGTGTCACATTTCGCAAAGAGAACAATACTGTATCAATGCATACGGCATATTGCATCACAAATCGCGATGTGATGCTAAAATCACAGCCTATTATGATAGTTTTATACATTTTGAATTTTGCCTCCGAAATAAACATGACAAACGGTGGCCGAATAAACGAATGCGCTGCTGCCTGAGAATCAAGACTAATTTTCTATAGCCTAACATTACAGCACCTAAGATTATGTACAAGCTTCAGCCATGGTTGTTCAAAATGCAAATATCAAAGCAAAGCAATAAGCACTGTGAGACTAGCTGCAGATACAAAGTAAGTGCACAAAAGCTCTCCTTCAGTGATACATGCTGCAAAGGGTCATAACCAATAAATGCATAAAAGAGGAAGTGTGTAGCAAGACAGCCTAATGATATGTTCTAGCCAAAATCTAAAATATCACAGCAATGTGATAAAATCTGAGACTAATTGCAGATATAAAGTCAGTCTACATTAGCCCCTGGGTCCCCAGATTAATTTTAAATTGATAACTACCATATACACATGTATAAAGCTGTAGATGACTTAACAGTGTTTCTACATTATTGTTGGCTGCCACTACTGTCAACATAAATGCATCTTACCACTACAGTTCTCGTGGAATAATACTCGTGGGACAACTTTTTAAGCGCAATACAAAATGGGCAGTTTATGGCTACATGGGGACTTAAGGGTTAACTTCATGTTCAATAATCTTGCTTCCAAATGGCAATAACTAGCAAAACAAATTCATGTAGCAACACAGCATAACGAGATGTACAAGTTCCATCCATTGTTGTTCAATGTAGAAAATATGTGAGCAATATATAAACAAGAGGCCCCAGGGGGCCTTAACCACTCACCTGACAAAGTGGTTCAAAAGTATTTGGAGTCACATTCATTTAGACATCGTTCATCAACACTACAAAGGAATGAAGTCATGAAAGGCAAATTTTATGAAAAAACACCAAGGAATGGATTTCAACAAACTTGAACCTAACCTGCTCCCCTCTTCCTCATCCCTCCTCATTAGAGAGTCCAAATATTAAGCCAGGAACTCAAATTGAACACACCTGAATCTGATCCCCCTTGAGATGTTACATACCAAATATGAAAGAGTGGTGGATCTGAAGAAGAAGGTTTTTAAAGAAATGTCCTCACATTGTACTAAGTTAAAGTTTGGGCTCCAATAGAGAGCCAAAATATTAACCCAGGGGCCCAATTTGAACAAACTTGAATCTGACCCACCCAGAGATGCTGTATACCAAATATGAAAGGATTCTGATTGGTGGATCTAAAGAAGATTTTTAAACAAGCCAAGACCAATACCGGGTCTGGACCTGCGTCGCTGCATGCAATTGAATCAGCAAACAGGAAGTGGCTGCACCGCAGATCTGAAAATTGCATACACGATACAACTGATCATTATCAGGCTCCAGATGAAATATAAAATCAATCCCTTGCATAGAAGCCGAGAAAAGTTTGACGAAAAATTTCAATGTTCAGTGGGTACAGTAAAACTTCAAAGTATCGGCAAACAGGAAGTGGCTACACGGCAGATCTGAAAATTGCTTACACGATACAACTCATCATTATGAAGCAGCAGACCAAATATAAAATCAATCCCTTGCATAGAAGCTGAGAAAACCTTGACGGAAAATTTCAATGTTCAGTGGGTACAGTAAGATTTCAAAGTATCGGCAAACAGAAAGTGGCTGCACGGCAGATCTGAAAATTGCTTACACGATACAACTCATCATTATGAAGCAGCAGACCAAATATAAAATCAATCCCTTGCATAGAAGCCGAGAAACCCTTGACGGAAAATTTCAATGTTCAGTGGGTACAGTAAAATTTCAAAGTACCAGCAAATAGGAAGTGGCTGCACGGCAGATCTGAAAATTGCTTACACGATACAACTCATCATTGAAGCAGCAGACCAAATATAAAATCATTTCCTTTCATAGAAGCCAAGAAAACTTTGACGGAAAAAGTGTTTCGGACGGACGGACAGACGGACTGATGGACGGACTGACGGACGGAGTCGAGCGGTTACTAGACCTGCTTCGCCGATGGCGACGCAGGTAAAAAATTCCCTCATATTCCACTAAGTTAAAATTCAGGCTCCATAGGTAGCCCAAGTTGATAGCCCAGGGGCTCAATTTGAACAAATATGAACCTGACTCCCCTATAGATGTTGTATACCAAAATGAAAGGATTCTGACTGGTGGATCTGAAGAAGATTTTTAAAGAAATTTCCTCATATTCCACTTAAGTTAAAATTCAGGCTCCCATAGGGAGCCCAAATATCAACCCAGGGATTGGATTTGAACAAACTAGAATCTGACCCTTGTAGAGATGTTGTATACCAAATATGAAAGGATTCTGACTGCAGGGTCTAAAGAAGAAGATTTTAAAAAAATTCCTCATATTGCATTAAGTTGATATTTGGGCTTCGCGAAGGGAGCCCAAATATTTACCCAGGTAACCGCCGATTTGAACAAACCTGAAACTGACCCATCTCGAGATGTTGTATACCAAATATAAAAGGATTCTGACCAGTGGATCTGAAGAAGATTTTTAAAGAAATTCTCTCATATTGCACTAAGTTAAAATTCAGGCTCCCATAGGGAGCCCAAGTATAAACCCAGGGACTCAATGTGAACAAATTTGAACCTGACCCCCTTAGAGATGTTGTATACCAAATATGAAAGGATTCTGAGTGGTGGATCTGAAGAAGAAGATTTTTAAAGAAATTTCCTCATACTGGGAAACATAAAATAATTTTATAAATATTATAAAGTTACAGCCCTTAACGTCCAAAACCACCATTGAACACTTCCTTCATCCAATAACAGCCTTGTATCCACCAATTCTTGCATTGATTTGTGTCTGGCGTCCTCAAAAAAGGAGATTTTAAAGCACAGATGTCATTTCATTGTTGATGACTTTAGGGCCAAATGAAGAATGATGTTTGCGTCAATTCCGGTTACTTCCTGACATCTGCGCATGCACAGAGAGTAAATGTATGGAAGGCCAGATAGGACTTTTAATTTTTGGTTTTGCAAGCAAATTTTGGGGATTGGGGGGTTCAAAATTTATGTTTGGTCCTCAATAACTTTGAGTTAAGCACCAGCTAATCTGGGCCATTGGTTTACAGTGTAAAAATATGGAGGAACTATTTTGTCCTACTTCTACAGCTATGAAAGTTTGTAACATTGCGAGCTGGTTTCAGAATTAGAATCAAATAAATCCACTCCATTTTTTTAAGTAATTTATTTCATTCAATTATATATTGTATTTATGATGATCTCAGCCTCAGTAATGTTGGCTCAGATCATTTTCAGAGAATTCATTTCAGAAATTTCATATGTAATTGTAACTCATTAGAGTGCTAAATTCTAGTAGAGTGCTAAATTATTTTTGGTCATCAGAATTTGTTCACGTATCTTTGCCTTGTTACAATTTATGGGAGAGTGCCAACAGGCACTCTCCAATAAACTGTAACAAGGCAAATCCTAACAGACCAAATAATTTCACTTCTAAGATAAAGTGAAGCACATCCACTGAATATGAAGCCTTTAAGTTGTGGTACCTATACTTCAGAGCAAAAGCCAAATATGGGCTTCCGGCACTCTACCAGTTAAAGAACATCTCCTTCCAAGACCGGAGAATTTCATGGCACATTTAATCACTTCAATTCCATGTCAGTTCAAGAACTCAAATACCTCTCTCTCAACACCTTCAATAATCCTCTACTGGCTACCACAATAACATCCCCCAAAATGAACTAGTCTTACATGTCAAGAGTTGATTGTTAATTTGTTAAATATATTAGTTGTAGGACGTTATTGTGAGAAAGGGTTAGTCAGTCTGTTCGTGAGAACATACATTTAGTTTGATATGCCGAGTTCTCTGTACCATGTTCGTAGAATTTATAATTCTGTGTAATGTAATCTGAAACGCATGTTTTATTTTCTGTCCTTTAATGTGAGCGCTTAGTGGATGAATGTGTCGAATCTTCGCAGTATACCAAGATAACACAAAAAAATAAATGATCTCGAGCGTGGGAATGAAATGAAAAAAATGTAACAGTAACATGTAAGCTGGGGCAGTCGAAAAGTAGTTTTGCAGTGGGCAGACTGAATAATAGGAAGCATAGGACGTTTGGGGAATGGCTCCACGTCGGAATTATTAAGTGGGCAGTGGACCCACCGTTGGTGCCAGTGGACGCACCCATTCAAGTGCTGGTTGGCAACGGCCACCGAGAGACCCTAAAAGTTATTGCAACGTGATGTTGTTGTTGTAGATTTAAGTATTTCGGCTAAATCTGAACGAACCTGAAATATATACACAGGAATGAGACAGACGATTAATATTACCGTTACGCCTAAAGTTTGGAACCACGAGCAATCATTGTATTAATGGTATACTGAAGTGTTGGTAGTGTTTGCAGTACTGAATGAATCAGAGCGAATGTGAGCTATACGTAGCAACTTTAAATATATGTATAATTCCGAGGAGAATTCGCCAGGGACGTCTATATCTCGTCAGAACGTTCCTGCGAGAACTATATATCGAGTTTAACTATTCAGTGGAGATTAACAGACGGTCGCCAGAGCGAAATGACGTCGAGTGTGTTGATTACAATCAGGAACAAACGGTGTTAATAAGCTACGACATCGGGAGTGAACGTGTTAATAAACTACGACATCGGAAGTGAACAGTTGGAGCAGTAACACAGAGGCGCCTCTGGAAGAACATTCTTTTTTTCAAGGACTGGTAATATAATTGTAAATGAGTGGAAGTGTGTGGATGTGCGTGGAAGTATGTGAGTAAGTGATGACGCAATCTAGTGATGTAGAAGTAGAGAAATAATTAAAAATTATACATTATAGTAAATCGTATTTTTAACCGTATATTCGCTCCTCCAATTCAAAGAAACCTAGAGGCTAAGATTCCCAACCCTTTTCGCTCGTCAGAGTATATTCACTGAGTCGACCATGTCGGCAAGGTGCGCACACTCAGTCTAACGGAAAGGTAAATTACCACATCGCCCACAGGGGTGCTGTGACATACAACAAATGGAATCATGTTGTATAAGGTTCCCTTGGAAAATAACCATGTATCTTAAAAATAAATTCCAATTAATTCTGAGATCCTCTGGCCTGAATTCTAAATTTTTCAATTGAAGTTGGAAAGTTTTTTATATTTTCTCCATAAATTTACGAAATCAATAAAATATTAGTTTAAAAAAATAACTGGGGTTCCATTTGAAACCAATTTACAATCACCACCAAGTCAATGTATGATGAATGGATTAGTGCTGCAATAACATACAATACTATTCTATTTAACAGAAACAAAAAAGAGTTTGTGTCAGTGATACTTACATCAACTGATTTATCTCCAGCATGATACCAGATTTCATCCATCAAACTAGCAAGATTTGACCATGATTCCATGGCATTTTGAGGTAATGTTTGTATTGCCATTGCCTGGAAAGAGAACTTGATGTATTACTAAAATATTCCAAATACAGTGGAACTCTGTTAATTGAATAGCCAATTTGCCAATGAAAATTATTCAATATTTATTTATTTATTTACTGATGTTTAAAGTCACATACTTCTGCACAATGGCTAATCGTGACCATGACAGTTTTACGGGGTGGAGGAAGCCGGAGTATGTGGAGAGAACCACCAAGCAATGACAAGCAAATGTCAGCTTCTCAACATTCTAACTCTGTTCAAGCTCTGCTCAAGCAGGGTTACAGCGGCTGAAGACATGTGTACCATCAATGTGCAGTATGCCTTTGTACACAGCATCATCATGCTCCCATGTAGGCAACCAGGATAAAGTGCCTTGCCCAAGGACACAACGTGGGTTGTCCCAGATGGGGATCAAAAATTATTCAATTAACAAGAGTATTCAATTAACAGAGATTGTGTCATTTCCTGTATTCTAGAGATAAACTTAACATTTATTCTATTTTATCTTGTTTGACAGAGCTCCATGAGCTCTGTCAAACTGGATATAATAGATTAAATGCCTGTATTGGATGTACTGGGGCCAAATAGGTCTATAAACAAGAGAAAACTGGGAGTGTCAGGGTAATTTCTCAATAGGTTACAAGATTTTTTATTCAATTAACAGGAATTTACTCTATAACCTATATTCAATTAACAGGTCAAATATGTACTGGAGGTATGGTAAATGGTTTTGTGTTGGGAAATTATATTCAATTAACAGGGTTATTCAGTTTAGAGATATCCAATTAAGTGGGGTCCAATGTATATACAATTAGCATGCCCACCTGTCCCAAGACTAGAAGCCCAGCCCACATGAAGGAAAAATTCTAGCTGGATGGAATGATTGAATCACAGACCTCACATTTATATAATAGACAAAAAAGGCTATTCTATTGAACATATTCTGTTCAATAGAAGTTTACTGTACACTGCAGCAAAACTGATGCCCCAACCAGAAAAAAACTGACAGTCTATAAAGAGAAAAAAAATACCCCCTGAAGAGGAAGAATTATGTGTTTTATTGACAGGAAGTATTTTTTTTTGTGTGGATCATTAAAAATGTTGAAAGTCATGAAAATATAGATATTCAAATGCAATGCCTTAAATACCAGTAGATTTTAATGGTGGTTGTGAAGACCATGGAAAAATGTAAGATTTTTGAAAATGTTCCGAAACAACATCTCACACCGATTCTTGGAAATCTCTAGAAAACTTATTCAAATGTGAGATCACAAGTTATGTTGCAAAAGATGCTAGGAATTGAAAATTTTCTGGGTTGCATTTAAATTTTTTATTCAGTAGATGAAGCCTTTTTATTCTATTACGAGAAACATTAAACACCTATTAACTCATAGAGTGCTAAATTATTTTTAGTCAGCAAAATTTGTTTATATGTCATTGCCTTGTTACAGTTTATGGGAGAGTGCCCGTAGGCACTCTCCCATAAACTGCAACAAGGCAAATCCTTACAGACTAAACAAGAGGTGGACCATAGCCCCAGTGCATACCCTCGTGGTGCATACCTCCATGGTGCATAGCGCCAAACAATGGCAAGAGAAGAAATAAACCCTAATACTGTGAAAACCTTTCCCATAAACAATCTTCATTTCAAAATTCTTTGAGATCGATTGACCCATGTTACTGAACGATTGTATGAAATTTCATCGAAATCTGAGCAGTTATGTTCAAGTTATAACTGGAACAGACATTGGAGGGCGGACAGATGGATGAACGTACACATGCAGATGGACAAACGGATGGATATTTGGTAACAGAGATTTGGTCACTTTCCTGTATTTTGGAGATAACCAGAGCATTTATTCTGTTATATCTTGTTTGACAGAGCAGTTTAAGAGTTAATACACACTGGCCAGATGTTTATAAACTTGACACATTTATAGGTGTCACCTAAAAATGAAAGATAACCCCAGATTTTGAAACATGACCCCCCCCCCCCCCCCCACACACACACACACCCAATATTGAACCCAGGGGTGAAACCCTGTTATCATTCTCTTTTGAATTGTAGTGTGGTAAGAAATTTGTGGAGTGCTAAATTAATTTTGGTCATCAAAATTTGTTCACATGTCTCCGATTTGCTACAATGTATGGGAGAGTGCCTATATAAATTGTAGCAAGGCAAATCCATACAAAATAATTCCACTTCAAAGATAAAAGGCAGCACACTCACAGAATATGAAACTTTTAATTTGTGGTACCTGCACTTCAGAATAGAGCCCAAATATGGGCTTTCAGCACTCCACCAGCACACTGATGTCAAAATATCAAAATTACAAGCTGTAAATTTTTCCCATAATGCAACTAGGAATTCAATCTATTCAATCTTGTTTGACAGAGCCCATTGAGTTCTGTCAAATAAGATTGAACTGGTGAAATTCCAAGTTGCATTATGGAAATGTTTGCTACTTGAATTTTCAGTATTTTGACATCAATGTGCCAAGAGTTAACTATCATGACAATACATAACATAACATTTTACTCATTTTCAATAATTATAAACTGTGTAAAAACTAACCTTGGGCCATTGATCTATATATGGTATTATCATCCGAAGTCTTGTTTCAATTGATTTTTCCAGAAAGGGTTTTGTGTGAGGATGGCTGAAAGATTCAAACAATACATTAACAAAACAAAAGGCAGACTTAAAAGTAATTAATAAAGAAGCATATATTGTTTAACTGTTATATTGTTGTGAAAAATTAAGAATGGGAACAGCATTTTTGTGTATGCTTGCTTTTGTTAGTGAAATGATGTTTATGATTGTTTATTCTGGATTTAGGTTACTTTCAATATCTGTGGCTCTATCATGACCACAGGACAAGCATAGAGTTTAGCATGTCATTTGTAAAATGTTAACTGATCTGACCTCATTTGTGAGAACCAAATATTGTTGTTTCTTTATGCATTAGCATACTGTCAGCTGTTTTACTTGGGTTACATACAATGTGCATTCTAGGCCACGCAGTTCTTGAAAAGAACAGCCTTATATTAGTTACCTCATGGTCAACTGCATGGCTCGTCAGTGCAGATAAATACACTTACATCTCTGACCTTGATTACGAGATTAAATTTTGTTCTAGCACTCTACTTGTTTCAGGTTTATAATTAGCAATAATCACAGAGATGCCACCCTGTGCACATCGACTATATAAGTAAAGTTTTCAAGTAATGCTTCCTTTCCACCATTTTGTCTATAACATTATACATTGTCTACGAAACAGAATATTTGATTTACCCCCAAATGACCCTTCCCACCACATCAATTTGTCATGTTCTGCTGGTGGTGTAGTTCCCACCTACCTATCTCTGTTGAAGGTGAGGTGGCACACAGTTCCCACCTACCTTTGCGTAGCTCCCACCTAGCCTGGACATAGGCAAACTGCCATCTGCAAACTGAGGTCCCCAGAGATTGAATTTGGTGTTGCTACCCTGCACAGCAGGGTAGCATCACTAAATTTACCTTCTGTGACCTTCAATCTGAATGAAGGTCTTAAGCCTAAACAGAAAGAGGTGAACAGATGATAAATTAGCCCACTGTATTGGATGGCATCAGCAAATTCACCCTCTATGGACCTCATTCTGCAAATGACAGATTGCTTATTTCCCGTCTTGGTTCCAACCAACATTTGCTCTGTTAAAAGTAAGTTCCCAGTTTTCAAATTTATACTTATGATGTAGATCCTGCCTCACTTTGCTCTGATATTGATAAGTTCCCAATTTGCAAATTTATACCAATTTTGGGTTTATTCTATTAATTTATTTCTGTATCAGGCACAGTGGCAACTAGTAGTTCAAATTATTCACTGGGGTTTAAAGATAATTTTGACAGCCAGAGAGTTTTATGGGTGGAGGAAGGCAGAGAGAACCACTGAGCAGTTGTGAGCAACTGTCAGACTCCCCAATGTACTAACTCCACACAAGTATGGTTAATTAGCATTGGTTGAAGACAAGTGCACCATTGACATGCAGTATGCCTTATTACACAGTGCCACCATGCCCACATGTGGGCAAACAGGATTTAGTGCCTTGCCCAAGGACACAATGCAGTTACCCCTATCAGGTATCAAACCAGTAGTTTAATTCAAACTTTATTGCAACTATTAGGTTAAAATAAAAACAGTGTGCCAATATAGCAATTTATATTAGGTTTTCTTTCAGCAAACAAACACGCAGCTGGTGTCCTACCTCTCCAGAATTTTGTGGTTCTAAATAACTATATTGCCCACATTAAAGGACACACAGCAGAGGTTGATTATTACTGTCCCTTATCTGAAGAGGTACTGTTTTGTAATTTGATGATCCCTATAAGTATGTAAGAAGAACAAGGCCATAAAGTGGACAATTTTGTTGGTCATCCTATGTAAAGGATTTCAAAGGGCCAAGGAGGGGAATAACTAAAAGAACATTCTGGCTAATCATTATAAAATATTTAAGCTGAGTTAGATGTATAAATTAACACACAAGTTTCTTATATGTTTGAAAATATGAAAATTAACGTAAAATTAAGAATTTATGGCTAAATCTCATACAAGACTGACCACTTCAATAAATAACATATACATTCAAGCATTTGGAATTGTCTCAATTAACCCTCTTCACAAAGACATTAAAATACCTAAAATTCAAGTTGGAAATTTTTCCCTTAGGGCCCCACAAAGTAGACCTTCTGTTTCCCAGGCCATTTTTGCAAACTGCATGTGGGCAGATGTTTTTTTTATTTTTGTAATCATTTCTGTATCAAAAATCCATGTGCTTGGTTTGTTTTATGTTTTAGGCCTCATAATCTTCAGAATAGCATAGGTCATGGTGTGTTTCATCCCTTGAGAGCAAGAAGGCTTTGCAATGCTAAAGTATTGCAAAGACTTGTTGCACTCAAGGGACAAATTTATTAATTTTATTAGCTTGGGTAAAATATCAGACATAAACAATTTAATTTTTATATTTTTAAGTTTACATTAATTATAAAAGAGAGCAAGCAGCAGCCAAAAAAACTATGTGGTAGGGGCTGAGAAACAGATTTTTAACTTATTTAGGCCTAATGACAGAGCTCATTGATTTTGATTTTTATAACAGTGTGTGGAGGGTTAAACAAACAAACTGATTATTAAAATGCCTAGATGAAAGATAGAAAGGTTTTAGTGTGTATGCACATATACACCAATAATTAGTTCATTCACTACTTACTTCAGCCCTTCAGCTTGAGCTTTTGTTACTTCCTCTGTCATGAATTCAGCCAACTTTTTATTTGAGGTAACATAGAAGAAATTAACAAGTTCTGCTCCACCTCGAGGGAACATTCCATGTGCAACCTGTGGTAAGCCTACAGCCTCAGCTCCTGTAAAAACAAAGTCAGACTAAAAAAAGTATATGTATTCTGGACATTCAAAAAGTAGGAAGTGGTTTGAGATGATTCAGATATTTAAATTTTCTAGTAAATTTCCTTTCTTATTATACCTACCACAATTGTTTACAACAGGCTTGCACTGCAGTGGAAGTCCCTAACTCAAAAAAATACTTTCTATTTTCTTCTTTCCCAAGTGATTTGGGAATGAAAAGTGGTGCAAAAGCGCCAAGAAAAAATAAGCAAAAACTGGGTCGAGTGCAACCGGTGAACACCCAGTAGGGGACACTCTTCTCCTTGTACTAATCCATGGCTTCCAGAACCAGAGCGCAGACGTATAACCAATGTGTCATTCTATTGAATCTGCCAACATTGGAGTTATGTGATTAGTAGGGAGAAAGGATTCTTACCTGAAAAAGAAGATGGGAGGGCCTCCACATAAACAATTGCGGTAGGTATAATAAGAAAGGAAATTTACTATAAAATTTACATTTCTTATCAACCTACCTTACAACTGTTTACAACAGGCTGAATAGACAATGGGAGAAGGGAATCACATAACCAACCCCCACATAACCCGACTCCGCTGGAACTGTGGACAGAAGAGTTCCCTAGGCCTATAAAACCACAGCATCATAACAATTAGTAAATGACAATGGGAGATGAGGTGTATGGCCCTGTGTGACACACAGACAGAAAGGACAGTACCTAGAACAAGGCTGGAACTGACCTTGCAAGAACCCTAATGGCTAGGGTTGATGACAGCCTGAGCAGAAGAAAAGAGGGCCTGAAGAAAAAAGGTCCTCAGACCGCTCCTGCAACTGACGCAGATAGGTGGAGAAAGTAGAAGCATTTCTCGAGTAGGCTTCCTGCATAACATCCGACAACTGATGGCGTTAGCATAAGCTCAGGAGGTAGACAATGCATGCACCTCGTGGTCAGAAAAGTGATTGATAATACAACGGTCAGTCGCTAGACGAGCATATGACATGCGAATAGCAAGACAAATCCATCTAGAAATGGATTGAGGAGAGATTGATCCTCTGTCGACCAAGGATAAGAAACAGAAATATATCTTTTCCTTCCTTTCCTAATGAACTGCGTCTGGTTGAGGTAAATGCGAATTGCACAAATCGGACAGAGCAAAGGGTGATTGCCCTCAGCAGAAGGAAAAGCCCTGATACAGATTGGAGGTGGAGTAGTTTCTGGCATCTGATTCTTGGCTAGAAAGGAGCAATCAGTGGTAAAGTAACACTGTTGGCGGAGCTCCTGAAAAAGGCTGGATCAACAGAGGGCGTGAAGCTCACTAACCCTTCTTGATGAGGAATCAGAAAAGCTGTCTTGTATGTGAGAAAATGCATGTCCACCTGGCATCAGCTGTCAGAACACGATCGGACATGAGCAAGTCCAATGGAACTCCCTGCATAATCCACTGAACATCCATCCAGGGAAGAAAGTGACGATGAAGAGATGCTTGTAACTGAAGCACCAGATCCAGAGGATCGACATTCGGCCTCCCAATGACTGAGAAAGTGTTGGAGAGGTCCGACATGCAGCCGACCTAGAGGAATGAGATCCGTCACCAAACCGCAGAGACCGAGTAGCCGGAGAATACTCTGAGGCGTCGTAGATGTGGACTGGGTCAGAGTTAGGGTGAAAGCTGAGAGAATCACAGCCCTCGTCTAGGGAATCGCCACCATATTCAGCTGAGTATGGAAGTCCATCCACAGATGACAAAATGACTGAGAAGGGACCAGGTCCGACTTCTCCTCATTGACTCTGAACCCTAGCGATGTGAGCAGGCTCAAGTGTGTCAACATCTGACTCCAGAAGAGCAGCATTGGAGTCCATGCACAGATGACAAAATGACTGAGAAGGGACCAGGTCCGACTTCTCCTCAATGACTCTGAACCCTAGCGATGTGAGCAGGCTCAAGTGTGTCAACATCTCCAGAAGAGCAGCATTAGAGTGCCTCTGGAGATACGCCGAAGTAGTCACCATGGACTGAGTGCGATGGAAGGCAATCACATGTAACATCAGTCGGATGAAGGCCCAAGGAGCCAGGTTGTGGTTGAAAGGCATGGCCTTGAACTGGTAAATTTGCCCCAGAAAAGCGAACCTGATACTTTCGCGATGTCCGATGAATCAGAACGTGAAAGTAAGCGTCTCGCAGGTCAATGCTGGAAGCGAAATCTACCTGGCGAATGGAGTGGCGAATCGACCTGAAAGTCTCCATGTTGAACTTGGGAGCAATGATAGACTGGTTCAGGATACTCAGATCAATAACCGGTCAGAGTCGGGTGTCCTTTGTCGGCACCAAGAACAGGCAGGAGTAAAATCCCACTAAATGAATGTTCTTAATGACCTCGATCACCCCCTTTGACAGGAGATTGTCTATCTCCATGATCAAAAGTTGCTGACATGAAACGTCTAAAGGAACTTGGGTTGGAAGAGGCGCTCTCGACAGAGTGGGGTGCCTCCGAAAGGATATCCGCAGACTGGACCGAACATCTAACACCCAAGGATCGGATGTGATCGTGGCCCCAAACTCGAATATCCCTCCTCCAACCTGGGACTAAACGAGGTGAGGACCTTCATTTTGAGTCCTGGCGAGGCCCGTGACAGGAGAAACCACCTCCTCTGCTAAATGAAGGATCCTGAGACCTCCCTCTGGACTGCCGATGCTTACCCTTACCACGTGAGTAAGAGGAAGAAGTGGAAGCAGGAGGATCAGCCCTTGGCTTCACAGAGGAAGCAGAAGGGCATTTGTGAGGCTTGGAATGGCCACAGCCTCCAACAGAAGATGGATCAAGCTGGTGAAGCAGCAACTGACCTTTGGAATGATGCAAGATGTCATCCCAGACAGTAGCCACAGAATCATGGAACTGTCGTGGACACGCCAAAGAATCGGATCGAAGAGCACCACCCTGCCCTTCAGGAAGGGAACGGCTTGTGTCCAACACCGCGTCCCGGTGAACTAATTCCAAATTAGCCATGGTATAGGCATGCATGTGAGTAAGATGCATGAGCGTCTTAGAGATCACATGCAAAGGAGCTCGTATGTTGTCAAACTTATCTGGAGGCAGATAAGCAGCCAAGGCAGAGACTACATGATCTGAAAGAGAAAGCATGCCTAGCATCTCCCTGGATAAGCCCAACATTGACTCCAAAGTCGCCATAGGAATAATGGCCGACTTGGGCTTGGAGTCCTGATCCAAGACTGTCAAAGTCTTGCAGGCCGACGGACTGGCGAAATCGTAGGAACGATAACGCACAGGGGGCAAAAAAGTATCAGCCTGGTAAAGAACATAGTCTTCATAGCCTTGGAACTCAGCTTTGAGTATAATGCTGCAAAAGCTTTGACCACTTGTACCGACTGGTATGGTCAAAGGCATCCAGAAGCAGGTTGCTCACAGGCTGTAGGCATGTGACCGATGATCGCAGCCTGGGTGAAACCTCCGGCTGGTCTGACGGTTGAAGGAACTCAAACACAAAGTCAAGAGTAACCCCCAAGTCAGAAGACTGATAGCTCTCAACGTCAGGTGTGTCTGACCCATCGCCTGAGTCGGAAGACACATAGTCCATGTTGAGCATACCAGCCGATGCCTCCCATAGTGTAGGAACACCAGGGGGATCAGAAAGCAGCGGCCTGCTTCCAATCCCAGAAGGCAGTGCCGCAGAGGGCACCTGGAAGCCACTAGAAGCCTTGCTGGAGGAAACAGGAAGGCTCTTGGAAAGAACCTGCATGAGAAAGGAGAGGGCCTCCCTAAGCTCACAACCCGAATCTGCCGGTTCAACGTGGAAACTGCCCGGAAAAGTGGCTTTGCATCTGACCCTCTAAACCAGCAAAGGGTCACGATCCTCTAGAACACCCGATGTGGGGTGATGGGTGGCAGCCGAAACATCTGAATACAGATGCTTCTATGGGTATGAAATACCCCAAGGATCTGAAGTGAGGGAACTCAGGAAAGTTGCCATGGACCTCTGAGGGACAGAATGTCCAGGCTGCACAAAAATGCTCCAATCCCACAAAACTGGCTGAAGGACCAGAGTGCGTGGACAGAAGTGCAACAGAGTCTATGGTGACCCCCCCATACACATCTGAATCCAAATCAAATCATGCAGAGCTCGACAGCTGAGAGACCACAGCAGAGGGATCGGCCGGCAACCACTTCCGACTTCGCCAAATTGAAGCCAGGGAAGTTGAGGCCAATATCCCACATCCAAAGAAGCAGAAATCCCTGCAGCGATAAGCCGAGGCTGGCTGAAACAGAGACCGATGACGTCACTGATGGAGCAGCAGCAGGAGCGGATACATCAGTAGCTGTTGAGCAACCAAGCTCAACTCAAAATGAGGAGTCACAACCCTAGTGACAGCCTCAGATGTCGACTGGAGGGGTACAGTAGTCCCAGAACCAGGCATCTGTTCTTCATAAGTCAGCAGCTACTGCGGTATCCACGCCACAAAAAGACTGCAAAACCCCCAGGAGGGGGTATAACTCTCTCCAGACAGAGTCGAATTGGGAGGCCCCGAACAACTGCGTTCCCCTTCCCGCAGGCGTGGGAGGAAAACAGCATGTGCCGGATCTACGCAATAGACTGAAGCCCAAAATGTGTAAGACCATCCAGCCCACAGGGTCTTTCAATAGAAAACCCAAATAAACTGTAGCAAGAAAAATGGGAAACTTCAACATGCTAAGACAACAAAAGTTAAAAAATTTATAGTAATTTCTATATTTTTTATACTTACCAATGACCCAGACATAGCTGGTGCTAACTCTTAAAATATAGGGCCAAACACAAATTTTGCCCCCCAATCCCCAAAATTTGCATCTAAAACCAAAGAAAACATGTCCTGAAAGGCCCTCCACACTTTGCCTCTACTGCGCATGCGCAGTGTCAAGGACGTTCCGAAATTGGCGCCATTAATCATTCTAATAACCAGTGCCTGGTAAGTGCTATGTACTCAGCGGGGAGGCAAGAGTTCCCAACTCCAGGGAGGGCCATCCCCATCTGGGTCATTGGTAAGTATAAAAAATATAGAAATTACTATAAATTTTTTAACATTTTTATACTGTACCAATGACCCAGACATAGCTGAATAGTAAAAAGGCTGGAGGGCCAAGGACATAGAGCAAAATGGAATACGCTCAATAAAATAAAATAGAGTCATCCCCTGTAGGGAAAAAGAAGTAATAGGCCTTACATGTATCTTTCTTATTTATGATAAATTAGAAAGATACAACACCTTCCAAAATTGAGCTTCATACATCCATGTACTCTATTAATATCCAATATAATCCTTATACTAATAATTTTTAAAGTAAGCCAATAAACAAAGTAAGTCTAGAGAATAGAGACTCTTATACTCCTAAAAGTGTCTGAGGATTGCATAATCATGTCCGTTGACATATGCAATATTCAAAAGCTATACTTTAAAAACTAAGACTTGAATGAATTTTAAAAACCTAAACTTCTCACTAAACAACCATCCCAATAACAGCTCAGAATTACTAACTCCGGAGGAGGTATCCCCTTGTTTTCATAGTAAAACAGGTGACCCAAGGGAACACCCTCCCCCCCCCCCCCCACCCCCTTTTCTTGCCCTGGGTCAAATAGCCCAGAGCGAAGAGGGCAGCAGAACGGAGACACTGCCGAAACAGACAGCCTACCTAGCAATAGTAGCAACTGTTAAGTGAATGACATTCTGAGCAGTAGATAATAGACCTAACAATAGAGGCCTCCAGAAATGGACTCGATATTTCTGAGATAAAAATTCATGAATGTGGATGGCTGAGCGCAATGAGCGGCCTTCAAAAATCTATAAAAGCGACACTATTAATGTAAGCCCAAGAAGTAGAAGAACTCTTACTTCATGAGCCGAAATCTTAAGCACAACTGCTAAGTCAATGATATACCATAAGCAGTACCGATAGTTAATAGAATCCATTAACAATAAAATGGAGCGTAACGTCCTTCTACTAGGCATCAAAGACAGAAGAAGCTTACGCCCATAGTAATAAACAGATATCTGTTTATAAATACATAAACTCTACCCGGAAAGAGTAAAGGCCTATGCCCATACGAAGACGGAAGGACCTTAAAAATAATAGGTACCGGATAATAGGAGCCTAACTCTTATGCAAAAATCCAACCTAAATAGTAACGGAAGTAGTGATTCCGAAACTACGAAAGTGAAAATCATCCATCGATAGTGCATGAAACTCACTGACTCTACAGTAAAAAAGAAACCAACAGAATTACTGTCTAAAAGGTCAGAATTTGAAAACTACTGTTTCCAGAGGCTCAAATGATTACTTAGCTAAATAAGAACCGAAGTTAAAATCCATATAGGAATTTAATCTAAAGATTCTAAGTCTATTTATCAAAAAGTTACTAACTGACTTAGATAAAGAGACATAAGACTCAATTGTAAACTATCGTAGAGTGCATAGGTATGAGGTAACATAAACCTATAACCTTAATAATAACAGGCTGCAGTAGATCTTGTGAAACAAGTATATTAAAAAAATTGCAATGAGTAGTATGGAGGGATCAACAATATGAACATAATGATCCCTACACCAACGACGGAAGAGCCTCCACTTTAGCCGCATAGAATAGTGAAGAAGAGGATCTCCTATAGTAAGAAATCGCGTCCAAAGCTCGTCCAGTACAGTGCTTACAATGCAATACGGACCACACAACGGAATACATGAAGGTTGCGACCTTGCGGGTTGTGATAAAGATGACACGATTTACCCAGTGAAAAAAGATCCTCACATAGAGGAAGATTTCACGTTAAGACCCACACTAGACAAGAGAGTAAATTACCCATGATCTCTGTGAAGATAGAGATGCTATCAACAGAAATGTATTGTGGTTGTTTATCTTAGCAATACCTGCTGAAACAACAGCGCCGGAGGATACGCGTATCCTATCATTCCGTCCTATAGATCAATAGAGCGTTAACAACATTAGCTCAGAGATCTGGACAAGCCAACACATACGTCTGCAATTGATTAGCAAGCTGTGTCGTAAATAAATCATCATTGGGCGCTCCCATAGATAGCAAATCTGATTGAATACTTGTTTGTTGTGAGTCCATTCTGACAGCAACAAGCGACCCGTAAGAGAACGGGAGTCCGGTAAAACAATCAGACGACCCGGAATATGACGGAACAGAACTTGGTGTACTATAACCAACAGACGGATTCTTTCCATTAAATTGAATAACGGAAATGAAAGAGTGCCTCCCTGGTTCCGGAGATACGCCACTACTGTCGAATTAAAGGACAGGATTTGGGCATGCGTTTCTGAATAATGTTCATGCAATGACATAAAGCAAGCCTAAAAAACATTATTCCGCGGAAGAAAACTGGTTGCTAAGAGACTGCGGAACCCAAAGACCCTGGCACTTCGAATCCGTAGGGATCAGTATCATATCCCAATCTGTTTGACTGGCAACCGTCATAACAGCCACACTCGGGTCCGGCAACTGCGGTGGCACTCTCTGAGTCAACCACCGAATGTTTGACCCAGTCTGAATCTCTTGTAACACTAGATAGACAAGAGAACGTGTAAATCGAGCAATTCATGGATTGCCGAAAAGTTGCCGTCGAAGAGAAGCTCCTCCGAGAACGAAGCGACTCTGAGAGAGTTCTTAACCTTACTATCCACGCGTGTGGATGTAGCTAGGGCTGCGTCACGTCTAACCAACTCCAATCAGCCACTGAAGGGCGGAGTTATACGTGAACAAACTACTGCCCTCAAAAGAAATTACATTGAGAATAATATCCCGTAAATCTTTTCTTGAAGACGTAATGATAACGCCTCAGTAAGGCGGATTACTTATGATAAAGCGTCTAAGTTAAGTCTACTATACATCATGTCGTTTCCAACATTGAAGTTGGAAAAGACATAAACGGCGAAAAAGAATATATCCAGTCTTTAACCACACCGTCTAGACGCATATGAACTCTCGGTATGCCCTGCTCTGCCAAAATAAACTATTCGTATAAATGATAAAATGGCAGAAATGAGCAACGCGGACAAGAAACTAAACTATCATGCTTGATAGCAGGCTTGTATATATATATATATATATATAGCGTCGAAAAATAAAACACATGTTGTAATGACAATATTGGACTGCGTCGGTAAGTCAGGGACAATGTCCCTGAACCGATCGAAAAATCCGAGTCCAATGACGCTATAAGTCTCTTATCCAAGGTCGCAGCAATGAAGTCCGAAATAACAATCACTGGAAGATAATGCCAGAAGATATGAAAGGCAGCTTCCGATACTACTAAAGGGAAAACTCGAAATCTTTCGAATCCCTTTCGCCATCCTGTCGGACCCTATAAAGCGTTCGGTCATCCGTACCTGATGCAACCGCGGACCGCACCGACCCAGCGCCGTCGGATAATTCCTGATTCGACCGAGAAACTGTCAATTGCTGGGATACTGCGAAACAACTGTGCTAACTCGGATAGCACGTCCGTCACTGAGGCCTGAGGAGAAGCGGTCTTATGATGCATTGCCGCTGGAAGCTCCGTGATCGTTACCCCGTGCATACTACCAATATGCGAGCGAACGGAGTGTATAGGCCTCGTGTCCCTTGGCTACCGGATGGCGCGACCTATTCGCCGTGGAATCACTGAAAGACTAAACTGATCGGATACTCGAGGTCACGTAGCCAATGTGCGGTCGTGTGCCCTGCTGTGAGGATAAGGAAGCATTAAGGACAGTCTCTCGGACTGTCGATATAACGGAGCGTCCCGACCGACGGACATATGCTCCGAATGTAAAATATCAGAACCACAACATGCGGTCCCCTATGTTGTTGGACGAGAGAGGGGCCTCTCTCGCTCACAGCCCGGACGGACCTGGACAAGCCAGGAACCGGACTAACAGGCTTCCTCCGATCTGTCCTCAATCTGCCGTCACTGGGTGAGTACTAAAGTAATTAAAGTGCTCGCATCACCCAAATCTCCTTCCTAGACCGCAACGGACGAACCCGGCAGCCGAACCATTCGATGAATGTACGCTACACCGGGTGAGCTAGCGAATGACACTCCGTAGGTGATAGACATATTCCATGAGCACTTATTGCCGCTAGCTCTTCATTAACTATGACGACAGAGGCACACTTTTGAAAGACATCTCCGTAACTTTGCGAACAAGAAACCAGAAATGCTTGGTTATAGCAAGCATAAAATAATAATATATATAGCGTCGTTCAATAATTCGAAAGTTTGTGTGACATTATTGGACTATGTCAGAACTGAGGGACGATGTCCCTGAACCGAACCAAAAATTTCTAAGTCCACCGACGCTATCAGTTTCTTATCCGGCATCGCAGCATTCTGGTCCGACGAAAGAAGCTGTAGAAGACCAAGTCAGATGACATACACAACAGCATATGTTGTTCCGAAAGGGAAAGCTCGAAATCCTCCAAATCCCTTTCGGTATCCCGTCGGACCGGATGAAACTTTCGGACGTCCGTACCCGCTTCCGCGGAGCGTCCCGACCCAGCATCATCGGATAAAAAATATGCGACAGATTCAGTTGATGCTGGGATGCTGCGATAAACTGTGCTATTTAGGAAAGCACGTCCGTTCCCGAGGCCTGTGCAGTAGCGGTCTTACGATGCATTGCCGCCGGAAGCTCCGTGTACGTTGACTCCCGCACACTTCCTATGCGAACGTCTGGAGTCTGCAGGCCTCGTGTCCCTGGCTACCGGATGGTGTGACCTGGTCGCCGAAGAATCCTTGATCGGTGAAGCTGGTAATATATCGGCGGTCACGCAGCCAAGGTGCGGTCGTGTGCGCTGACGAGAAGAGGAAGCCTTAGCAGTCTCCGCGGACTGCCTATACAACGGAGCGTCCCGAGCGACGGACGTATGCTCCGCTTACAACACATTTTGTACCACAACATCTGGGGCCAGATGTTGTTGAACGAGAGAGGGGCCTCTCTCGCTTGCCGTCCGGATGGACCCGAATGGGCTATGAACTGGACTAAAACGCTTCCTCCGTTCTCCTTCCGATCCGCCGTCACTGGTGTGCATTAGGTTGATTTATAGTGCTCGCATCACCCCAAAATTCCTTCTAGACCGTAACAGACGAACCCAGCTGCCGAACCATTCGGTGAATGGACGCTACACCGGGCGAGCTAGCGGACGTCAAAGGCCGTCGAACCTACTAGGGTCCTCTTAGGCAATTGGCGTATTTACATGAGCACTTTTCCGCTAGCCCTTGCTTAATTGTGACGACGGAGGCACACTGTTGGAAGACATCACAGATACATCACCCTAATCTTGATGGTCTGAAATAGAAATTGATAAAGTAGAGTGACCCTGCGGGGAAAGGACCGGAGTGTCCAATTCCCCAATAACATACCGTGACATACGCTTCCCATATTGTCATCGAAATCATACGATACAGAACAGGAGTTAATGCGAGTACACTGACCACATATAGAATGATTATAAAGTCAGAGGAAGACTTCCTCTTAATACAATTGATCAATATCCTTTCAATGTGAAAAGAAAACAAGTCCTGGTACTCGCACTAACCCCTGGCAATCAAAATACATAATAATAATATGATCCATTAATATAGAAAAAATAATTGAAATCAAAATATTTTGAAAAAATATTTTTTCAGAACAGCCCAGTTTCTGAAAAGTAACGTTGAGCCCCAATGGATCCCAAGCCTAAGTGTGGACAAAAATATTAAAAATATTTTAAACAATTTATTCAACACTTACGAACAATAATAATGTATCTAGTTATGATTAAAATAACATCAAGATATTATTTTCCAAAAATCCCCCCCTCACACAGAGGGCTGTTGTAAATGTAAACAATGAGTGTAAAAACACTAAATAAGACTCCAGGCACCCAGGCCCGAAATCAGTTACCAAAAATACACTATCTGATGCAAAACAGAGACTTCCAGGGAAGAAACTGCAGAACATCAGATGGTAGATGCTGAACACAACGCCTAACCACCCGTAGGTGAAGACGTAAACATGGGGAAAAGAACAGAATTCATTCTGTTATTCAGCTAAAACTCCCAAGAAAATTTAGTAATAATAATTACAAAAACTATGCCAAAAGCATGGGAGAATAGCAAGGGGGGACTTAAAGGACAGGGAGAGAGGAAAACACTTAAAAAACAGTGTAACTAAATAATCAGAATGACAACAAAATGGCTGCTGCCTCGAAAATAGGTAACTTAACATAATTTCATTAAAAAATTTTAAGTTACAGCCCTGATAATATTCTGTCACACATTTTTTCCTCTCCTCCTTCTCTATCCTCCTTAGAATCACCATTTCACTAATATTTATGTGTCTGGCATCATTTAAACTGAGATTTACAAGCACAAAGATCAGTCAGATGTTAACTGATGAAGGGCCAAACTTAGAAAGATTAATGGCGCCAATTTCGGAACGTCCTTGACACTGCGCATGCGCAGTAGAGGCGAAGTGTGGAGGGCCTTTCAGGACATGTTTTCTTTGGTTTTAGATGCAAATTTTGGGGATTGGGGGGCAAAATTTGTGTTTGGCCCTATATTTTAAGAGTTAGCACCAGCTATGTCTGGGTCATTGGTACAGTATAAAAATATGGCCTGCAAGGTATCGTCCTAGGCGTATCTGGTGAGAGAAATGTAGATGGGAAGGTGAACCCAAAGAAAAAATAAATCAGGACACCCCCAGATACCAGAGTGAGATGGCAGGAAACAAAGGCCCGGCGGGAACAGAGAAGTACCCCAATAGCCAAAAAGGGAACTGGCAGAAATTCTCCCTTCAACAAAGGGGAGAAAAACTGCCACAACAGCCCCCAGCTGTCACCTAACTCAGATAAAAGCAGAACCCAAAGGGTTAGCATTAATGAACAAGAAACAGCACGGTATGCGAAGATCGCGCATGAAATCGCTATAGAGATTTATCACGAAAAATACAGTGAATAATCGAGAGAATCTATAAAAATACAGCCCTGTATGTCTGGATAGTGAGGACACAGCTATGAATCCACAATTCAGAACAGGAAACATCATTAGCATCGAGTCAAAAGGTATCACTGTTGATGAGCAAAACGATCCACATCCTGTAAGATGGCGGAAAAAAATAGAATAACACGTTGGTTGTATGTCTGCGCTCTGGTTCCGGAAGCCATGGATTAGTACAAGGAGAAGAGTAGAGTGTCCCCAACAGGGTGTGCACCGGTGGCACTCGACCCAGTTTTAGCGTATTTTTTCTTGGTGCTTTTGCACCACTTTTCTTTCCCAAATCGCTTGGGAAAGAAGAAAATAGAGAGTATTTTTCGGAGTTTGGGACTTCCACTGTGGTGCAAGCCTGTTGTAAACAATTGTAAGGTAGGTTGGTAAGAAATTCTGTACTGTTTTAAACACTTTATCACAAAAATGTTTTAAAATAGACATTCTTGTGAAATATTAGAAATGACACCCCTATTGAATAAGCTCAAGTTCATTCCACAGATTTCCTGCAGGCAAGGATTGATAAAATTCAAGGCTATTCAAGGCCATTTCTCAATATATTTAAGCATTTTACAAGGTCCTACAATACCCAAATTCAAGGATTTTTAGGGCTCTGCATTCACCAGTGCTACTAGCACCTTTGGTCATTATTTATTTATGGGTGTTTAAGGTCAAACATTTCTGCACAATAGTAAATCGTAACCACAACATGGATATAAAGTCAAGTCTTGCCAAGTTTTGCCAATTGTTTATACCCATGTTGCCCATTTTAGACACTGGTTACTGGGTCCTATTTTACCAGTAATATAGAGCTTGTTTACCACAGTGTTCCCACAGTGACTTTGGTCATTACCCCTCCTCCAACTTCCCTACAAGGAAGGGCTAATGACCGACAGGTCCTTGTTAGAACCATGCCTTCACTAACTCTAGCATATAAAACTATATAATTATGATTACATGCTTAATCATCATTTTTATTTCATGAATATTCAAGACTTTTCAAGGCCTGCTAACAAATTGTCCAGAATTACAAGGTCTTGAATGACCTTTAGTCACATTCAAGGCCATTCTTTGAATCTAAGGCCCCATGGGAACCCTGTTCCAATGAGGAGTCAAGAGCTATGTTTTGGAAACAAAGAATGAAATTTGGTTGTCTTTCAAGAAATGTTTTCTTAAAAAGTGTTGCTTCCAAGTCATGTTAGGTAAAGGATAACCAGAAATGTTTCTTTGGCAAATAAAATCTCCAACCTTTACCCAAACAAAAATATAAATTGGAAAACCAAGTGAGATGTTTTGAATACATTATACAATTGTTACTGTATTGCTTTACTCAATCCTGCAAATAAGCAGTCTTGGCAGGCACAGTTCACTTGTGCCTGAAGTTATAACCAGTACAATTTCTTGAAACTATATGCGTATTTGCAATATTTCTCTTTTTTGTAGATTAACCCTAAAGCCTCAGACTAATTTTTTTGTAAATTATAATGTATGACATGTATACAGCAGATGACTTATCCCTTTATCTAACACGAAAAGCAGACGACACTTGCAAATAAAATACTTGAATAACTAGAGGTACTGTGAGCAAGCTCACAAAGTGATACCCACCACGCCTGAAATGTATAAGTTAGATTATCTCTCCTTGGAAATGTCAGAACGGAATTATATTGTTTCATGCACATCTTCATATGGAGTTCTTTCATTGTGTAAAGTGTCATGAAAATTCTCTTTAAACGGTTTAGGAGGAGTTGCGCTTATAAGGATGGACAGACGGATGGATGGACAGACGGACGGATGGACGGACGGACGGACAGACAGGGTGATTCCAATATACCCCCCTCCAAACTTTGTTTGCAGGGGGTATAACAACTTTTTTCTCATTTTTATCACAAAAACATAGCTTATGACCCCTCACTGGAACGAGCTCAACAAGCTCGTTCCAATGAGGGGTCATAAGCTATCTTTTTGTGATAAAAAATGAAAAAATCATGAAAAGTGATTAGTATTTGTTGTGAATAGCCCTGGCCAGTTTTGGCCGTTACGTTAGGTAAAGGTTAACAGTGATTCAACATCATTGTTGGCTGCCTGTACAGACAGCCAACAATGATGTAAAAGCATTGCCAAGATAAATACAGCTTATCACTTTCTCAAGCAAGAATACACTTGGGACATCTTTTCAAAGCAATATAAAAGTTGCATTTTGTGGCTGGTTGGGGACTTGAAGGTTAAGAATATTTCCAATTTTAGAGGACTTCACCAAATTTTTGACATTATTTTTTACTGACAAGCTCTCTGCAAGGTTTCATCCAATTTGGGAAATTTGTTAAATATATGATTTCCTCAATTTTAGAGGTCATAGAAGAGACAAATCAAATATGAATCCTCGGTCACATTTTATGAGTAAAGAGTCTGGGCATCACTTCCTGTTAATTTCTAATAAGACAGCAATGGCGGGAACCCAAAAGAGAAATATAGGTGACTGTATTTGAGTCTTAACTGGTAGAGTGCTGGAAGCCCTAATTTGGGCTTTACTGAAAGTGACAGGCAATAACTGTCTGTAGCAACATTCTATTCACCTGAGGAATCCTTTATTGTCCCTGAGATGAATCAGATTTTTTATACAATACCTTGCTCTCTGACATTTAATTGGATAGTGCCTATAAGGCACTATCCAATTAAATGTAATAGAGCTGTATATGATGAGCTTTGATTTGTTGTCAGAAAAAACTCAGCACTTTACCAGTTAAGGGCTCCCAACTCTCTGGTGGTGGCAGGGGTGTTGATTTTAGAGGGTGTAGATGAGACAAATCATATAAAAGAATCATTGGTCACATTTTAAGAGGAATGAGCCTGGGAACCCACTTCCTGCTAATTCCTAATAAAATTGAAAAAACTGAAATAACAAAAACCTAATTTGAGTCATGAGAGCACCCTGCCTCACCCCCCTCCCCCTCTCGATAAGCAAAATGACCCGTCATCCAGAAAGTCGATGGTCCGCTTGACAATAGGCCGATATCCAATTCTGATGTCGAATTATTGATACTTTTAGTGGACAATGAACATTATTAACCTTTTATTTCATTGAGGGAGAGGGCAGGAGATAAGTAAATTATGCTCCATCCACCATATATGCCTGATCACTACTCTGTGGGGTTGGTTATGGTGTAAATATATATGAGTAATGATAGTGTTGTCTTAATCTCTCTCTTTTCTAATCATTTTGGTAAAAGTGTTGGGGAGGGGGTGCATGGCCATTCCCAGGTCCCTATTTCTTAGTCAATATACTAACTTTTCCAAATTGAGGATAATGCTAATACTTCCTGTCAACATGTAATTCAAAACCCTGGATGCTGATATAACATAAATCCTTTACCCAATATAATGTCCAAAACCGACCAGTGCTATTCACAATGAAAGTTTCAATGACACTGTAGCTTAACTTGTGTGTTGTGTTTGACGAAAAGGATAATGTTCAATGTTTATGAAAGGATTATAAAATAAGACAAGAATTGTGATAATTGGGAATATGTTCATTTCTGTTCCCTGTATGCTATGTTTTTGATAAAAGTAATAGGAGGAACGAAAGTTACCAAGTTACAGTGAAATTATTCCAAAACGAGTCATCCTATCACGCTACATTGAAATCCCTTCATAAATATGGCCTGTAGACTGTGCTAAAGGTTTTCGGGCTTCAGGTCCCTGTAGCTGTCAGTTTCCCAATTGTGTCCAAAGGGGACATTCTCATCTAGACATTATGTGAAGTCAACCTACCAAGTTACAATGAAATCCCTTCATAAATATGACCTGTTGACTGTGCTAAAGATTTTTGGGCTTTGGGCTCAGGCAGCCATCATGGTTGAATGATCGCAACCAAAAGGGGACATTCTCACCTGGGCATCATCTGGAGTGATCGATCCTACGAAGTTACAATGAAATCCCTTCATAAATATGACCTGTAGACTGTGCTCAAGGTTTTCGGGCTTTGGGCCCCTGAAGCCATCACAGTTGACCAATCACGACCAAAAGGGGATGTCATCATCTAGGCATTATATGGAGTCAACTAACAGGTTACAACAATGAAATCTTTCTTTAAATATGACCTATAGACTATGCTAAAGGTTTTGGTGTTTTGGGCTCGGGCAGCCATCAAGGCTGAATGATCGCGACCAAAAGGGGACGTTCTCATCTAGACATTATTTGGAGTCATCCTACCAAGATACAATGAAATCCCTTCATAAATATCACCTGTAGACTGTGCTAAAGGTTTTCGGGCTTCAGGCCCCTATAGCCAACACAGTTGCCTAATGGTGTCCAAAAGGGGCTGTTCTCATCTAGACATTATATGAAGTCAACCTACCAAGTTACAATGAAATTCCCTTCATAAATATGAGCTGAAGACTGTGTTAAAGGTTTTCGGACTTTGGGCCCGGGCAGCCATCATGGCTGAATGATCACAATCAAAAGGAGATATTCTCATCTGGGCATCATCTGGAGTGATCCTTTGAAGTTACAATGAAATCCCTTCATAAATATGACCTGTAGACTATGCTCAAGATTTTTGGGCTTCGGGCACCTGTAGCCATCACATTTGACCAATCACGACCAAAAGAGGATATCATCATCTAGGCATTATATGGAGTCAACCTAACAAGTTACAATGAAATCCTTCCATAAATATGACCTTTTGACTATGCTAAAGGTTTTTGGGCTCAGGCAGCCATCAAGGCTGAATGATCGTGACCAAAAGGGGGTGTTCTCATCTAGACATTATTTGGAGTCATCCTACCAAGCTACAATGAAATCCCTTCATAATTATGACCTGTAGACTGTTATAAAGGTTTTCGGGCTTCGGGCCCCTGTAGCTGTCACAGTTGCCCAATCGTGTCCAAAAGGGGATGTTCTCATCTAGACATTATATGAAGTCAAACCTACCAAGTTACAATGAAATCCCTTCATAAATATGACCTGTAGACTGTGCTAAAGGTATTTGGGCTTAGGGCTAAAGCAGCCATAATGGTTGAATGATCGCAACCAAAAGGGGACACTCTCATCTGGGCATCATCTGGAGTGATCCTTTGAAGTTACAATGAAATCCCTTCATAAATATGACCTGTAGACTGAGCTCAAGATTTTCGGGCTTCGGGCACCTGTAGCCATCACTGTTGACCAATCACGACCAAAAGGGGATGTCATCATCTAGGCATTATATGGAGTCAACCTAACAAGTTACAATGAAATCCTTCCATAAATACGACCTATAGACTATGCTAAAGGTCTTTGGGCTCGGGCAGCCATAAAGGCTGAATGATCGTGACCAAAAGGGGATGTTCTCATCTAGACATTATTTGGAGTCATCCTACCAAGCTACAATGAAATCCCTTCATAAATATGACCTGTAGACTGTTCTAAAGGTTTTCGGGCTTTGGGCTCGGGCAGCCATCATGGTTAAATGATCACAACCAAAGGGGACAATCTCATCTGGGCATCATCTGGAGTGATCCTACGAAGTTACAATGAAATCCCTTCATAAATATAACCTGTAGACTGTGCTCAAGGTTTTCGGGCATCGGGCACCTGTAGCCATCACAGTTGACCAATCACGACCAAAAGGGGATGTCATCATCTAGGCATTATATGGAGTCAACATAACAGGTTACAATGAAATCCTTCCATAAATATGATCTTTTGCCTATGCTAAAGGTTTTTGGGCTCGGGCACCCATCAAGGCTGAATGATTGCGATCAAAATGGGATATTTTCATCTAGACATTATTTGGAGTCATCCTACCAAGTTACGATGAAATCCCTTCATAAATATGACCTGTAGACTGTGCTAAAGATTTTTGGGCTTCTGGCCCCTGCAGCCGTCACAGTTGCCCAATCACGTCCAACAGGGGACTTTCTCTCTCATATAGACATTATATGAAGTCAACCCACCAAGTTACAATGAAATAAATATGACCTGTAGACTGTGCTAAAGGTTTTCGGGGTTTGGGCTCGGGCAGTCGTCACGGTTTGCAGATCATGCCCAAATGGGGAAATTCTCATCTAGACATCATAAGGAGTCATCCTACCAAGTTACAATGAAATCCCTCCATATTAAACATGACCTGCAGACTGTGATAAAAGTGTTTGGGTTTTTGGGAGTCATCCTACCAAGCTACAATGAAATCCCTTCATAAATATGACCCATAGACTGTTCTAAAGGTTTTCGGGCTTTGGGCTCGGGCAGCCATCATGGTTGAATGATCACAACCAAAGGGGACAATCTCATCTGGGCATCATCTGGAGTGATCCTATGAAGTTACAATGAAATCCCTTCATAAATATGACCTGTAGACTGCATGTGCTCAAGGTTTTCGGGCATCAGGCACCTGTAGCCATCACAGCTGACCAATCACGACCAAAAGGGGATGTCATCATCTAGGCATTATATGGAGTCAACATAACAGGTTACAATGAAATCCTTCCATAAATATGATCTTTTGCCTATGCTAAAGGTTTTTGGGCTCGGGCCCCCATCAAGGCTGAATGATCGCGATCAAAATGGGACATTCTCATCTAGACATTATTTGGAGTCATCCTACCAAGTTATGATGAAATCCCTTCATAAATATGACCTGTAGACTGTGCTAAAGATTTTGGGGCTTCGAGCCCCTGCAGCCGTCACAGTTGCCCAATCACGTCCAACAGGGGAATTTCTCTCTTATCTAGACATTATATGAAGTCAACCTACCAAGTTACAATGAAATAAATATGACCTGTAGACTGTGCTAAAGGTTTTCGGGTTTTGGGCTCGGGCAGTCGTCGCGGTTTGCAGATCATGCCCAAATGGGTAAATTCTCATCTAGACATCATAAGGAGTAATCCTACCAAGTTTCAATGAAATCCCTCCATATTAAACATGACCTGCAGACTGTGCTAAAAGTTTTTTTGGTTTCGGGCTTGGGCAGCCATCACGGTTGACAGATCATGCCCAAAAGGGGACGTTCTCATCTAGGCATTATTCAGAAGCACCCTACCAAGTTACAATGAAATCCCTTCATAAATACGACCTGTAGACTGTGCTAATGGTTTTCAGGTTTTCGGCTCGGGCAGCCATACCGGTTGACCGATCGCGACCAAAAGGGGACGTTCTCATCTAGACATGACCCCAAACCTGCGTATGAAATTTTGTGATGATCAGACAAGAACTGCAGGGTGTAGCCCGTGCTAAAGGAACATGTGAACAGACTCACAGACTAACAGACTTCCGCACGTGTTATGGCAATAGCTTATCTTGACTTGGTCAAGTTAAGCTAAAAATCACCATTCAATGTTCATTATTTTTTCTTTTTTTTTTGTCTCAAAAACATAGCTTATGACCTCTCATTGGAACGAGCTCATTGAGCTCGTTCCAATGAGGGGTCTTAAGCTATGTTTTTAATGCAAAATATGAGATATTTGAGAATTTTGTTTGCAAGTGTTTTCTGCCTTTCATGCTAGGTAAATGGTTAACCATCAAAATGAATGGAGAAGTATTCAAAACTCTAGTAGGTGAAAATTTCAGAATTCTATATTTCTCCTTCTTCTCACCCATCAGTGCTCACAGTCCTATATGAAATATTACATTCTTCATCCTCATAACATACCTGAAGACAATGATTTTTGTGACCAGCCATGTTGAGGGACAAACTGCAAAGATGCTTGAAGTATTCTCTCCTTTAGTTCTAGATCTTCCTCCTCATAAGGTTCATTAGATTGATGATGTTCCCATTCACCAGACGAGTCACTCTCACTACTGGAACTGTATTTCATATTCATCACATGTATTAAAAATATAAAACATAAATATTTCATCCACCAAAATACGTGTAAGAATCATTCAATAACATTTTTTTTTTATTTTCAAGTGTTTGTTTTTAATCCTATATCCAATTTAATTACCATATACAAGACTGTGCTATTTACAAAATTCAGCTTTTAAATTTTATCATTTTACCAATTTTTGTGTCCAAACATAGCTTATGACCCCTCACTGAAATGAGCTTGATGACCTCATTACAATGAGAGGTCAGAAGCAATGATTTGGACACAAAAATTAAAATATTTACTTACACAAAACGTTTTTTGCAAGTATTGTTGCCTAACCCTGTTAGATAAAGGTTTTATTTCCTGACAGACCATAATCTAACAATTTGATTAGTTGAAAGATATGGTGTAAAAAAAATGCCCGCCCAAAATATTTACACCTTGGTTTATCCCAATGTAAAAAACATGAAGATGCAGACAATGTGATTTTTTAACACTTTCCCAACATAATGACAAAACCAGCCAGCACTTTTCACAAAAATCACCATTCAGTTTTCATTAGTTGTTCATTTTTTGTCTCAAATACATAGCTTATGGCCCCTCACTGGAACAAGCTCATTGAGCTCATTCAAATTATGCATAATAAGCAATTTTTCTGACGTCAATAAAAAAGAAAAAAAAGTCATTCAAGACTTTTGTTTGCAGGTATCGTCTGCCTTCTGTGATAGGTAAAGGGTTACAAAAAGTTCATAAAAATACTATATGATAGTGGAATATGTATTCAAATTAACAATGCTCTACATTCAAAAGAAAAATATGGCAATTATAACTTCAGTTTTTAGTTATTCATGACAAAAAGCAGGGGAAAAGAGGAAGTTTCAAACTTTGTGAACACAATTAAAAACAATAACACTGTTTGAAAACTGCAACAGGTCTGATAACATTTTGTAATTATTTGTGTTGGCTTAATAAAGAAATTATTCCTTGGTTAGTTTTATATCGGGCAATATATCAGTCCTCATTAACTTGACATCAGCCTTTGCCCTTCAGCCTCAGGCTGATATGAAGTTACCACGGGCTGATATCTGAACCAAAATGAATCTAACAGAGTAATAACCTGCTATTATTTTCCAATTTTATAGAACTGAATTTTTTCTTCAAAGTGAGTAAACTTAGTGGATTAATAAATTAGTTATTTATGTTTATTCCAGGATGGAAATTTACACTGATTTGAAAACCGATACACTGATATATCTTACACTAAGTTTGTACTGAGTGTGTAATTATCCAAATAGAGAGTGTATTAGGAGCCCCTGATACAAAATCTGTATGTCGCAACTGCATAATACAAGTGTGTGCTTGGTTATGATTTGTTTACATTAGTATTTATTGAACATTATAAGCCTTCCAAAGGTGTTTGTGAGGGACCTTGTACATTTATATATACAAGAGAAGAAAAAAAAACCACTTCTTAAAAGTATAATTATTGAATTATGGAACCACATTGCTTTTATGCTTTTGTATCTGAATAACAGGAAGCATTCAATGAAAGCTGGAACAACATGCAGTTATACTGTTAACTCTTTGCATGCTGCTAGCAGATATTCTTGCCCAGCACAGGGTTTCTCTTGTCATCGAAGTCAATATAATTTGGGCACAGTTAATCATATTTTATCCCTGTAAAGTGAACAGATTTTTTCACCAATAATTTCTTGTGTTATATTTAGATTAATTTTTCATCAAATCTAGTCATGGCTGCTTCATAGCAGCCATGACTAGATTTGATAAAAGATATCCTGAAAATACTCATCAGGTTAAGAGTTAAAGACTGGTAAGGGACACAGCCTTTTCAGAATGTTGAACATGTACCCACCCAGTAAGTTTATCCAAATATCACAAAAGTTCAATCAGCCGCATCCCGTTTCACCCGAAACGACAGGCATTTTTATGAGTCTGAAAATGAAATCTGAAATTAAAATGCTAGTTATCCCTTTATCCAAAAACACACTATCACAATTTAGTATTTTAATTATCCCTTTTTTCCCCAAAAATTTCAACAAAACCATATCATATGACCCCTCATTGGAACAAGTTTGTGTTAGAAACAAGAGCTTTACTCTGGCACGACATTTTATACATAAACATAATGGTCATAACATATATGTACCACTTTGCAAGGGGACACGGTGGCAGTTCCAGTAACCAGTTCTTGTCCGATCATTGAAGTTAAGCAACGTTGAGCCCAGATGGGTGACCGTCTGAGCGATCGATTTGGACTCCCTCATTGTGTCCTTGGGCAAGGCACTCAACCCCGATTGTCCACATGGGAACATGATGACACCGTGTACTAAGGCATACTGCACGTCGATGGTGCGCATGTCTTCAACCAATCTAACCCTGCCTGTGCTGCGGTGCAGAGTTACGAAATTGGTGAGCTGGCAGCTGCACGTCGTTGCTCAGTGGTTCTCTCTGGGTACTCCGGCTTCCTCCACCCGTAAAAGTGTCACCGACATGATATGACCTTGGCTGTTAAAGTGTCATTAAACCTCAATAAATAAATAAATAAATAAATAAATAAATAAATAAATAAATAAATAAACCATTTTGCAAAGCAGTGTAAATGTTCATACTTCCTGGAATATACATGGAACTAGTAATTAACCCTTTACCTAATGAATCGACCACATCTGCCCATGAAATATACAAATTGTGCAGTTGAAAAAAACACTTAGATTTAAAAAAAATATCAATAAAACCATATCATATGACCCCTCATTGGAACTAGCTCTTTGGGCTCATTTTAATGCGGGGTCACATGATATAGTTTTGTTGACATTTTTTGAAAAATTTGATAAAGTAATGTTCAAAATAATAAATTTTGATATTGTGTGTGTTGGGTAGAGGGGTAATTTATCTATGACTCCTCCATGGAAAAAACTTTCTACCAATAAGAGATCATAAATGAAGTTTTGGAAGCAAAAAGAAAATGTTAGAAATTTTGTAAAATATATTTGTTTTTGAGACAAAAATTGAAAAAAATAATAATATTTCAAAAGCAATTTTTGTGAATAGTGATGGCTATTACTTTAGGTGACGAAGAATTCAGTAGACAGAAATGTGGCCATTTTCCTGTATCCTAGTGATAAACTGAGCTCTTAGAATATTATTTCTTCTTTCACAGAGCTCATGGAGCACTGGGAAACAAAATACAATAGATTAAATGTTTATGTTGTAGTTTCTAACCTCAACTATATAGGTCTGAAAACATGGGTAAGTCAGAGGTAGTCAAAGTAATTGCTTGACAGAAATCAGGATTTTTTACTCAACAGATGTTTATTCTGTAACCTATACACAATAACAGGTCAAATTTGTACATAAGGTATGATAAATGGTTTGGTGTTTCATGTTACATGCAATTAACATAATTATTTGATTTGAACTTCAATTTCTATCAATTTTCAGAAGTGTACTGTCATTGTTCTATACTCTAAAGGAAACTTCACCACCATTTCTCCAATTTAAATGTGTTTATATATATTTTATTTATTGGGGTTTAACAGCACTTAACAGCCAGGGTCATGTCATGTCAGGACAGTTTTACAGGATGAGGAAGTCAGTGTACCCAGAGAGGACCATCAAGCAGCAGAAAGTAACTATCAGTCCCTCAACTTACTAACCCAGTGCATGCATTGGTTGAAGACATGTGTACCATCTCCGCAAAGGATGCTTCTACACACTGCGCCACAAGGCTTAAATTTGGGCAATTGGTATTAAGTCTATTTTCCAAGAACACAATACAAATGATGTGGTTCAGGGTTAGAACCAACAACCTTTTGATCTGAAGTGAACTAACAATGAGCCACCATGCTCCTACGAAGTGAGGTTAAATGTTCCTCTTTACAGTGGCAACGGAAGAAAAAGAAAACCTGTTGGAGGTTTAGTTTTCACAGGCGTTTTTTCTTCAAACACTCATGAATACAAGGAATGAAAGGCAAATGTTTCAGATTAATACCACTTAAAAAAATAATTATTCTAGGGTTCCGGCAGGCAAGGACTGATAAAATTCAAGGCTATTTCAGGCCGTCTCTTGACATTTCAGCCTTTTTCAAGGCCCTCACTTGTCCTAACTAGTACCCTGAAGTCATTACCCCCTCCTCCCACTTCCCTTTCCCGTGGGACGAGGGGGTAATGACCTCAGGGTATATTTAAAACTATGCCCCCACGAACTCTGGCATATAAAACAATATATACTACTCAAAGTTTGCTAAGCACCAAGTATATCCAACTACCTGTTTTACGTTTTAGTTGAAATATTGTAATGAAAAGTGTATATATTTTTTATTTAATTATATCTTTAATGATTTAAGTACAGAAATTAAGATTTTATTTGTGTTTGACATTATTTTTTAGCTTTTGAATAAGATAACCATGGAAAATGGATATTATTAGTAAAAGAAGAAGTTTTTCAATATGCCAAAAAGTTGACGGAGCGAACTGGTATGGGTTCAATATCGAGTATGAGACCCATTACTGTTAATTACAGGTTGACAGTGCCTTCTCATGCTCCAAATTAGGTTCCTGGTGGTCCTTTGTTGGATCTCGTTCCATTTATGGACCAGCATGGCACCAAGCTCCTGGACAGTTCTTGGCTGGACTGGACGGACTGAAATTGCAAGCTGCAACTCATTCCAGACATGTTCGATTGGATTGAGGTCAGGGGATCTTGCTGGCCAGTCCATACGCTCAATCCCCTCCCTCTGCTGGTACTCCCTGACAGAATGGGCAACATGAGGACAGGCATTATCGTCCATCAGAATGAATCTATCACCCACTGCACCTGCATATAATCTGACGTGGACATCCAGGATCTCATCAATATACCGTTGTACAGTCAATGTACCATGTTCAAGGACACAGAGCTCTGTACGTCCATCCCAGTTGATGCCACCCCAGATCATGATTGACCCTCCACCATAGCGGTCATGCTCAGCAATGGTGGCTGCATGGAATTGCTCTCCTGGACTTCTCCATACCCTAGAATGCCTATCTGTGTGGTCTAGGCAGTACCTTGATTCATCTGTAAAAAGGACAGGTTGCCAATCTTCTCTGGTCCATCCATCGTGGACCATGGCCCATTCATATCGTGCCTGGCAGTGGTTCTGGGACAGCAGAATGCAAATACATGGTCTTCTTGATCGGAGACCACCTTCGTGCATCCTTGCCCAGATAGTCTGCGTCAAAACATTTACCCCGGATGCATTCTTAAGGTTACTGCAAAGCTGGGTTGCTGTGGCAAAGTGGTTCCTACGGGCCTGAATGATCAAAAACCGGTCTTCAGCTGCTGATGTTGCCCTGTCTCTGCCACCACCATGCCATCTTAATGGTGTGCCATACTGCTGAAATCTTGCCCAGGCTCTGGTGATCACCGTATGGTGCACACCAAGGGCTTCACCAACCTGACGATGGGTAGCCCCTTGCTCCACCTTCCCTACAGCCCGCCACATTTCTGCTTCAGACAAATGTCTTCTTACATTTGCATTTGCCATATTTAATCATTAAATCATAAGGGTTTGTGTTGAAATGAAGATTGAATACCCTACACATGGCATGTACATGTAGACAGTACACGAAAACATCATGAAAATCAAGGGGTACATGCTTTCCATGACCGTCATGAAGAGTCTGCCTGCCAAGAGAGCTAATGTAAACAATGGGGACCATCTCAATACATTCCTCAATCATATCCACCAAAAATATCACAAATATGTCAACAGCAAATTTCACAATCATGTGTCAAATATTTGGTGCTTAGCAAACTTTGAGTAGTATAGTTATGATTACATGCTTCATTAGCATTTTTATTTGATGAATATTCAGGGCTTTTCAAGGCCTTCTGGCACATTTTCCAGAATATAAAGGCCTTGAATAATCCTTAGTTAAATTCAATGCTGTGCCATGAATCCAAGGCCCCATGGGAACTCTGCATTCATAAACTTCATGCAAATCTCTGTCAAAGTATCTCATCCATCAACACAATGAAAGTGTCAATGACACTGTAGCTCAACTTGTGTAAGGCATGTACATGTATAGTATGTGACACAGCAATGACACACATCTAGGTAATGACCTGATAACAAAGGTACATGTAAAGTATTGTAAAGGTCTGTACATAAATACTGACCATAGCCTGTAAAAAATGTACAGATAAAGTATTGTAAAGGTGGGTGACAGTTAGATGCCCCTAGCCAGGGCCATATTGGAATGTGCACTTACTGTGTATAAGTAGCACTCAATAAATCAAAGTTTGTCTAATTGGCCGCCGGCAGCAATCTTGAAATTTCGGACTGCATCCAAAAACATTCGTTCTTGTCCCCAGGTGATAACAAAGGTACCAAAGAAGTTTTGTGAAGATCGGTTCATAAATACAGCCTCTAGCCCAACATGTGAACTGTGTACAAGTAGCACTGAATAAATCACAGTTCATCTAATTTGAATAATTTATGCACTAGAAAAAAACCCATATTATATGCGATGTATTCCATTTTACTAAACATTCATACAAAAATTTATTCAAATCAGAATCTTCATATAGAAGTTCTGTACAAAAAACTGATTGCACCTAATTTTGGTATAAAATGGCCGCCAGTAGCTATCTTGAATTTTGGACCACACCCAAAAACACTTGTTCTTGTCCCAAGGTGATAACAAAGGTAGCCAAGAAGTTTCACAAAGATCGGCTCATAAATACAGCCCCTAGCCCAAGCCGTATTGGCATGTGTACTTACTGTGTATAAGTAGCACTGAATAAATCAAAGTTCATCTAATTTGCATAATTTCTGCACAAGAAAAAAACCTGCATTATATGTGATGTATTTCATGTTACTAAACATTCATACAAAAATTTATTCAAATCAGAACTTTCATACAGAAGTTCTGTACAAAAAATTGATTGCACTAATTTTGGTACAAAATGGCTGCCGGTGGCCATCTAGAATTTTGGACCACACCCCAAAACACTCGTTCTCATCCCACGGTGATAACAAAGGGTTCTGGCTGCTCGTTGCAAAGTGACAAGGTTTACAAGGAGAGTCGGGGGGGGGGGGGGGGGGGGGGTCCTCCCCCTACGAGAATTTTGATTTCCGGAGACTCTCAGGTGGCCTCTGAAGGCACTCTGAGCTCCAAAATGCTGGAACATTTCAACAGTAAAATGAGTATTTTATGTTGGTAAAATTTGGTTAATTAAAAACATCTAGCTACTGACCTCAATTCCACTGTTTTTTTTTTGAATTGTTGCCATTGATTATGTGAGGGGGGGGAGAAAAAAAAATGACAGTGCATGCAGTTTGTCTTTTGAGGAACATAATATGACAAAATTCTCTGCCAAATTGCCAAATGATTTGGAAATTTGGCAGGGAATTTTGTCATATTATGTTCCTCGAAAGACGAACTTCAATGTGGGGTCCGCCCAGTCTGCCCATTCGTAAATCCGGCCCTGCCCCCAGAAAATGTTTGAAAAATTACCTCTCTCAGATGCATTTTGGTGCTACTTCTTTAGTATTCCAACCGCTTCCAAACCAGTTGGAATACTAAAGAAGTAGCCCCAAAATCTCCTCATCTTACGTTAACTGGTCATTAATAGCTGCCATTGTGTGCACAATATTAAAGAAACAAGACGATCTATGCGCACACTATTTTTGGATATCTGCCAGTTTTAATGACTTTTCATGGGAAATCAGCCATGTCAACAGTTAAACAAATTAGAAAATAACACATAATTACACTATTCCTTAATACTGGGCAGTCAATCACAAAAATATGATGATCGGCAACATTTTTGCCCCGACCTTGGTCAGGGTGGTCGGGGTGGCTCCGGCGTCCCTGTGCATTTGTCATGACTCACCTGTCAACATAGTTTCTCTGTGAGTGTGTTGTAGATTTACTGCCTGTGGATAGTCTCACTATGGTCGGAAATAAATTCTGTCTTGACACTAAAACACAAGAACAAATATCTTTTATCATTGATGACAAACATGTAAAATTTAACATAACTACCTGAACATACATGCCCCTGTTATAAACAATGTTTGTTTATGGTAGTGTGATGGCTCAGTGGTTACAGCATTGAATTTCAAACCAAAATGCCCACAATTCAATCCCTGCCACAGTTCGATCCTGATTGCCTACATGTGGGCACGGTGGTGTAATACACGTAGATGGGGCACTTGTCTTCAACCAATGCTGACCCTGCTTGTGTGGAGTTAGTACATTGGGAAGTCTGACAACTGCTTGCCACTGCTCAGTGGTTCTCTCCAGGTACTCTAGCTTCCTCCAGCAGCAAAACTGTCCGACATGTGGTGGCCCTGGCTGTTGTGTCATTAAACTTTAATAAGAAAAAGAAAATGTTTGTTTTTTTATCTATTTATTTGGATTAATGGTCAAGTTCAGAATCTATGGCTATATCATGACAACAAAAGAAGTCACATTTAGCCAGTTGTCCAATTATATTGTCCACTGAAGGGAACATCAGTTACTTAACACTATTATGAAAGAGGCAGAAATTTTCTACCACAGTAAACCAGTACTGTTTGATTTCTTAAGGTTACCATGGAGATTATAATGAATGATATACTGCATCTAAAGAGTCATCAATATCATTCAAAAACGATAATAATATTTCTCAACAGCTGTACCTTTCAAAGAGTGTGGAGAGAATGGATCAGTATCATTCAAACAATTTTATTTTTCCCCTGTTGAATATTCAGTTTCCAAGAAAGAAGCCTAAGAAGCACAATTAAATTTTAAGAACATAGCTCACTGGGTTGGACCCAGCATGGGTGTCACAAAGATGACCGATTGCAAAATGGGGGAAGGAGTGCAGTTGATGGGGAGTAAACCCAATTTGTCCTAACTGCCATGACTCAAGTCCTGACTGAAGAAATATTTCAATAACATCATCAAGACATGAATTCTTCTTAGAAGACATGCCTTGATGATGTAGTTGGAATATTTATCAGCCAGGATTATAGCTCCTGCAAGAACTCAGGAAATTTGTTTGTGGATAAAAATCAAGTATATTCAGTTGTTGTGATGCATGGGCTTCCCGATTTATTGTTTAATAAAAGGCTGCTCGGCCACACGTCCCCTGAAAAAAGTGTGCAATTCGAGGTAGTTGAAAAAAACTGAATTTTTCGAAGTAAAAAAAGGGACATAACTCTGGCAAAAAATGTCAGACAAAACCCCGATTTGAACTTGACCTGTATTTTATGTTGATACCCCTACATACCAAATTTTATTTGATTTGGCCAACTATAACTAAAGTTATCATCTGGAAACCAAAACAAATGAATTATCAAAATTGAAAAAGAGGCATAACTCTGGCAAAAATTATTGGACTGCACCCCGATTTGAATTTGACCTGCATTTTATGTTGATACACATACATGCCAAATTTCATTTGATTTAACCTACTATAACTAGAGTTATCATTGGGAAACCAAAGTGGGATCAATGGACAGATGGATGGATGGATGGACACATGCATGGATGGACACCGGCAATTTTACTAGTACCCCGCAAATTTTTTTTTGTTTTTTGGAGGACAATTAGCATGAACCAGACTCAAAATTGGTCATGCTGCCACAGACCTCCATCTGCACAAGACAAACTATGTGTGTGACACAAGACAAAGAAGCAAATCTAATCTTGTAAGAAAGTACATGCTTACTTTGCAACAGAAAATCTATAAATAAGGTTCACACCAGAAGAAAATGTCCCGACTGGAATATTATCTGCCCCCATCCCCTGGGACCAACTTTTCCCTGAGCTGGTAAGCTTCATTTAGTATTGGTGAAAAAATCTACTCCTCTGTTTTTAGCTGAACTTCACTCTTCATGCACTGTACTTTCGTTAGTCTAGTATCAACACATTTTTTATGTTTGCCACTAAAGCACTGGTTACAAAACAAATCTTTGTTAACTCTTTTTACCAAATACCACCAAAAGATAACACCTGGAACAAAATTTCTTGAACAAATGAAACATTTTAATTTTTTGTCTCAAAAAACATAGCTCATGACCCCATTAGTGAAATGTGCTTAATGGGCTCATTGCAATGAGACATTGTATTCTATGTTTTGATGAAAAAAAGAAAAATTTATATGTACTCACAAAATTTTTTTTTTCCAATGTCATTTATCTAGTTTGATAAAGGGTTAACCCTTTGCGTAATGAGTTGGCTGCATCCACCCACTTAACTGGTTTAGTGCTAGAAGCCACTATCATGGCTCTGTTGAAAAGTGATGGAAGACACATTAGTGGCTTTACACTGTATGCATTAGCTTGATGTTTGCTCAGCAGTAGAAGAAAAAATGTTTATGTAAAATTGTTCAGTTACAATTTATTGGAGAGTGTCTATTGGCACTCTCCAATAAATTGCAACAAAACAATTATATGTGATTTCATCGAGGGGGTAACATGATATCTTTTGGCTGAATTGTTTTGAAAAAATATAATTAAAATAACGAATTAAGTCCACGCTGAAACTGAAAGGTTTTTGACTGATCCATGACTTGTGCTCACACACAAACAACACCCTTATTCTCCTCACAACTTTACAGACATCTGACAGACGTGTATTAACTGGTGGAGTGCTAGAAGCCACTACCAGGCCTTTAAAAAAAAGTGAAGGTATTCAAACAAAACCTATGTTTTCCTTGCTCACGTTTCATATTCAATCAAATATAAATAATATTTTGTTTATCCATATTTGTTCTATTACAGTAAAATTATGAGAGAGTGCATGTGGGCACTCTCCAATAATTTGCAATAAAACAGATTTTGAATAACAAATTCAGACCACCAAAAATAATCTAGCCCTCAACCACTTAAGAAATCAAATACATTGGTCTGTTTAGTTTTGTAACAATATGGTCTGTTGAATCCAAGAATTTCACATTTTTCATCACATGTATATGATCTGCTGAAGCAAAAGAATTTTACATTTTTCAACACAACTAAACAGCTGTAACCCTATATAGTGGTGCCCATGTAATTGGATACCCTGTTAATTGGTTAAGGAAGTAAACGCATGTTAATTGAATAAAACCTCTTGTAATATATCTAAGAATTACGTTGACAACTAATGAATTCCCCATGTTTATAGAGCAGTTTGGCCTCATTACATCCATCTATTAACTCCAAACAAGATATAATAGAATAAATGCTTAGTTTATCATTAGAATACAGGGCTAACCTTATCTCTGTGAATAGAAGACACCAGATAACTGAATGATTTTCACACCAGCAAAGTGGCTATTAAATTAACAGGGTTCCACTGTATCTGTCTACTTACCCGAGAGCATAAAAGAAACATGCTGTAACAGTCTCTCAGGCCTCAGTATTCCCATGACAGATTACACCATACACCTGTAATTAAGAAAGAATGAAAAAATCCAATGATAAAGATCATTAACCCTTCACCCAAAGTAATGGCCACAAAAGGCCGAAACTATTAATAAAAATCGCCATTCAATTTTTATTGCGTAAGGCCATTATAAAATGAAAGTGTCAATGACACTGTAGCTTAACTTGTGTGTTGTGGTTGATGAAAAGGATAATGTTCAATGTTTATGAAAGGATTATGAAATAAGACAAGAATTGTGATAATTGGGAATATGTTCATTTCTGTTCCCTGTGTGCTATGTTTATGATAAAAATAATATGAGGTGTACACTGTACTAAAGAGCTGAGGGGTGGGTTAATATGACCTCACAGTTAATATATGTGGCCCTCACAGTTAACATATATCAACAAAATTACAATGAAATTATTCCAAAATGAGTCATCCTATCAAGTTACATTAAAATCCCTTCATAAATATGGCCTGTAGACTGTGCTAAAGGTTTTCGGGCTTCGGGCCCCTGTAGCCGTCAGTTTCCCAATTGCGTCCAAAGGGGACGTTCTCATCTAGACATTATATGAAGTCAACCTACCAAGTTACAATGAAATCCCTCCATAAATACGACCTGTAGACTGTGCTAAAGGTTTTCGGGCTTCAGGCACCTGTAGACATCACATTTGACCAACCACGACCAAAAGGGGATGTCATCATCTAGGCATTATATGGAGTCAACCTAACAAGTTACAATGAAATCCTCCCATAAATACGACCTACAGATATGCTAAAGGTTTTTGGGATCGGGCAGCCATCAAGGCTGAATGATCGTGACCAAAAGGGGTCGTTCTCATCTGGACACTATTTGGAGTCATCCTACCAAGCTACAATAAAATCCCTTCATAATTATGACCTGTAGACTGTTCTAAAGGTTTTTGGGCTTTGGGCCCCTGAAGCCGTCACAGTTGCCCACTCGTGTCCAAAAGGGGACGTTCTCATCTAGACATTATATGAAGTCAACCTACCAAGTTACAATGAAATCCCTTCATAAATATGACCTTAGACTGTGCTAAAGGTTTTTGGGCTTCGGTCTGGGCGGCCATCATGGTTGAATGATCGCAACCAAAGGGGACAATCTCATCTGGGCATCATCTGGAGTGATCCTGCGAAGTTACAATGAAATCCCTTCATAAATATGACCTGTAGACTGTGTTCAAGGTTTTCGGGCTTCGGGCACCTGTAGCCATCACAGTTGACCAATCACGACCAAAAGGGGATGTCATCATCTTGGCATTATATGGAGTCAACCTAACAATGTTACAATGAAATCCTTCTATAAATATAACCTTTTGCCTATGCTAAAGGTTTTTGGCACCCATCAAGGCTGAATGATCACGGCCAAAATGGGACGTTCTCATCTTGACCTTATTTGGAGTCAACCTACCAAGTTACAATGAAATCCCTTCATAAATATGACCTGTAGACAGTGCTAAAGGTTTTTGGGCTTCAGGCACCTTCAGCCGTCAAAGTTGCCCAAACATGTCCAAAAGGGGACGTTCTCATCTAGGCATTATATGAAGTCAACCTACCAAGTTACAATGAAATCCCTTCACAAATATGACTTGTAGACTGTGCTTAAGGTTTTCGGGCTTCGGGTTCGGGCAGCCATCATGGTTGAATAATCGCAACCAAAGGGGACAATCTCATCTGGGCATCATCTGGAATGATCCTATGAAGTTACAATGAAATCCCTTCATAAATATGGCCTGTAGACTGTGCTCAAGGTTTTTGGGCTTCGGGCACTTGTAGCCAACTCAGCTGACCAATTACGACCAAAAGGGGATGTCATCATCTAGGCATTATATGGAGTCAACCTAATAGGTTACAATGAAATCCTTCCATAAATCTATGCTAAAGGTTTTTGGGCTCGGGCACCCATCAAGGCTGAATGATCGCGATCAAAAGGGGACGTTCTCATCTAGACATTATTTGGAGTCATCCTACCAAGTTACAATGAAATCCCCTCATAAATATGACCTGTAGACTGTGCTAAAGGTTTTCGGGCTTCGGGCACCTTTAGCCGTCACAGTTGCCCAATCATGTCCAAAAGGGGATGTTCTCATCTAGACATTATATGAAGTTAACCTACCAAGTTACAATGAAATCTCTTCATAAATATGACCTGTGCTAAAGGTTTTCGGGCTTCGGGCTCGGGCAGCCATCATGGGTGAATGATCGCACGTTCTCATCTAGACATTGTATGAAGTTAACCTACCAAGTTACAATGAAATCCCTTCATAAATATGACCTGAAGACTGTGCGAAAGGTTTTCGGGCTTCGGGCTCGGGCAGCCATCATGGGTGAATGATCGCAACCATAGGGGACAATCTCATCTGAGCATCATCTGGAGTGATCCTAAGAAGTTACAATGAAATCCCTTCATAAATATGACCTGTAGACTGTGCTCAAGGTTTTCGGGCTTCGGGCACTTGTAGCCATCACAACTGACCAATCACGACCGAAAGGAGATGTCATCATCTAGGCATTATATGGAGTCAACCTAACAGGTTACAATGAAATCCTTCCATAAATATGACCTTTTGCCTATGCTAAAGGTTTTTGGGCTCGGGCACCCATCAAGGCTGCATGATCGCGATCAAAATGGGACGTTCTTATCTAGACATTATTTGGAGTCATCCTGCCAAGTTACAATGAAATCGTTTCATAAATATGACCTCTATACTGTGCGAAAGGTTTTCGGGCTTCGGGCTCCTGTAGCCGTCACAGTTGCCCAATCACGTCCAAAGGGGACATTGTATGAAGTCAACCCACCAAGTTACAATGAAATTCCTCAATAAATATGACCTGTAGACTGTGCTAAAGGTTTTCGGGTTTTGGGCTCGGGCAGTCGTCATGGTTGGCAGATCATGCCCAAATGGGGAAATTCATACCTAGACATCATAAGGAGTCATCCTACCAAGTTTCAATGAAATCCCTCCACATTAAACATGACCTGCAGACTGTGCTAAAAGTTTTTGGGTTTCGGGCTTGGGCAGCCATCACGGTTGACAGATCATGCCCAAAAGGGGACGTTCTCATCTAGGCACTATACAGAGGCATCCTACCAAGTTACAATGAAATCCCTTCATAAATTCGACCTGTAGACTGTGCTAATGGTTTTCGGGTTTTGGGCTCGGGCAGCCATACCGGTTGCCCGATCGCGACCAAAAGGGGATGTTCTCATCTAGACATGACCCCAAACCTGCATATGAAATTTTGTGATGATCAGACAAGAACTGCGGGGTGTAGCCCGTGCTAAAGGAAAATGTGAACAGACGTCACAGACTCACAGACTCACAGACTAACAGACTCACAGATTCACAGACTCACAGACTAACAGACTTCCGCACGCGTGATGGCAATAGCTTATCTTGACTATGTCAAGTTAAGCTAATGAAAGTGTCAATGACACTGCAGTTCAACTTGTTTTTGAAAGGACAGAACTGAATAGAAATCTCCAGTAATGTCAAGTCATTTAATCAAGTTTCTACAGAAACGACATAATACCAAAGCTACATATGAAATTTGAAAAAGATCAGGCGGGGCATGCAACCTGTAGGGTGTACTAATGGAATTGCTGACAATTTCTTTACTAAATCCAAGATGGCTGATGGCGGCCGTGTTTTTGAACAAAAATCAGAAAAATTTGATTGCTCCCATCTAGACATCACACCAAAGCTTCATATAAAATTTAAACAAAATCGGATGAGTGATGTAGCCTGTAGAGTGTGCTCATGGAATTGTTGACATTTTATATGCCAAAGCCAAGATGGCTGATGGTGGCCATGTTTTTCAACAAAATTCAGAAAAATTCAATAGCTCCCATCTAGACATTATCCTAAAGTAACATGAAATTTGGAACTGATCAGGTGAGAGATGCAGCCTGTAGGGTTTGCCAATGGAATTGTTGACAATTTATGTGACAAATCCAAGATGGCTGCTGGCAGCCATGTTTTTCAACAAATTTTCGAAAATTTGATAGCTCCCATCTAGATATGACACTAAAGCTACATATGAAATGTGAAAGAGATAGGGTGAGAGATGTGGCGTGTAGTGTGTTCCAATGGAATTGTTGACAATTTATATGCCAAATCTAAGATGGCCATTGGCAGCCCTGTTTTTCAAAAAAATTCAGAAAAATTCAATAGCTCCCATCTAGACATTATCCCAAAGTAACATATGAAATTTGGAACTGGTCAGGGGAGAGATGCGGCCTATAGGGTTTGCCAATGGAATTGTTGACAATTTATGTGCCAAATCCAAGAGGCTGCTGGCAGCCATGTTTTTCAACGAATTTTTAAAAAAATTTGATAGCTCCTATCTAGACATCACACCAAAGCTACATATAAATTTTTTTAAAAATCAAGCGAGAAATGCAGTCTGTAGGGACAGTAGGGTGTGTCAATGGAATTGTTGACAATTTATATGCTAAATACAAGATGGCTGCTGGCGGCCATATTTTTCAACGACATTTGGAAAAATTCATTAGCTCCCATCTAGACATCACACCAAAGTTACATATGAAATTTGAAAAAGGTCGGATGAGAGATGTGGCCTGTAGGGTGCGCCAATGGAATTGTTGACAATGTATATCCAAATCCAAGATGGCTGCTGGTGGCCATGTTTTTCAACAAATTTTTTAACAAGACGCACTGTCACAGTGCCGAAGTTGTGACGATTCGTGCAACGCCAATGATGTTTTAAAACTTGTTAGTGACAAAAAAACTCGGTGACAAAAAAACTTGATGGTGACAGACCGACCGACAGACATTGCCACATATAGAGCTGCTCGTCGCAGCTAAAAATTCAATAGCTCCCATCTAGACATCACACCAAAACTACATATGAAATTTTTAAAAAGATCAGTTGAGAGGTGCGGCCTGTAGGGTGTGCCAATGGAATTGTTGACAATTTATATACCAAATCTAAGATTGCCTCTGGCAGCCATGTTCTTCAATGAAATTCAGAAAAATTTGTTAGCTCCCATCTCGACATTGTCCCAAAGCCACATATTATGAAATCTGGAACTGATCGGGTGAGGGCTACAGCTTGTAGGGTGTGCTAAAGAAATTGTGGACGGATAGACAGATGGACGTACATATATATGGATGGATGACAGATTGCAACTCATCCCAATACCTCATACTTGACGTTGTCGAGTTAAGCTAAAAATAGCTTGATTGTCATCCTCACCCACTACGATTTTCCAGGCCCACTCCAAAAATGTTCATTTATACTAAATATTGCAGGCTGTTAGCTACCAATATCAACAGTGGTATAATCTTTGTCATCAAAAGTTTAAAAAAGTGAAAAAGTTGGACATAAAACTGCTATCCCTTTAATTCACATACCCCAATGATATGCACTTGAGGGACGTAACTCATTTCCCTGACATGACCTTGTAAACAAACTGGAACTGTATGTGGTTTATAAACAGTTCAGCAAATATACTATTAAAAAAAAAGTCGGAGTTATCCAAACTGATGTCGATATTTTTGGAAAATGGTATTGGATACGTGTGATTGGACACATCAATATGTTACCAAGTTTAGTGTGGATCATGAATGTCACCCGCCCACAAAAACTTCGTGCAGGTTTTTCGCACGAGCGCAGCTTTAATGTCTGTGGGGTACATTTTGAAATTTTCATTTGTACAGGACAGGCTTTTTCAGAGGTCTGAGCATCCTTTTCTTAGTATAAACTAATTCATCAATAGTTTCTGTTCGAAACGTAACTTTTGAGGTATGCGAAGACTGACATGTGACGAACGTTTACATGCCGTTGGCATGTTAGAAGCTGGCAACAGACATATTGCAGTGGCTCAAATTCTCAACTTTACTCAATCGGTGATTAGCAGGTTGTGGTCACGCTACCGTCAGACAGGCAATGTTGATGATAGACGTCGGTCTGGTCGTCCAAGGCGACAACTGCTAACCAGGATCGTTTCAGCCGAACCACAGTTTTATGTAACTGCCATCAAAGTGCCTCAAAAATTGGAAAGCAGCTGCACTGAGCGACAGATGTGCGAATCAGTGGTCAGTCTATCCGAAATTGCCTACACAGCTGGAATTTGTATGCTTGACAACCTCGATTAATTCCATGTTTGACTGAACGTCACATCGCAGCAAGGCGTAACTGGTGTGGAGCATGACAGTGCTGGAACAATCGTCGGTGGAGCAACGTCATGTTTTCCAATGAACTGAGGTTCACTTGACTCGACTTCCACAACAGGTGAAACAGAGTGTGGTGGCGGGGGAACGAACGATACCATGACGTAACTGTTAGGCAGCACAGTCATTTTGATAGTGGATCGGTTATGCTGTGGTGTGAGGAGGCATAACCATGACAAGCAGAACAGCATTACATATCATCCATGAGCATGTCACAGGGCAGTTCTACCGTGCCAACATGATAGCAGCTCATGCAGTGCCATTTGTGCGCTGTCACAGCCCTCGATTCATTTTCCAAGATGACAATGCAAGAGCACACAGGGCCCGTGTCACTACAGAGTTCCTCCAGGAGCAGAACATCACTATACTGCCTTGGCCAGCACTAAGACCAGACCTTTCACCAATCGAGCATGTCTGGGATATGCTTGGCAGGCACCTACGACAACGCCAACAGCCCCTACCAATGTCCAGGAACTTGCCGCTGCACTGCAGAAGGAATGGAAAAACATCAGTCAAGCTGATATTGGACATTTGGTGAGGAGTATGCCACGTTGGATCCGTGCTTGTCTTGCGAACCAAGGAGGATTTACAAGGTATTGAGGTCTTGAACTGAATGTGGTAAATTCTCTGACTGACCGTCCATGTCTTCTGCAGCTCAGTGCATGGAATGTGTGCTTGTCAGACACCCAACTATCGCTGAAATCATTCACCAGATGTCACAGTGCAATGCCTCAACTGTCTTTTTGATGAAAATATAAATATATTTCTTCATGTATCTCACTTTTATCAAATATCCCCTACTTTTTTTTAATAGTATATATCACCGATGCAGATATATTTTTTAAATTTTTCACGCTTTTGTCTTTTTAGTGTTCAAAAAAGGCATCTTGAATGGTCAAAGACCTGTTGAATAGAACAAAAAGGTAAAATTGTCAGTATATAATTCCCAGATTTTGGACCACTATTTGTGAGTAAGATTTATTTGGCGCCATTCATGTCCCATATTAAACTGAGCAGCAATACAAATACCTGCCCTTTCCTAATATTGTCATTCTGTTGTGAGGTAATGTGGGCTTACAGACAAGTGGCATTGAACAATGAACTAATCTTTCAGTTGAATTGTAGTCCCTGATTTTGCGTACAATTTTCATGGTGCAAAATAAAATTCCTCCTCCCATCACAATTTTGAAAAAAAGCTTGATGAAAATCTACCATTTTTTTTATTGTCGCATTATGAACCCTCATTGAGCTCATACTGAGGAGAGATAATCCATTATGTTTCAGAAGCAAAAAATTAAAATGTTTTAATTATTCATTACCAATGTTGGAAAATGTCACCCTCTATTTGAGTTATATAATGTGTTAACCATTTCCAGTTTTCCAAGATTACTCAAAAGAGATCCCCCAACCCATGAAGCTTAGTCCACGACAAACCACGTAATCCATTTATGATCCACAAGATTTCTGTACAGCCTAGTTGGATCTAATATAACTCAGTTGAAAAATTGATGGTGGAGATGGGAAAACATGTCTGTCTGATGTCTTTCAGATTTCAGAACGGTAATATTTCTTTCTAGGTTGAAGCCTAAACACTTTCTTAGCATTTTCACGGCATATGGATACTGTAGTCATGTCTTTTGTCTTATTGTGTGTCAATAACGAAGGTGAAACTAAATGTTCAGGTGTGAAGTTTGAACCTTAATGGTTGCGTGCAAAGTGTCTTAAAGGTACTCTTCAAATTATGATAAATTTATTATGCCCTACATGAATGAATTTATCAAATTTGTATCCAAAGACAGCATATTTTGAACAAGAAGTTTCATTAGAAAATTGGGAAGGTACTCAGACATGTTAACTGTCCTGGAATGACTGGGAAAATCCCATAGCTTCAGTGTTGTTCCCAGCATTCCTGAAGGGAATCAGTTTTGGTAAAAAATCCCAGAAACATTCCAGAAGGGAATTTATATGCTTGGTGAGGGACGGGTTGTAGAGGGAGGAGGGGATATTCAAACCACTAATTTTTCATGATGTTTGCACATGGTATAACATCAGTCGATTTTTGGCCCATAAACCATTGGGTGCAACACGGTGCCAGTGTGGTCCAAGAGTTAAAAAATCTTCTACTTTTTCTTGTGTATTGTTCTCCCACACACTTTTCCCTGAAATTCATCCATTTTCCCTGAAAATCACCCTCAAGTTCCATGAAATTTTTTTCTGAGGTTAACATGATTTTAAGGTACTATGTAAGGATGAGTGAGATAAAATGTAAGTAAAGAAGATATGTGTGACATGGTTAACAATTAGAGATGGATAAGGTGTACATGTATATGTACTGTAAAATAAACATTTTTGCTTGTTCCACAATGATCAGAAGGAAAATGTTTAGTGAAATAGGAATAACTGCCATGTTACAGTGCATAAATGGTCAGCAGTAAACGAATGAATGGGAACATGGTGGCTCAGTGGTTATGGAATTGGGACTCCAAACCGAAAGGTCCAAGGTTCGATCCCTGCCAGAGGTAACTACTTTGTGTCCTTGGGAAAGGCACTTGACGGGAGCGTGGTGGCTCAGTGGTCGACTGTTGGACTTCTATGCTAGAGGTCCCGAGTTCGATCTCTGTCCGGGACGACCCACGTTGTGTCCTTGGGCAAGACACTTTCTCCCGGTTGCCTACATGGGGGCACAATGATGCCTGTTACTAAGGCATACTTTAAGTCAATGGTGCACATGTCTTCAACCACTGTAACCCTGCTTGAGAGGAGCTTGAACAGAGTTAGAACTGACAGTTGCTTGACGATGCTTGGTGGTTCTCTCCGGGAACTCTGGCTTCCTCCACACGTAAAACTCTCACGGTCACGATTAGCCATTGTGCATAAGTGTGTGACCTTAAACACGTGTAAATAAATAAATAAATAAATAAATAAATAAATAAATAAATAAATAAAGGCACTTAATCCCAATTACCCATGTGGGGGCACAGTGGCACTGTGCACTAAGACGTACTGCATGTTGATGGTGCGCTTGTCTTCAACCAATGCTAACCCTGCTTGTGTGGCGTTAGTACATTGGGGAGTCTGGCGGTTGCTCGCCATTGCTCGGTGATTCTCTCCGACTTCCTCCATCTGTAAAACTGTCCAACACAAGGTGACCCTGGCTATCCAAAGTGTTGTTAAATCCCAATAAATAAATAAATTAATAAATAAATAAATAAATAAATAAAATTATGTTGACATGAATGCAAGCAGTTTTCATTAATAGAAAGAGTGAAACATGTATGGAGCCAATCCTTTTAACCTTGTACAGTTGTATTTCTCAGTATAGTTTATTCAACTTGTGAATATAAATGACTCAAATGAATCTTTAGCATTTTTAAAGATCTCGGTACCAGGAAACTGCTACATCTTTCAGAATCCTAATGATTAATTTCATCCACTTATAATCAGTGTCTATGCAGGCCAGAAATTTTTTGGTAACAACTGTAATTTTTGTCTGGTGTCAAATGAATTTTTGGGGTGCCAAATGAAAGATTTTAGTGCCAAGTGAAATTTGCTTATTAATGAGAGTCAACCAACCATGTAACATGCTTTGAGTTCAACAAGGTTCCATCTGTAATGCTGCACCTTGTTGCACTCAAAGTATGATATTTTATCATATGCTAGCCTGTGAATTATGGCAAATTATCTAAAAGATATTTCTTGATATCCATCGACACAATGGATATCGAGGAATAACCCTACGTAGCTTCCTAAATGACATCACGCTATGCCGCATCATGTCACCTTGAAGGAACAAACAGCTGATCTTTGTTACTGTTTTGAAATTATTTATTTATTTATTGGTGTTTAAGGTCACATATTTTTGCACAATGGCAAATCATGACCACAACATGAGTATCAACTCAAGACCAGGGGTGAGCATTAATAAACCCTGTTGCCCATTTGAGAGAGGGCTTGTACCTCCCACGCATTGGTGACTGGGTCCTATTTTACCAGTAATAACTGTTTTGAAAAGTACGCATTTCGGGTCAAATTGGGCTGAATATTGTGCAATAAAATGTCTTGTAGCATATACTAAAAAAGAAAATCTACTCTATTTATTTTAGTCAGTATCAGGAATTATCTCATGAGTGTTGACCTGAAAGCTTTATTTTTGCTTTTTCTGCATGCGTGAGTGAAAAATAATATTTTCAGGTCCACGCGATGAATTTTTCAGTAGCATGCCATTACACTTTGGTGCATGACGTCGTCCTGAATGTCGCCTTGAAGGAACGATCAGCAGCTTTTTGTTATTGTCTTGAAACTGTTTGCAGTTGAATTGGGCTGAATATTGTGCAGTAAAATGTCACATAGCATATAATAAAAAGAAAATCTTCGCCTTTTTAGAGAATATCGAGAAAAATAAAACTTTCAGGTCCACACTCATGAGATAATTCCAGATATTCACTAAAACAGCATAGATATCCTGTATTTAATTTAGTACCAACTGCCTCCTTTAAGTGTTTTAGTTGAAAAAAAAACACATATGATATTTTAAAAATACTAATAATAAAAAAATAAAACAAATGAATAAAAATAAAAATAAAAATAAATAAATAAATAAATAAATAAATAAATATAAATAAATAAATAAATAAATAAATAAATAAATAAAAGGCCATTACAGTGGTGCCCACTTAATTGGATATCTCTTAACTGAATAAGCCTGGTAATTGAACATAAATTCCCAACACAAAACCATTTACCATATCTCCAGCACAAATTTAACCTGTTAACTGAATATAGGTTATAGAGTAAACTCCTGTTAATTAAATAAGAAATCTTGTAATCTGTCGAGAAATTACACTGACTCACCCCAGTTTTCCTTTGTTTATAGACCTATTTGGCCTTAGGACATCCAATACAAGTATTTAATCTATTATATCTTGATGGACAGAGCTCATGGAGCTCTGTCCATCAAGATATAATAGAATAAATGTTAAGTTTATCTATACAGGAAAGTGACACAATCCCTGTTAATGAATAGTCCTGTTAATTGCATAATTTTCATTGGCAAAGTGGCTATTTAATTAACAGGGTTCCACTGCGTTAACATTTATAAAATTATTTCATGATTATTATTTACTCACTGTTTATTCACTCCAAATAAACTCTTAGCAAATAATTTATCTTCCAGAAGGCTTATAAAGAATTAATTAAGCAAAATGAAAAAGATTACAAGTAACAAAGAAATGTTTTGATAAGAATCAGATGAACCCTTTACCTAATGAATTGTCCACATCCACCTGAGTAATATGCAAATTCAGCAGCTGAAAAAATATTAGTTTTCAAAAAATTATAACAAACCCATATCATGTGACTCCTCTTTGGAACGAGCTTGTCTAGCTCGTTTCAGTGAGAGATCACATGATAGGGTCTTGCTGAAATTTTTTGAAAAATTTAAAGAAATGATTTTTAAAATAATAAATTATGATATCATCTGCATTGGGTCATGGGTTAAACAGATCATCTGTTAATTCAGTTGATCCACAACAAAGATCCATGATTACACCTCTTACCAAAAGAACATTTTACAGGCATGGTTTCTGTCTCGCCTGTGTCACAGGACAGTGATTTTATCAAAGACGACACTGAAATAATAACCCCAAACACTTTTGAGACCCACCAAATATATATTTTGGGTGCTAAATGCTGTATTTTTGGTGCCAAACAAATTTGTTTGCGCAATTGACACCAATAGCACCCAACTGCATGAACACTGCTTATTGTCATAAACTGAAAAAAACATTTCTGAACTAGAGAAACAGAATTTACAATTTACTGCATCCTGTAAATTCAAGTCTGTGTGAAAGGGGTTAAAGCATCAGAAATAAGCAAAATAGAAAGAGAATTTATGGAGGCTTAATATTGGGGGGGGGGGGGGGGGGGGTGAAGTATTTTTAAAAAAATCAGAAATAGGTTTTCATTAATAGTATTTAAAGATATTCATACAGGAATCAAATGATTTTTCCCAGAAACCAGAAAAAAGCATATATGTATATATATGTATATATATATGCATTCAAAGGGTTCGATAAAGGAATCAGAAATGGACATTTTTTGCTCTTATTTGAATGATGTTTATAGCAGTAATGTGAATATGGAAAGGTTAACATTATTCTCACTGAAATAAAATCTTTGGAACCCGCATTGAAATCTTGAGAGGGTTAAAAGCATTAAGCTGAATAATTTGCACTTTATTTCCTTGCAAAACAAAGGGTTTTTCTCAACTTGGTTTGAGGAGCTGATATCTGATTATAATAACAAGATTACATTTAATGTTTGACAGCTACCTCCACTTCTGTTTACATTTCTCCAGTGTGAATGAATACAACATTATGTGTTGCTTGGGGATAATGTAGAGCTACAGGAAATTAGAGGCTGTGAAAACCCTGTGGCCGACTGGGCCATACTCACGGGCTCTAGTGACCTGAAAAACATAGGGTGCCGCAAACTTTTGACTGTCTGTCAATATCCCCAAAACAGCGGGGTAGGATGATGCGTTTTCGAGTTATCATGAGGACAAGGAAATGCATAGAAGACAGAAGACAGGAGAATAAGAAAAAGAAAAAGAAGAACGAAAAAAAAGAAACTGTACAAAAACAATAGTCTAAAAATACAAATGTAAAGGTTTAAAAGGATTGGTCAATGAAGCCATAAATTTTAGTCCCAATTTCTATGCAAGTATGATTTATTTATTCAAGTTTTAACGACATTTTAACATCCAAGGTCATATCATGTCAGTGACAGTTTTACGAGTGGGGGATGCCGGAGTACCCGGAGAGTACCACCGAGCAACGACGAGCAGCTGCCGGCTCCTTAACATCGTAACTCTGCACTGCAGCATTCCACAGTGCAGCACAGCACAGGCATTGGTTGAAGACATGTGCACCGTCGACGTGCAGTACACCGTAGTACACAGTGTCATCGTGCCCCCATGTGGACAATCAGGGCTAAGTGCCTATCGCAAGGACACAACAAGGGAGTCCCAATTGATCGCTCAGTTGGTCACCCATCCAAGGACTAACCGGGCTCGATGTTGCTTCGGTGATCTGATGAGAAGCGGTTACCGCAATGCCACCACACACCCTTTGCAAGTATGATCGGTCTTATTCTATCCTCTGATACAGTTACATTATTCAAACACTGTAGAGGTGCTCAGTATACAATTGAATCCCAATTTATAGAATAGAAAGTAATTATAATTGGATTGTCCAAGGCATCTTTGACATAATTTTAGAATATATCCGTGAGTGGTATGCAGTTGTTTGGTCTCCATCCATGTTATTCTGGAATGTTAGATAACCATCCCATTAGGATTGTGGTTTGCTTCTTGTGATTCTGGAAAAACCTTACTGGCAGCTCCATTATACTTTCTACTAAACTTTGACTGCCTTTGACAGCAAACTGTCTTCTCCATTCAGTATGTTTGTTCTTTGTTAGCAGCAGGTCTCCTAATGTGAGTTGGGAAAAATTATTGGACGGAATCCATTCCTTGTGCATATTCATTCCCCCATGCAGGTCTATCAGCATACCAAAGGAGATCAAACTCTGACCAATGGTTTTGAAGTTACAATGCAAAACATTTGTACGGGCAGATGGACAGAAAGGAAAACTAGAGGCTCAAGTAAGCCTAAAATGCTCACCTGGCTCAAGTTGTCAAAAAGATGAGCATATCAGTAAGTGATCGACAGCAAGAGCAATTTTTTGATTTGCTATGACACAACCAAAGGCAACTTTTTTTCGGCCATTCATGCTGGTCCTAGGAAAGCATTCTAGCAAGCTCTGTTCTGTGAATTTTTGTTTTCAACTACTGTGGTTCTTTCTACCCCCCCCACCACCAGAAAAAAATAAAATAAAAAATTGTTCAAGGCATCAATAAAATCTTTGGAACCCACACTGCAGTCTCGGGAGGGTTAAATTAAAGACATGCATACAGGAATCAGATAAATGTTTCCAGCACTGAAAGGGTTCATTCGACATGAAATAACATATATGTGCACAGTAGTGAAAGAGTTCATCATGAAATAAAATCTTTGGAAAAACACACTGTAGTCATGAGAGGGTTAAATTAAAGATATTCATACAGAAATCAGATCAATTTTATTCCAAGTAACCAGAAAATTACATATATAGCATTGAAAGGGTTTGGTTGTTCATTGCATCAATAAAATCTTTGGAACCCACAATGCAGTCTTGAGAGGGTTAAATTAAAGACATGCATACAGGAACAGATGTTTCCAGCATTGAAAAGGTTCATTCAACATGAAATAACATGAAACATGAAATAAAATCTTTGCAAAACAAACTAAAGTCCACAAAATTTTCTGATTAAAATAACAAGATTACAATGTTCATAACAGCACTTTTGTTATTTTAAGAACAATATGCCAATCAAGGTTCTCAGTGAATGAAAATTTCCTCCAAGTATTTATTTATTTATTGGCGTTTAAGGCCACATATTTCTGCACAATGACTAATCATGACCATGACAGTTTTACGGGTGGAGGAAGCCAGAGCACCCGAAGAGAACCACGAGCAACTGTCAGCTCCCCAACATACTAACTCCACACAAGCAGGGTTAGCATTGGTTGAAGACAGGTGCACCATCGAAGTGCAGTACGCCTTAGTACACAACGTCACCGTGCCCCCACGTGGGCAATGGGGGTGAAGTGTCTTGCCCAAGGACACAACGTGGTTGCCGCAGGTGGGATTCGAACCGAGGACCAATTTCCTCCAAGATAAACTACTGCAAAAATGCTGACTCGTCGTTGTTTCAATACCCTCTTCCGGGCACCCTGATTGAACCGGTGGCAATTTTTTTTAACCAATCCCTTCTGGTCCTCAGGATACTTCATACCAAATAACAGTTCTCTGTTCCTTGTGGTTTGGGATATATGGGCTTTTGATTTTTGTTTTTAGCCCCTGGGGTTGCCACGGGGGTTGTGAAAATTTTTTTTTTTTTAGGCATCAATCAATTACTTAGGACCCACTTATACTACATGCCAAATTTGGTTGAAATTGGCCCTCCGGTTCTTGAAATAGAAATTTTGGGCAGAGCCCAAAATGGATATGCCCCCAGAGAGAGCCCAGATACTGACCTATCAACTTCCCTTGAACAAGCTTTACTCTTCTACACCAAAGGATGTTCCATACCAAATATCGGGGCATTCCCTCTGGTGGTTCATGAGAAGAAGATTTTTAAAAGTTTTTAAGCTTTTGGGGCATACACTAGAGCCCGAATACGGCAGCTGCTTCATTTAAACAAAATAGAAAGAGTATACTCCATAGATGGTCTGTGCAATATATGTTTGAATTTGGCCTAGTGGTTGTAAAGAAGATGTCAAGATTGCAAAAAGTTAACGGACACCCGAAGCCGGATAAAAGTGATGGCAACAGCTCCCACTGACTTACAGTCAGGTGAGCTAAAAAGACCCAAACTCTGGGAAAAATCATTGGATATTTATTTACTAGGGTTTAACGACACATTGACAGCCAAGGTCATATCGTGTCGTGACAGTTTTACTGTAGGAGGAAGCTGGAGTACCCAGAGGGAACCACCGAGCAACGACGACTAGATGCCAGCTCCCCAACATCGTAACTCCACACTGCAGCACAGGCAGGGTGAGATTGGTTGAAGACATGCACACCATTGACATACAGTACGCCTTCGTGCATGGCCTCATCGTGCCCCCATGTGGACAATCGGGGTGAAGTGCCTTAAACCAAGGACGCAATGTGGGGGTCCAAATCGATCGCTCAGACGGTCACCCATCCAAGGACTAACCGTGCTCAACATTGCTTAACTTCGATGATCTGACAAGAACCGGTTACCACAATGCCACCGTGCATGAAATCATTGGATGGACCCCATTCCTTGTGCATATCCATTCCCCCATGCAGATGTATCAGCATACAAAAGGAGATCCAAATCCTACCGATGGCTTTGGAATTACAATGCACAACATTTGTACGGACAGATGGATAGACAAGCAGAAGGAGGGCTTCACTAGATACCCCAGAATACTCCTTCAGAGGTCGGGGGCAAGATAAGTTGATGTTTTAATGAAAGCACTATTTTTATTATGCAAAGATACACTTATACTTCAAATATCATTTTGTATGAAAGGACCCATTTCGAGTAAATAAATTAACTTGAAGCTGTCAATTTACAGACTCTTTCAAAGAATGCAAGCAGCCCTTATAAATCTCAATCTAATTACAGACCATTCGCCCAAATTTCCAGGACAACACAAACTGCAATGTCATTTTCTATATTCGTTTTAATTCATTCACTGTTTTTTCACATACTTTTTCACATACAAGCAGGGAACATGATGGCCAAGGGTGTAGGGTATTGGACTTGAAACTGAAAGGCCCACAGTTTGATCCCAACAAGCTGTAACTGCACTGTGTCCTTGGGCAAGGCAGTTAGACCTGAATGCCCATGAGGGGGGGCAAGGTGGTGCTGTGTACTAAGGTGTGTTGCATGTTGATGCCTTTAACTGGTTGAGAGCTAGTTTATTTTTTAACTAAATTTTTTCAAATTTTTTTTTATTACAAATTATTGGAGTGTCCACAGGCACTCTCCAATAATTTGTAATAAACAAATTTATATAAACAAAATATTATTTGCGTTTGACTGAATATTGAACATGAGCAAGGAAAATGTTAGCTTTTGCTCTAGTACCCTCATTTTTTTTTAAAGCCCTGATAATGGCTTCTAGCACTGAACCAGTTAATAATGTTAACCTTGCTTGTATGGAGTTAATATGCTTGGGAGTCTGGCAGTTGTACAACACTGCTTGGTGGTTTTTCTCTTGAGTACTCCACCAGTAAACTTGCCTGACACAAAGTGACTCTGGTTGGTGAAAATGTTGTTAAAACCCCAATAAATAAATAAATTTCACATGCAAGCAAAATCCGAGTCAATATTTTTCAAATTAGTAGATTATTGTCACTTTAATCCATCTTTTAAACATGACCTCCTGTCGTCATTTCATTGGTCTCTTGTGCTGGAAGTTGCTTCATGGTTTGGTCTGCAGACCACTGGTTTTTACCCTTGTGCAAAGTTTTTCATGGAAATACACAAAAGCATTATAGAGTTATGGCTCCAGACGGACAAATAAAGTCACACAGTCAGATGGAAGGACATCCAGATGAGAGCTAAATTGTGTAAGTTTGTGGAGTTACAGTTTTGTCAGTATAGTGCCCCCTTGTGGGGTTATTTACTTGTACAAACCTACATTGTGGGGGTTTTACTGTCCAACTACAAATGAAATTTTAAACAGCACTTTGGGGTTGAATCTAAAAATAGTGATCTAGCCACTTAGAGGCGAATAAAACTGATACAAATCAAGGTATTGTGGACCACAAAAAAGAAAAAAACACTTAATGTAGACTGTACTTACATGGATGGACAGATGGATGGACAGATAGATGGATGGACGGACAATTCAGATTTAAGATGCCATCCTATCGGGGCCATAAAATAAAGTTGTTCTTTGGAACACTGAAATAGAACAGGGCAAGTAATGGAAAGTAATTGGTAGTATTGCACAATAAGGGGTAGCATTAGGCAGACTATGGGATAGTATTTGGTACGTCTGGAGTTGTTTTGGGAAGGTATTTGGTACAATTTGATAAGTATTGGGTTTGTTGGTCAACTTGGACAGCACTGGGTAAGTTTTTGGTAGTGTTGGGTAAGTGGGTAGTATGGGATGGTATTGAGTTGTAGGTGATGGTATTAGGTATACCAACCTGCTACAGTGGAGCCCACTTAATTGGATATCTCTTAACTAAATAACCCTGTTAAATGAATATAATGTCCAAACACAAAACCATTTACCATACCTCCAGTAGAAATTTGGCCTGTTGATTGAATACAGGTTAAAGAGTAAACTCCTGTTACTTGAAGAAAGAAAAAATCCTGTAGCCTGTCAAGAAATTACCCTGACTCTCCCCAGTTTTCCTTTGTTTATATATAGACCTATTTGGCCTCAGTACATCCAATACAGGCATTTAATCTATTAAAATTTGTTTGACAGAGCCAGATATAATAGAATAAATGCCAAGTTTATCTCTAGAATACAGGAAAGTGACACAATTCCTGTTAATTGAATACTCCTGTTATTTGAATAATTTTCATTCGCAAAGTGGCTTTTCAATTAACAGGGTTCTACTGTACTGGGCAAGAATTTGGTAGTACTGGGTAATTGGGTAGTATGGGATGTTATTGGGTACTATGGGGTGGTATTAGGTAAACAGACCTGCTATTACTTTATACTTTTACTGCTGCCATAGCAATCAAACAAATATTGAAATGACATTCTCATTTTCTCATGATACTAAGTCATCATGCGAAATTTGAATAAAACTTATGTACAAATACAATTGTAGAGTATAAGATGGCTAATATAGCAGCCAATGTTAGTGACCAGCCATTACCAATAAAAAAACTTTCACTTCTGTTCCTTATACTTAGTTACCCAGACAGATTTAACCCTTTGCCCAATGCAGATGATATCAAATTTATTATTTTAAATATCATTTTTTTCAATTTTTCAAACAAATTCAACAAAACCATACCATGTGACCACTCATTGGAACAAGCTCGACGAGCACGTTCCAAAGACGGGTCACATGATATGATTTTGTTGAAATATTTTGAAAAACAGTATTTTTTCAGCTGCTGAATTTGTATATCACGCGGGTGAATGTGGCTGATTCGTTGGGAAAAGGGATTAAAGAAAATAGATGCAGAAATGCGACCTGTAGACTGTGCTGAAGAAATTCAAGATGTCTATACTATGACAAGCAACCGACAATGACCAGAATATGATGTTCTCACCAACGTATGAACCTACACTAGTTTATGAAATCTGGTGATGATTTGGAAAAGAACTATGTGTTGTAGCCCATGCTCAACGAATTGTAGCCAGTGCTCTGAACAAATGCCAATTTTCAATATACATGTATTGCCGCATAAATGTTACGTGTAGCCGGTGTTGATGAAATCCAAAATGGCTGGTGTGACAGCTGACTGAATGTAATATGACATTTTCATTTAGGGATGAACATGAAATTTGTTGATGATTGGAAATGAACTGCAGGCTGCAGCCCCTGTTGAACGAATTGTGGACAGTGTTATGAATCAATCCAAGATGGTTAATGTGGAAGCTATTATAGGCAGCCAACCATTGGTAAAATAGTACATTCTCATCTACTCATTATACTAAGTCACCAGCCAAATTTTCAGAAAAATGACTTATAAATGTGACCTGTAACCGTGTTTGAAAAATGGTTGCTGTGGCTGCAGTTGCAGGCAGATGACTGTGACCACAATAGAAGTTCTCATCTAGTCGAGAGTCCAACATATGAACATGAAATCTGTTGATGAATGGAAAAGAACTGTGGCCTGTAGTCCATATTGAACAAATTGTGGAGAGTGTAATGAATAATCAAAGATGGTTGTTGTGGCAGCTAAAAACAGCATTATGGACAGTCAACTAGTACTAAAATAAGATGTTCTCATCTACTCACCATACTAAGTCGCCCTGAAAAATTTCCAAAAGATTGCATAAATCTGACCTGTAGCCTGTGTGGAAAAATACAAGATGGCTGCTCAGGTGGGCATTGCAGGTGGCTGAACGTGATCATAATAGGATATTATCATCTTGGTATAGATTTGAAGATGCACATGAAATTTGTTAATGATCAAAGAACTGCAGGCCATGGAATAAATTGTGCACAGACTAACTGAATCACTGATGAGCAGATGTTTGTACAAAATATAACAATAGCATATCTTGCCTTTATCAAGTTAAGCTAACAGTTGGGATGCTGTTTTCCCCAACACCTCCCCATGGAGACAGCACATTGATTTTAACAAAATTAAAAGGCCCCCAACCCAGTCATCACTCACATGAAACATGATTGAAATGAAGCCCTATTGAATGCAGTGTTCACCAATGACAACAGTTGTCTGTCATTAGTTGTTAAGTATGTAGGGTGAGGACTCCGACAATACTTAATAGATGACAGACAACAGATGACAGCCAAAAAGTGATCACTATAGCTCATGGTCACTTTCAATCAAGCATGCCTTTTTACAAGAAGGAGAGATATGAGCACATATATACGATTTTATTCATAACAAACTGAAGTTACATTTCTCAACACATATAATAACAGATAACCATGATCACAAAATCAAAATTAATCAACTTTAACCCTTAAGGGACTGGAGATTTTAATACATTTTCGCTATACTTTGAAAGTCTACCTCCTGTTGCTTTACAGTTGTTTCAAGTCAAGTCTTGGCTGCCAAGACATGCCTAGAAACAACTGACAAGGTACTTAGAAACACGTTTTGAGCTTACCCAAACAATGCATGTTGGGGCACCTGTTTCTTTGCATTAACCCTTTACCTAACATGAAAAGCAGACGACACTTGCAATAAAAATTCTTGAATAACTAGTTTTTTTCATTTTTTGTCTCAAAAACATGGGTTATGACCCCTCGTTGGAACGAGCTCGACGAGCTCGTTCCAACGAGGGGTCATAACCTATGTTTTTGCAACAAAAAATGAAAAAATAATAAAAATTAATTGGCGAATTTTGAGAATAGCGCTGGCTGGTTTTGGCCGTTACGTTGGGTAAAGGGTTAAAAAGTTATCAAAGTTGGAATTAGGCCCTTAAGGGTTAAAATACATAGAATGCTTTAACAGTAAAAAGTATGTAATAAACATGAATGCTCAGCACATGAGACCTCTAATTGAGATGTAACTGTTGAATTCTGTACCAAGTCATAGCAATTTGTCCTTGAACAAGACCCTAAATGTCACTTGTTAACTCTGGAGCTGGTTGCACAGTATGTTAAGATGTTAATGGTACTTTTCTCTTCCAACACTTACAATCTTTTACTCAGAAGTTAAATAAGTGCTTCCCAAGAAAAGATTGCGTGGGTGGGAATTATCAGGTGAGGAAAAACTTTTCTTATGGTTATCCTTCAACTCATAACAGAAGGTAACATTCTTAAAATTCAATGGATGGCTGGTCGGGATTAACTCAGGATCAACAAATGATTTAAAAAAAAAAAGCAAGAATGAACGATAGATTAATGATATACTAAACGAAAGATTATCAAAAAAATTGCGGAAAGATAGAAATCGTATCCCCCACTGTGAAGATATAGAAATTTTCACTTTCACGGTATCAATCAAAATTGCGACATTCAAAGCATCACTTCAAGGAGAATACGAGTCAAATTATCACTGGAAATGATCAATTTCTTCTAAAAACGTATAAGGAACAGAAAAATCTAGTGTTTTTTGAGTGGATACCTCTCATTTCCAGCAATAATTCAACACATATTCATCTTAAATTGATGCATGGAACTAGCTGAATCAGATCACAAGGCGATACCTGTTCCGAGTATTAATCATATCACTTCCGCATATCAATGTGCATCAGCTGTTTACTTTCATGCATCAATTCAAGGTTGAAATGAGTGGAATTACCAACAGGAATGATCAGATTCTTATAAAAGGCATATAATAAAAAGAAAATCTAGTGTTTTTGAGTGGATTAACTCAGTGTCAACAAATGACAAATGATTTCAAAAAAAGCAACAATTTCTTATTGGCAAATCATTAATTTTTTTATTGGTGTTTAAGGTCACATATTTCTGCCGAATGGCTAATTGTGACTGCTATATGCAGATCAAGTTGAGTTTAGTCAATCATTTATATCCATGTTGCCCATAATAGAGGATTTCCACCACAAGCATTGGTGACTGGGTCCTATTTTACCGGTAAAACAGAGCTTCTTTACCACAGTTAACAAACACGGCTTCACTTCCCAGGGTTACTATAGGGGTGGCATAATGTTATATTTGTAGATAAGCACAATACACTCAGAATGATTTGGCACTTGAACACCTGATGGATGAACACTGCCCTTAGTAATACAACCAACCACCATAAATTATGGTACTTGGAAGAGTAGACTTTCATAACCCTAGCGCAGCAAACATATCACCCTCTCCCTTATGTCTCCTTTCATCCAGCAGACCAGTAAGTGTTTATCAAACAGAAATTGCTGGATTAGACAAGCATATGTAGTTCTGAAACCACTGGGTAGTGCATTTTGGGTCCATGAGCTTCAAATTTGTCATTATGTCAGGCTTTACATGGACTAAGCTGATAGCTTGGTAGATATCTATGCATCAAGTGGAAGAATGCTAAAACCACCTGCGTGTATTTTAAACAGAGAGTACTACTCCTAAAGCACACACAGTGGAATTTCCATCTGGACATTAACTGTGGAAAGTTTAAGTAAAAGGAATGTTCCAGCTGATAGCTCTAGGATGGAAGAGTTTTGTGTCCCTTAGGTTTGTAACAGAATTTTAGTTAATGTACAGGTGGAAACTCCATTCTATGCCATGGATACCTTAAGTGTAATACCCCCCTCCCCCCACTCCCACCCCCTTGTCCCATAATGACAAAGAGTATAAATTAATGGTGCAGGTGATAAGAAATTTTGAAGTAGATAAGAAACAAAAGGCCCCAGGGGACCTTAATCACTCACCTAATAAAATTGCTTAGATAAGTTAATCTAATTCAGCTAGGGGAGAGGGATGAGGGGGTGCAACAAGGGTGTACTGGTTAAATTTTTCGCATAACATCACTCAAACCTCTTCATTGAAAACACATTTTGATGCAAAGCGAAAAATGAAAGTGCCAATGACACTGTAGCTCAACTTGTTAAGACATGTACATGTATAGTATGTGACACAGAAATGACAAACATCTAGGTAATGACCTGATAACAAAGGTACATATAAAGTATTGTAACGGTCTGTACATAAATACTTACCATAGCCTGTAACAAACGTACAGGTAAAGGTGGGCGACAGTCAGATGCTAAACTAGAAAAGAAATCTTTGAATCCCAGAGTGGGTCTGACTGAACCCCGAAATATTTGTTCTCATAACACAGTGATAACAAGGGCACCCCAAAACACACGTTCCTGTCCCAAGGTGATAACAAAGGTACCCAAGAAGTTTCGTGAAGATCGGTTCATAAATACAGCCTCTAGTTTGAGCCGTATAGAAGTTGTGTACAAAAAACTGATTGAACCTAATTTTGGTACAAAATGGCCACTGGCAGCCACTTTGAATTGTGGATCGCACCAGAAACACCCCTTCTCGTCCGAAGGTGATAACAAAGGTACCCAAGAAGTTTCGTGAAGATCGTTTCATAAATACAGCCCCTAGCCTGAGCCGTATTGACATGTGCACTTACTGTGTATAAGTAGCACTGAATAAATCAAAGTTCATCTAATTTGTATAATTTCTGCACGAGAAAAAAACTCGTATTATATGTGATGTATTCCATGTTACTAAACATTCATTCAAAAATTTATTCAAATCAGAACCTTCATATAGAAGTTCTGTACCAAAAACTGATTGTACCTAATTTTGGTACAAAATGGCCGCTGGCAGCCATCTTGAATTTTGGACCGCACCCAAAAACACTCGTTCTCGTCCCAAGGAGATAACAAAGGTACCCCAAGAAGTTTCATGAAGATCGGTTCACAAATACAGCCTCCAGCCCTAGCCGTATTGACATGTGCACTTACAGAGTATAAGTAGCACTAAATAAATCAAAGATCATCTGATTTGCATAATTTCTGTACGAGAAAAAAAACAGTATTATATGTGATGTATTCCATGTTACAAAACATTCATACACAAATTTATTCAAATCAGAACTTTCATACCGAAGTTCTGTACAAAAAACTGATTGCACTAATTTTGCTACAAAATGGCTGCTGGTGGCCATCCTGAATTTTCAACTGCACCTAAAAACACTTCTTCTCGTCCCACGGTGATAACAAAGGTACCCAAGAAGTTTCGTAAAGATCGGTTCATAAATACGGCCTCTAGCCCGAGCCGAAGTTTAATTGGCATAATTTATACATGAGAAAAAACCCTGTATTATATGTGATGTATCCCATGGTACTAAACATTCACACAAAAAATTATTCAAATCATCGCTTTCATATGGAAGTTCTGCGCAAAAATCTGATTGCACCTAATTTTGTACAAAATGGCTGCCAGCGGCCATCTTGAATTTCAGACCGGACCCAAAAACACTTGTTCTCGTCCCACAGTGATAACAAAGGTACCCAAGAAGTTTCGTAAAGATCGGTTCATAAATACGGCCTCTAGCCCGAGCCGTATTGGCATTTGCACTTACAGTGCTGAAAGTAACACTAAATAGATCAAAGTTAGTCTAATTGGCATAATTTGGCATAATTTATGCATGAAAAAAAAACCTGTATTATATGTGATGTATCCCATGGTACTAAACATTCACACAAAAAATTATTCAAAACAGCGCTTTCATATGGAAGTTCTGCACAAAAATCTGATTGCACCTAATTTTGTACAAAATGGCTGCCAGCGGCCATCTTGAATTTCAGACCGGACCCAAAAACATTCGTTCTCGTCCCACGGTGATAACAAAGGTACCCAAGAAGTTTTGTAAAGATCGGTTCATAAATACGGCCTCTAGCCCGAGCCGTGTTGACGGCGCAACAGATGGACAGACAGTCGGATGGGCCGAGGAGCCATGACAATACCTCAAATTTGGCTCGCCAAAGTTGAGCTAAAAATCATGCAGCGGACCCCCTCCAACTCCCCACCCTGAGGTGAAAGTTCATTTATTCGCATAAAAATACCCCAAATCTTCTTTATTGCCAAAAGAACTCCAAATTATCACTGGAAATGATCAATTTGTTCTAAAAATGTATAATGAAAAGACAATCTAGTGTTTTTGAGTGGATAGCGATCACTTTCAGCAATAATTCTGGGACAGCGATCATTTTCAGCAATAATTCAACACATATTCACCTTGAATTGATGCATGAAACCCTCCAACTGAATCAGATTGCAAGATTGCTACCTGTTCTGAGTATCGATCAAATCACTTCTACATTTCAATGTGCATCAGCTGTTTACTTTCATGTATCAATTCAAGGTTGAACTGAGTGGAATTATACATGTAGATAGGAATGATCAGATTCTTATAAAAAGCATATAACAAAAAGAAAATCTAGTGTTTTTGAGTGGATACCAAAAATTATCTAACTAGTGATAACTTTCGGTATCCACTCAAAATAGGGCTGCACGGTATTTCGATATACCGGTAAAACCGGTATTGAAATCTTAACCGGTTAAATATCGTCCATTTTTTTTTAATACCGGTATATCGTCTGTGACGATATTCATTTCGAGCCGCGGTTTTTAGTGACAGACATGAAAAATTCTATTTAATCTCACAGTTTGCTTTTTTATCAATACACTTCTTGTACTGGTACTAGTAAAATATTCGCCCATAAGCTGTTTTATTTTCGTTTCTCCGATGACACGAGTAAGAACATATTTCCCCAAACAGTATGGCTTCGAATGTAAACCGTGAAGAATGATTACCGTATTTCCATTAATAATGCTTTTGTTGGACCGGGAAATTTCTGGTTTAATACTAATAGTTCCCCCACTTCATTGCACTTGTTCTCACAATTCCAAGCACTGCAGTAATATTTTTTTTAGTTTATTACCGGCACACTTGGAATGTGGTTTTCAATATGAACAAATCGCATACATACTAATGAACCCACAATTCCAAGCGCTGCGGTAATGAGTACTCATTTTTGTCAACACCAGTTCGCGCGTGTTAATGTTTTGAAAAGTAGGTGAACATTTTGATCTAACTTGTATGCCACATCTTAAAAATTAGACAGATAATCATCAAAACACTAATAAAAATATAAAGGGAATAATATTGTTTATTTTCACTTTGTTAAGAGTTATTTAATATTGAAATAGTATTTATGCATCGCCAGCATTCACCCACTGCACGAGGTGGTTCGCCGGTACATCAAAACGGGCATATCGAGCATGTGCGTTTCAGCTGTTTGTGATACCGCGTGACAAAACTGACTGCTTTCATTTGTGGAAAAGTGTACAAACTCCTAGCCCTCTAGCGGCGTCCTGCTTAACCAGTACATGGCAAACGCCCTCTAGTGGTGATCTATTCACATGCACACGACAAAACGCAGGTGAAGCGTTTTTGTTTTGTAAAGCGATGGATCAAATAGTATATATTTATTTGAATTTACTGACTCAAAATAAACGATATTTGTTGTGCCATCATGAAGTTTATTTCCAAATATTTATACAAGAATGAATTAAGACAAGTTACTAGGCTTATTATTTCAATGCTTTTAAAACGTAATTATTTGACTTCGAATATCAAAAAAATACTGGGACAATTTGGGTGAGAATCTTACATGTTTTGAACTTGACGATATACCGGTATATCGCGATATTTTTTTAAATATCGTTACCGGTATTGAAATCCGAATATTGTGTAGCCCGAACTCAAAAACACTAGATATCCTCTATTGTCACTATTGTATGTGAAAAATTACATGCACACTGATCGATAAAGATGATAGGTATATTTTATTTTCCAGATATATAATTATACCTATACATGTAATTCTGTCAATGTGTGACTCTGACAGCAATTAAACAGCCATAAGCTCATTTTAACAGATTGGGGCTGTAACACCAGGACCAGGTAACTAGTTTTAGAAGAAATACCCAGGCAGCTGATACATTTTAATACCTAGGCATGTCACAAAAACTGCACACAAATGAGAGAACTTATGTTTTAAAACAACTTTCCCTGATACATCATACTCTCTGTGGCTAAGCCACAGAAAATATAATGTGTTGGGGCAAGTGAGGTCACTGCATTTTATCAAAATTACAAATAGTCCCTCAAATGGAACTCTCAATTTTGTGGAGAGGTGCATTCGCGCACGTTACTCATTTCCAAGATGGATCATGAACTATGTTTTGGGAAAAAAACCTGAAAAATAATAAACTTTGATTGTCATTGTTGGCTTACATCACTAACAGATTTGACAATTTTATTGTTTGTTGTTTATATTTGTGTCCAAGCAGACCCCACAAAGTTGTACTGCCATACATGATGGGGAAATCATCAGGATTGGTTCGATATACGATGCGTGGTATTCCAAAACACAAGTTTAACTGGTTGAGTGTTATATTATTTTTGGTGATGAGCATTGGTCATCAATATTTGTTTATAACAAAATAATTTTTAATAAAGCAAATAATCTACTTGAACTAATGTTTGTTTTCTTCTGACTGACTATGAAATACAGGCAAAGAATATGAAGACATTAGCTTGGTTCTCTCACTTTTCTTTAAAGCCATGATAGTGGCTTCCAGCACTCAACCAGTTGAGAACAGGGAAGAATGGCCCACTTTGGAACATGTGTGGTGTGCTCGCCCAATGACGAAATTTCAGTCTGTTTGGGCATTTTCCACTCATGTGGTTTCTTGAAGGTTTTTCCTTTAACTGATAGAGTGTTGGGAGTCCATATTTGGGCTTTACTCTGAAGTGCTGATTCCAAAACGTAAAAGATTCATATTCAGTGGATATGCTTCATATTATCTTTGAAGTGAAATTATTTAGTCTGTATTGATGTACCTTGTAACAATTTAAGTGAGAGTGCCTACAGGCACTCTCACATAAATTGTAACAAAGCAAAGACATGGGAACAAGTTCCACAGTAATTACAACACATTGAAAAGCCAGCATAGTGCCTAGCTCTAGCCCCTCAACTGTTAACACTTCATGCCTTGTTTGACAGAGGTACAGCAATACTCAGACAAAAAGTATCGGAAATGGTAAGAAATTTATTCTCACTCAGGTAAAAAATAGTTCGACACATGAATTCTACATGTCTTGTGGAAGTATAGTGAAGGGAATTCTTGATGCTTTCATCCATATTGTTCGTTTATTGGGGTCTAACAACAACTTCAACACCCAGCATCATACTGTGGACAGTTTTACAGGCAGAGGAAGTACAAGTAGAGTAAGAAGGAGCTGAAGGTAAATAGACTATCGATGTGCTGTATGCCTTAATATACAGTGCCCCCGCTTGGGCAATCAGGATTAAGTGTCTTGCCCAAGGACACAAACATGAAGGCAGTTACCTCCGGTCAGGATCACACCAGAAACCTTTCAGTTTAAAGTACAATGTGCTAACTACGAAGCCACTGTGCTCTCCTTTCATCCAGATTACAATATTTTTCACTTTAATCTTTTGCACACTGATGTCAAAATATCAAAATTTCAAGTTCTGAACTTTTCCCATAATACAACTTGGAATTTAGCCGAGTAAAGTTTGTTTGACAGAGCTCACTGAGTTCTGTCGAACAACATCGAATTTGTTAACCTTTTACCTAATAAACTGGACGCATCCGCCTGTGTAATTTATTAATTTAGCAGTTGGAAAAAAAAAATTTTCAATAAAATTTCAACAAAACCATATCATGTGACCCTCTCATTGGAATGAGCTCATCGAGGGATCACATGATATGGTTTGGTGGAAATTTTTTGAAAAACTTGAAAAAACAAAAGTTGAAATAAGAAATATTCATATCGTCTGCATTGGGTAGAGGGATAAATTCGTAGCTGCATATTAGGGAAATATAAATTTTATAGTAAATTTCCTTTCTTATTATACCTACCGCAATTGTTTACTACAGGCTTGCACTAGAGTGGAAGAACCTTACTCGGATAAAATACTGTCTATTTTAATCATTCCCAAGAGATTTGGGAAAGAAAAGTAGTGTAAAAACACCACGAAAAAATAAGCCAAAACTGGGTCGAGCACCATCGGCGCACACTCAGTAAGGGACGCTCTTCTCTTAGTACAATTCCATGACTTCCATTAACCAGTGCGCAAGCAGTAATCAAAACCATTCTTCTGAGTCCGCCAACATAGGAGGTATGTGATCAGCGGGGAGGAAGGATTCTTACCCGAATAAGAAATGGGAGGGCCTCCATGTAAACAACTGCGGTAGGTATAATAGGAAAGGAAATTTACTATAAAATTTATATTTCTTATCAACCTACCTTACAATTGTTTACTACAGGCTTAATAGACAATAGGATGGAGGGAATCACATAACTAACCCACACATAACTCAATTGCAGTGGAACCGTGGACAGAGGAAGAGATCCCTAGGCCTATCAAACCACAGCATCACAAACATTAGTAAAAGACAATGAAAGATGAGGCGTATGGTGAAGTGCGACACACAGACAGAAAAGCTGAATAGCTGGGACAGACAACAGCCTGAGCCAAAGAAAGAGGGCCTGTAGGACAAAGGTCCTCTGTCGGCTCTTGCAACTGTCGCAGATAAATGGAGAAGGTAGCATTTCTCCAGTAGGCTGCCAGTATAACATCCGACAACATGACAGAGTTAGTAAAAGCCCCGAGAGGAAGACAATGCACGCACCTCGTGGCAGAAAAAAACAATTGGTAATACAATCACCAGTAGCTAGACAAGCGGAAGCTTCACGAATACCAAGTCAAATCCATCGAGAAATGGATGCAGGAGAGATCTGGGATGTGAAAAAACACATATCCATCCAGGATAAAGGCGTGAATGCCACCCCCCCCCCCCCCCCCCCCCCCGAAGCAGAGCAGCGCCCAACTTGGAGTAAACTGCAAAGTCATAGGCCTTTTCAAGGAAAAGAGCTGAACAAGCTTGGAGAGGCAAGGATGAATGTCGAAACAATGCGGTACCACATATTAAAAAGGTCTCCGAAGCATAGACTTGTACCCATTGCTGGAAACCCCCAGAAACAAACATATACCAGAAACTCCGCAAGCGGTGTGATCAAAGGAGTGACAAAAGCAACAGAGTGATCACACACCATCGACAGAAGAACCTTCTACTTCGCCACAGAGGCTAAACCAGTGGAGTGAGTGCCTCCTTGAAGAAGAAAAGCAACTCCACTGCTTGTCTCTAAAAACCACTACGGAGGAGACAGGACCCGATAAAAGACATGCACGAAGGCACAATGAAGTCGGGTCAACTGGAAACCTCCTCGGGTGATTTTGGCAAAGAAAGTTGCGACGTAGAGGTAGACATGCCGGAACCGCCGCTAACAGAGAGCGGAGCAGATTGATCCACACCCACCGAGGCGACAGGGGTGTGATCGAAAGGATTCGGCGACTGCAGGGTCATATCTGGGCTAGAACCTGAGGCGGAATCGGAACCGACAGGAAGGCATAGCCGACAAGACCATCTCAAAGGAGGGCCAGAGCATCCACGGCAAAAGCCAGAGCATCTGGACACGGGGACACGAAAGTGTCACCTGATGGTTCCAACAGGTTGCAAAGAGATCAATGGAACACCGCCATGTGGACCATCCACTCGGTGGAAAAGAACCTGTCCCGTCGGGACAGGGAGTCGGCTAGGATGTACAGACGACTGGAAATGTGATAAACAACCACCCCGGCATTGACATCCTGAGCCAGCAGTAGAAGATCCCGAGCCAATTCATACATTGGAACCGAGTGCGTGCTGCCCTGGTTCCGAATGTAAACAACCACTGTTGAATTGTCAAACAACGGAAGGACCTGACGATTCGACAGGTGAGGGATCCACTGCCTGAAACTAAGAGAAGGGAAAGACCTAGAGGATCTAATGTCGCACCCCATCCGAGATCGCTGGCATCTGCCGTCAGAATGCGATCGGACGTGGGTAAGTCCAACGGGACACCCTGCGTGATCCACTGAACATTCGTCCAGTGGAGAAGGTGAGGATAAGAGATTCTGGTAACTGAAGCACCAGATCCAGAGAATCAACATTCGGCCTCCAATGACTGAGCAGAAAGTGTTGGAGAGGTCTGACATGCAGCCGACCTAGAGGAATGAGATCCGTCACCGAACCGCAGAGACCGAGCAACCGGAGAATACCCCGTGCTGTCGCGGATGTGGACTGGGAACAGAGTCAGAGCAAAAGCTGAGGGAATCACAGCCCTGGAATGGGGAACCGCCACCATATTGAACTGAGTGCGGAAGGCCATCCCCAGATGACAAAATGACTGAGAAGGGACCAGATCCAACTTCTCCTCGTTGACTCTGAATCCTAGCGACGTGAGCAAGCTCAACAGAGTGTCGACATCCAACTCCAGTAAGGCAGCATTGGAATGCCTCTGGAGAATATCGCCTAGATATGCCGAAGTAGTCACCCTGGACTGTGTGCGATGGAAGGCTATCACATGCGACATCAGTCGGGTTAAGGCCCAAGGAGCCAGGTTGAGGCCGAAAGCCATGGCCTTCAACTGGTAAACTCGCCCCAAAAAAGCAAACCTGAGATACTTCCTCGACACCCGATTAATTGGAACGTGAAAGTAAGCGTCTCGCAGGTTCGATGCTGGAAGCAAAATCTCCCTGGTGAATGGAACGGCGGACTGACCTGAAAGTCTCCATACTGAACTTGGGAGCAATGGTAGATTGGTTCAGGATACTCAGATCGATAACCGGTCGGAGTCGGCCGTCCTTCTTCGGCACCAAGAACAGGCGGGAATAAAACCCCACTGACTGAATGTTCTTGAAGACCTTGAACGCCCCCTTGGCCAGGAGATTGTCTAACTCCGTGGACAAAAGCTCCTGACGTAAAACGTCTGAAGGAACTGTGGTTGGAAGAGACACTCTGGACAGAGTGGGGTGCCTTTGGAAGGATATTTGCAGCCTGGACCGAACAACATCTAACACCCAAGGATCGGATGTGATGATGGCCCAATGGTCTGCGAACTCTGCTATTCTTCCTCCAACCTGGGCGAATCGAGGTGAGGACCTTCAGTTTGAGCCCCGACGAGGCCCGTGAGAGAAGAAACCACCTCCTCTACTGAATGAAGAAGCCTGAGACTTCCCTCTAGCCTGCCGACGCTTACCCTTACCCCTTGAGTAAGAAGTAGAAGCGGCGACAGAAGGATAAGCCCTTTGCTTCGCAGAGGAAGCAGAAGGGTACTTGTTAGGCTTTGAACAGTCCCTGCCTCCCCTAGAAGGCTGATCAAGCTGACGAAGCAGCAGCTGATCTTTGGAATGACGTAGGACGTCATCTTGGACCATCGACATGGAACCCATGGAACAGTAGCAGACCTGCCAAAGAAGCAGATCGAAGAGCAGCGCGCTGCACCCAGGAAGGGATCTGCCTGTGTTCAGCACAGAGTCCCTTCGAACTAGTTCCAAAATAGCTGTGTCACAGGCAAACGTGTGAGTAAGATGCATGAGCGCCTTGGACAGCACACGAAAAGGAGCCTGTACATCGTCAAACCTATCTGGAGGCAGATAGGCAGATAAGGCAGAGACGACGTGATCGGAGAGAGAAAGCATACCCAGCATTTCTCTCGATAAGCCCAACATGGACTCCAGAGTTGTCATAGGAATGACAGCAGACTTGGGCTTGGAAAGCCTTAGGGAATTGGAGTCCTGATCCAAAACCGTCAAAGACTGGCAGATTGGCGAAATCGTAGTAACGATATCGCAAGGTGTCAACCCTGGTGAAGAACGGAGCCTTCATAGACTTGGAACTCAGTTTAGAGTCCAAGGCTGAAAATGCTTCAACCGCCTGAACTGACTGACGCGGTTGAAGATGCCCAGAAGCAGGTTGCTCCACGGCTGTAGGCGCGGGACCGATGATCGCGGCCTGGCTGACATTGTCGGCTGGTTTGATGGTTTGAGATCTGGAAGGAACCCAAACACAAAGTCAAGAGCTGTCCCCAAGTCAGAAGACTGCTGGCTCTCAACATCAAGAATGTCGGACTCCTCCCCAGAGTTGGAAGACACATAGCTCATCGTGGGCAAACCAGCCGACGCCTCCCATGGTGTAGGCACACCAGGGGGATCAGAAAGTGGCCTGTTTCCATCCCGGGAGATGGCGCCATAGGGGGCGCCTGGAAACCACTTGCTGCCTCGCTGGAAGCAACAGGAAGGCTCTTGGACAGAACCTGAGTGAGTAAGGAGAGGGCCTCCCTACGCTCACTGCCCGTACCGGCAGGTTCGACATGGGGACGAACCAGCAAAGTGGCTTCACACCTGACCCTCTTAACCAGCGAAGGGTCACGATCCTCCAATACACCCGAAGCGGGGCGACAGCCGACACATCTGAGGGCAGACGAGTATAGTGGTATGACACACCCCGAGGATCAACATAGCAGGAACTCAGGAGAGTTGCCGTGGACCTCTGCGGGGCAGAAGGTCCAGGCTGCACAGAAGGCGTTGGTCCTGCAACACTGGCCATGTGACCAGAATGAGTGGACGGAAAACGCCAATGACAAAACTGTGGTACTCTATGGCGCAGAGACCACAGTAGAGGGTTCAGCCGGCAGCCACTTCCAACTTCACCGAGTTGAAGTCAGGGAAGGCTGAGGCCAATACCCCATGTCTACACTACCAGACACTGCTGCAGACATAAAACTGCTGTGCTCAACGGCTGAAAGGACACAGCAGGGGGTTCAGTTGGCAGCCACTTCTGACTTCACCGAGCTGAAGTCGGGGAAGGCTCAGGCCGATACCCCACAACCACACTACAGACATCCCTGCAGACCCTTGCAGGGATAAGCCGAGGCCGGCTAAAAACGGTGCCAGATGACGTTGTAGACGGAACAGCAGTAGCAGCAGATACGACGGGAGCTGTTGGAACTGGCGGAAAAGGGGAGAGAGCCACCTAGCTCGGCCTCCAAAGGAGGAGTCACAACCCTAGTGACAGCCTCAGATGTCGACTGGAGAGGACGCATAGTCCGGAACCAGGCATCTCTTCACCAGAAAACCAACAGCTCCCGCAGTATCCACCACAGTAAAAACAAGAGGCCCCAAGTGGCCTTAATCGCTCACCTGACAAAGTGACTCTAAGAAGTATTTTAGGTCACCTTCACCATGTCATGCCTCATCAACATTAACTGGTTGAGTGATAGATTTTGTTTGAAGTTCAACATTTGTTACCTAAAATTAGTTTTATTTAAAATCATTGGTGTGTGGCCAATCTCCAATGATTTTTAATAAAGCAAATTTATCTCTGCAGACAAACTGGTTTAGCATGAAGCACAAACAAGGAATGTGAAGAGATAGCCTTGGACATCTCTCCCCAACTGTGGATATCTTCCATGTGCTACATGTATATATTTGCATGCAAGAAAACAAAAATTTTCACAAATTTTCCAAAATATTAGTATTTTTATCATCATTGGAACAAGCTCAAACAGCTTATTCCAATAGGGGTATGGGAAGATCAGGTATATTTTTGAGACAGAAATGTGAATATATAAATAATGGTGTTTTTTTTGTGAATGATGCTGGAGAATTTTGCGTAAAGATATGGTAAATGGTTTGTTCTAGATACAGAATGATGCAAAAGTATTTAAATTTGATTAGGCAAGTTGTTCCTATAATGCATTTAAAAACTGAAGTAACTGTTTTTTTGCTGACGAACTTTTAGATGTGTGTGTCTGTGTTTGTGTGTGTGTGTGTGGGGGGGGGGGGGGGGTTAAGAGTGTTCTTGCAAACAAAATTCCTGAATAAGAATAAATGGAAAATTTTATTTTTTGTGTGAAAGACATAGTGCGTGAATGTTGATTGGAACAAGCTTAGAGAGCTCATTTTAATGTGAAGTCATAAAGCTGTGTTTTACGTACGAAATTCTGGAATAACTAAAAAATTGCTTTTTTGACTCAAAAAGCATGGTGTGCGACCTCTCAATGGGATGAGCTCAAAAAGCTCATTCCAATGGGGTATTTACAAGCGATAAGTACATGTATGTTTAAGAGACAAAAATTAAAATTTGAATAGCGATTTTTGCGAAGAATGCTGACAAGTTTTGGCAGTTATGCTGGTAAAAAGGTAAGATATGCAAAGTGGTTGTTTTTTAGAGGCGACATTTAATTAAGGTGAATTAACCCTTGATTACTGAGGTAACTTCTAAAAGTACTGAAATTTCATGAAGCAATGTGAATAACAGACAACAGTTGCCTAAAAATTTCATGAATAACTAAAATTTTATTCTTTTGTCTCGAAAACATGGCATATGACCTTTGTTGGAATGAGCTGAATGCGTGTGTTCCAATGAGGGGTCATAAAATTTGAATGGAGATTTGTGTGAATAATGCATTAGTACTGCTAGATTTGGGTAAACGGTTCACCCTGGACACCACCCCTTCTATAGTAGATCTTTTCTGCAAATTTTGTCTAAGATTCTATCAACTTTACAAATAAATACGTTCATGAATCACAATCAGATCCACCCCACAATGTTGCATACCAAATATCAAAAGATTCTGCCTGCTGGATCTGGAGAAGAAGATTTTTTAAGAAATATGCCTGAAATGCACTAAGTTAAAATTTGGGCTCCTATACGGAGCCCAAATATAAACCCAGGGGGCCGATTTGAACAAACTTGAATCAGATCCACCCCACAATGTTGCTTACCAAATATGAAAAGATTCTGAAGCTGGATCTGGAGAAGAAGATTTTTTAAGAAATTTGCCTGAAATGCACTAAGTTCGAATTCGAGCTTCTATAGTGAGCCCAAATATGAAACTAGGAAGCCGATTTGAACAAACTTGAATCAGATCCACCCCACAATGTTGCATACCAAATATCAAAAGATTCTGCCTGCTGGATCTGGAGAAGAAGATTTTTTAATAAATTTGCCCGAAATGCACTAAGTTCGAATTCGGGCTTCTATAGTAAGCCTAAATATGAATCCAGGGGGCCGATTTGAACAAACTTGAATCAGATCTACCCCGCAACGTTGCATACCAAATATCAAAAGATTCTGCCTGCTGGATCTGGAGAAGAAGATTTTTGAAGAAATTTGCCTGAAATGCACTAAGTTCGAATTCGAGCTCCTATAGTGAGCCCAAATATGAATGTAGGGAGCCGATTTGAACAAACTTGAATCAGATCCACCCTACAATGTTGCATGCCAAATATCAAAAGATTCTGCCTGCTGGATCTGGAGAAGAAGATTTTCAAAGAAATTTGCCTGAAATGCAGTAAGTTCAAATTTGGGCTCCTATACTGAGCCCAAATATAAACCCAGGGGGCCGATTTGAACAAACTTGAATCAGATCCACCCCACAATGTTGCATACCAAATATCAAAACATTCTGCCTGCTGGATCTGGAGAAGAAGATTTTTTAAGAAATTTGCCTGAAATGCACTAAGTTCGAAATCGGGCTCCTATACTGAGCCCAAATATGAACCCAGGGGGCCGATTTGAAGAAACTTGAATCAGATCCACCCTACAATGTTGCATACCAAATATCAAAAGATTCTGCCTGCTGGATCTGGAGAAGAAGATTTTTGAAGAAATTTGCCTGAAATGCACTAAGTTCGAATTCGGGCTTCTATAGTGAGCCCAAATATAAATCCAGGGGGCCGATTTGAACAAACTTGAATCAGATCTACCCCGCAACGTTGCATACCAAATATCAATAGATTCTGCCTGCTGGATCTGGAGAAGAAGATTTTTGAAGAAATTTGCCTGAAATGCACTAAGTTCGAATTCGAGCTCCTACAGTGAGCCCAAATATGAATCTAGGGAGCCGATTTGAACAAACTTGAATCAGATCCACCCTACAATGTTGCATGCCAAATATCAAAAGATTCTGCCTGCTGGATCTGGAGAAGAAGATTTTCAAAGAAATTTGCCTGAAATGCAGTAAGTTCAAATTTGGGCTCCTATACTGAGCCCAAATATAAACCCAGGGGGCCGATTTGAACAAACTTGAATCAGATCCACCCCACAATGTTGCATACCAAATATCAAAAGATTCTGAAGCTGGATCTGGAGAAGAAGATTTTTTAAGAAATTTGCCAGAAATGCACTAAGTTCGAAATCGGGCTCCTATACTGAGCCCAAATATGAACCCAGGGGGCCGATTTGAACAAACTTGAATCAGATCCACCCTACAATGTTGCATACCAAATATCAAAAGATTCTGCCTGCTGGATCTGGAGAAGAAGATTTTTTAATGTTTTTCCCATTGCCTGCAGTGTTAAAAAGTGCTGACTCAGCACTTTTTCAAAGTCCCGAAACTGTACCCTATGATAAAACCGATGGCAATTTTTTTTTACCAGTCCTTTCTGTTGGTCCTAAGGAAGCTGCACACCAAATAAAAATTCTCAATGCCGTGCAGTTTTGGAGATATGGGCGTTTTAAATTTTTTCTATTTTTAGCTCCTGCGGTTCCCACGGGGCTGCGGGAAATTTTTTTTTTGCATAAATCAAGTACTCATGACCCAATAAGCCCTCACATAAAATTTGATTCAAATCAGCCTCTCGGTTTGGAAAATAGAAATTTTGGGCGGGGCAAAAAATTTTGCCCCTCCCATAACAACGCCAAGTATAGCCCCACAAACTTCTCTTGAACAAATCTGAGTCTACACCTCAAAAGGAAGCTGCACACCATATATCAAGTCTCTGCTACTGCTGGTTCATGAGAAGAAGATTTACAAAGATTTTGGTGCCCCTTGGGGGCGTGGCACCACCCAGGAGGAGGGGCAACTTCATTTGAACAAATCTGAATTGGCATTAGGTAGTAAACATTTAGCCAACATTTGAATAAAATTGGGCTAGTGGTTTAGGAGGAGAAGTCGATAATGTAAAGTTAACACCGGACGGACGACGACGGACGACGGACGCCGGACGACGGACAGAAAGTGATTAGTAAAGCTCCCCTTGAGCTTCGCTCAGGTGAGCTAAAAACTGCACATCCCCACGGATGAGGAATAACTCTCACCAGACGTGGTCGAGTCGGGAGGCCCCAAAACGACAGCATTCCACACCCACCGTGGGTGCAGGAGGAGCTCACATCCCCCATGGAGGGGGAGTAACTCTCACCAGACATGGTCGAGTCGGGAGGCCACAAAACGACAGCGTTCCCCACCCCCACGGGTGCAGGAGGAGCAGCGTATAACACACACCAGACGTGGTCGAGTTGGGAGGCCCCGAAACGACAGCGTTCCACACCCACCGCGGATGTGGGAGGAACAGCCACGAGAACGCACAAAAGACGAGGGCAAAAGGAATTGCCTAAAGGAACCGAACTAAAGACTGAGGTGAGAGCAGTAGAAGAAAAAGGTGAACACAACAGATACAGAAAGTAGAAGAACACCCTCAACTACGAAAGAAGAAAAACCGGAGGGTACACGACAGAACCCAGATGGCCGACAGGGACCGAAAAAAACCCAGAAATTTACCCCTCAACAGAGTGAAGAAATCCTGTCCAGACAGTCCCTCATTGACACCTAACTCCAATAACAATTAAATTTATCAACCGAAAAAATTCATTGTCGAACCGCGTTGACACGATGTCGAAAAAACATTCGCGAAAACGGAATATATAAACAATATACAATGAGAATGTGGTTGAAAATATTAACGAGAATATATAAAACACAGTCCTGTTATTATACGATCTTTAGATCCATAATCCAGTCACTGGAAAACCATTATCGACGAGTTGAATTATCACTGTATAATAATGCAAAGATGGCGCAACACGTCAACCACGTTGCACGGACAAAAGAAGAATGGTTTTGATTACTGCTTGCGCACTGGTTAACGGAAGTCGTGGAATTGTACTTTGAGAAGAGCATCCCTTACTGGGTGTGCGGCGATGGCGCTCGTCCCAGTTTGGGCATATTTTTTCATGGTGTTTTTACACCACTTTTCTTTCCCAAATCTCTTGGGAAAGATTAAAATAGAGAGGATTTTATCTGAGTTAGGTTCTTCCATTGTAGTGCAAGCCTGTAGTAAACAATTGTAAGGTAGGTTGATAAGAAATCTTTGCAGCTCGAAATTTTGTTAGTTTTGCATCAGTGTGAAGAGGACTAAATAAACAAAAATGAGAAACTTTATCTAAATTTCAAATTTAAAGTTCAGAATACAATTGGTCCCACTTAACTGCAGTGTGCAAAATTTGACGAGAATTCTCATTTCGTTCGCATGGTGGTTACACAAGTTTAAATCTACATAAATGGATGACCAGTTAACCAAAAGTTGCATCTTGAATGGTAAAGTCTAACTTAACTGGTAGAGTGCAAAATCTTTTCTCAGCCTCAAGATTTGTTCACACATTTTTGTCTTATTACAATTTATGGGAGAGTGCCTATAGGCACTCTCCCATAAGTTGTAACAATGCAAATCGATGGAGATGAAGTAATTTTACTTCCAAGATAATAAGAAGGAAATCCACAAAATATGAAGTCTTCAACTTTAGGTACCTGCAGTTCAGAATAAAGCCCGAATGTGGGCTTCCAGCACTCTACCAGTTAACCAGCCTTTCTTGTGTCTGATAGATGTTTAGACTTCTGCTTTGACAGGCTATATATACTCTCCCAAAAAAGAAAGTGTGCATGCTAAAAAATAACACTAAAAAAAGAAATATATCATTTTCATTCATGGAAATTTTATTCAATCACAGATGAATCAATTTGTGATCAACACGAGAAATTTCATTACGCTACGACGAATACTCTTGGTGCCATGGAGAGTCAAAGACACTAAGGGTCAAACACAAAAGTCACACACTCAATATCTGGTATGACCTCCATCTGCATCGACTACTGCTGTGCATCTACGCCTCATGGAAGCGAACAAGTTAGCATGCAAGTGTTGTGGGATGTTGTTCCATATTCTGATAAGCTGTCTTTGGTGTTCCACAAGCATTGACGGTTCATGCGGAAGCCGGCGTAGCTGACGTTTCATTTCGTCCCATACGTGCTCAATGGGTGAGATATCGGGCGAATTTGCGGGCCAGGGAAGAACATCCACTTGTTGTTGCTGCAGATACTGTTGAACAACACGAGCTGCGTGGGGTCGGGCGTTGTCCTGCTGTAGAATGACGCCGGGGCCATGACGTTCCAGAAATGGGACAACAACAGGTGTAAGCACTTCATCACGATATCTGGCTGCATTGAGATTGCCATCAATAATGACCAGCTCAGTTCTGTTACGGGCAGTGATGCCACCCCACACCATGAGAGACCCTCCCCCATAACGGTTTCGCTCCACGACACATGGATCTGCGTAGCGTTTGTTTCGACGTCTGTACACTCTCTGACAGCTATCTGATGATGAAAGATGGAAACGACATTCATCTGTGAATAAAACACGTCACCACCAGTGTAAGGGATGCCTGAGATGTTGTCTACACCACTGCAGTCGAGCACGACGATGACGTAACGTCAAAATCGGACGAATTGCAGGTCTTCGAGGATGTAAGCCGTATTCTCTCAGCCGGTTGATTACTGTTTGAGGATGTATCCGTCTCAGGTTAGGGATATTCCTGGCTGTTGTCGTTGCCGTTTGTTGCCGGTTCCGGAGATGGACGACACGGATATACCGATCTTGTGCAGGGGTGGTAACTCGGGGTCTACCCGGAGCGGGGTCGGTCTCGAACATCATCATGTTGTGCATGTCGATGGACTAGCCTGTCTACAGTGTTACGGTGGCAGTTCCAATGCTGGGCAACCTCTCTGTGTGTTCTGCCAGCTTTAATCATACCCAGGGAAAGGAGACGTTGATTCATTGTCAATCTTGGCATGCTAATGTGGAGTTGTTTTAACAGCAGCGCAAGTTTGAATGTGAACAATAGGAAGGCCTTACTTTAGTGTTTAAATACCCAAGGATTCACACTGCTGCATGAATTTTCAGACTCTCCACGTGCAAAACATGTCTTTTCACAAACGTGCAGCACATCATTTAACGTTAATGCAATTTTAACGGGGAAAGCTGTTTTTGTGTTCAATATAACTTATTCATGAACAGGTTAACACTCTTTACACCTACGAAATTATTTTTTTGGAGTTTGATCAATTTCTGCAATGCACACTTTCTTTTTTGAGCGAGTATACATTTCAATTCCATGCAGTATATAAATAGTTGTTAATGATAAAAAGGCAGTTCCAAAGAATTTAATGTATACATGTACTTGTTAATGGTAAACTAGAGGCTCTAAAGAGCCTGTAATCGCTCACCTGGAACTTAGGGCTGGGCGATATTTCGATATACCGGTATTGAAATCGGTACCGGTTAAATATCGTCTATTTTTTGGCAATACCGGTATATCGTCTGTAACGATATTGGTTTGGGTCACATGATAATAAAATTTCAACATGTGTTTTTTCGTTAAATCGCACAGAAAGTTGCTTTGAAAATACAGGAAGTTTATCTTTCCTTATTTCGTGAACAAATGATAAACAGCGAGAGATGATGAGAGTAACGTTCTATCTCGTTTATCGTCACCGACATGCAAGCATTCATGGAGAAATTATGAAATAAAAATGTAATACTTGTTTGCTAAATTTGTTTGATTATTTTTAATTAGTGAATAATTAAAGTAGCACACATCACACAAATAGTTTGTTGTTACACGGAAAACACACCCGACTGTCACTCTGTAAAAACACGGTCACCTGCTGTTGGTCGCATTTGTTTGAACTGTAATCCGCAAGCCATACTTATCGCTTAATTCGTCGTCAGCAATCTGACACAAAAATGTTTCAAATCACGCATATTCACAATTGCGAAATGTGCAACAATTTTTGTCAAATATGACAGAGGTGTGATGCCATCACTGGGAGAAAACATTGTCGGCTGGTGATTGACACCTGCAGACTCTCATGAAAGTGAAGGGTGATCACGTCTTGGAGGCGTGCTTAATATCAACAGACCGACTGGCCTGACATGTGACAGATGACATTTGACAGTGTCATCTGAGGAAGTTCACTGCTGGAAGATAGGAGAAGGGGAGGAGCTACTTCTGGTTCTTTGTGAAACCAGGCCCTCAGAATCCCATCAACTGGATACCCGTTGTTTTGATAAAAAGTTTTGTTTGCCACTGTTTTCATGAAGCCACACATACGCAATTAACACAATGTGACAATTGCCTGGCTCAGTAATTAAATGCTTATCAGTCAAGAGAGGCTGGCCATGTTTTTACAGGAATTAAATTGACAAAGACTAATTTACTTGTATCCCAGATTCAGATGAAAGCCAGTAAACCCATGATAATTTTATGGCTTATTTTCGTATTAAACAATAGGTTCAATAACTTTGTAGACATGGATTATTATGGTCTTCCATTCAAATCACTCATTTTTCCAGAGCAGTAAGTGATACTTCTATCTTTTGCTCCAAAAATATATTTTTTATTCATGATATCCCTTGCACTTAATATGCGTTTCACACACTGCTGCACGATATACCGGTATATCGCGATATTTTTTCTGATATCGTTACCAGTATTCAGATTCCCATATCGCCCAGCCCTACTGGAACTACATATAAAAATGTGACTTCCCATAGGCTTTCCATGGTAACTATGAGATGCAATTGTGGTCATGTTTGCAACATTACATCAACATTACATGAGTAGCATTGATTGGTAGAAGGTGTCCCAGTCCTCAGTCATGTGAAGTTTCAAAACATTTGACTTTGTAGTTTGCAAAATCCATCAATCGGAATCAGAGAATGTCTCTGGTGGACATATTTTCCAACCAACGGGAACAAAAAGAGGATCATTTGTAGAGGGCCTCCTATAGACCATTTCTGTGAAGTTTGGTTCACCTCGGCTCAGTAGTTCCAGAGAAGAAGATGAAAATGTGATTTCCCATAGGGTTTCTATAGTAACTATAAGCTGCAATTGTGGCCATGTTTGCAACACGATCAACATTAAATGAGGATCGTTGGTAGAGGGTGTCCCACTCGTCAACCATGCAAAGTTTCAAAACATTTGGCCCAGTGGTTTCAGAGGAGAAGATTTTTCAAAATCCACCAATCAGAATAAAAAAATGCTTCTGGCAGCCATGTTTTTCGATGCACGGTAACAAAATGAGAATTTATAGTGGACCTGCCATAGGCTATCCCTGCCAGGTTTGGTTCACATCAGCTCAGTAGTTCCAGAGAAGAAGATGAAAATGTGATTTCCCATTGGGTTTCTATAATAACTATAAGCCAAAATTGCAGCCATGTTTGCAACCCGATCAACCAGGCCTGGCCATTTGAGGGGAGCTATTGCTCCAGCTCTCCTTGGCTCCCCCAAACCATATTGAAGAGAGCCATAATTGCCCTCCTTAAACTATAATAGCTCTCCTCAAACTTTCAATTCCCATATTAAAAACCTTGTATAATTGATATAGATGTAGAATAGCTTCCCTGAAACAGATTTAGGGGAGCCGTAGCAGCTCCCCTGGATTTTTCAAAAGGCCAGGCCTGATCAACATTAGATGAGGATCGTTGGTAGAAGGTGTCTCAGTCATCAACCATACAATGTTTCAAAAACATTTGGCCCTGTGGTTTCAGAGAAAAAGATTTATCAAAATCCACCAATCAGAATCAAAAAATGATTCTGGCAGCCACGTTTTTCGATGCATGGTAACAAAAATGGTGAGCATTTGTAGAAGACCTCCCATAGACTAACCCTGCCAGGTTTGGTTCACATCGGCTCAGTAGTTCCAGAGAAGAAGATGAAAATGTGATTTCCCATAGGGTTTCTATAGTAACTATAAGCCGCAATTGTGGCCATGTTTACAACCCGGTCAACATTAAAGGAGGATCGTTGGTAGAGGGGGTCCCAATCATCATTTATGTGAAGTATCAAAACATTTGGCCTGGCAGTTTCAGAGGAGAAGATTTTTGAACAACAAGAATCAAAGAATGCCTCTGGCAGCCATGTTTTTCAACCCACAGGAACAAAATGAGGACCGTTTGTAGAGGACCTCCCATAGATCATTCCTGCCAAATTTGGTTCATGTCGGCTCAGTAGTTCCAGAGAAGAAGATGAAAATGTGATTCCCCATACAGTTTCTATAGTAACTATAAGCTGCAACTGAAGCCATGTTTGCAACCCAATCAACATTAAATGAGGATCGTTGGTAGAGGGGTCCCAGTCATCAACCATGCAAAGTTTCAAAACATTTGGCCCTGTGGTTTCAGAGAAGATTTTTCAAAATTCACCAATCAGAATCAAAGAATGCCTCTGGTGGCCATGTTTGCAAACCCATGGGAACAAAATGAGTACAGTTTGTAGAGGACCTCCCATAGACTATCCCTGTCAGGTTAATTTGGCTCACGTCGGCTCAGTAGTTCCAGAGAAGAAGATGAAAATGTGATTTCTCATAGGGTTTCTATAGTAAGTGTAACAAAAATGGTGAGCGTTTGTAGAAGACCTCCCATAGACTAACCCTGCCAGGTTTGGTTCACATCGGCTCAGTAGTTCCAGAGAAGAAGATGAAAATGTGATTTCCCATAGGGTTTCTATAGTAACTATAAGCCGCAATTATGGCCATGTTTACAACCCAGTCAACATTAAAGGATGATCGTTGGTAGAGGGGCTCCCAGTCATCATTTATGTGAAGTATCAAAACATTTGGCCTGGCAGTTTCAGAGGAGAAGATTTTTGAAAATCCACCAACAAGAATCAAAGAATGCCTCTGGCAGCCATGTTTTTCAACCCACAGGAACAAAATGAGGATCGTTTGTAGAGGACCTCCCATAGATCATTTCTGCCAAGTTTGGTTCACGTCAGCTCAGTAGTTCCAGAGAAGAAAATGAAAATGTGATTCCCCATACGGTTTCTATAGTAACTATAAGCTGCAATTGAAGCCATGTTTGCAACAAGATCAACATTAAATGAGGATCATTGATAGAGGGGTCCCGTCATCAACCATGTAAAGTTTCAAAACATTTGGCCCTGTGGTTTCAGAGAAGATTTTTCAAAATTCACCAATCAGAATCAAAGAATGCGTCTGGTGGCCATGTTTGCAAACCCATGGGAACAAAATGAGGATAGTTTGTAGAGGACCTTCCATAGACTATCCCTGCCAGGTTAATTTGGTTCATGTCAGCTCAGTAGTTCCAGAGAAGAAGAAGAAAATGTGATTTCTCGTAGGGTTTCTATAGTAAGTGTAAGTCGCAATTGTGGCCATGTTTGTAACCCAAGCAACATTAAATGAGGCTCGTTGGTAGAGGGGGTCCCAGTCATCATTTGTGTGAAGTTTCAAAATATTTGGCCTAGCAGTTTCAGAGGAGAAGATTTTTGAAACTCCACCAACAAGAATCAAAGAATGCCTCTGGATGCCATCTTTTTCATCCGACGGGAACAAATTGAGGATCGTTTGTAGAAGGCCTTCCACAGACCATTCTTGCCAAGATTTGTTCACACCGGTTCAGCAGTTACAGAGAAGAAGATGAAAATGTGAAAAGTTTACGGACGCCAAGTGATGTGAAAAGCTCACATGGCCTTTTAGGCCAGGTGAGCTAAAAAGCAGTTTTCCAAGCATTTTTACACAGCCGAGCGTTCAGTTAGCCATCTTCAAACCACGTGAATGGTCAGTCGGTTAGAGTCATTTTTTAAATTTTGTTCATTGTAACTGGATATTTCCTACAAAAATAACCTTCTTTATTGTATAGAATTTTCAAGCAACAAACAATCCATCATTCCTTTTGAACAAATTTGACTTGTTAATTGCGTAGAGCAAATCCCTGTTAACTGGTAGAGCGCTAGAAGCCCATATTTCAATTATTTGAAAAGACGATAATAATGGGAGGAGATTCAAAGTGCATACTGCTAATAAAATTGAATTTTTCAAGGTAGTGATGAATACATAAGAACCCTCTTATATATTCATGAATCAAGATTTGAACTGAGAGGAAGTAACCTTGATCTTTATCTAAGTTATGGATCTTTTTTGTTGTCCATTGATGTCGTGGGGTGCACAAGATTTTTTTACTAAATTTGTTATCGTTAAAGTTGCCTTGTTCATTCAAGTTGCCATGATCATTTCACGGTGTGGGTTTTGAGCTATGGATAGGGCCTTATTGGAACGTATATGTTATTGTGATGTTATTGCATCTCGGCTGAACATAAGCTCCAAACCATGTTACTATCAATTCATCACAGTAACTTATGTTTATAAGCCTACTGGCCTCAGTACATCCAGATATAGGCATCTATCTAAGTGAAGATCAGTATCATTGGAAGATGTCCAGGATTATTTATGTATTTATTTACTGGTGGTTTAGATCACTTTCAGCATCGTTGGCTATATCATGCCTGCAAAAAAGCATGAAGTCAAGTTTAGCCAATTATTTATACCCATGCTGCCAACTTCAGAGGACTTCCATCCCAGACGTAAGTTCTGGGTCTTATTTTAGCAGTAAAACAGAACTTCTTTACCATAGTAAATAAGCACTGCCTCTCTTCACAGGGTTCCCACAGTGGGTGATGTTGAGGAAGCGAAAGAGAAAGAAATGACTCTTTCTCTCCCAAAGATTGCATTACTGTGGGTCCATGTTTGCCAATGAGCACAAATTATACCAATCAAAAGGCCTGCTCAGTGTACTAAGTCTGACATAGGTCCAGCCAAGATGATGAATGTCCCCAACCTATGGCCAAATGGCCTATAATATTGGTTTGAAAAGCTTTGTGTTGAATTTGGCACTCACTATAGTCCATAAGGTTTTGAATTTAATAAAATACATCTGAACATAGGAAACAAAAGTTGTAATGACCTTATTTCCATAAGGTCAATACAGCCACTAATATGTTGGAACTTTCTCAACACAACCATACACATATGGATGTCACTTTAATCGGCATACAGTACAAGTCAAACTAAAGTTGTTGGATAACTGCTATAAACTATGTATCTTTCTCTTCCCACACTGATAAGACCAGAAACTAACATCATTTTCTGGAAAGCTCTCATGGAGAGCTTTCCAGAAAATGATGTCAGATTCTGGTCTTATCAGTGCACAAGCAGTATTATACTTAGTTTATTGCAGTTATATTACAACTTCTTTCGACTTGTACTGTAACGTGCAAGTTCTTTTGACAACAATATCTGAATGGTTTTATTGGACAAGAGGCCCCAAGGAGTCTTAATCACTCATCTGACAAAGTGGTTCAAAGAAGTATTTTGGGTCACATTCAGTTAGTCATGGTTCATGGTTCATCAACATCTTGGCAATGAAAAAAATCTGATCCCCAGGCCCAAAGTAACATCACACACTTTTTTTTTCCTAACTCTATGGCCACAGTCTGCAACTACACTTCCTTCCAGGGGGTGACAGGTAGACAGCCCGCTGTCTGGCTATGACACCCCCTACAGTATACTATTTACTAAACTTATGAAATATATGTATTTGTAACCGTTATTTATGTATACTATGAATAAATTATCTGAATCTGAATCTGAATCAGAGGAATGAAGTCATGAAATTATTCATAACTCCAGTGGCCATGTCAGATGATGATTATCATGGGTCTTCATGACTACTTCCAGTTCTATCAGCCCTAGAGATGTTGTATACCAAATATCAAAAGATTTTAATTGATGGTTCTGGAGAAGATTTTTTTAATTTTGGAAAGCAATTTATGGGTGTGCTCCCTGTGCTCGTGGCAGCTTTATTTGAACAGACTTCAATTGACATATGATAAGAAACATGTGGATCAAATTTGGTTCAATTCGGCTCAGTGGTTTATGAGGAGAAGTCGATAATGTAAAGTTAGCCCCGGATGGCCAGATGGACGGATGGACTGACGCCAAAAATAGAGATAAAATATATGAGAGGAATTTAGTTTATTTTGAAAAATAAACTTTCTTGGATAAAGGGTTAACTGATATAGACTAGATATCACAGAGATGGAATCCTAATACTAAAATATTTCAAGCAATAGGTAAAATCTGATTAAAATCCCTTCCCGGACACGAATTTGTCAGAAAAAAACCCAAATTCTGAATAATTTGACCTTGAGGTCAAACTTCAAGGTCAAAGCATGGCAACCTTGGTACGCGACACGTCGTCTTGAGATAATCTACCCACATACCAAATATCAAAACCCTATCTATTAAGGAAAAAATTTACAGCCCGGACACAAACTTGTCAGAAAAAAAAAATGAAAGTGTCAATGACACTGTAGCTCAACTTGACAAACTTGAACTTGTTAAGTTATAAATGAGATGGCAAAATTGAAGATCATTGGGACCAATGTCAGTTTTTTTGCCAGTGGCAACATTTTTTGACAGAAACCGAAGAAAATCGATAGCTCCCATCTAGAGGCCTCCCCAAACAAGCATGCAAGGTTTCAAAGCAATCCGATCATAATTGTGCCCTGTAGGGTGTACAAAAGGGAAATATTGTGGTCTGACTAGACTAAATTCTAAGAACGTTGGCCATGGCAACATTTTTTGACGGAAATGGAAGAAAATCAATAGCTCCCATCTAGAGGTCACCGTAAATAAGCATACCAGGTTTCAAAGCAATCTAATCATAAATGAGCCCTGTAGGGTGAGCCAAAGGGAAATATTGTGGTCTGACTAAACTAAGTTCTAAGAATGCTGGCTGCGGCAACATTTTTTGATGGAAATTGAAGAAAATCGATAGCTCCCATCTAGAGGTCACTCCAAACAAGCATGAAAGGTTTCAAAGCAATCCGATCATAAATGTGCCCTGTAGGGTGTGCCAAAGGGAAATATCAAGTCTTCTGACTAAACCAAGTTCTAAGAACGTTGGCCGCGGCAACATTTTTTGATGGAAGTTGAAGAAAATCGATAGCTTCCATCTAGAGGTCTCCCCAAACAAGCATACCAGGTTTCAAAGCAATCAAGTCATAAATGTGCCCTGTAGGGTGTGCCAAAGGGAAATATTGTGGTCTGACTAAACTGAGTTCTAAAAACGTTGGCCGCGGCAACATTTTTTGACGGAAATTGAAGAAAATCGATAGCTCCCATCTAGATGTCACCCCAAACAAGAATGCCAGGTTTCAAAGCAATCCGATCATAAATGTACCCAATAGGGTGTGCCAAAGGGAAATATTGAGTCTTCTGACTAAACTAAGTTCTAAGAACATTGGCCGCGGCAACATTTTTTAGCAGAAATTACCCTTTTAAACAATGAAACCCTGCACACAGGGATTGTAAATGACAAAAGTGTGTTAACAAACAACTTTGTTAGTCAAGCATTGTAGAATTATGGCTCCAGGCGGACAAATACAGTCTGTGAGAGAATTAAGTTTTCCCATTTCTGTGACCTTGACCTTTGTCACTCGAGCATGGTGTTGCTATGCATGACCTTCCATGGGTCTTTACACTAGTGTAAAGTTTCATGGAATCCACAAAAGTATTACAGAGTTATCTCTCTAGATGGACAAATAAAGTCGGATGTACTGATGGATGGACAGACCGATGAATGGATGGATGGATGGACAACAACCCAGATTTAAGATGCCTCCCTATCAGGGGCATAAAAACACCCATTCAGTCTATTGCAAAGATTTTTTCTGAGCATCATGCAGTTCATTAACACGACAAAGTATACTATTTATCATGTCAAATGTATTGATTGCATTTTTCAGCACTTTTATTTTCTGTTCTTTTGGCATAGCATCCAAAGATTCTCCACCAACTGTTACTGAAAATTCCATGTTGGCAGACTCACTATCACCCTTGCCCTCTCTAACACGTCTCAGTTCAAGGTCATAATGAGCCCTCGACATATCTAATCCTTTCTGAACAGGCTCCAAAAATTTCTCCTCCAGTTCTGTCATGAAATTCCAAATCCCACTGATGTTCTTGGAAGGTGGATCACGAATCACCAAGTATCTAATCAAATTGAGTGTTGCCATTACTTGATCACTATTCTCCAGTAAGTCAGTGGCTGGTCCATCAGGTAGAGATATTGCAACACTGAGCAGTTTCTGAAGATTTTTCCCTGTGAAGAACACTGATGGTGTTCCATCTTTTAGAGTGGAGTCAATCTGTTCTTTTAGTAACTGTATAGTGTATCCTTTAAACCCTGCATGATGACAAGAGTTAAGAATATACAACATGATTTGAAACCGACCTTCCAATGAAAATCTCATCGACAGGCCTGTTATCACCTGTAGAGTAGTTAATCTTATCTCATTTACAGGACAAAAAATTGTTATAGAGATCAGTCGATCAATCAAGGCAGTGAATGCTGAATTCTCTAAAAAACAGGATGGCAATGTTAGAAGTGGAAACAAGTCAACCATTTTCTGTAGGAGATTAATTCCTTTAGAAAGTAAAAGAGATTCTTGTCTTTGTGAAAAACAGGAAATGAAATGTAGATTGAAGTCCAGTTTAAACTCAGGTGTGAAGACACTTGCCATATTGTCAATACAAACATCCTCCACATTTACCAAGTAAGATAAACATGCCAATGATAGTACTGAAACAGTCTCTTCAACACCCTTATCATTAGAGGACTTCCTCTTTACCTTTTCATTATGTTCTAAACACTGAACTGTAAGCTTATGGATATCTGGTTTCAACTTGCAAATATAGTGAACTGTTGTTTCGGCCAAAACTCTAGCTGATGACATAGTTTTTCCTTCTTTTCTATTGTATGTTAGATCCATAAAAGCTAATGGATGTTCCAGAATTTTTAACAGTACCTTCAACATAAGTCTGATTTGACTGTCCATCTGTTGCTGAAAGTCTGATGCATTTTTCCAAGACAAAGCTTCAACAAAAGGTTTTATAAAATGTAGGAAAGCCTGAAGACAATCTGTGATACGGAAAACATCTGGGTCCACATCAAGAAGTTTTTTCTCATCACCTTCAAGTTGATGGTCTTCAGGTAATTTGAGTTCTTGCAGATGTGCTGCAATAGTCTCCAGTGCAAAATCAAGTGCATACTTCATTTTTGGGGGGACCCGGAGCATTGTGGGCTGTAATAGCTGGAGAAGCGTTTTATACCGTGTATCATCATTAAACCTATCCATGTTCTCTAAAATAATCACCAAATTCTCTTTTGCATTTCCATTCTTCACAACATAGAGCATGCATTTCTCACACATTTCGAAAAACTGAGGGTATTCATCGAATGTATACTGCGTTAGGCATTCGATAAGGTCTGTACATATCTCCCAGTATATCATTTTGTCCAGAGATTTCTTGTCTAGGATAAGTGTTTGTAGGCCAAATATATCTTTAGTTTTAATGCATTCCTTTATTTGAGCTAATGCTCTTTCTGCCTCCTGAGCTTGTTTCTCAATGGAATTCTCCATTCTCTCATTCATGGCATTGTCAACTTCCTCCATTATGAAATTATGTAACCTTGTAAATTTTCTGAAATGAAGAAATTTAACTGGTTCAGTGCTAAATTTTAAAATTAATAGAACCTAAAATATTTTAATGCTTCAAATACCTAAAATAAATTAATGGTTCCATAAATTTCAAATGATATCCTAGCCACAAAAATATTTTCATGCAATTTATAGGAGAGTACCTGTTGGTACACTCCAATAAACTATGAAATCTTTTTTTCTCTTATAAGGAAATCATTTGAAATGAATACCAAGTAAATGAAACAGAGCTCCAGATAAGTTTTTAGTACAAAGTATATTAACATGTACAGTATTTTGATCGGACAGGCTCTACGTCGATGAATTCACTTTTTGTTTATGATGTACTTATAGAAGTGGACTGCGATTCAAAAAATGAGATATTTTGCAAAACCAAGATCAACTCAAGAAAATATTTATTTACTGGTGTTTAAGGTCACATTTTTCTGCACAATACCTAATCTGGATCGCAACATTCAGATAAAGTCAAGTTTAGTCAGTCGTTTATACCCACATTGCCCATTTTTGAGGACTTCTGCTGATCTGGACCACAATACAGTACGCTGCTGTGGACTGGTCACTTTCAACGGGAGAACAATATTTCCATTGAAGCAATAATATTAGATTCTATACACTAATTATAGGAATAATCATCAAAAAATTAATTACTGAAGTACTGGGTACAACCAGGTGCTTCATTAATTAAAATTTTGATACTGATGATTTTTATTACCTGGTAAACTCATGCGTGGATTACAATCAGTGCATGGTGGCTGTACTGTATACACATGAAGTCAAGTTCACAAGTTCAGTCAATTGTTGATATTTACATTGCTCATTTTAGAGGACTTCTACCCCAAGCATTGGTGAATGGGTCCTATTTTTATCAGTAAAACAGCTTGTTTATCACAGGATACAAGTATTGCTTTACTTTTCAGACTTCCCATGGTTAAACTCAAGAAAAACAGATGAAAATAGCATCGGTGATCCAACATTCTCACGTGTCTTTTTCAACAGAAGTGATTGTATACTGTTGTGAGGGGTGGAGCAGATCGAGAATTTTTACCTAATCATGATGCAGTTGCGATTTGATCAAATTCTCTGTCTACTTTTGTAATAAAAGAAACATACCTCTCAACTTTTTTCTTGCAGTGGAAACTGTAAATAAATTTTTAAAATACCAATGGAAATTTATACACTGCACTAGTACTGCAGATACATGATGTCAAAATTGGCTGGTAAGGCCTAAAAAAAGTTAAAAATCTGTTTCTCATGCCCTCCCACATGGTCCTTTTGGCTGCTGCATGCTCTCTTTTTACAACCAATGCAAACTTAAACAAGTGCACCGCCAGGCAGTGGATCAATATATGGCCGCCTATGAAGAAATTGTGCTTGTGAAGAAATTTTTAGTTGAACAAAAGGTCAATAATTCCTTCAAAAATAATTGTATATTCCTGGCTTACGACCCATTAAAGTTGAATATATTGTTTTCAAGTTATTGCGTGGAGAATCAAAAGTCACCAAAACTCCCAGATGGTTGCCATGGTGGCCATATTGGACATGCCAGAATGCTGGTTATCGAAAGGAACCATCCTCTAGTCATGACTAATCAATCATAAAAAACAGTATCTGTTGGATGTATTGTTTTCAAGTTATAGAATGGACAAATAAAAGTTAACGGACGGACAGGCAGACATTGATGCTGGTTACTGAAAGGAACCATCCTCTAGTCATGACTAATCAACAATAAAAAAACAGTATCTGTTGGATGTATTGTTTTCAAGTTATCACGTGGGCAAACAAAAGTTAACGGATGGACGGACGGATGGACGGACGGGGATGGATGGACAGACAGACAGACAAATGGATGGACAGACAGACAATGATGCTGGTTATTGAAAGGAATCATCCTCTAGTCATGACTAATCAACCATAAAAAAAACAGTATCTGTTGGATTATCAAATGGACAATCAAAAGTCCTTAAAAATCCAAGGTGGCTGCCATGGTGGCCATCTTGGATATGCCAGAATGCTGGTTATTGAAAGGAACCATCCTCTAGTCATAAGTAATCAACCATAAAAAAGCAGCATCTGTTGGATCTACAGTTTTGAAGTTATCACGTGGACAATCAAAAGTCCCTGAAAATCCAAGATGGCTACCATAGTGGCCATATTGGATATGCCAGAATGCCAGTTATCGAAGGGAACCATTCTCTAGTCATGACTAATCAACCAAAAAAAAATAAAAAAATATCTGTTGGATGTACTGTTTTCAAGTTATCGCGTAGACAAACAACAGCTAATGGATGGACGGATGGATGGACGGACATTGCCATACCATAATACGGCCAGCTCATATGAGCGGCTGTATAAAAAATAAAAATTATATGGTTTATGTCTGAAATTTTATCCAAGTTTATAAAATTGATAAATTTGTCCCTTAAGTGCAACAAGGCTTTACAATGCATTAGCAATGCAGAGGCTTCTTGCACCACCAACCATGCTATTCTGTAGATTATGAGGTTTAAAACATAAAACAAAACAAGAACATGAACTTTTGATGTCAAAGAAATAATTATAAAAATAAAAAATAAAATAAAAAAGCCCACCCACATGCAGTTTTACACAACATGTCTGAGAAACAGAAGATCTACTTTGTGGAGGCTTAATCACTGTACAATATGAGAAGACGAAAACAATTATTAACCCTTTAACCGTAAACACACAATATCAAAATTTATTATTTAAATTTTTTTTTTTTTTATTTTTTCAAAAATTTCAACTAAATCATATCAATTAACACCTCATTGGAACGAGTTCAACAAGCTCATTCCAATGTGGGTGTTACATGATACGGTTTATTGAAGAGGTCTCATGATTTGGTTTTGCTGAAATTTATTGAAAACTAAACCTTTTTCAACTGCTCAATTTGTAAATTACACGGATGGATGGCAGACGATGCGTTAGGTAAAGGATTAACTGATTCTATAGAGAGTCAATCAAAACTCGTGCCAAGTGTCGCACACATTTGTTTACAAAAATGGATGTTTTCGTTTTTAACAAACTATAGTGTTTTCGCATGTTTGATGGATTATTGGTATGTTTTTCCAAATATATAGTGTAATTGTACCATTGGACACATTGAAAATTATTGTGAATGTAATGTATCTTTGTTGAAAATGAATACACTTCAATTCCTGTACATGTCTTTTCTGGAGCTCTAGAAATGACTAATTACAGTCAAGAGTTGGGTGTCTAGAACTTTACAAAAAAAATATCAGAAATAAACTTTTAGCACTGAACCAGTTAATGGCCACAATCTCTTCAACCACTGTGTTCATTGAATCATACAAAGTGGGAACCCAACTGCCCTCTGAGCACACTCACTCCTTAGTTTTTAACTGATAGAGAACTAAATTATTTTTTCAAAGGTGATTAGTAACATGACTATTTTTTTTAAAGATTCTATTGCTATCATCAAGGGCAGCCTTGGTTTGATTGGCACTCTCCAAAAAATTGTAACAGAACAATTTTATTTAAACATTTCTGTTCTACTGCTGAGCAAACATCAAGCTAATGCATACAGTGTAAAGCCACTATAGTGGCTCTCAGCATTTTTCAATAGAGCCATGACAGATGACAGTGACTTCTAGCACTCTGCCATAAATGCAGTATTTGGTTCTTCTTTGGTTTGGGTCCTGAGCTTATTTCTCAATGAAATTTGCCATTCTCTTATTTATTGCATTATAATTGCATTGTATACACATCCTTGTAAATTTTCTGAAATGAATAAATTTTCTACTTCATCTAACATGTCCAAACAAATCCATCCAGTACAACATCTAAAAATCACCATCCAATTTATGATATTTCATCAATATTTCATTCCCTGAGTTCCAATGTGTTCTATATGCCTACTGGCACATAGAACACATTGGAACTCATGGGACAATTTGCTTCCTCCAAAAGTTTATATTATCTCTCTTTATTGGAACAAGGTCATCAAACTCGGTTCCATGAGAAACAGACTGGCCTTCTCTAAAATCTAGGAGTAAAAACACCCTCTCTGAATGGTTAAGGAGTGCTATTTCATTCAAAACATAGCGAAACAAAGTTTTTTTTAGGCCATTGTCTACCTTGGGGTTCTTGTTGCGGGTGTGCCAACTGAACAAAGTTGTGATGGTAAAATAATTGCCATGGTAAAAGGGTTGTGTCTTGGCAAAAACACCTTTTGTTTCGGCAGCTTCAAATCAGCATTTTAGATTCAAGTATTCATTTTGTGATGGAGTTGCAGATGCTTTGAACCACACTTGCCAAATTTGATCAAATTGAATGAGGGGAAAGAACCCTAAATCGTGGCTGACTTAAAAGAAAGAAAAAAAAGGTTAATGATGACTATACATGTAAGTCAATTCTACTTTTTGAATAACTTAATTAGAATTCATCACTATTGAAGCAGGTTGTTCATAATAGTTCTTCTCCAGTGTATCCAAGACTGCATGTATTATCCATGTTCAATGATGAAACTGCTGTCTGAAAAAAAGCTGCATGATTCCACTAAGTTTTTGCATACCTTTGGAGTTAGATTTTGATTATTCTAGTGCGCTCTTTGAATATGCCATACATTACATAGCACATCAAATATATACAACTACATTACTGCATGTGGTCACAAAAGAAGACAAAGAATTTAGACCAATCACGACTGAGTGACAATTTTAAATCACTTTTAAAAACAAGGAAATATTGTCCATTACATATGTTAGTATTTCGTTATCATAGTAACAAGGATTTACAAACACCTTATGACCTAGAACGAGTGTAATACAAAATCTTCTGTGATTGTTAACCCTTTACCCAATGAATCGGCCACATCCGTCCGTGTAATATGCAAATTCAGCAGCTGAAAAAATATTATTTTTCTCAAAATTTCAACAAAACCATATCATGTGACCCCCCCTTTTTGGAACAAACTCGATGAGCTCATTCCAAAGAGGGGTTACATGATATGGTTTGGTTGGAATTTTTTGAAAATTTAAAAAAAATGATATTTAAAATAATAAATTCTGCATTGGGTAAAGGGTTAAGTAACTTCCTTGGAGTTCCTCCTAAAAAAGGTAGCTTAATCATTTGAAAAGACCTGCACCCATAGGAGGCACTGCATGAATTGAATAAATAAAAGATATGCCACTGAAGAAACAAAAAACTACTGTCTTGGCCCATAAGTTTACAATGCAATAAGACAAGTTGTCAAGTGTATAAATGACATTCTAGAGCGAGCCCATGCTCTAAGAGGAGAGGAAAAAGATTCCATTAATTGATGTTCATCTTCTTTCCTCACTTAAGTTAGAGTGATCTTGTCAGCCTGTCTAGTACTGCCAGTCTCAAACAAATCCCTGGAGGAAAATAATAACTTCTCCAGGAAAGTAGAGACTGACGGGTAACCGAGGCCACAACTCGGTTTTGGTTGTGCAAAAAAATGTGAGTTGCACCGAAATTGCAGTCATACAACCGATGTTACAGTTTTTTTAATTAATCATTAATACAATGCATAATCTATGTATCCTGGAACAACAGTCAAGCTAATTTGAAAACGCAGGTGTTATTTCTTAGAACTAACCCATATCATCCACGATCAGGTGTGAAGGGGGGGGGGAGGGAGGGAAGGGGGGGGGGGGGGGGGGCAGGGGGGAGGGGTGAAGGCGCCAAACATCACGAATTGATATCTACTGATTACAGAAATGAAAGTAGAACTTGGTAACCAACCGTGTGCACCACGTGAGAGTTAAAGTTTTCTTGAGTTAAAATGGCAAATAATGATCCAAGTCCTGTGTACGATAATCGAAATGACCTGAAATCAAAATTTTGTCCCTGCAGTATTTGCAAAAGAGAAATAGCTTCCGAACACGTAAATACGAGCAACATAATTCGACATATAGAGTCGAAGAATAAAAACTTACCCGAAGCTTAAAAAGTTACTGGATGTGAGATCATCTGCAAGAAATCGGCGAAAACGATCATCTGCAGTAAGTACTAAATTAAAGTTCGCCTGAATGTATGCAGGGAGCAAATTGTTTTGAAAATTTTGTATCGCAGTTTTTTCTTGATGGTCACCGCAGATGACGCAAAGCCGGAACTGCGAAGCAGTTTGCTGGGGTGAGCACGAGAGGGAGTGCCCCCCCCCCCCTACTCGTTGGTGGGAAGTCCAGGGTGCCTCCCCTGGGAAAATTTGAAATTTCAGAGGGCAGGAGACGCATTCTAGTTGATTCTGAGAGTATAAAATGTTATGTGATGAGAGAGGAATGAATCGACTTTCTTAGGGATTCAGGCCTATGTGGGAAAGGCACGCCATTGTGCTCGCGCCCCTAAACGTGCCTGCTTTAAAATGGGGTGAGCAATTTTATGCACACCTCAATAATCATTTGCAATGAGCACAACTCAGATTGCGAACACATCAGAGATGCCACAAATTAGGAACTTTCAAAGTTGATACTATTCTCTAAAATTTTAACATTCAAATTACCTCGATTTTCGGATAAATAATCCCATGAATCAAACGAGTAGTTGCTCCATCGATTTAGCTTTACACATGCGCTGTTGTGTCTGATATCAAATATTGACAGAGATTTCCCAAAACGTGCGTGCGTTTTGGAAAATCCTGGTCAATATTTGGTAACAGATGCAACTGCGCATGTGTACAGCACAATTGTCTGTTAGAGGAGGTCTGAACAAATGAATGACATGGCGACTCTTCTGGGTTCCCCGCTGGTGAATGCAACAGCGTACAAAGTTAAAAAGATTTTTTGAAATAAATTAATCCGGGCTTGTAATTTGCATTGGCGCTTTGCGATTCATAGACCTATCGCTATGTTGTATCGCTATGTGTGGATATTGCATCACATTTTGCGATGCGATCCCGGTCATTTTGCTCCCTGGTATGCACACACAACGTGTAAACCCAGATGTGCTAGTGGTAAGATAGTTATATGAAATACATAAAAGTTTTAATGCAACATTCTCCGAACCCTTTGTCATACATTGCGTGTATATATTTATTTATAGCACAAAAGCACATGGAGATACGCTCTGTATATGCTCTGATCGAAGGGGAATAATTCTCTTTCTATAGACACCAATGAAGTAATGGTTACAATACTCTAAATGATTTGCATTGGTGACAGTGTTAAAATTTTCCTGTCGCCGAATCTCATCAAGCTTATAACAGTCCTTGAAAATCATGGTCAGAGGCCTAAAGGTGCTTAAATTCGATTTTCTGATACCCTGCAAAAACAATTTTGAATTAAGAACAACCTGAATGAATTCAAGTTCACCTGGAAAAAGACATTCTTAGACTATCACTTCATACTTGAACATGAGTTCACTGGTTCTCCACTTTCAAATTCCCAAAACTAGTTGAGAATGCATAAAATAGAAAAAAACTGAAACCGAAACACGGGTCTTCACCCCCCCCCCCCCCCCCCCCCCCCCCAAAAAAAAAACAAAACCGAAGTAAAAAAATCACAACTGCCAATCTCTACAGGAAAGTAGTCCAAATAGAACTACACATTTGAATCTTTCTCTGATATGAAAGATTAGTGACTGCTCACCATAATAGAAAGGCCTAAGTCCTATAAATGTGTTTACCCTTTACCCAACGCAGACGATATCAAAATCTAGGATTTTAAAAATCATTTTTTTAAAAATTTTCAAAAAACTTCAACAAAACCATATGTGACCCCTCACTGGAATGAGCTTGACGAGCTCGTTCCAAAGAAGGGTCACATGATATGGTTTTGTTGAAATTTTCTGAAAAATTTTTTTTTTCAGCTGCTAAATTTGAATATTACGCAGGCGGATGTGGCCGATTCCTTGGGTAAAGGATTAAAAAGCAGTAGCAGGGACGGAAAGGAACAATGAATGTTCCTGACAATGAAAGTGTCAATGACACTGCAGCTCAACTTGTTTAAGACACGTACATGTTTTGTATGTGACACAGCAATGACAAACATCTAGGTAATGACCTGGTAACAAAGGTACATGTAAAGTATTGTAACGGTCTGTACATAAATGCTGACCGTAGCCTGTAACAAATGTGTAGGTAAAGAATTGTAAAGGTGGGCGACAGTTAGATGCTAATCTAGAAAAGAAATCTTTGAGTCCCAGAGTGGGTCTGACTGAACTCTAAAATATTTGTGCTCATAGAACAGTGATAACAAAGGCACCCAAAAACACTCGTTCCTGTCACATGGTGATAACAAAGGTACCCTAAGAAGTTTCGTGAAGATCAGTTCATAAATACAGACTCTAGCCCGAGCTAGCATGTGCACTTACTGTGTATAAGTAGCACTGAACAAATCAAAGTTCATCTAATTTGAATAATTTCTGCATGAGAAAAAAACCTGTATTATATGTGATGTATTCCATGTTACTAAATATTCCTACAAAAATTTATTCAAATCAGAACTTTCATCCAGAAGTTCTGTACAAAAAACTGATTGCACTAATTTTGGTACAAAAAAGTTGCTGGCGGCCATCTTGAATTTTGGACTGCACCCAAAAACACTCGTTCTCGCCCCACGGTGATAACAAAGGTACCCAAGAAGTTTCGTAAAGATCGGTTCATAAATATGGCTTCTAGCCTGAGCCGTATAGAAGTTGTGTACAAAAAACTGATTGGACCAAATTTCGGTACAAAATGGCCACTGGCAGCCATCTTGAATTTTGGTTCATAAATACAGACTCTAGCCCGAGCCGTATTGACATGTGCACTTACTGTGCATAAGTAGCACTGAATAAATCAAAGTTCATCTAATTTGCATAATTTTTGCACGAGAAAAAAACCTGTATTATATGTGATGTATTCCATGTTACTAAACATTCATACAGAAATTAATTCAAATCAGAACTTTCATACAAAAGTTCTGTACAAAAAATTGATTGCACTAATTTTGGTATAAAATGGCTGCCGGCAACCATCTTGAATTTCGGACTGCACCCAAAAACACTTGTTCATGTGCCAAGGTGATAACAAAGGTGCCCAAGAAGTTTCGTAAAGATTGGTTCAAAAATACAGCCTCTAGCCCGAACCGTATTGGCATTTGCAGTTACAGTTCTGAAAGTAACATTAAATAGATCAAAGTTAGTCTAATTGGCATAATTTATGCACAAGAAAAAACCCCGTATTATATGTGATGCATCCCATGGTACAAAACATTCACACAGAAAATTATTCATATCAGTGCTTTCATTTGGATGTTCTGTGCAAAAATAGGATTGTACCTAATTTTGTACAAAATGGCTGCCAACGGCCATATTGAATTTCAGACCGGACCCCAAAACACTCGTTCTCATCCCACGGTGATAACAAAGGTACCCAAGAAGTTCCGTAAAGATCGGTTCATAAATACGGCCTCTAGCGAGATCCGTATTGGCATTTGCACTTACAGTGCTGAAAGTAACACAAAATAAATCAAAGTTAGTCTAATTTTGCACAATTTACGCACGAGAAAAAAACCTGTGTTATATGTGATGTATCCTATGGTACTAAACATTCATACGAAACAATTATTCAAATCGGAGCTTTCATATGGAGGTTCTGCGAAAAAATCTGATTGCCCCTAATTTTGGTACAAAATGGCTGTCAGCGGCCGTCTTAAATTTCGGACCGGACCCCAAAAAACTTGTTCTCGTCTCACGGTGATAACAAATGTACCCAAGATGTTTCGTAAAGATTGGTTCATAAATACGGCCTCTAGCCCGAGCCGTGTGTACAGCACGACGGCCAGAGGACGACGGGCCATGGCAATACCTCAAATTTGGCTTCGCCAAAGTTGAACTAAAAATTATAGTTATAGATCTTTCTTCCATACCATTGTGCCTGATGGCTATCAGGGTAAGGTCATCCTTCATGATGATAAGTCTACTCAGAGTGACTATATCAACAAGAAAGATAATATGTGTCATGCCATATGTGGAGAACCACCTGATGTTAAAGTTATTGATTTGCTACTATGTCTATATATATACAGCTTCAAGCATAATTTGTAAAGGAAGCTACCTGTATGTTTAACCATAAGAGGAAGGCCTGTGACCTTAAGAGCAGGCATATGAAATGCTGTTGCCAGGGCCTAATATTATTACTGATACAGCCAACTCAATACAAAGGCACTTAGATATCCATTAGCCCATAGTTTATGACAATGGTGTTCATTTCAAGAAAATTTAAAGATATTGCAGGAAACATCTGTGAAACCTGTGAAGGTCGTCCTGCTCAGCAACAAATTCTGAATGAAATGTTGCTAAAGATAGGCCATGTGATCATCTCACGACTCTTCTAAATGAGAGCAAGATGAAAAGGAGTATTTCTTACTGTCCCTTGAATGGAGATCAGAATGAATGCATAGAAAAAACTATCCGAATCCGAGGATGATGCACAGGACCAATTAGCTGACATATCCCTCATGGAGAACACATGCACAAGCAACTGTAGTGCTTGCAGAAGAAATCTGACAAAGTGATTCCGGTCATAACTGTTCTCAGTGGTGGTTGTACGATGATTGTGACAGAGAGAAAGCCTGTTGACGGCAATGTGCCCACTGACTTGTTCTTACCGAAGAGAAGAGACAAGTCGCTTCCTATTGTGATTCATTGAACAACCCTCTCAATGATATTGAATGCTATGCCAAAGAATTGTGGCCTCTAGAGTCTGACTGACTGTTTGGTCCTTATCTACACATGGCTACCATAATGTGACTGTAGGAGTGGTGAAGATTTATATGCGACTCCATCGGTAGGAGCGACAAACCCAATGAATGAGGAAAGGTGATTATTTGTTGTACTCTGCAGAGAATCACTGATTGCCTGAATGGACTAATAGCCTCACTAGCTGAGTGTGTTTATCAAAAAAGTTGTGGCCAAACTTCTGGTAGGTGGCCCACAACATTGGGAGCTGACATAATTAACATCCGTCAAGCTACTAACTGAACTTGATATCCAGCTGCAGGCAGTAGGCAGTAAACTTATAATAAAATGTAGGATGCTCACTGAACCACAGCCATAACTCTCCATTGATGAGTTTCCAGAAGATACTTATTCTATTTTCTTAATGAAAGTGTCAATGACATTGTAGCTCAACTTGTCAAGACAAAGACATGTACATGTATAGTATGTGACACAGCAATGACAAACATCTAGGTAATGACCTGATAACAAAGGTACATATAAAGTATTGTAATGGTCTAAATACTGACCGTTGCCTGTAACAAATGTATAGGTAAAGTATTGTAAAGGTGGGTGACAGTCAGATGCTAAACTAGAAAAAAATCTTTGAGTCCCAGAGTGGGTCTGACTGAACCCCAAAATATTTGTTCTCATTGCACAGTGATAACAAAGGCACCCCAAAACACACTCGTTCCTGTCCCAAGGTGAAGACAAAAGTGCCCAAGAAGTTTTGTGAAGATCAGTTCATAAATACGAGCTGTATAGAACTTGTGACAAAAAACTGATTGGACCTAATTTCGGTACAAAATGGCCACTGGCAGCCATCTTGAATTTTGGACCGTACCCAGAAACCCACATTCTCATCCCAAGGTGATAACAAAGGTACCCAAGAAGTTTTGTGAAGATCGGTTCATAAATACAGCCTCTACCCTGAGCCGTATTGACATGTGCGCTTACATTGTGTAAGTAGCACTGAATAAATCAAAGTTCATCTAATTTGCATAATTTCTGCACGAAAAAAAAACCCTTAGAATATGTGATGTATTCCATGTTACTAAACATTCATACAAAAATTTATTCAAATCAGAACTTTCATACAGAAGTTCTGTACAAAAGACTGATTGCACTAATTCTGGTACAAAATGGCTGCTGGTGGCCATCTTGAATTTCAGACCACACCCAAAAACACTCACTCTCATCCCACGGTGATAACAAAGGTACCCAAGAAGTTTCGTAAAGATTGGTTCATAAATATGGCCTCTAGTCTGAGCTGTATAGAAGTTGTGTACAAAAAACTGATTATACCTAATTTCGGTACAAAATGGCCACTGGCAGCCATCTTGAATTTTAGACCGCACCCAGAAACACTCGTTCTCGTCCCAAGGTGATAACAAAGGTACCCAAGACATTTAGTGAAGATCAGTTCATAAATACAGACTCTAGTCTGAGCCGTATTGACACGTGTACTTACTGTGTGTAAGTCGCACTGAAAAAATCAAAGTTCATCTAATTTGCATTATTTCTGCACGAGAAAAAAACCCGTATTATATGTGATGTATCCCTTGGTACTAAACATTCACACAAAAAATTATTCAAATCAGCGCTTTCATATGGAAGTTCTGTGCAAAAATCTGATTGCACCTAATTTTGTACAAAATGGCTGCCATCGGCCATCTTGAATTTCGGACCGGACCCCAAAACACTCGCTCTCGTCCCATGGTGATACCAAAGGTACCCAAGAAGTTTCGTAAAAATTGGTTCATAAATACAGCCTCTAGCCCGAGCCGTATTGGCATTTGCACTTATAGTGCTGAAAGTAACCCCAAAAAACATCAAAATTAGTCTAATTTGCACAATTTACGCACGAGAAAAAAACCCGTATTATATGTGATGTATCCCATGGTACTAAACATTCATACAAAAAATTATTCAAATCAGAGCTTTCGTATGGAAGTTCTGTACAAAAAACAGATTTCTGCATCGTCGGTACAAAATGGCGGCTGGCAGCCATCTTGAATTTCGGACCACTCCTAAAAACACTCGTTCTCGTCCCACGGTCATAACAAAGGTACCCAAGAAGTTTCGTAAAGATCGGTTCATAAATACAGCCTCTGGCCCGAGCCATAGCAGCTTGGCACTTCTTACAGCTCTGAAAGGAACACTAAATAAATCAAAGTCAGTCTAATTTGCATAATTTACGCACGAGAAAAAAACCCGTATTATATGTGATGTATCCCATGGTACTAAACATTTATACAAAACTTTATTCAAATCAGAACTTTCATACAGAAGTTCTGTACAAAAAACTGATTTTTGCGTCATCGGTACAAAATGGCCGCTGGCAGCCATCTTGAATTTCGGACCACTCCTAAAAACACTCGTTCCCGTCCCAGGGTCATAACAAAGGTACACAAGAAGTTTCATAAAGATCGGTTCATAAATACGACCTCTAGCCCGAGCCATAGCCAATTGTTGACGTACGGACAGACGGACGACGGGCCATGACAATAGCTCAAATTTGACTTCGTCAAAGTTGAGCTAAAAATGTTGATGTTTTGAGAAGATTCGATGGCCAAAGGCAGAACTGACGTTAGAGCGGACCAACTGTATGCAAGAACATTGTGCTGATGAGGCTGGTTTGAGGCTGCATTGTCAATGAAGAAGAATGGAACTTATGTCCGTGATTTCAGGGGATGTATTATCAACACTGAAGAATTAGTTTTAAGGTGCTACTGGCTGATTTTGCTTGGGACTCACAACCTTCCAAGATTTGTCCAATGGGCAATTAATCATCTCTGCCACTTTGTATATTATTCAAGGAAATTGCCCTTCTGTACTGCCATCTCTGCCACTGGATTGCACTGTATCAGGGTCGCAGCAATTGTATTAGTATGTAGCACCCCGAGGCCAGATCACCTTCAGCCATTCAGAAGAATAATTTCCTGATGTATGTGTTAACCCTATACCCAACATAATGGCCAAAACTGGCCATAGGTTATGAACCCTCTTTGGAACGAGCTTGTCAAGCTCATTCCAATGAAGGGTCATAACCTATGTTTTTGAGACAAAAAATGAAAAAAATTAGTTATTCAAGAATTTTGTTTGCAAGTGTCATCTGCTTTTCATGTTAGGTAAAGGGTTAAGAGCACTAAATGTTTCCAAATTTTCCCAGGGAGACCCCCACTCTAAGGAAGGGGACACCCCTGCCGAGTCCAAGTACCCACTTGGCACTCGAGACATGCATACAGCATGCCATACCATGCTCCCCCCCTCCCTTTAATACTGCCCAGGCCCCCCTTATTTGAGAATTCTAGTTCCACCACTGGTGGGTTGCACCTGGTACAGGCAAAGCATGATGTACGATTATCGTACCTTGATTTAATGTTAAAGCAACTGATCAAATTTTTTTCAAAATTTGAATATTTAGATTGCACAAAATTAGGAAATGAGAAAACTAATTTGATTGAAATAAAGATTTGTGTACACTCAAATCAGGAAAAATCCATGTAAACTTTTTCTTCTAAAATTACATAAATGCAAATGTTCCAAATTGTCAGCTGGTTTCAGAATCAGGTGAAACAAAGTGACACAAAGTCCCAACCATTTAGGCCATAGCCTGAGTTGATAAACTTGGGACAAATAATATAAATTGTATACAATATCAATCTAAAGTTTAACAATTACATAAAATATACTAATAATGCCTAAAACTGTCTCTGAGACGACAATGTCTCAGTTAAGACTTTCAGAAACCGTAAACTGCCTGATTAGAAGACCAGAAGTTGACTTACAAGGTGTAAACAAAGATAGTTTGAATAATCCTGATAAGCTTAATGATTACAAAAGGTTATCCAGACCTAAAGTAAGGTAACCGAAATACCTTATTTTTATACTTGAAGATGTTTCTGCAATGATATGCTTTTAATTTCATTCAAAAAAGTCACAACAAAGTGAATACATGTAACACATGGTGGCCTAAAGAAAGGATGACAGAATACTGCCATCTCTCAAACATCTATATCAATGAATATAAATTTATAAAGTATCTCGAAAATACTGAGAATAACGACACATTTCCAAAATAAAATTTTGAAAATGTACATAATCCCAATAATTACTAAACTGTCTGAATAGAATCGAATATAAACCAGAGTTTATTTCCAATTAGGACAACAAAATATGGTTATCACTTGGGACAGGGCCTTTCAGCAGAGGTGCCCCAAAATTGGGTGCACTTAGGTAGCCGTTTCTAACATAAATAAATAAAAAAAAAATTGAAAATTACATCAAAACATGCCAAAAGAATTAGAAATGACTGGGGAAACAGAAAAAGGGAAGGAAACATAGAGCAGACATAACTAAATAATAAAAAAAATAACTCTTTGTGCATCAGGTAAATACCCAAATGAGGGCAACGCAGGATTCTAAAACTTTTCTAAGTAAATATTTTAGAAAACACTGTCCTGATGAATTTCGTTGTCTGCCATTCTTCCTTGAATTCTTGTAGATAATCTACAACACGGTCGCAGTGGACTGGTCACTTTCCATGAGTGTGCAGTGTTTTCACGGACACAATAATATTAGATTCCTAACACCAATTATAAAAATAATCATCAAATTATTTAATTAATTAGGCACTGGGTACAAGGGAGATGACTCACGTAAGCTCCAAGCTTCCCGTCAAATCCCTCCTTCAATTAGCAATTTGTTTAGTGTTAAATTTTATATGTTATATATATGCGGTGCCTTTGGCTGTTATTTTTTTGTTGTTCTTCAGTTTTGTAACATATAGCATTTTCTTTGAATAAATATTGTTTAAACTAATTAAAATTTTGCTGCTGCTGATTTTTATTACCTGGTAAATGCATGCGTGGAAATCACTGCCTACGCATGGATTATGACCAGTCCACAGCGACTGTACTGTAATGAAGCAGCATTCCAGATTGATCCAGTGTTTGAATCCTTTATAACTTGAAACAGACAGCTGTTTACATAAAGGCAAAAAAAAAGAATGAATTTGGGCAGGAATGAACAACACTTCTTAGAACTCTGCACATTTGCCGACATCATGAATAGAGGGCTATACAGGGCTCTTTATATTTTTTGTTATTTGGCTTAATTTTTGAGTTCAAAATTAAGTGTAATGGTGGATAAATATGAAGGGCCAGTAGTAATGGTGGATAAATATGAAGGCAGGTCCGTTTGTAAAGTAAATATGGCTGCATGCATAAAATGAAGATAGAAAACAACGGTAAAGCCCCACAAAGTAGATATTCTATTTCTCAGGCCATTTTGTGTAACATTTCATGTAGGCGGGCAGTTTTTTATTTCATTTTTTATTTTTGTAATTATTTCTTTGCCATCAAAAGTTCATATTCTTGATTTGTTTTACGTTTTAGGCCTCATAATCTACAGAATCGCATGGGTGACAGTGTATTTCGTCCCTTGAGTGCAAGAAGGCTTTGAACTCCGAAAGCATTGCAAAGCCTTCTTGCACTCAAGGGACAAATTTATCCATTTCATTAACTTGAGTAAAATATCAGACATAAACCATTTAATTTTTATTTTTTTAAGTTTCCATTAGTTATAAAAAGAGAGAATGCGGCAGCTAAAATGACCGTGGGGGAGGGCCTGAGAATTTTAACTTTTAGGCCTAATGAACATTTCCTTGTCATGTTTTGTGTGATATGCACCTTTTTGCCCCAAAAATCAAAGAAAAACAAATACAAAATATTGTAAGCCTAGTGGTCTCCCCAGTTCCAGTATGGGAAGTGTTGCCTGTGAGACAGATAATTTCTAGTTGCACTACATCTCAAGGGAGATAAGCAAAGTTTAAATTTCAGCTGTACTGAATCTTGGAATCACACACTCCCTCTTTATATAATATACCACTCAAAGTTTGCTAAGCACCAAGTATATCCAACTGCCCATTTTATGTCTTAGTTGAAATATTATGATGAAAAGTGTATATATTTTTTATTTAATTATATCTTCAATGATGTGAGTACAGAAATTAAGATTTTATTTGTGTTTGACATTATTTTTTAGCTTTTGAATACGATAACCATGAAAAATGGATATTATTGGTAAAAGAGGAAATTTTTCAAATTTGCCAAAAAGTTGACGCAGCGAACTGGTATGGGTTCAATATCGAGTATGAGGCCCATTACTGTTAATTATAGCTTGACAAAGCCTTCTCATGCTCCCAATCAGGTTCCTGGTGGTCGTTTGTGGGATGTTGTTCCATTCTTGGACCAGCATGGCACCAAGCTCCTGGACACTTCTTGGCTGGACTGGACGGGCTGAAATTGCAAGCTGCAACTCATTCCAGACATGTTCGATTGGATTGAGGTCAGGGGATCTTGCTGGCCAGTCTATATGCTCAATCCCCTCCCTCTGTCGGTACTCTCCGACAGCATGGGCAACATCAGGACTGGCATTATTGTCCATCAGAATGAATCTATCACCCACTGCACCTGCAAACAATCTGACGTGGACATCCAGGATCTCATCAATATACCACTGTGCAGTCAATGTACCATGTTCAAGGCTCTGTACATCCATCTCTGCTGATGCCGCCACAGACCATGATTGACCCTCCACCATAGCGGTCATGCTCAGCAATGTTGGCTGCATGGAATCGCTCTCCTGGTCTTCTCCATACCCTAGAACACCTACCTGTGCCTTGGCAGTACCTTGACTCATCTGTAAAAAGGACAGGTCGCCAATCTTCTCTGGTCCATCCAACGTGGTCCATGGCCCATTCATATCGTGCCTGGCAGTGGTTCTGGGACAGTGGGATGCAAATACATGGTCTTCTTGATCGGAGACCACCTTCGTGGAACCTTGCCGGCATAGTCTGCATCAAAACATTTACTCCGGATGCATTCTGAAGGTCACTGCGAAGCTGGGTTGCTGTGGTAAAGCGAATGCTACGGGCCTGAATGATGAAAAACCGGTCTTCAACTGCAGATGTTGCCCTGTCTCTGCCACCACCATGCCGTCTTCATGATGTGCCATACTGCTGAAATCATGCCCAGGCTCTGGTGATCACCATATGGTGCACACCAAGGGCTTCACCAGCCTGACGATGGGTAGCCCCTTGCTCCACCATCCTTACAGCCCACCACATTTCTGCTTCAGACAAATGTCTTCTTACATTTGCAATTGCCATATTCAATGATTAAATCACAAGAGTTTGTGTAGAAATGAAGAGTGAATACCCCACACGTCATGTACATGTAGACAGTAGACGGAAACATCATGAAAATCAAGGGGTGCATGCTTTCCATGACTTTCACAAAACGTATGCCTGTCAAGAGAGCTAATGTAAACACTGGGGATCATCTCAATACATTCCTCAATCATATCCACCAAAAATATTGCAAATATGTCATGAGCAAATTTCACAATGATGTGTCAAATATTTGGTGCTTAGCAAACTTTGAGTAGTATAGATAGTACTGTTTGTGAGTGAAAACATGTATCTAAGCACCACAGGTTAATAGTTACCTAATCATTCAGAATAACCCAGTAAAGTAGGGTAAGCTTCTACAAATGATAGAGATTAAACATGACAGACTGAAATGATACCATCCAGGGCATCTGGATTGAAGGTGAAACCATAAACGAAATATGTGCATACCACGCTTCTACATCAAAAAGATAAGCTTGATGAACATTCACCCATGCTGCTGATCTTCGTACTGATTTTTGACAAATTTATTTGTGAACAGTAGAATAGAATGAGCCTTATGTCATTCTGATTCTCGCAATTTTTTTTCAAAATTCTGCCCCTAAATGCTGTTATGTAACAAACTGCTACATAGAAAGATGTCTAAATTACACAACATAGGAGCTAGAAATGTGACTATTTCATCACATGACATGAATATTCAAAGAACCTTCATATAAGACTATACAATTATTGCCTTTCCTTGATACACAGAATTATCAACCCAAGAAAAGTAATATTCACCGAGGCCACTCCCAGCACGAGTCCAAATATTGCCAGAGAAACATTTTTTGAATCTCGAGCATATAAAGAAGCTGCATACCAAATTTCAACACATTGTGACTGATGGTGTATGAGAAAAAGAGTTTTGAACGAGGTGAGTTTTTTGGGGTCTGCCCACCACCCCCCCCCCCCCCCCCCCCCCAGCCTGTTGGCCTTAGCTACTTCTATTGAACAAATTTGTATGGTTATCCTCAAAAGATATATTTATTTATTTATTAGGGTTTAACAACACTTTTGACAAAGAGGGTCACCTCGTGTCGGACAGTTTTACGGGTTGAGGGAGCCAGAGTAGAGAACCACTGAGCAACAGCCAGGATCCCCAACATACTAATTCCATACAACCAGGATTACATTGGTTGAAAACAAGTGCACCATCGACGTGCAGTAGCCTTAGTACACAATGCCACCGAGCCCACATGTGAGCAATGGGGCATTAAGTGTCTTTCCCAAGGACGTGGTTGCCACAGGTGGGATTTGAACCAAGGGCCTCTTAGCTTGCAGCCTCCATCCCTATCTACTGAGCCACTGTGCCCCCATCCTCCAAAAGATAATTTATGCAACGTTTGGTTGGGTTTGGTCCAGTGGTTTGAAAGAAAATGACTGATAAGAAAAGTTAACAGATGAGCGTTTCAGTCAAGTGAGCAAAGAAAAAGAAACAGATTTTTATTTCTTTAAAGCCCATGTGAAAATAGCCTATGAGATTCAATGTTCTATTTTCTCTTTTTCCAAAGGTCAGATTCGAGAAAAGTGGACAGAGAATTTTAACCAGATCATGACCCAGTCAAAATTCTCTGTCTGCTTTTCTAATCACTTTACTGTAATTTTCAACAATCTCCATGTACAGGAAAAAACTTGTACCAATATATCTGAAAAGCTCCATTTTCTGATGTGCCAATGTACTTATTAATACCTCAATGACTTAACCCTTCACCTAACAAACCAACCACAATTGATCAGTGCTATTCACAAAAAAAACACAAGTAAAATTTTATTTTTTTTCATTTTGTGCCTAAAAAGGACAGCTTGTGACACCTCACTGGAATGAGCTAACAGAGTTTTACAAATTCTACAAAGTTACAATGAAATCCCTTCATAAATATAATTTGTAGACTTTGCTAAAGGAATCTAGATCACATGACGGTGCGGCAGTCACAGTTAACCGATGATGACCAAAATAGGAGTCTCATCTAGATATCATACCAAGTTATCCTACCAAGTTACAATGAAATCCTTTCATAAAACAACCTGTAGACAGTGCTAAAGGAATATAGGACATGTGACCAAAATAGGACAGTCTCATCTAGATATCATACCGAGTTATACTTCCAAGTTATAATGAAATCGCTTCATAAATATGAACTGAAGACTGTGCTAAACAAATCTAGGTCACGTGTCTGTGTGGCCATTAAGGTTAACCGATCACGGACAAAATATGACGTTCTCATCTAGACATTATGCCGAGTCATCCTACCAATTTACAATGAAATCCCTTCATAAATGCAAGCTGCAGCCTGTGCTGAAGGAATCTAGGTAACGTGCACCTGCGGCCATCACGGTTGACTGAACCCAACCAAAAGAGGACGTTCTCATCTAGACATATACAGAGTAATCCTTTCAAGTTACAATGAAATCCATTCACAAATATGACCTGTAGACTGTGCTATAGGTTTTCGGGATTTGTGCTCCTGCAGCCATCACGGATGACCGATAGCGACCAAAAGGGGATGTTCTCATCTGGACATGACCTCGAACCTGCATATGAAATTTCATGATAATTGGACAAGAACTACAGGGTATAGCATGTGCTAGAGAAAATGTGAACCGACTCTCAGACTTCCGAACATGTGATGGCAATAGCTTATCTTGACTTTGTCAAGTTAGGCTAAAAAAAATAAAAATTAAATGCTTTATGTCTAATATTTTATCCAATTTAATAAAATTTATAAATTTGTCCCTGGAGTGCCACAAGGCTTTGCGATGCTTTAGCATTGCAAAACCTTCTCGCGCTTAAGGGACAAAATACACCATAATCCATGCTATTCTTTTATGAGGTTTAAAACATGAAACATACCCAGAAAATGAACTTTTGATGGCAAAGAAACAATTACAAAAATAGAAAATAAAAAATCGCCCACTCACATGCAATCTTACAAAAAGTGGCCTGAGAAAGAGAAGATCTACTTTGTGGGACCTGAATGAGGTATCCAAATTATCCTGTTACCTTTACTTCAAAAATTCTTTATCCAATGGTGAAATAAACACTAAAGTTATCATCTGATGATCTGCTTTTGGCTTTGATATCTACTAATAAAAACAACCAGAGTTAGATATCATCAGACTTTTTTAGGCAGAGCATAGACATATCAAATTCATGAGTTAACTGGTTGTGTGCTGCAAGCCCAAATTTGGGCTTTACTCTGAAGTGTTGATACCACAAGCCAAAGGCTTCATATTCTATAGATGTACTTCAGATAATTTTTGAAGTGAAGTTATTAGTTTGTAAAGATTTGCCTTGCTGCAGTTTATGGGAGAGTGCCCATAGGCATGACCAAAAATAATTTAGCACTCAAATTTTGTTGACAAAAAATAATTTAGCACTCTACCAGTTAACATAATAAGAAAGAACTGATATCTTTTGTGGAACTGAAATCCAACTGGGATATCGGTTAACCCCTAACCTTACATGGCTAGAGGACATTTGTAAAATATTCTATAACCTTTTATACATGGATGTCAGCAATTTGAAGAGACAATTTTTTTCCCATAATGCAACAAGGATCTTAACTGATTTAATCTTATATGACTGAGCTAATTGAGCTCGGTCAAACAATATTGAATTGGTTATTTATTTATTGGTGTCTAAGGTCACAAATTTGTACAAGAAGGCTAATGATGACCGCAACATTGGTATAATGTCAAGTCCAGCCAATTGTTTATACCCATATTGCTCATTATGGAGGACTCCCACCCCAGGCATTGGTGACCTGGGCCAATTTTACCAATAAAACAGAGAATGTTTACTGCAGTAAACAAGCTCTGCTTCACTTCCCAGGGTTCTCATGGGTGGGGGGGGTGTGAGGGGCTTGAATTTGTTAACTAGTTTAGTGCTAGAAGCCAATGACATGGCTCTATTGAAAAGTGATGAAAGCCACTTTAGTGGCTTTACATGGTTTGCATTGGATTGTTGCTTTCTTAACAGTGTAAAATAAATGTTTATATATAACTGTTTGTTACAATTTGTTGGAGTGTGCCTTGCAGCACTCTTCAATAAATTGTAACAAAACAATTGTTCATGAAGAAAATCTTCCTCAACTAAGGCTTCCCTTGCCAGTTGCATGACATGTCAAAAAAAAATACTCGTATTCCAAATCACCTTTGGAAAATAATTTAGAACTCAACCAGTTAAATTCCCAGTTACATCATGGGAAAATTTTGGGGCTTGAAACTTTGCTATTTAGCCCTCAGTGTTCTAAGGATTAATAACCAAAACTTTCCATATTTTTGCCTCAAAAACATACCTTACAGTACTGCGATTACAAAAATGGAGAGAATTTTGATTGGATCATGACTTTCCGTCGAAATTGTCCATCTGCTTTCCTACCCACAACACTGTAGAAATTAGAATCACAGCTGCCCGAAGTAATATACAAAAAACATCAAAAATGAGATGCTATCTTCATTTCATAATATTTTATTCAGAAAATCCTGACCCACTGGTGTAAATGTATCTTGATCAAATCATGACCTGATCATGAAAAAGGCTGCTCCACACTCAGTTGGAATGAGCATGATGAGCTTATTCCAGTGAGGAGGTCTTAAGCTATGTTTTCAAAGCAAAGATTGTGAAAATAATAAAACTATAATGGCATTTTTGTGAATAGCAGTGGCCTGATACAGATTTTTTTCACTTCAAACAACAGTAATGATTCCCCAATAGTCCAGGCACTTTAGACATAAAAATGAGAAAGTAAGGAAAAAAATCGGAGAAAGCTGATTTTTTTATATGTTTCCGGGACACACATTGCGGATAAAGTGTGAAAAGTCCCCGCGAATCCGAGTTGAGCTTTTTTAGTTATAGCGTTTTTTTGATGAAAAAAAAAATTTTTTTAAAAATTCGACCCAGCTCCATATTTCTCATTCTTATTCGCCTTAGTAGGGTGAGAATCATAAATATCATGCTGAATTATATTGAGAATACATATCCCCAACAGAAAATGCCAACTTTGTACCAATCCTCACACTCAATGGTGAAATATTCAGGAAAATGTACAAAATTACGAAAAAAAATTTATTGTTTTCATACACACAACGGTACACAACGTCCATTAAATCAAATCTACGACTACTTTGGGAGTTAAATTATATATCAAAAATTGCAGAAATGCAGTGGCTTTATAATGATATATAACAATAGTCATTTATTCCATAATGAACTGGTGAAACGTGTGAAATATTAACCATACCCCCTAAACTCAAATTCATTCGGCATCGACTTTTCTCATTCAAATACCGTATTATACGTTTGTCCAGTGACGTTTGACCAACCACTTTATATCAAAGCAGTGGAGATTGTGTCTTCGTCAGATAAGTTGACAAAAGTTTTCGTTCGACTCGCCGGCTTCCATATGATTATGTCATATTTAGGGGCAATTGGTTCGATCATGGCTGGTAGCGGCTTGGATGAACTTTGGGGGACTGTTTATGCTGGTGGGTCAATCCATCATTTGATCAGTGGTCATGCATATTCAAGAGCAGTTCGTGCCCATTTGCTAACACAAATTGCCATTACAAAACTTGTGTTTGAAGAAAGCCGAACACTAGATAACATAGACTGCACAGAAGTCAATGAAATATTCTGTGGACTTGCCAGAGGTGACTGTACAACAGCTGACGCTGTCAATCAAGAAAGTGTCAACCATCTACTGTCAAAATTACACGAACTGCTCCATAATACGTCCGTAGGACGCACAGGAAAGCTTTGGGTACAATACTACGAGCAAATAGGTCTTCTCCAGTTGTTCTTGAGAGCAGAGCGCACAGGCGACTGGGAACTCCACACATATTGTGTTCGCAATATGATTCCAGTATTTCACGCAGGTGGTCATTTTGCATACGCAAAAAGTTCTCATCTCTATTTGCAGCAGATGAATGAGCTAACAGAAATAATGCAACAGGATGATTTGAAGTTGTTCACTGAGAAAGGTTACTTTACCATAAGGCGCTCAGATAAATTCTGGGACGGCATATATTCTGATCAGACCATAGAGCAGTGTTTAATGAGAATGTTCAAGCTCCCTAATGGTCTCACACATGGCAGGGGAATAACCGATAGCACTGTTGCGAAATGGGTACATGGACTACCCCTTTGCCTTCCGATATGTAATGCTCTCGAAAATTTTGTTCATGTTCACACTGGTCATGGCGAACAACATCGGGATCTCCGTCAAAGTTCACAATTGACTGATGCCAATGATATCACCAAATTATTGAACTGGCTCAGAGCGCATTCCCCCTTTCAGAATAGAGATCCACTACAATTAGTCTCTATAGCGACCGGTCTTGTGGCCGACGAAACTGTGAACTGTGACCAAGTTCGCAAAATTGGTGAATGTTGCGTATCGAATGTTGTAAGCAAAACGTTCAACAGCATCAAACTACGACGTGTTGACACTGTGAAGTCTTTCGCATCGATGGCAAATAGCATCAAAGTCCGTGGAAGTAAGGTAGTGATTGACCCCACAATTCTGTTCAACCGCATCACATGTGTTATTCAGTCACAAGCAGAGATGGAAGAGTATCTCAAATATGAACTCGCCCCGAAACCACCAGCATTGTTTGATTCTGCCGGAATGAGGAAGACACAGAAAAGCACACTCGGTAAGATCCTCAAAACATACGGTTCAGAGCAAACTAAAATCCCAGAACATTCTCTGTTTGTTGTAGATGGTGGATTTTTATTGAGGGCAGTTGTATGGCCTAAACAGTCGTCATATAAGGACATATGTACATCATATTCCAATTATCTAGTGAGACATTTTGGGGCGAACGTCGTGGTTGTTTTTGATGGTTATGCTTGTACAATGTCCACAAAGGGCATGGAACAAGCCCGTAGATCTAAAGACAGGTATTCCATTGATATCAATATCTCACCCGAGTTACCAGCCACCACACCCAAATCCGATTTCCTTGCAAATGCCAAGAACAAAACCCAACTGATCGATCTTCTAATGCAGGAGCTATCTGCTATCAATATTCAGTCCAAGCAGGCCGAGGCTGATGCTGATGTACTGATAGCCGAAACTGCACTTGACATCGCTCAAGATGACAACAATGTTGTCGTTGTGGGAACAGACACAGACTTGTTAGTCATTCTTACCTCTCGAGTTCAACCGGGATGTAATATTCACATGATGTATTCCATTACCCCAAACTTACTAGTTTCAGTTAGTGAAATAGCAACCAAAATGGGTGACCATAGAAGCAACCTCCTTGTAGCACATTCTATAAGTGGTTGTGACATTACTTCTGCAGTCTTTCGAGTTGGTAAGAAGAAAGTATTCAGTACAATTGTCTCCGATGTTACTAGCGACTCACAACAGTATGTCAACACAATTTTGGCGGATGACAGTACACCAAGTGCAGTAGCCGCTGCCGGGGAACAACTTCTCCTGATCTTATACGGGAGTAAAACTGTTTCCTCTCTCGACCAGTATAGATATGTCACTTACAAACGTTATGTAGCAAAATCTAAACTGAATAAACCCATCGACCTAGCCTCACTCCCACCAAGCAGCGATGCTGCACAACAACATGTCTACAGATGTTATCTCCAGGTCCAACAATGGCAAGGCACTTCGCTTCCTCCGACGGATTGGGGGTGGTCGCTAGACAATGGACTTCTTGTACCGACTGCAGCCACAAAGCCATGTGCCCCCGATAACCTACTAGACTGATCAGTTGTGGTTGCAAGAGTGCTTGTACAAAAAGGTGTGGGTGTAAGAAGGCAGGACTCTCTTGCTCAGGTTTGTGTAATTGCAGTTCGGATTCTTGTAACAACCACAGAAACACTGTCCTGTCGGAAATTTCTGAGTTCGATGAATAATATGTATATAGGTCATGTCATTTCTGTATATAGCGTTGATAATAGTCAATGTAACTTAATCCACGTTGATTGATTTGTACATTCTGTAAATATTATTTATTGATTTTTGTACATTCTGTAAATATTATTTATTGATCTAATGCTGCCAGACACAGACGTGTCTGTTCGGTCCCAAGCCCGAAAATAGTTGAGTTCTCATGCTGACGAATTTGATGCCAAAAGGGGAACTCGGCCAGAAGCAGAGGGGGTCTTCCATAATGTCTATTTTGTAAGCAATGATAAAAGTCTTCAAACGGTGGTGGATTTTTATCGTCTGTCCAACTAACATCCCGTTCTGTACTATGACCCTTTGGGCAAATCCGTTAGGAAAATCGTCATTTTTTGCGTAAATCCGATACTTTTTTGTGAATTTTCAATAATTTTTCGCAGAAATTGTCACAGAATGCACATTTTCCTCTAGGTAAATGTATATTAGACATTATGTAGCTCGAAATACACGTAAACAAAAAATACAGTTGGATCAATTCGAGGTTACAAAGTTCGTGCGATTTTTTAAAATTTTTTTCAAACGCGTTTTCGAAAAAAGGCTGTAGAAAAAAAAGCTCATCTGGGATTTTAGGGGACTTTTGTCTAATCGTTCAGTGACATGTACTTGACATTCCCTGAAAAAATCAGCTTTCTCCGATTTTTTTCCCTAGTGAAACCTAATGTTCTTGGGCTACAATAGTAGTTTATTACCAATGTCTATAGTATGGACTTGCAATACTTGCAGAGCAACTTCCTAATCCTGTGTTAATCCTTTACCAAACATGAAAGGCAGACAACACTTCCAAACAAAATACTTGAATAATTTTTTTTATTTTTTTGCATTAAAAACTTAGTTTATGACCAGCTCGTTCCAATGAGGGGTCATAAGCTATGTTTTTGAGACAAAAGATGAAAAAAATAATACAAACTGATCAGTGATTTTAGTGAATAGCGCAGCCTGTTTAACAGTCTACATGTATGTTGTCAATACCAAGGGATAGATAGACCTACATATCATCTCTTGACTGCACCAAGGTAATATCAGCAATGCTTTAGCATTGCAGATGGCACCCTGTTGCACTTAAGTGATGATATGTATTTGTTACAATTGCGACCTGTGCTGTATATGGATAGCTTCTATTCTGTTCGTCTATTTCTTTGCTGTTGTTTAAGGTCACTTTCAGCATTTATGGCTATAATATGACCACAACACATGTATAAAATCTAGTTCAACAAATTATTTATACCTATACTTTAGAAGGCTCACACTGCAGGCATTGGTTACTGGGTCCTATTATACCAGTAAACAGAACTTATCTAACCTAATAAAAAGCACGGCTGCACCTCTCAGAATTCCAATGAGAAAGCATCCACCGAGAATATGAAATAACATACATTCCTGTCTCATGTATTCCCTGTGAATGATTTGGGAAAGTATTCAAAATTCCTTCATAAAAATGCATATTATACCTGAAGCCACAGCCAGACCTAAAACATCTTATAAGAACAGGTAACCATGGCCTGGAGATTGAAACTAATAGATGAGAACCAAACGTTATTTCCAACTGAATGTAGTAATTACATTACCGGGTACCATACCTTTTTTTTTACTGTACTCTTCAGAGCAGTACAATGTTTTTTCTCAAGCAAAGCATCACCCTTCAGTGAGTTGTTTTCACAATTACCCCAAGTCTAGCCATTTGAAAACTGGAGGTGAGACATTTGTTAAAAGATTGTGCAGGGTTTATATGTCATCCTTTGGATTCTCGCGAAAATGGTTGCGAGAATCAATACCTGCTATGAGTGTCCCAGGATCCCACAAGGCCACCATCATTGTACTCCTGTTGTGTACTGATAACACATGTTAACCCCTTTACCCAACACAGTTGAATTTTTAAAACATAAACTGAATTTGAAAGTTTAAAAAAAAAAAATCAATATTCACCAATAAAACCTTACAAATATTGCTCATTGACCTGGTTCCAATGACATCCATATATGTACAATTTTATTGACAAAGTGTCAGGATATTTCAGTTCTTAAAAAGTATTCAAGTATTCAAAAATGTATTCATGAATACATTGTAATGTATTTGTATTCGTAGTCAAATACATTTGAAAATTTGTGTATTTGTATTCGTATTCATGAAATTTCAAAGTATTCGTATTCGAATACATTTACAAAGTATTCGCTCCAATGGGGCATAGACGATAGGTGATAAGGAAGAAGGCATAGATGACGGGGACAAGAAAGTCAACAGGAATGGAAGGAAGCTGTTGAACTTCACAAATGAGCTCAGTCTGAAGAGTCTGAACAGGGACACAAGGTGTACGGGGAAATGGACCTGGGAGAGCCTCAGAAAAACGACACAAAATCAATAATCGACTATATTCTCACAGATATGAATTTATGGAGGGAGGTGATAGGGGTAGAAGTGGATGATGAGGGTAAATTGGAGGTGGATAGTGATCACAATTTGATTACAGTGACAATCAGGGCCAAAAACCTAGTAAAAAGCAAAGCAAGCTTCAAGGAGATTTGGGAACTCAAAAAGGAAAAATTGAAACCAAAGCTTACAACCATACACAAGGGGAATAGTGTCCAGAAGATGGCCGATGCTATAGTTGCGAGCCTAGTGGAGGCAGGGAAGGAAAGTGTAGGAAAGATTAGGGTGCCAACACGGGAACTTTGGTACAGAGTGAACGAAGATCTGAAGAAGGCCATAAAGGGTAGAAAAGCTAAATGTGCTGCATACATGAGAAGTAGAAAACTTAAGGGGATGGAAAGCAACAAGGCCACGGTAGCAAAGGAAGAATACCAACAATCACGAAATAAAGTAAATAAGATTATACCAACAATCACGAAATAAAGTAAATAAGATTAAAGACAATAATCGGAGAGCGTGAAATAGCAATCTTATTAGGACGATAAGAATGACAGGGGAGTCGAGTTCGAACGTATTTTGGAAATGGATGAATAAACGTAACAAAGGAAGTAACCCACAGAGTATTAAAGTAGATGGCAGAGTTACAGACGATCAAGATCAAATCGAATTAGAACTAGTCAAGCACTGGGAAAAGGTAAACGATAAGCAATGGGGCATGGGGAACCCACCGGAGTGTCCGAACCAGGTCGAGGAAAATCTATCGAACTTTGTGTGCAGCGAAATTAAAATGGAGGAGGTGCGAAAGGTGATCTCAAAATTAAAGAATGGAAAAGCAGGAGGGGTGGACAAAATTCCGAACAAGTTTATCAAATAAAAGTGTCAATGACACTGTAGCTCAACTTTGAATATGACAGGAATTAGTATTTGCTGTGACTAGGTCAACAATAATGAATATGACAGGAATCAGTATTTGTTGTGACCAAGTCAACAATAATGAATAAGAGAAAAAGAGTAATTCGAATATATGCACGAGAAAAAAAAACGTAATATATGTGATGTATTCCATGTTACTAAATATTCGTACAAAAATTTATCCATATCAGATCTTTCATATAAAGTTCTGTACAAAAAACTGATTGCACCTAATTTCAGTACAAAATGGCCGCCAGTGGCCATCTTGAATTTTGGACCGGACCCCAAAACACTCGTTCTCGTCCCATGGTGATAACAAAGATATCCAAGAAGATTTGTAAAGATCGGTTCATAAATACGGCCTCTAGCCCGAGCCGTGTTGACGTATTGGCATTTGCAGTTACAGTGCTGAAACACTACATGTAAATAGACCAAAGTTAGTCAATTAAGTCTAATTGGCAAAATTAATGCACGAGAAAAAGGCCTGTATTATATGTGATGTATTCCATGGTACTAAACATTCACACAAAAAATTATTCAAATCAGCGCTTTTATATGGAAGTTCTGCGCAAAAATCTGATTGCACCTAATTTTGTACAAAATGGCTGCCAGTGGCCATCTTGAATTTCAGACCGGACCCAAAAACACTCGTTCTCGTCCCAAGGTGATAACAAAGGTACCCAAGAAGTTTTGTATCGTAAAGATCGGTTCCTAAATATGGCCTCTAGCCCGTGCCGTATTGATATTTGCACTTACAGTGCTGAAAGTAACACTAAATAAATCAAAGTTAGTCTAATTTGCATAATTTACGCACAAGAAAAAAACCTGTATTATATGTGATGTATCCCATGGTACTAAACATTCATACAAAAAATTATTAAAATCAGAGCTTTCGTATGGAAGTTCTGCGCACAAATCGGATTGCACCTAATTTTGTACAAAATGGCTGCCAGCAGCCATCTTGAATTTCGGACCGGACCCCAAAACACTCGTTCTCATCCCACGGTGATAACAAAGGTACCCAAGAAGTTTCATAAAGATCGGTTCATAAATACAGCCTCTAGCCCGAGACGTGTTGACAGCATGACGGACGGACAGACAGGCCATGACAATACCTCAAATTTGGCTTCGCCAAAGTTGAGCTAGAATAGGGGACAGGAACTCTTGGAAAGCCTAACTGCCCTATTCAATTTAGCCATAGAAAAACAAGAGGTCCCAAAAGAGTGGAGAGAAAGCAAAGTGACATCTATTCACAAAAAGGGGGGAAAAGACGTTTTGGATAATTATCGAGAGATCTCTGTCAGTTTCAACATTAGAAAAGTTTTCTGTAAAGTCCTATATGGGAGATAAGAGGAGGTGATTGAGGAGAAGGGTTTATTAGGAGAGATCCAGAATGGCTTCAGGAAGGGAAAGAGAGTCAATGACCATCTTTTCACGCTATCCCAAATGACAGAATCCGCGAAAGCAAAAAAGAAAAAGATGTTTATGGCCTTTTTGGATGTTAAAAAGGCATACGATAGAGTATGGAGGGAGGGTATGTGGCACAGGCCTGAGCCTCTGGGCTTGGGAGAAGAGTTTGTTGGAATTATGAAAGCATTATATAAAGATGTACAGCGTGAACTTAGCCTGTGAATCGTAAGAACAAACGTGTGCCTAAAACAGGGGTGTATCCCTTCGCCAATTCTTTTTGCATTGTACATCAAAGGTTTAGGAGATAAACTCCTGCATAGCGACGAGGGAGTTGCAGTTGGGGACTTGAAGATCCCAAGGCTATTTTTTGCAGACGATATGGTGCTAGTGTCAGAAAGCAAAGAGGGGCTAGCAAAAATGCTGGGAATTGTTGGGAAATATGGGAGCAAATGGAGACTCGAACATGAAAGCAAGAGCAAAGTTATACCTGTGGGCCACAAAGTGGACCCCACTCGAAGGTGGAGAGTGGGGGACTTCTGTATTCCAGAAGGTAGCAGCAAACTTCTTAGTGTAGGAGAGACAGGTGACTACGAGTATCTGGGGGTAAATATAAACATCACAGGAAGAGGCAGCTACCAAAACCACTCAAATAAAATGATTCTGAAGGGGAAGCAAATCCTTAACCAAATGAAACTTATAGGGAGAAACAGTTTCAATAAGGTTTTGTGGGGGAAAACCATTTGGGAAATGGTGGATCTGCCAAGTATAACATACGGTATGGAAGTGGTACCCCTAAACCAGACTGCTGTAAAGAGCTGGGAATCCTGCAGAACGATGCAGGCAAATGGATGGGGGGGGGGGGGGGGGGGGGGGGGGGTCGAGTAATGCCGCAGCACTAGAAGCAATCAGGGGCGAGCTTGGGTGGATGAGGATCAAGGACAGGACAGACTTATTGAAACTCGGTTATTTTAATTATTTGGTAAATCTCCCCAACAGCCGATGGTGTAAAGTAATGTTCCTGAGAATTTTCAACTCAAATATCAAGACAGGGTGGATGGTCCAAGTGAGGAAGCTAATAGAGAACTACTCGTTGGAGATCTCGGACCTAGACGTTGGGGCAAACCAGGATAAAAACATCGTCAGCGAAAGGGTCAGGGAGGATGGAAACCGTAATTGGCAAGAGAGGGTCAAATCAAAGAGGTCTTTGGGTGGCCTGCATGATAAAGAGAAGCCTGGTTTTGAAGAGTACCTTGATGGCACCTTAGGAGGGTCACTGTTGTTCAAGCTGAGGTCGCGGTCCCTGGAGCTGAGGTGAAAATTTGGGAAAAACAGTGAAAAGGAGTGCCAGATGTGTAATTTGAGCGTGGTGGAGACCCTGGAACACTTTCTTCTACAATGCTCAAAATACCAGTCTAAAAGAATAAGATTCACTGGTAGTATAATGGGGAAGTGGGATGGGAGAATGAAGGACATGTGGTTAGTGAGAAACTCAAAGGAGAGGGTTAATATGCTAATTGGAGAGATTGGGAAGAATGGGGCAAAGGATGTCATCAAGCTGTTTGTCTCCGGGTGTTGGGAGGAGAGAAGAAGCATGGGAATAGGGAGGCAGTTGGGAGTACAGGGGTAACCAAGGCCTTCTCATCTGAGAACGCGACAAATCAGCAGCCGCCCTAAGTGTTATTATTATTATGGTCTGAAAATTGGCAGCTCCTGCCCCTTACCTCAAACAGTGATCTATTTAACCAACTTTGTGAAGAATCCTGCACTACTCATTGACTCCTTATTATTCTATTCTTAGGCCCTACCCAATATATTGAGAGCATTTTTCAAAATCAGTGGTTGTTGCATTGCAACAAATATTACCGGTATTTTAGGTTATGAACCACTAAATAAGTGAACACGTGACTTGGAGCATTTGACACCCAAAGTTGTGAGCAGGATTAAATAGGGCTGTCAGCCGACTAGTTAAATATATTTTGACTTTGAAACCATTAATTAACATTTTGATTCCTCCATTTTAGAAAGGATTAATAAGTTTGTTTGTAATTTAGTGCTGGAATGTGTGAGAATCTCTCAAAAACATGAGACCTAGAAAAAAAGTGTGAAGGTCATTCAGTGCAAGACCATAGGAAGTTGTGAAAATTCGAAATTTAAACTGAAATTTCATGTTCAAACATGTGGCAACATAAATTTTTTTCCAGTTTAATTTTATCAAGAGATGATGTACTTTGTGGATGTATAGGCATTTTTTTCAAAACAACTTGGTGTGTTGTACAGATAGTGAAAGGTTAGCACTGTGGTCAATGAGATTTATTTAGGCATTCATAACCTTTATTATTAAGGGCCTATATAAGTAATGAAATTTTGTTTATTTTGAAAATTCACACCTCTGATATTCCTTCAATTCAAATTAAATATACCGTACACAAAATATACATCAAAATCAAGATTGAGATGTATAGAACACGAAACACATGTGTAATCAACTCATAGAGTCGACTATAGGCACCACTGGTTCCTGAAAGTCTGCTACCGTATTCGCACCAGAACTGATAATTTAATAATATTTCACGAAAACAACTCATGGCCAAATGTGCTTTGCATATCCAAGAACAAAGCTAGAGGATCAAAATTCTTCAATACACAGTGACAAAGCTGCATGGGGGTAAATTCCAAAGCCTTTGCTTTTGTTTACGTATGAATATACTTTCGATTTCGAAGCCATCGGACAGAAAAAACATGTAAAAACAACGCTGTGTAAAATAAAATACCGGGGGGCAGGTGCATCCGCAACTTTCATCCATGATTATCTAGTTGAAATAATAAGTAACAAGTAAATAAACATTTACAAATACCGTTCACACTTTAGCTATGAAAAAATATATCTAATATTGTAATATTGCTACAAATTTCTGGAGAATGCCACAAGGCATTCTGCAGGAATTTGGACCAATATAGGCATACTGTTAATCAATAAAAGGCTCTTCCAAGTCGAATAGGCTTCTACGACCTGCTGGTCCAACTTGGCAATGGGAACATTTGCATAGGCTGTGCTAGGAAGGATGAATATGGTTTACCCATGCACAGACATGGTGTGTGTAAAAGAGAATTTGGGCCTCTGATCCACTTGACATGCCTTCCAGGGGCGTAGGAAGCATATTGGACTTGGGAGGGCATTAGCACATACCAATACAGCTGGAATTCACCACAATAGTGGCTTTTCCCTCCAATACTACATACGTTATACGTGGCTGAAACCCACAACTTTGTTCATAAATATTATATTATTACAATTTCCCAGAGAATGCCTTAAGGCATTCTCCAGGAAATTATAATAATAATCTTTTATGAACAAAATATTTTGCATAAAATCTATCATTAGTACATATTTATTCATATTATCCATACATATACCCATGGAGGAAAGTTGGAGGGGCACGTGCCTCCCCCCCCCCCTCCACCATGGTTCCTAGCCCCTGATGCCTTCTATCTCTGAACACCTGTATACACAGGGTGGTGGTATCAACAAGCCACTCATATGTTGAGGCATGCTTCAAACTCCACATATGGTGACAAATCAACCAATATTTTTCTAGATTGTGATAGCAAAGGGATGAGTAATTTAAAATTCGAAATCTGCTGCTGCGTGGTAGCAGATTTCAAATTTTAATTAGCTCACCCCTTTTCACATCTTAGGAACTTTCCCTAACAGTAATTTTGTATGTGGATGGAATAAACCCCTCAAAATCTCCAGGAGTGAAACTGTTAACTCTTTGCACCTACATCACTCCACCCCACCCTAACAACCACCCCACTCAGTGACCCCACCCATCCTTCTGTAGGCCCACTTTCTGATTTCTTGTTCCATATAAAAAATTTTCCCCAAGTTTCATTGGGGGGGGGGGGGGGGGCTGGCACTACAAGTACATTTTTGAAATCCTAAAGCTCAAAATTATCTATATAGCTGTAGATGAGTTGGCAATGGTTCTACATCATTGCTGGCTGCCTGAACAGGCAGGCAGCAAAGATGTAGAACCATTGCCAACTCATCTACAGCAGTGTGAACAAATAAAATGATGCAGTAAATTGAATTTAGGGGAAAGATGCCCTGCCCTGCTGATGGAATCCCTGGATCAGGAGACATGTAATTTAATTTTTGTACCATGGCCGGTCTCCCATAACTCTCTCTCTCTCTCTCTGTGGAGGGGAGGGAGGGGGGGGGGGCAAAATTGCAGGAAACAATGTTATTCCTCCAGACACCACCCAAAAAGAAACAAATTACAAAAAGTCACCACAAACTGCTTCCACCACCCTGACGGCAGTGATCTGGATGACTTAAGAGCATCCCAGTCTGGCGTGTGTGTGTGTGTGTGGGGGGGGGGGGGAGGGGTGAGGGTGTGTGTGTGATGCCCAGGTCACGCTACCTCTAATTTTAAATGTGACCATATAATATTGACCAAGATAACTGGCGTTTTGCCTATGACCCCCCAACTCTTCCCTTGATCACAATTGGAGAGGTGGTGGCACTGGTAATAGCAGGATAACTTGATCACATTCAAAAAAGTTTGGGGTTGTGAGGCCTGGGAATCACTCAAATCCCCACCCTATCCTCCCACTCCACCATTTCCACAAATATTCTTCACCTTATGGAATTCTGCCATTGCAACCAACCCCCCACCCCACCCCACTCCACCCCACGTAATTTGTCAGTTTGACAGAGCTGTTGCAAACACTGACACAACATACTCCACAGTCACCCAGATACAATTCACGTCTCTTTGATTTACGAAGTTGTTCTAGTTGACCGAGAAAAGTTCGGAAAAAAACAATCAATCTCGAGTTATTTCTTATTGATCAAGTGTGGATTTTGCCGATTCGAAATAGGTAAAAATACACGCAAGCAAAACTAAATTCATCGTGAAAAATAGAATGCAGATTAATATGTACTTTTCCTCCTGCTAAAAGTTGAATGAAATGGCAATGCTTTCAGCTGAAAAGTAAGTCTCGGTCTGATGGAATGACCCTGTTGTCGAAGAGTGAAAAAAAATAGAACGGGGAATTCCCATACACGAAATTTGGAAACTAGACAGGGTGCTAATGATTTTCAACTAAATAACATAATAAGCAGATGCCAGATAACACTGTAACTTTATCATTTAAAGAGAATAATATTAATGAAACTTTTGCTTGAAAGTTTTGTTACTTTGTGTTACCTTTCGATTTTTGCGACGTGATTAAAGTTGAAGTGACCCGCATTTGGTAAAGATTCGATATTGGTAAATTGACTGTACTGTTATTTGATAGAGATTGCACAGTTGACATATTCAATGCAGGGTATCATGAAATTTCTGAGAATTACGATTTTGTTTTTTGATGGAAATTCATGGTATCGAGTGATTTGCGCATGTCTGTCGAGCATGGAAACCATCTTCAATAAAAAATGCAGACAGTGTTGTCCTTTGCCCAAATGCAGTCCTGTTGCTGTATTCGAAAGTGTTTTGAATGCCTAGTTTTGTTCTTGGATATATGAAGCACATTTGGCCACAAGTTGTTCTGATGAAATATTATTTTATTATCAGTTCTGGTGCGAATACGGTAGCAGACTTCCAGGAACCAGTGGTGCCTACAGTCGACTTTATGAATTGATTACATATGTGTTTCGTGTTCTATACATCCCAACCTTCATTTTGATTTATAATTTGTGTATATTTAATTTGAATTTAAGGAATATGAGAGGTGAGAATTTTCAAAATAAACAAAATTTCATTACTTATATAGGCCCTTAAATCACGGCTTGTAGCGAGCACCTATGCGGCTATGGGCTAATCGACTCACAAACGATGACGAGTCGACAAGTGGAACAAGCTAGTTCACACATACTAAACGACCCGTTATCCAGACACAAACCAAAGTCACAAATGGGGACGAGTCGGCTATGGTATGAACGGGTTGAGACGAAATATTATCCGGCGTTGTTATCCCGAGACAACACTCCCATCGAAATTAGGTAATATCATGCGGTCATGCGAGAAAAGCATAATTCTGAGACTAACAATTGAATCGTCATCAGTCGATTTCCTATTTATATCACATAACAATCGTACTTTTATTTTATTATGTCACAAAAGTCGTGGTGTATGAAAAGAAAAAGGTTACCAGAAAATTCAAAGAAAGGTCATGTTCCAGTTTTTAAAATTATGAACCGATGATATGATTTAGCTACCCGAACACACCCTGTGACAACCGGTCCCAATAAAAGACTACCGGTACTGACGACACAGACACTGATTCGCTTTCTCCCTCTTCTTCTGAATTTCCCCCTGAAACTATTCTGGATATCCTCCCCAAGCCCCTACACTTCGATAACTACCTCTTGACTCCCATACAAAACTTTACGAAAACGTTTCCAGTATTGCTACTGATAGTTATCCAATACTTCCTTTTCCCCTTTTGCGTATAAATGATATCCTGCTTTCCCCCACTCTTGGAGAACCCATGGTTCTTCAATGGCCAAATTGAATAATGCGGTTAGGCATTTATGTACCGGTAGTTTAAGCGATTCCTTTTTAGGAACCCGCTTTTCTAATCTGTAACCTGGAGACTAATTTTCGTACCTCTTTTAGTTTTATCTAGGAACATACCGAGTTCCGAGTTTTCTTCTGTCTCTCTTCTCCATTTGGTAGATTCCAATGCCACATCGCTTATCATTCGCCTTTTCCAGTGTTTGACTGAATCGGATGTGCTTTGGTCTTGGTCGTCTGAAGTTCTGTCCTCTTCTGTGAAATACATCGTCTGTTTTGGGTAATACTTTTTGCCGGTAAAAGGGGCGGTATCCGTTAAAAAGGACGGTACTTCTGCTTCTGCTTCTGCCGTTGAGTGACCACCGTCATTATGATGACTATTCTGTCACTTTGTTGTATGCGCATGCTTGCTTACCAGGAAAATTTTTTTTTTTTTTTAATTTTTTTTTTTTTTTTTTATAAATTTTAATTTTTATTAAAAACAACGTTGTTTTACTATGCATTTTTCCTTAAGAGGGTTTTAAAAATATTTATATTGTCGGCAAGGATGAGTGAGTTAGGCAGTGCATTCCAATCTCTTATGGTTCTTGGGTAGAATGATTCCTTTCTCGTTGCTGTTGTACATGCTGGTAGTTGATAAGAATGTATGTTCATATTACGTGTAAGCCGATTCGCTGGTACAAGTTTATCATCGGCATCGATTCTTACTAGTCCTTTGCTTATTTTGTATAGGAGAGACAATCGAGCATTTTTCCGTCGTAGCTCAAGGCTAGGCCAGTTCAGGTGTTGTAACATTTGGTCGACCGAAGATCTATTGTGGTATCTGTTGGTAACATACCTAGCCGACCTCCTTTGAACCATTTCAAGTTTGTATATGTCCTTCTTAAGGTGGGGATCCCAAACAGTGCTTGCATATTCTACTGTTGGTCTAACTAATGAGGTATATGCTTTCTCCTTAATGCTACTGTTTGCGATGTTCAGGTTTCTTTTGAGGAATCCTATCGTTTTGTTAGCTTTTTGGCAGATGTTATTGACGTGAGTAGTCCATTTAAGATCTGAAGTTATTGTCACTCCTAGGTATTTAGCGGATTTGACTTGCTCGAGGGTGTGACCATGCAGGACATAGCTGGTGTTCAAGGGTTTCTTCTTGTTTGAGATGGATAGAACCACGCACTTGTCAGGATGGAATTTCATTTTCCACCTTCCTTCCCATTCTGATAGCTTGTCCAAATCATCCTGTAGTCTGTTACTGTCTGCTGTTACAGTTAGGTATGCTATGGTGTCATCTGCAAATAGCCTGACTGTCGATGTTAAGTCTGCCGGTAAGTGTATAAAAACTACGTTTTTATGTACTAACGAAGCTCTATGCAGAGTTACCTCCCTTCTGTATAATAAAAACCTGTATCCAATGGCCATATCCCATGGAATCCCATTTTTGGGGAAACACCCGTGGCTATGGAATCCCTTTTTTGTCGTATGAGGCCATGAGGGCTATGTAAAAGCCCTCAATGAGTCCTCATTTATTATCCCTCATAGCCTCATTGAATTTTGAGGTTATGAGGACCATTAAAAATCCCTCAATTAGGTATAATTTACTACGACTCTTAGCCTCATTTCAGTATTTGAGGATACCTATGGCCTGGTATTGTATTATTCGAAGATACCTATCGAGGATACCTTTAGGAGAATCCCTTTTTTTTGTCGTATGAGACCATGAGGGCTATGTAAAAGCCCTCAATGAGTCCTCATTTATTACCCCTCATAGCCTTATTGAATTTTGAGGTTATGAGGACCATTAAAAATCCCTCAATGAGGTATAATTTACTACGACTCTTAGCCTCATTTCAGTATTTGAGGATACCTATGGCTTGGTATTGTATTATTCGAGGATACCTATCGAGAATACCTTTAGGAGAATCCCCTTTTTGTCGTATGAGGCCATGAGGGCTATGTAAAAGCCCTCAATGAGTCCTCATTTATTATCCCTCATAGCCTCATTGAATTTTGAGGTTATGAGGACCATTACAAATCCCCCAATGAGGTATAATTTACTACGACTCATAGCCTCATTTCAGTATTTGAGGATACCTATGGCCTGGTATTGTATTATTTGAGGATACCTATTGAGGATACCTATCGAGTATACCTTTTGGAGAAACCCTTTTTGTGTCGTATGAGGCCATGAGGGCTACGTAAAAGCACTCAATGGATCTAATGTAGTCTTACCAACCGCTTCCATCTTGTCGCCAAAGCTCCAAGGCCATTACAGGTCTATGGCCCATCTGTCCTATCATTAGCTTCTACAGCAGTCTTGTTCCATTGCGGCCTTGTACCAGTACTATTGGCTTCTGTTATTCTGCCCCATATCTCATCCATTACTTACTAGCTATACCCACCTCAGTCTCGACTATAACACTGATCAAGGTTGAATCAGATTTCCCCTGTATACATATAAGGCATTCCGTTATTGAGATTCCTAGCCGAGTCCGTAAAATTTGGATTCCGTGTTTTAACATCGACACGCGAGGGTATTCCCCTTCCCTATTGGAAGAATTTAGTTTAATGGGTTGTAGTTTAAAAATTCAGATCACCTTTCGTTATATTTTCATTAAGTTTAAAAAATCGTTCAGTTCAAGGGTATTAATACCTTCATTTAGGTTATGGTTAAAATATTCATTCAGTTCAAGGGGGTTAATTATATATACATTCGTTAGGGTTATCGTTCATTCAAACAGTTCAAGAGGGTTTTAATTACATAAAGTTCATTCAAACAGTTCAAGAGGGTTATATTTGGGGATTATAGTTCATTCAGGTGAAAACTTTGTTATGTTCACTTCGATCTTGGTTGTGTTGGATCTTCGTTCACTTTGTTCTGTTCCCATCCAGCTTGATTGTATTTGATCAGATCTGTTCAGTCTGTCAAACTAGTTCGATCAATCCGACTAGTTTGACATTCTTTCAATTTGTTATGTTTACATCTTGGTTATGGTGGATCTGTACCTTCGTTGTTTTGTAGTGGTTGGTTGTATCTGTTCAGGTTCTTGTTGTAGTTGTTGAATTGGGTGTTATCAATCTTTTTCCATACCCTCGCGTGTCGATGTTAAAACATGGAGTCCAAATTTTACGGACTCGGCTTGGAATCTCAATAACGGAATGCCTTATATGTATACAGGGGAAATCTGATTCAACCTTGATCAATGTTATAGTCGAGACTAAGGTAGGTATAGCTAGTAAGTAATGGATGAGATATGGGGCAGAATAACAGAAGCCAATAGTACTGGTACAAGGCCGCAATGGAACAAGACTGCTGTAGAAGCTAATGATAGGACAGATAGGCCATAGACCTGTAATGGCTTTGGAACTTTGGCGACAAGATGGAAGCGGTTGGTAAGACTACATTAGACCCATTGAGGGCTTTTACATAGCTCCCATGGCCTCATACGACAAAAAAGGGATTCTCCAAAAGGTATCCTCGATAGGTATCCTCAATAGGTATCCTCAAATAATACAATACCAGGCCATAGGTATCCTCAAATACTGAAATGAGGCTAAGAGTCGTAGTAAATTATACCTCATTGGGGGATTTTTAATGGTCCTCATAACCTCAAAATTCAATGATTCTATGGGGGATAATAAATGAGGACTCATTGAAGGCTTTTACATAGCCCTCATGGCCTCATACGACAAAAAAGGGATTCCATAGCCACGGGTGTTTCCCAAAAATGGGATTCCATGGGATATGGCCATTGGATACAGGTTTTTATTATACAGAAGGGAGATAACTCTGCATACAGCTTATGGGAAATCAAGCAATCTGATTGGTTATAAATGATCTAGATATATGAAACAACGAGAGTACTTGGAATAGGGTCAGAACTAACAAGAATAGACTAGAATAGCTAATTATAGTAACAATAAGCAAAGCTGTTCCATATGATAGGCTCTTCTACGCTACTGGAGTATACTCTAGAACAAAGGAACATGGCCAGATAGACGAAAACTGTTGTTTATATAGATAGAAGCAGAGAATTCTGGGTAAATTTGCCCTATAGCACTACGTGCTATTCTTATTGAGAAAAACGTCACGGGATAATGATCCAAAAAGGGATTCTGGGAGAATTCTAAGCCAGAACATTACTCCTGTTCAATCGAACGCACCCCTTGTACCCCTTTAGTACTATAGCACTACGTGCTAAGCCGATAAATTGGGGAAATAAAGTCAATTTCGGTGATTTTGGGTGGATTTTGGTGATTTGGAAGGATTGTCGGGTTGTTTGTGGTAATTTGATTTACTCCGATTTAATCGAACATACCCCCAAAACATACCCTGTCCAGTTGTAGGCCTTAGGTAACATAGCAATCACATGCTACCATAGAAACCAAGATGGCGGCCTCCAGTATACAAAATGGACGACGGAAACACGTATCACCCTAACAACACGCGCTGCGCATGCGCACTCACACAACGTATCACTATGGAGATGACATCACAACATGATCGCTCACGCGGGTTACCATGACAACACAACATGGCGGCACTAGGTCACGTGACATGACGTCACATGAGATCATCCAAATGAGATCATCCAAATGAAAGGTGTCCGGGTACATGACATACTACTTACTAGTTCTAGATTCCTGTAAGTCCCGCCTCAGTGATACCCACATGAGCCAGTTAAGACTAGGGCCCCTTGTGCTCACTCCACCAATCCCTATGTGTGAGCTCACAGTGGTGGGCCCGGGGGGGGGGGGCAAATATGCAAACCGTAACTTACTGTTTTTAACCCCCACGTTTCTTCAGGAGGCACCAGAATCGATCTGACAGCTTCATAATTTGAAGAAAAAAAATATCCCGGAAAAGGCCCACAACCGTGGGAGGGAATACCCCCAATTCCATAGTTCAAGCCATTGAAATATGCCAGCGTTATGTCGATCTTGCCCCCCCCTCCCCCCCCCCCCCCCCCCCCCCCCACACACACACACCATTTCGAAATTATGGGAAATGGATTATATATCTAGTACGGCGTAGCCAGGATTCTGTAATGGTGTCGGGAGAAGGGGGGGGGGGGGGGGGCAATCATGATATTTGGAACTAGGGCTAGACCTCCCCAGAGACAAATAATCGTAAACAATTCATTAGTTATTAATTTCAATCGCCCGCAATAGATTTGGAATGCTTCCAGTTACGTGATGCCCAACCTTGGAGTGCAAGTTCAAGACAGCCTAAAGCGCCAGTGTGTGTCAGAGAAAAGCAATAGGGATTGTGTTCAGATGCCAGTTTCAATGTAATCGTATGTGCTTACTGGACACGGAATATAGAGGAGGGAATTAACATGTACAGGGATTGGACACGAGCCTAGTCTTCGATTTTGGTCACCATGCTGGCTTACCAAGCAACTTATAAAAACAACAAAGATCTTTGTGAACATAATTTACTGAACAGAGTTTATCATCGTGTCGAGTAATATCAAAATAACAAACAACATAAAAACAAAACATGATTTTGTACAAAACCCAGTTGTAACGGCCAAAATCGGCCAGCGCTATATACGAAAATCGCCATTCAATTATTTATATATCTTAATTTTCTGCTTCCAAAACATAGCTTATGACCCCTCATTGGAACTGCCCCCCCCCCCCTCCAAAAAAAAAAATGCCCCCTCCATTATAGAATCATGGCTACACCCCTACTAGATAAAAATAAATCCATTTCATATTTTCGAAATGGTGATGGAGGGGGGGGGGGGGGACAAGCTCGATATATCGCTTGGACTATGGAATTGTACTTACTCCCTCCCACTCCAGTCTTAATAGGCGCCTGTGAGTATCATTGGGGTAGGACATACAGGAATCTAGAACTTGTATCCACTGATGTGTGGTTGGTTTTAATATTTATTATCACCTCGGCATATATTTGGCGAAATGATAACTGTAAATAAGTTATGAACCCCCGTTTAAAAAATAGCTTGAACACAACTTTTTGCCGGTAAAAAGGACGGCAAGTGTATAAAACTATGTTTTAAAGTACTAAATGTACAGCTGAATGTGTGAAAAGTGACAATTTAATGAAGCGTCACGGTACGCAATAATAAATATATATAACGAACATTAAGTATTGTTTGTTTTATTGTAAACTATTTTCAAATTATAAATGGTTTCTCTCCCAACATCTTTCTGTTAAATCCCCTCGTAGTGAACAGAAACATCTAAATGTTACACGCACGAATTAGTTACACTAAATTGCACCTCCATCGAGCAAGTAGGATAATATTCAACCCGTCGTGCACCTTAGCGAAATCGTTGTTTTCCTTGCACAAAATGGCGTGTCGATCAGTGCCGATGGAAAAATGATCTATTTTGTCTTGAAAATCGTCTACGATAAAACAAACAATACTTAATCTTCCTTCTATAAACTTATTATTGCGTAAGCTTCCTTAAAAATCACTTTTCACACATTCAGAGGTGCAATTAGTACTTTAAAACGTAGTTTTTATACACTTACCGTCCTTTTTACCGGATACCGTCCTTTTTACCGACAAAAAGTATTACCCTCTGTTTTTTATTTGCCCATGTCCAAAATATATCTAAAACGGTTCCCCAGTTTTTCTTATCGTCCTTACGAGATTTCAGTTCTGCCCCTTTCGATTAACATCTTTAATCGTATTCACTTTATTTCGTACTTATTAGTATTAATTTTTCACTACCCCTGATTCAATACTTCCACCCTCTTGAGTTTTCTGTTCATCCTGTACGCAGAACGCGAACCAATGGTTTCGCGCGCCGAAGGCCCGCAGGGACGATGTAAGACAAGCACAAGCACTTTTCGACCCTCTCTAGCTGTTTGATATTGACTTCAATAACTTCTTGCGCCATGTCCTAAAGCGTTAGAAGAGAAAAAGGGAAAGGAGGTTTGTTAGCGGCGTTTGTGCTTCTTGCGGTTCTTCTTTGGAGGAGAGTAGTATGTCTCGGACTTTTGAGGACCCATTGGCCGGACCTCGGTGCCGGACCTCGGAAGTGACGTCATGTCACGTGACCTAGTGGCGCCATGTTGTGTTGTCATGGTAACCCGCGTAAGCGGCCATGTTGTGACGTCATCTCCCTAGTGATAGGTGGAGTGAGTGCGCATGCGCAGCGCGTGTTGTTAGGGTGATACGTGTTTCCGTCGTCCATTTTGTATACAGGAGGCCGCCATCTTGGTTTCTATGGTACCACGTGATTGCTATGTTACCCAATTGTTCTGCAATAAGACGGGGTATGTTCGGTGGGTGTGTTCGATTGTAGAAGAGTAAATCTAATTACCACAAACAACCCGACAAACCCTCCAAATCACCAAAATCCACCCAAAATCACCGAAATTGACTTTATTTCCCCAATTGATCGGCTTAGCACGTAGTGCTATAGTACTAAGGGGGTACCGGGGGTGCGTTCGATTGAACAGGAGTAATGTTCTGGCTTAGAATTCTCCCAGAATCCCTTTTTGGATCCCTATCCCATGACGTTTTTCCCCTATTAATAATAGCACGTAGTGCTATAGGACAAATTTACCCAGAATTCTCTGCTTCTATCTATATATGCAATAGTTTACCTCTATCTGGCCATGTTCCTTTGTTCTAGAGTATACTCCAGTAGCGTAAAAGAGCCTATCAGTTGGAACAGCTTTGCTTATTGTTACTATATTTAGCTATTTCTGGTCTATTCTTGTTAGTTCTGATCCTATTCCGTGTACTCTTGTTGTTTCATTTATCTAACTAACCAATCAGATTGCTTGATTTCCCATAATGCAGTTATCTCCGTTGTGTATAACAAAAACCTATATCCAATGGCACCCCAATTTTAGCACCCCTTTTTGAAAAACATATGACCTTCGGCACCCCTTTCTGTCATATGTGCTTATGTGAAAAGGCACAATGTGACACAATATGCCCTATCACATAGGCACATGCTTTATGTGCCAATATGTGCTTATGTGAAAAGGCACAATGTGACACAATATGCCCTATCACATAGGCACATACGGGTATTTGAGGATACTTATGGCCTGGTATTGTATTATTCGAGGATACCTACTAGAGAATCCCTTTTTTGTCATATGTGCTTATGTGAAAAGGCACAATGTGACACAATATGCCCTATCACATAGGCACATACGGGTATTTGAGGATACCTATAGCCTAGTATTGTATTATTTGAGGATACCTATCTAGGATACCTTCTGGAGAATCCCTTTTTGTCATATGTGCTTATGTGAAAAAGCACAATGTGACACAATGTGACCTATCACATAAGCACATGCTTTATGTGCCGATATGTGCTTATGTGAAAAGGCACAATGTGACACAATGTGCCCTATCACATAGGCACATACGACCAAAATGGGATTCCATAGCCACAGGCGTTTTCGAAAAAGGGATTCCACAAACGGGATTCCAAAAAAGGGATTCCACAAATGGGATTCCGTTTCCATCTTGTCGCCAAAGCTCCACCGCCACTACTGGTCTATGGTCTATCTGTCCTATCATTAGCTTCAACAACAGTCTTGTTCCACTGCGGCCTTGTACCAGTACTATTGGCTAAATTGCCATCAATTACTTCCTAGCTATACCTTCGATGAAGCTTTCAAAATGTTCCATCTGATTTCCCCTGTATACATATAAGGCATTCCGTAAGTGGCCCAGTCCGTAAAAATTGGATTCCGTGTTTTTACATCGACACTCGAGGGTATGGAAAGGGATTAATAACACCCAATTATTATTACAAGAACCTGAACAGAGGCAACCAACCACTACAAAACAATAAAGGTACAGATCCAACATAACCAAGATCGAAGTAAACATAACAAAGTGAAAGAATGTCAAACTAGTCGGATTGATCGAACTAGTTGGACGATGTAAAAACACGGAATCCAATTTTTACGGACTGGGCCACTTACGGAATGCCTTATATGTATACAGGGGAAATCAGATGGAACATTTTGAAAGCTTCAGCGAAGGTGTAGCTAGGAAGTAATTGATGGCAATTTAGCCAATAGTACTGGTGCAAGGCCGCAGTGGAACAAGACTCTTGTTGAAGCTAATGATAGGACAGATAGACCATAAACCAGTAGTGGCGGTGGAGCTTTGGCGACAAGATGGAAACGGAATCCCATTTGTGGAATCCCTTTTTTGGAATCCCGTTTGTGGAATCCCTTTTTCGAAAACGCCTGTGGCTATGGAATCCCATTTTGGTCGTATGTGCCTATGTGATAGGGCACATTGTGTCACATTGTGCCTTTTCACATAAGCACATATCGGCACATAAAGCATGTGCTTATGTGATAGGTCACATTGTGTCACATTGTGCTTTTTCACATAAGCACATATGATAAAAAGGGATTCTCCAGAAGGTATCCTAGATAGGTATCCTCAAATAATACAATACTAGGCTATAGGTATCCTCAAATACCCGTATGTGCCTATGTGATAGGGCATATTGTGTCACATTGTGCCTTTTCACATAAGCACATAAAACATGTACCTATGTGATAGGGCATATTGTGTCACATTGTGCCTTTTCACATAAGCACATATGACAAAAAAGGGATTCTCTAGTAGGTATCCTCGAATAATACAATACCAGGCCATAGGTATCCTCAAATACCCGTATGTGCCTATGTGATAGGGCATATTGTGTCACATTGTGCCTTTTCACATAAGCACATATTGGCACATAAAGCATGTGCCTATGTGATAGGGCATATTGTGTCACATTGAGCCTTTTCACATAAGCACATATGACAAAAAGGGGTGCCGAAGGTCATATGTTTTTCAAAAAGGGGTGCTAAAATTGGGGTGCCATTGGATATAGGCTTTTGTTATACACAACGGAGATAACTGCATTATGGGAAATCAAGCAATCTGATTGGTTAGTTAGATAAATGAAACAACAAGAGTACACGGAATAGGATCAGAACTAACAAGAATAGACCAGAAATAGTAACAATAAGCAAAGCTGTTCCAACTGATAGGCTCTTCTACGCTACTGGAGTATACTCTAGAACAAAGGAACATGGCCAGATAGAGGTAAACTATTGCATATATAGATAGAAGCAGAGAATTCTGGGTAAATTTGTCCTATAGCACTACGTGCTATTCTTAATAGGGGAAAAACGTCATGGGATAGGGATCCAAAAAGGGACTCTGGGAGAATTCTAAGCCAGATCATTACTCCTGTTCAATCGAATGCACCCCCGGTACCCCCTTAGTACTATAGCACTACGTGCTAAGCCGATCAATTGGGGAAATAAAGTCAATTTCGGTGATTTTGGGTGGATTTTGGTGATTTGGAGGGTTTGTCGGGTTGTTTGTGGTAATTAGATTTACTCTTCTACAATCGAACACACCCACCGAACATACCCCGTCTTATTGCAGAACAATTGGGTAACATAGCAATCACGTGGTACCATAAAAACCAAGATGTAGGCCTCCTGTATACAAAATGGACGACGGAAACACGTATCACCCTAACAACACGCGCTGCGCATGCGCACTCACACCACCTATCACTAGGGAGATGACGTCACAACATGGCCGCTTACGCGGGTTACCATGACAACACAACATGGCGCCACTAGGTCACGTGACATGACGTCACTTCCGAGGTCCGGCACCGAGGTCCGGCCAATGGGTCCTCAAAAGCCCGAGACATACTACTGAGGAGGTGGCCGAGATGGAGAGAACGTGGAAGTGGTTGGAGATGTTGGACTGCTGTGGTTGGAGTTGTTGCACTGCTGTTGGGCCTTTGTAGATGGTACGATCGGGTTCTTGCTGCGTCAGATGATTGTCGGTTATTAAGATGTTCGACCAGCACCATTGCTTTTCTGTTTATTCCGTCGGATTTCTTTTTATCTTCTTGGAGCTGTGCCATGTATTGTTGGTGTTTTCTGTTCTCTACTTCGTTTTTCTCTCTGAGTTTTGCCATGTATTGTTAGTAATTTATCTCCTCGGTTGTCTCCTGGGAAGTTGGTGATGGTGGTTTGGATTCTTGTTCCTGGTCTTGGCTTTCGGGTACCGAACGGAGAAGCGAATGAGGATCGGGAGAGGCGAGAGGGCAACTTCCAATTCCCCCTCAGTCTCCACGGGACGATCCACACCCAACACTTTCGCCTTGGGCGCCGGCAATAGGTTTGGGTTTGTCTGTGGGAGTGGGAGGGGAAGAGGCTCTTTCCTTTCCTCACCTCACCCTTCTCTCTCTTCTTCTCCAAAAAGGCCCAAGGCGTCGGGCATCCCCCGAGTGGTGGACGGGTTCTTCTTTCTTTTCTTCGTTCTCTTTTCAGAGCATCCAGACTCCCTCGGGAGAGGACCAGTGTGAGAGGATGTCCTCTCACCAAAGGAACTACCTCTCCCCGAGGTGTGGGTGGGGGGGGGGGGGGTGGTGTTATGGTATCTTTAAAAATAAACTCCAAAGTCAGGTGGACGCGCTTGCATTTCTCCTGGGCAGTCCTGGTGATGGGACAAGGGACTCCAAGAGCTGAGATTTTCTTCTTGAGTCTCGATGGTGGGTCCAGTGTTTCCATGCTGGCTATCAAAGTGTTCACGCTCTGAAGTCAGAGGTGCCGTACGCAGAACATTTGACTTTCCATAATTTATAGCTTTTTTCAATTCGTCATTAACTCTATATCCAAGCTCCCGTATCAAATGACTCTTCAACTTTTTCTATACCGGCGCTTTTGCCTACTTCTGTCAAGATGGTTACTGTGTCAACTGTCATTTGCCGAGCGCTGTCTTCATTGTGTACATTCTCAACTGAAGTCTTTCAATATTTATTTCCCCAACTGTGCCCACTTATCTTTTCTGAGTTTCTAAATTTCCTTAAAGCTTATCCCCTTCTTTTTGTGAAACACATGCTATAACTGTTATTGTATATGGTTTCATTTCATTTTCATTTCTTCTTCTTCTTCTTCTTCTTCTTCTTCTTCGAAAGGCAGCCACCAGAAATCGGCCATCAATGTTTTTCTGACTCCTGCGGCATTGGTGGTGTCCTTATGGGTGCTTTGAAGGTAGGCCATGCTCGTATCTAAGGTATAGTATGACCTATGGGCTTGAGACTAACTCCAAAATGAGTTGAAACTCAATGTAGGTTCAAATATGGGTTAAGGCCATTGAGGTCACCCAGGGTAATTGAATGCATTTTTCAAATTTCTGGAAATCTTACTTTATCGCCCCTTATGTTTTTCCGAAGTCCACAATATATTTTTACATTCAAAACAGTCAGCAGGGAATCAAAACTATTGAAAGTAGGTCACGCTCATATCTCAAGCACGGCATGACATGTGAGCCTTGGACCAATACCGAATAAATTTAAATGCGCTGGAGGTCACTGGGTTCACTATGGCTCAATGGGTGCATTTTTCGTAATTGCAGGAAATTGCACTTATAACACCCTAATGCATACATGAATTTCACACTCACAAAAGTCAACATAGCCAAAAATGTACATATATTTTTCATTATTTATTCTCGCTACTTTTTGGCATACTAACAGATAGTCACAAGTACTCGGCCATCTATGTTTTTCAGGCTCATGTGGCATTAAGGGTGTCTCTAGAGGTGTTTTGAAAGCGGGGCACTCTTATACCTTAAGCATGGCATGGCCTATGTTGGAACCAACATCAAATGAGTCGAAAGTCAATGGGGTTCAAAATGTGGGTAAATATCACTGAGGTCGCCCAGGGGTCAATGAGTGAATTGCTTTCAGAATTTCGTAATTAATTCTCTACTTCATGGCTACACATTAAATGAATTATTAAATCCATAGCGTTTATGTGTTATCAAAGCTGAATAAACCAAAAGAAATTATAAATAATTGGAGATCCATATCATTAATTAATGTCGATACAAAAATGTCTTCTGCAATTATTGCTAATCGAATTAAAAAGGTCCTGCCAAAATTAATATACGAAACACAGTTAGATTTTATGAAAGGAAGATATATCGGGCAGTCAGCTCGATTAACATTAGATTTAATTACAAAAATACGAAAAAGGAAATAAATCGCAACGTCTTGTTCTATTAGATTTTGAAGAAGCTTTAGATCCCATGGAATGGATATTCATAGAGAAAAACGCTAAAGTTCTTCAAATTCGGTCCATCCATTATAAAGTGGTTTAGAACATTTTACAATAACAATTTTAATTATGTTTTAAACAATGGACTCTGCCCAGAAAAATTTAATTTGCAAAGAGGAGTCCGACAAGGCGCCCCACTCTCCTGTCTTTTTATCTTGAGTGTCGAAATATTTGGTGCTTCACTTAAATATAACAAAAACATTAGTGGGCTAAAAATAAATAACTCAGAGTATCGGATAAGCCAATATGCCCTGCTTCTTTCTTTGCCATAACTCTCTCTTTCATTAAGCAACCCAGAGGTAAAGGTTTCTGGAAATTCAATAACAGTCTCCGAAACGATATAGAATATGTCCATACAATAGAAGATGCAATAGCAGAAACAATAGATCAATAATAATAATAATAATAATAAATAATAATAATAACCGGCCACTCTCTATTAACGACCAACGGTTTGCGGAAACACTGACACTCATGATACGTAGAAAAATAATTTCCTACACTTCTTATCTGAACCGTAGAACAAACAATCGCCTCACTGCTACTGAAAATAAATTAAATGAACTGAACTGTAAACTGGACGAAGGCGATTCTTCAATTACCCACAAAATTGAAACTTTGGAAACCGAACTTCGGACCCGAAGAAACAAAAAAAATTAACTGTATGATTTTAAGAGCCAAATCGAAATGGACGACAGAAGGTGAAAAGCTGACCATATACTGAAAAAGGCATTGTACGGAAAAATAATCTAAAAACTGGTAACAGATAAGGGTCACAAAACGGAAAATGTAATAGAAATATTAACTGAACAAAAGTCTTTTTACCCAAATCTCTACTCTACCGAATCTGACCCCTTAAAAATACTACGCAAACGCATTCTCAATGAAAGTAACCCTTCCTTTGACGTTCTAGATGAAGAAGAAAGTCGTTCACTGGAGGGCCTACTAACTTATTCTGAATGCCTATCAGCCCTGAAAAACATGAAAAATAATAAAGCCCAGGTTCTGACGATTTTAACGTTGCGTTTTATAAATTCTTTTGGAACGATCTTGGCTGTTTCGTAATTAATTCCCTAAATCATGGCTACACATTAAATAAATTATCAAATCCACAGCGTACAGGTGTTATCACATGCATTCCAAAGCTGAATAAACCTAAAGAATTTCTAAAAAAATGGGAGTACCATATCATTAATTAATGTTGATACAAAAATGGCTTCTGCCCTTATTGTTAATCGAATTACAAAGGTCCTACCAAAATTAATATACGAAACGCAGTTAGGTTTTACGAAAGGAAGATATATTGGGGAGTCAGCTCGATTACCATTGGATTTAATTGAAAAATGCGAAAACGGAAATAAATCGCGACTTCTTGTTCTATTAGATTTTGAAAAAGCTTTCGATTCTATGGAATGGGTATTCATAGAAAAAAAAATGCCAAAGTTCTTAAAATTTGGTCCATCCATTATAAAGTGGTTCAAAACATTTTACAATAACATTTTTAGTTGGATTTTAAACAATGGACACTGCCCAGAAAAAATTAATTTACAGAGAGGAGTCCGACAAGGCGATCCACTCCCCCACTATCTTTTTATCTTGAGTGTCGAAATACTTAGTGCTTCGCTTGAATACAACCCAATTATTATCAGAAATGGTGTAAAAGTGGTATCTTTTTGTGAATGATCTCTTAAAGGAACAAGGAAATTTTCTAAGGTTTGACGAATTTTGTGCGAAATATGACTTCTGTACTCCATTCAATGTTTATCAAGGCGTAATAAATGCAATCCCCCAGGCATGGAAACTTCCTCTCAAAGGAAAATGAAGGAACCAGTCGGTTTCGAATGAAAACATTGAAAAATTGAATTCGACAAATAAGGTGAATAAAATTTTTTACCCGCTTTTCTTGCAGCAGTTTACGACATCACCCTCACCGTACCTGACCACACTTTTGGACATTAACCTGAACTCCGGGGATTGGGAATCAATATACAAAGGTCCATTTAGCATTGGCTAGAAATCGCATTTTATGGCCCTCCAATGCATTCGCGAAGTTCATACATGTATTTTTACACTCAAAAAAGTGAGCGGGAGCAAATATTTCGAAAGTGGGTCACGCTGATATCTCAAGCTTGGTATATCTCATGGACCTGGGACTAACACCAAATGAGTCGACATATTTTTTGGAAATTCCATTTATAATCCCTTAATGAATTTCCAAAGTTCGTACATTCATTTCGTCACCCACTTTTCAAAATGTTTGGCCCCTGTCAATTTCTTGGTATGATCTAAGGCTTAAAATAGACAAGGCCATAAATTTTGAAGGATTGTCGCGTTGATATCTCAGGCATAGTATTACATTGTCAACTTGGAGCCCTTGAAAATCAAGATGATACACACTGGACATTCCAGATGTTTGTCAAGGTCTTTCGAGTCACCTGTGGTTATTGACTGCACATTGCAGAGATATTGATAATCACAATTTAGACCCTTTTAATCTATTTCTGACGTTCATATGTAAATTGAAATGCCTAAAATGTGTGCGGAGCCAAAAAGTTTGAAAAAGTGGCAATGTCAAAATTTTGAAAGCAGGACACATTTGCATATCAAACATATTGACTGACCTTAGGGCTCTGGGCGACGCATACCAATTCAACAATTCAGTTAGGCAAGATGGCACAAGGCCATGTGGACATTTGAAAACCAGTAGACATAATATGTATTTTGTATGTGATGTTCTTTTCCAATGTTAGTGTTTGTTGAACCAAAGGACAGTGAATTACAGCAATCATGCAGAGTTGTCACAAAGGCGTGTACAAGTTGCTCTGCCATTTTATTATCTGTTACGGTCCTAATCTTGTTTATGTTCCTGAAATGATGATACGCCATCTGACAGATATGCTTAACCTGTCTATCAAGTGATTGGTATTCACCCAGGAAAAAGTCAAGGTTACGAACTGACTGGAAAAATGCATACATCTTGAATGTTTAGATCAAGATTTGATAATTTACTAAGTTGCTGTGGGGTGCTAAAAAAAGATGATTTCTATTTTGTCGTGGTTCAGTTTCAGGAGGTTAGCAGTCATTCAAGATCTGGTTTCTAGAATGAGATGTTCAAGCTGTTGCACTAACAGACATCACTATTTTTATAAAATGTATATGTGTGTCATCAGCATAGCAATGGTAATTTAGTCCACGCTTTCTTATTATGTAACTCAGAGGGAGGACATATATGGTATATAGAATGGGCCCTACCACAAACCCTTGAGGGACGCCGCATAAAAGGGGATTCTTTTTCAGAGCGCTCGCCACCGATTTCAACACACATAGTACAACCATGCAAATACGAGAAGAATCACTGATGGGGCGTGCCTTTGTTGCCAATTTCTATTTTTCAGACGCCCGTTGAGGGTAGGATGATCAGTGGTGTGGATGGCAACACTAAGGCCCAGGAGCACGAGACCTTATAGCATCTGTTTGTCCATAGCCTCATTAAGCTCATTCTGCTCTCTCAAACCAGCAGACTCAGTGCTGCTACATGGTTTGTAAGCCGATTGGAATACTTCAGAAAGACTATTGGATTCCGGGTGACATTGTGGGTCCAGATAATCTACTGAACAAAGTTACTTCAATAATATATGCTTACAGTCGACAATAATCTCGTGTTCAAGAATCTTCCAAAGTTTCAAGTGCGTAAACCCAATAGCACTCGGTATGCACTATTAGATTGATTTGGGCTTAAAAATCTCACACACAGACGAAAATGTACAGTTGTGTGATGAAGATGATTATCTATATCATGAACACCACGTTTTATTTCTGTGCAGGCCATTATATTTGAACTTCAATGTATAAGGGTGTATGGAGGGACGGTGTGTGTGTGTGGGGGGGGGGGGGGGGGGGGGTGTTGTTCAAAATCCACAAATATGGCCACATTGGAAACTCATTATTGAGAAAAGGTAACTTGCTCAAACGTAACTATCGGATTTTTAACTGGTAGAGTATTGGAAGACCATGTATAGGTTTACAGACCTCCAACTCCACAGTTTTTGACAATAAATACTACTCTCTGTTGGATGAGTTTTCATATCGATCCTGGCAAGGATCAGATTTTGTTCATGACACATTACTCAGTTACATTTAATTGGAAAGTGCATACTTGAACTATCCATTTTTATTGGATTTAACGGCACTTTAAACAGCCAGGGTCACCTCGTGTCGGATAGTTTGACGGATGGAGGAAGGCGGAGTACCCGGAGAGAACCACCGAGCAGCGACGAACAACTGCCAAACTCCGCAACGTACTTACTCCGCACAAGTAGGGAAGACAAGTGCACCATCGACGTGTAGTGCCCCTAATATATAGGTTTGCCCAAGGACACAACTCAGTTACACCCGGTGGGGATGGAAACGTGGACCTTTTTGTTTGAAGACCAATGCCGTAACCACTGAGCCACCGTGCTCCCTGCACTATTCATTGAAATGTTGCACCGCAATATATGATGGTCAAGAAAACTGAATCACTGTACCAGTTAGTTTACATTTTACAGATGCTCAACGTGCTATGGAGTATTTCAGGGCAAAGGAGGAGCGTATGTAGTAAAAGACTCATAGTAACCTCTAATGATTGGGTAAAGAGTAGAGGTGATATTTTTTCAATGTCCTAACCATTTGAACCCTCGTTTCCTGGAATGGTATCGCCTTTATGTTCACTTTCAGTGAGGTGGGTCAGCCCAAAATCAATATACAGGGAGGATAAAATAATAACTGCAGTCTACAGCCGTCTGGCTGCAGACTGTAGTTAATATTTCACCATCAATGCCCCGTGCATAGACCTCTTATAATAAGACAAAAATGGGACGAGATTATGTCTTGGGCCGAAAAATCGGTCTTACGAGTTCAAAGGGTTAAAACCCTTTACCCAACGTAACGGCCAAAACCAGCCAGCGCTATTCTCAAAAATCGCCAATTAATTTTCATTATTTTTTCATTTTTTGTCTCAAAAACATAGGTTATGACCCCTCGTTGGAACGAGCCCGTCGAGCTCGTTCCAACGAGGGGTCATAACCTATGTTTTTGAGACAAAAAATGAAAAAAATAGTTATTAAAGAATTTTTTGTGCAAGTGTCGTCTGCTTTTCAGGTTAGGTAAAGGGTTAAATAGACATAGTCGAGGCCTGTGTCCATGTCACAGCAGTTAAAGGTTTATTGTACAATTTACTTTCATTATAGCCAACTCAAGGACACAAAAAATGTTCGTCAGATTTAAATTTTCAGCTCTTGGTTGGAAGTAGGACCAAGCTCTCAGCACACAGTGGCGGCGCTACGGGGGGGGGGGGGGCATGGGGAGGGGCATTTGCCCCTCCCCCAAACGAAGGCTTTGCCCCCCCCCCCCCCCTCCAGTTGCCCCCCCCCCCACCCATCTCGCATGCATTTCCATCCACCCTCACACACAAACACATTCAGTCACTCTCTCTCACACACACACACACACTCCTCTCTTTTTTTATTCCCAATAATTTCCCATACACACTTAGCCCAAAGCCTCAGGCTAGCTGATGAACACATCCAGGCAGTAGAGATTTAAAGACTCGGATGCAGATACTTATAAGTTATAATTAAGTTATGAGCTACCAAAGGCATGTCTATCCATATCCCTTGTCTAAAAAAATTCATGGATTTCGCATTATGACAGACGGGCATTATGAGTCTCTCTCTCTCTCTCTCTCTCTCTCTCTCTCTCTCACGCACAGACCCACCAGACGCGGATCCAGGATTTTTTGAAAGGAGGACCGCTAACTACCATTACATTTAGTCGAAACTTGGACCCAAAGTCCGTAATATAATTACGTACCAAACCAAAAAAGTATATTACGGACTTTGGGTCCAAGTTTGGACTACCTCATAACAAAGTAATGATATGATCCTTTACGTAATTGCCCCCCTTCATGGGAATCTGCCCCCCTAGTTGCCCCCCCCCCCCCCCCCCCCACACACACAAAAAAATTTCTGGCGCCGCCACTGTCAGCACATCATTCAAATTCTGTAAGGCATTTGACGCTGTTTGGGGCTATTTGTTCACCCATTTTTCGCGAATTTTGCGCGCAGACTACTGCTGATTTATTGTGATGTCTCTTTATTCATAAAGATATACAGATTTATTTCGAATACCAGGTATAGATATTTCAATCATTATTATTTAATTTAACACGAACAAATGAACACAATTGGTGGAATTACGCGGTGTAACGATTACACAACAGCTGTGGTGAGTCTTCATTCATAATTATTTGGAGAACAAACATGTCTAATAGGTCGTTATTCCGACCAACTGAAATTTTCCAGCTGATTTCGGGAGGGTGGGAGGGGGGAAGGGGTGCGGTTGGTGTGTTTCGGAAAAAATATCCATGGACGTGTCCGATTTTTTTCATTTTGGCAGATTTTAGCATCCACCACCCCTATTTTTTTATCACAAAATATTTTTCCGCAACATGTTCGGACACCACCCCAATTTCCAAGAGATATTCAAAGGGATCCACGGAATTCTTTGCAGTCCTTTCATCTACTGTGGATTATATACATTATGGATGTTGTACAATGCTATACTCTATTATGGGAGATGCTTCTACAAGCTTAATGTCTAGAGAATAACTAGCCTGTGTTTTCCTCTGTCAATTCAGCCAGATGCAACACTGTTCAATTCTTTCGCAACAGGTGAGCCCAACAAAAATACATGAGTCCAAAATAAAACTATATCTAGAAAACCCAATTTATCGCCCTGGTGCTATTATTGGTGTTTCAAAAGTACAGAAAAAATTAACCTTTAGCAAAATAACTGAAAGGGGAAAAAGCTAAAGATTTGTTCAAGCTCAAACAATATTAAGCTATAAAATCAGAATCAAAGCCAGAGAAATGCCATGACAGACTAAATGATCAATGCAGTGTTGTGTGGTCCAAGTTATTAGAATAAAGGATCGACCCCTTTTGTAAAGTTCCAACCCGATATTCAGTACACTTATCACACAATTTCAGACTATGATAGGGGAGTTGGACCTGGCTGACCGTTTCAGGGAGTGTGGCTTTGTCTGGTTTACTTGTTATGAATCTATACATACAGATAAATTTAATATTGACCAGCGCCTGTCGGCAATGGCTGGTATTTCAAGTCAGTTGTCCAACCTTTATCAGCAAGATTTCCAGACAGTATTCTGTGATGTGCAATAGATAGTGCCAGCTTTAGTTTTATTTGATTATGTTCTGTTATCCTGCGTGACTGTGTCAATTAAAATTTTACTTTTTTAATTATGATTAAACACCTTTCATCCTAGCTCCCACTTCAGTTAAAATATAGAAGAGAAGTCACTGGCAAAATCAATGACCACCAGTCTGAAAATCAAAATGTTCAGGATGGAGCAGGGCTGTATTGGGGACGCGACAACCGTTTCTTATTCCCAGTTCTTTATTCGATATTCGTTATCAATCGGTAAAATCGGTTGATAACGACTGTCGAATAAGGAACTGGGAATAAGTAACGGTTGTCGCGTCCGTAGTTGTATTCTCAAGCCAGAACCCATTTTAAAGGACACTACATAATATTGTCTTTGGTGTTGAGGACCACCTAACGACCCGTCTACATTCCTTGAATTCTTTTACAGCCCTACCCCTCCCTTGGTCGGTTGAAGCTAAATAAGAACGGACAATTTAAGAGCCAGACTGGACGCGGGCCCTACAGCGTCAGATTCGTTTCAGAATTCGCTTGGTGGCTCGGGAGCTTGCTCTGATCGATACTATTCACTTTATGAAATCAGTTTTTGTTATTTTGAGAAAGTAGGTGTTTCCTCTTAGTGTTTTGGTTTTGCCAATCAGTTTCCTGGTTATAGAACAAAATAAAACATACATGTTGTAGCAGTCAAGCAACTTCTTATTTAATTAACCTTTTACCTAACACGAAAGGCAGACGACACTTGAAACAGAATTCTAGAATAACTAAATTTTATCACTTGTTGTGTCAAAAACATCGGTTATGACCCATCATTGGAACGAGCTCAACGAGCTCGTTATAAAGAGTGGTCATTAGCTATGTTTTTGAGACAAAAAATGAAAAAAAACCCCGAAAATTAAATGGTGTTTTTGTGAAGCAACTTCTTATTTAATGAACCTTTTACCTTCCACGAAAGGCAGACGACACTTGAAACAAAATTCTAGAATAACTAAATTTTATCACTTGTTGTGTCAAAAACATAGGTTATGACCCATCATTGGAACGAGCTCAACGAGCTCGTTACAAAGAGTGGTCATTAGCTATGTTTTGGAGACAAAAAATGAAAAAATAACGAAAATTAAATGGTGATTTTGTGAATAGCGCTGGCTGGGTTTTGCAGTTACGTTGGGTAAAGAGTTAACACGTAACGTTCCACTTACCCCGAATTGTTTTCGCTGGTTCTCAACATCCCGAATCGAATACTACAGTTTTCCATTTGAAATTTTATTTCAGCTCGTAATAAACAAATAATTACATTTTGCTGTGACAATAACAATTGATTGTGATGATGATGTGAATGGTATGGTGATGATGATTGTGAGAGTTAATGTAATAATGCCTAATGAGAGACTATCAATGTTAGATGTTAAATATTCTCCTGATACAGATAACGAAGCTGTCGTTTTTGGATAAAGATAGTGAAACTATATCTGGTATATGCCTTTTTATCTTTAGTTAAAAGAAGGATAACTGCGTTAAATGAGGTTTTCGGAACACTGCAGTTTAATTAACTCTTTACCTGCTGCTGGCGATATTCCTGCCACGGGCATATAATCTCTTACCACAAGAATAAGTAAAATTTTGGCATTTTTAATTAAAGTTCCCCCTGTAAATTAAATCAAGGTTTTCACCGATGATTTCTGGAGTTAAATTACCAAAAAGATTTCTGCAAATCTAGTTATGGCTGATTTACAGCAGCCATGACTAGAGTTGATAAAAATATTTTTAGAAATACACAGCGGGTTAAGGGTTAAAGGATTTGTATGACTGACTATGTATGGCCGACTATGCCATTTGTATGGCCGACTGTCAAGACCAAGTATCAAAACTAGTCTTACAAAGAAAGTACATGATTACTAGCAAGAGTGAACCGATGACTAAGACTCCAGGTCAGACTAAAATGTAACGAATGCAAACATTGTTGAGGGGATACTGTTTCACACCCCCTAAACGCCTCTTAGCGATGCCTCCCACACGGACGGAGTATCACCACTCAGTGCATTTCACAAGATTGGATAATCGATTTATATTACAATTTACACCAGGTCCAGTCTTAAACCCAATTATGTTTTTCTTGATAATATTCGCAAAGCACGTGTTCCTCTTTAAAATAGTTCACTTCCCTACACATCTTGACCATCAGTGAAGAACTAAATCCATGTGTATATTGGCACTCTCGTTTCAAAGATGGTTATCTAATAATAATAACACTTCGACTGGCTAGTGCTTTGTCGCGGTTCCCTGGTGAGAAGGCACTGATTATCCACGCGTTCCCAAAACGCCGCCCTATACCCACGCCTCTTGTTTTCCACCAGGAACTGTTTGATGATATCCCGGATCTCATTCTTCCCAATTTCCTCGACACGCATATTAGCCATCTACTTTGTGTCACCTAATAACCACATATCTTTCATTCTCCCATCACAGCTTCGGCCATTACACTCGCATTGAATCTTATTTTGTCAGGCTGATACATGTATTTTGAACATTCTAAGAGAAAGTGTTCCAGGGTCTCCATTACTCCTAAATTACTTGTTTTTAACTGTGTTTCACACTACGCTCCAGCAACCTCTACCTCTCAGCTTAAAAAGCATTGAGATACCCGCCTCAAAAGGTTTCATCAATGTACTCCCAAAAGCCTGGCTTCTTTTTATCACACAGGCCACCCGATCTCTTAGCTTTGCCCTTCCTGCCAATTTCGGTTAAAACCTCCCACGACTCTCTCTCTCTCTCTCTCCCACTCCTGCCTGCCTCCTTGCCTGCCTCCTCTCTATCTCCCCCTCTCTCTCTCTCTGGCGATTTCTTTACTTACCCTATATTGTCCCCGTCTAAGTCCGATATTCCGAGACCTCTGCTGAATAGTCCACTGGCCCAATCCACCATGTCTGGATATTAGAGTCCCATATATTCTGTAACATTAATTTACGCCATCAGCACTCAGGGTTCACGATTAGCCATTGCACATAAGTATGTGACCATAAACACAAATGAATAATAATAATAACATACTTGAGATTATAATTCCACGGTAATTACCGAGGATGTGTTTTGGTTTTCCATTTTTCTTGTGTAAAGGATTCAAAATATATTGCTTCAATGCCTGTGGAATTATATGCAGAGTTAAGATGGCATTAAATAGGTGAGTACGGATACGCGTGAGGCAGTCAATTCGAAACTTAAAATGCTCACATGTAATTCCAAGTAGACCTTGTGCTTTTTCTGTTTTGAGTTTTTAATTGCCTTAATTACATCATTTTCTGAAAACATCACATATGTATTTGGTAAAATATGATCAGTTGGAGCAACCAGTACTGCAAGGTCTTCTTCAACAAGTTTCTGTAGCGAATCATCGATGTATACTTTATCACATGGTTGAACAAGATCTCCAAAGTATCAAACAAGCCTCCTCTGATTTCTTCGACTCCATGATAGCTGTTTCCATTGTATTTCAAGTGATCAGTGTTTGTATCATTTGTTTTTCTCTGGTTTCTAATCAATTTGAAGAAAATGTCTCAGTTATGTTCTGCTGATTGTTCAATTTCTTTGTGAAATAAATTTCTTTTTATGGCCTCATTCTGTCGCTGGAGTTTTCTGTATTATATCTTTACTTACTTACTTTTCTCTTTAACCCTTTACCTAACGAACTGGTCGCATCAGTACGTGTAATTTGCAAATTAAACAGTTGCCAAAAAATGAAACACCATATCAGGTGACACCCCATTGGGGCGAGCTCGTCTTGCTCGTTCCAATGAGGGGCCACGTGATATAGTTTTGTTGAAACTTTTCGAGAAAAGTTAAAAAAAACAGTAATTAAAATAATAATTTTGATTGCATGTGCGTTGGCTAAAGGGTTAATAATTTAAAGTTGACATGAGAATGATCAATAATAATTTTACCATTTTCCTTCCATTCCCAGAATGCTTTCTTTACATTTTTATAATGTTCCACAATATATCAAGGTCTAGGTTTTATTTTCTTGGAAGATGGAATAGCATTTTTTTTCTGGGAACTGTGCCTTCTTCAGACTGTGTAGGAATCCTAATAATACGTTGATGAACATTTCAACGTCATATCCAGTGGCTCATTTAAGTGATTGAAAATTCAAAGATTGTAAGTTGCATTCCAGGTTGGACTGAAAAGAACGAATGTTGACTTTGGATCACATTAGTCTTGCTTTAACTGTATGTAGAAAATTACTGTTCCTTGCAGATGATGTTTGTTCTGTATGAAACATAATTTTAGTACAAATTAGGACACGATCTGTCTTTGATATCCTGAGTTTTGGGTAAATGCTTAATAATTTAAAGTTGACAAGAGAATGAAAATTAATAATTTCACCACTTTCCTTCCATTCCAAGAAAACTTCCTTTATGTTCCTGATGTTAGATCGATGATTGATATACTAGTGAGATGCTGCACATTCTCTTTTACAAGGTAGTAGTCTATAATGTGTATGTTACCAGTGTAACCATAAAATGCTTGATCTCTTGGGTAGCCTGCTTTGTCTTCATTGGTAAAGTCAATTCTTTGCAGAAGAATCTTTCTAGTTAGCTATCTAATTTTCGGTTTTTGTCATAGCGGTGAAGTGACACATTTAGAATTCCATACAAAATGATGCTGGACGAAGTAAATTTCGTAAACAAATCAGTGAGTTGATACAGAGCGTCAGTGTGTCGTGAAACAGAAGTTTTTTATCCATCACAAGGCATACAAACTCCCACAAGGCATATTTGCTGAGGTTGTGATTTTATTGTTGCTGTTATAATAACTCTTGAGTTTCCACCAGGATACAATATAAGCATGGAGTTGGAGTCATTATCGTAATGAACAAACCGTGTGGCCAGCTACCATAAATTAACGCTCACATTCGCCCATACGGAATTCCAGCCCCCAAATTAGTATCAGCTTTTATACAGAAATGTATTGCCTCAAACACTAATGAACAATGATAAAAGATATCCCAAGTACTCAAGTCATAAATCGACTTCAGTGCTGAGTATCTTTATTATTGATAATAGTAGTGGTGGTGATGGTGGTAAAGATAATGACAACAACAGCAATTACTATTATTATTGTTGTTATTGTGATTATTGCTGTTGTTATAATCATTTCTGTTATTATTGTTGTCATTGTTATCATTATTATTATTATTATTATTATTGATTCTACTACTAAATGATCTGTCTCACGTAAGTTAAAAAACCCAGTTTTTTACGAATTCCACAAATTTTCCTAATGAGTATAACTTTGGCTTGAGATGCCAATAAACTCAAGTTTTTCCCTTGTGTTTAGATCTTTTTGTTTTCTACCTTTAATCCATTTTACCTTTTTTTCAAATCGGCGAATCCTGCTTCTAGACTACATCATGTTGACAGGGAAAATTGGCTGTCGTGGGGTGGAAGGTGTGTGTGGATGGTGGTTGTTTCCGGATGTATTCATTGTGAAAATCGATGACGATTGATATTGATCACTACCGCCAGTCCATAGGCACCTTTCACTACAAGATGGCCTTGCAGATTGGACATCGCCCTCGTTGCAAATTAAAATTAAGTTTTTATAAATATGTGTATACTGCTTCAGAACTCGGGCTTATGGTAATACTGGGATTAGTCATTTTGCTTGTAAAATGTGGAGACGTTGAAATGAATCCTGGGCCAATGAGTGAATCCAACAACGTGGGTGCCATTTCATTAACTAATTATAATATCCGCAGCATACGTAACACGCTCTCAGATCTTTACGATAATATAGACGGCTTCGATATTATTTGTTTCACCGAAACGCATCTTGAGGAAAATTTCGATAGTAGCAATATATTTCTCCCTGGCTATCACCCACCAGTTCGCTATAACAGAAATCAGTACGGTGGTGGCATTGCGGTGTATATTTCGGATAAAATATACTACCGTGAACTGAGTTCTCTTATGTTTGATGATGATATACTGTGGCTGGAGATTGGCCATAGGAGAAAATTTCTGCTCTGTGTTACCTATAGATCTGAAAGAGAATGCTGTCCGTTGTATTGGACTCAGCTTGAAGAATCGGTCGAAACTCCAATAAGTATAAACCCCTCTGTTGTCCTTACGGGAGACTTCAACAGTGATTTACTTCAAAGTCTGGGAAAACTTCATTCCATTATTATGAGATTCAATTTTAAAAACTCAATAGAAGACCCAACTCGTATTACTAATAATAGTGTCTCGTTACTGAACCCCATTGTCATTAGTGATACCCTTAGGGTAACACACTCAGGGACAGCTGATCTCAGCTGTTCTGATAACTTGGCTGCATATGTTTACATCGCACCCGTAGAGTCACACTCTCAAAACTTTGTTAGACACGTGAAAAATTACAAAAAGACGATTTCCGTAAGATGAACCAACTGATTTCCGAAACGGACTGGGAAACACTTATCTGCAAACCACTAGATATAAATGAATCTAGCGACCATTAGAATCAATGACAAACCATGGTTCGACAGTCGGTTGCGGAGTCAAATTCGCAAGAGAGACCGAGCGAGAAAAATAGCCATAAAACGAAACTCCCTTCAGCTATGGGCCAAATATAAAAATATAAGAAATAGTGTTAACAATATGAAAAAAATGCGAAGGAAAAATGATTAACGACTGTTGATGAGACCCTGAACGAGAAAACCGATCCAAAGCAATTCTGGCATGTTGTTAGACTGTTTCAGAATAATTTTAGTGATGAATCCAATATTCCCACCCCCTTCAAAAAGACTGTAATGGTGAAATAATTGTTGCAGAAAGCGATCTAGATAAAGCAAGTATGCTTAATGAAGTCTTTCTACAAAACAGTAAGTTAGAAACAAAAAATCAGAGTTTCCCATCATTCAAACGAAAGTGCTCAAAATCAATGTCTTCTATATTTTTTACTCAAGATGATATTTTATAAATTATTAGGTCTCTATCAACAAACAAAGCGAATGGCCACGATGGAATAAGTCATAGAGTACTTAAGGAAGCGAAATTCACAATTTGCAGACCGCTTCTTCTGGTATTTGACAAATCCTTGCAGTCATGTACATTTCCAAGTGAATGAAAAAAGGCCGATGTCATTCGATTTTCAAAAAGGTGATAAGTTCGATTGTAAAAATTATCGTCCAATATCTCTCCTGTGTTGCATTGGGAAGATAATGGAACGAGTGGTTTTTAAATCTGTGCATGAGTATTTCATATCCAACAACCTTTTCTACAAACTTCAGTCAGGATTTCTCCCCCAAAACAGTACCGTTTTCCAACTTATAGAAATCTATCACAACCTATGTTTAGCAGTAGATAACAGGATGCTAACCTGTGGGGTATTTTGTGATATCTCCAAAGCTTTTGATAGGGTCTGGCATGATGGGATTATTTTCAAATTAAAAATGTATGGCATATCCGGCCCACTTCTCAAATGATTTAAAAGTTACTTGAAAGACAGAAAGCAACGTGTCAGAATAAACGACAGTTACTCAAAGTATTGCTCGATTGAAGCTGGGGTTCACCAAGGATCAGTCTTGGGTCCCTTTCTCTTTCTGGTCTATATAAATGATATTGCAGAGACAATAAAGTCAATTGTGCGCCTATTTGCGGATGACACGTGCCTCACGGAAAGCGGGAATGAACCGGAAAGTATAACAAATAAGGTCAATACTGAACTCCCAAAATTAAATAGATGGGCAATTGATTGGCTTGTGACCTTCAATGCTAAGAAAACTAAATTAGTTGTATTTTCTCCTCTACGAAATACCGACAACCCGAAAATTGTCTTCAATGATGAAATATTAGAAATCAATGAACACCACAAACATCTAGGAATAGACCTGCAGTCCAACCTCTCTTGGGATGTACACATCGACAATATTTGTAAGAGAGCGTGCTCTTGACTTTCTCAGCTAAGAAAGCTAAAATATATGAAGAGTAGAAAAAGATTAGGAAGAATGTATACATCATTCATTTTACCGATCTTAGAATACGCATCCCCCGTTTGGTCAGGAGCGCCCCAGTACTTGCTTAAGGGACTCGAGGATATACACTGAGATGCTGCCCGAATTGTTACAGGCTTAACACGATCTCTATCGCGTGACCGACTTCTGATAGAAATTGGTTGGAAAACACTAGAAGAACGTTGGTATGTAAGTAAAATGAGTACATGCCACAAAATAGTAAACAAACATGCACCAGACTTCCTAGTTGAACTTCTTCCAAGGTACGTATCAGAAATGTCGTTATACCCACTCCGTAACTCCTCGAATTTTGTTTCTCCCCAAGCTCGTACCGAGCTTTACAAAAATTCATTCTTACCATCCTGTACCAACATCTGGAACTCATTAAGTGACCAAATCAAAAATCTTCCCCTTAATGAATTCAAAAAGCAATCTCTCAACAGACCCCCAAGCCACCGACCTACTTTGATATAGGAAAAAGAAAATATAACGTTTTAATGAGCCGGCTTAGAGCTGGTTGTAGCGGTCTGAATAGCGACTTGTTCAACAATTACGTTAGTAGCTCACCACAATGTAGTTGTGGAAATCAAAAAGAAGACGTGGAACATTTTTATAAACACAGTCTACTATGTGGCGCCCCGACAAGATCTGATCTCGTCACTGGGACTCATTGACAGTTATGAGGTGTCGGTTGATTCACTTCTGTGTGGAGACTACCGACGATCCGATAGTGATAATATTGTCATGTGCACTGCTGTACAAAGGTTTATAAAGAATACCAGGAGGTTTAACGACAGCTAATTACATTGAAAATATGCAAATACTTCTTGTACTCATGCATATAAAGAACCCCCATCTCCACCTTAAGCTATAGTTATGCCGCCGATTTGGAGTCTTCCTGCACGGGGTGCACTCCATAATGGAGTTCACTCGGTACTGGCTGGCTCATGGACGACGGTGTGCTCAGTCCATGAGCGTCACTATGTGATTAGTCACAAACTTGGCCATGTCCAAATCATGAACCATCCGATTTTGAAAATAGAACATGCGCGCGCGGTTTGTCAATGAAGCGGTTTCATGCGGCGAGGGTGATGCCTCACTGTATAGATGTGTGATGATGTTCAGCAGGAAATCGCCGAGTTCTCCCCCTTTTTTATCTTTGTTGTTATAGGTTCAACCTCACAAAATCATCTGTTCTTCACTCAAACTCGACAACGCATCTTTATTTCTCATTTCTATATAATGTGATTGATAGAATAAGTATGTATTTGTTCTTCAAATTTTGTTGCCATCTTTTGTATGTTTGTATATCTGTTCGAGAAGCGGAGGGTTATGTAAGTGGAAAGCTCTTGTTCGCCAATCCTCCTTTGCATATTTAATGGCAAATAAAATATGTTTAAACTAATGGAGTTGAGACAACAAGGTAACACCCGATTGTCCTTTACATCTGCACGAGAGCGGCTGAGGATTCTCATCATCCAATGTCTTCCAATGAGAATAAAAACTTAAATCTCGTAAATAGGCCGACATCTTGCTGATTTCATATCTATAAAGCCAGTGTTCTTATGGGAATATAATATCGTGATTTTCACATAGGTCTTCTAATGCAAATGAATTTGAATTATATCCATGTATGTTGTGTGAAATTAATGAAATGATGGTTGGTCAGATGTTGTTTGCAGGTTTTTTTCTGTTCTATCCATGGTGGCCTTGGTTTTTCTGTCCGGCGTACGTTAAATCTAAAAAAAGTTCTTTGAGGAGGAGAGAGTGTTCATAGAAAACTGTTTTTCTGCAGAAAAATTAACACTGGATGAGGCTATACAATCATATATGCTAATGTGACGTATTCCATGTGAACCTTGGTTTACCAGTTTAGCACTGTACAGTTGAGGATTGTGTTCAAACATATCACATTTGATGGTTGTACTGAATTGTCAGCCGAAGCCGAATGTTTGTTCTTTCAAACCGCTGAACCACTTTGTAGATATTTGATTGAAATGTGGTGTGGAGAATCTCAAAAAGTGAGCCCGAAGTCCTGCATGCAAGTTCTGAAGAGGTAACTTTCTGCATCTTGTTACGATCATCAGATGTTATAACATTTTGATCCAACACTGTAATATATACCATGATTACCTATTCTACTATATATGAAAAGCCTATGACATAATTTTTTGCTTTATACACCAACCGTGGTGAACACGCCAGCAATGGGATTTCAATAGTTAAAATTTACACCAACAGTGGAACTACATCCAAGTTGACCTTTGGTGACGTCGACCTGAATACGAATTTGTCTAAATTTATCGCACGTCGCCCCATAAAACGCCAAAAATTAAGAAACATGCATTGTCTCATGTTAATAAAGCATCCATAACTCGAAACAGTATGTTATTATGTTATTAAAATGAAAAAGGCCCTGCTTGTTTTTCTATCTCGTTTTGGTGATAAAATTGACAGCGGAAGTACCGCCCACCGAGCATGTAAACAAAAGCAAATTCGCACGTATGTACGGCCCCTGCTCAGTAAAATCGAGAAAGAATAATAGCAACTTTTAATAATCTGACGATCATGGTATAAATAAAATATACCCAAAGTAGCTTGGTGTACCAAAGGTTCACCACTCGTGGTGAAGTGGTGTTAACCGCGCGCCAAAGGCCCGCGGTTTACACCACTTCACCACTATTGGTGAACATTTGGTACACCAAGCTACTATGGGTATATTCTATATATCTATGCTGGATGAACAGTTATCTTGTTTTCTTGAGAAAGTGCATTTAAGAATTGAATCAAAACTGTTCGAAATCCACGAGATGATGAAACAAATTGATCAAGTGCAAATTCCATGAACCGCATTTTTGTTTCATCACCTCGTGGATTTCGAACAGTCACGCTTCAATTCTTATGTTTACCCCTTCATAAAACAGAATTATTTTAAGACCGGACAGCATGTCGAATTGGCTTATCTACAAGGCACCGCCTTGACTAACCATAATTCGGTCAAGGTGTATTCGTAAAATAGAAACAAAGTTGTATGCTTTCCTAGTTATGATTCAGACGGCTCTTTTTTGCAGCTTGTGTATGCTGGTGGTGTTAGTCGAATGACCCCAAACCAGAATACCATATACGAGATGGCAGTGAATCAATGAAAAGTTTAAGGTTTTCATTGCCTTTGTGGGGAGAGATTTTTATGCTCTGTTTAGGGCGACTTGCCATTCTTGAGCATACCACAGAAATATGGTGTATAAATTTCATATTTCCGTCTCTTTTCACATGAAGAAATAGAGAGGTTTGATCTTGTTCGATTCCCAACGGCTTCAGTGCTTTTGTTATTCAGAGATAATTTAACCTCGTTTACCCTACATGAAGCATTTTGTGGATGAAGTAGCATATATTTAGTTTTAGTGGGGTTGAGGGCAAATGTATTGGCAGAACACCAGTGGTTTATTTTGGCCAATACGGAATTCACGCTATCTGTAAGTGTGTTAAGGTTGTTGTCCGATCTATAAGACGCTGTATCACTTGCAAAGGAAAGTAAATTTAGCACAGTGTAGTTGCTGATATCGCTCATATACAATAAAAATAGACCCCTGAGGTACGCCGGTATTTTTGATTAAGGTTTCTGAATTAGTATCTGAGAACGAGATGAATTGGCTTCGGTCGGTTAAATAATTTTGAAACCACGGATGGGCTCCTCTAATACCGTAATCTAAGAATATAGAAAGTGTGCAGTTCTTTGTTGGTTCATCATTTTCAGTTACCACGCTATTCAGTAAGTGTAATACGAGGTGGACAGTCGAATGGTTTGTTCCAAAGCCAAACTGGTACTTGTGTAAGATGTTACTTTTATCGATAAATTCCACTTGACTTTTGTGCATCAATTTCTCCAGTACTTTCGAGAATGTGGGTAGGGTACTGATGGGGCGATAGTTATTGAACATTTGAGGATCACCAGACTTGAAGATGGGTATAACTTTGGCTATTTTCATTTTCATCGGTGACCAGATGAAAATGAAGTATTAATAATGTGTGTTGATGGGCTAGCAACTTCATAGGCGTCTGCTTTTATGAGTTTCGTGGACAGTCCGCCCTGATCTCTCGTTAGTTTTGAGCACAATTTAGAAATGCTGAGAATAACTTCCTGGGTGTTCGTTGGAGTTAGAAAAAATGTGTGTCCGTAACTTTGTTTCATGTAACGAGAAAATGGATGTTCGTATCGGGCACTTGTTCACCTACTGATTTCCCAATGTTGGCGAAGAATATATTGAATTTATCGGCAAGGTTATTTTTATTTTCTAGTAAAATATCATGATAATAATCTGATTGGCATACACGTTTGACCCGGTTGAAGGTTTGAAAGTGCTGCTTATAGGTCGCTTTATTTTGGGCTGTGGGTGTTTTCAGCTTTTTGGAGTACTATTTTTTTATGTAGGGAAGACTGTAATAGTCCAGCTGTCATTCAGGGCGAGCGTTTAATATATTTCGAGGGAACGAAATATATGGATAGAACATATGGATAGAATGATATGCTGTTTCCATCTTAAAAGTATTTCCGCCAAAATAAATAGCAACAGCTAACGTGTGATCTCACTTCAGCGAGATCGCGTGTTAGTTGTTCATATATGTTCAGGTGGAAATCCCATTAAGTCTTAAATAGTCTGGTCGACATAGGGTTGGACCCTGAAGAAATTTTTAACAAGCGTTTCTTGGTGTTAATCGACGCAGGAATGTCTGCTCTACAACCTATTCAAAATCCGCTAAAATTCGCTTTGGGAAAATAGTTTATCCAAGATAGTGTCCCAGATGATTGACAATTCTTACAAACTAGATGAATGTTGGAATAACATTGGTATGGATCTGCGATTTGCAACCATACCTCAACAATGTGCATAAAACTGAAGGGTGGCGATAAATTTCGATGAATTTTCAACTTAGCTATGCTAGCTGTCCAAGATGATTGTCAAAATCGCTGCCAAAATGGTCGAATATCGGAGAGGGGTCCGAAAATTCTCTGCAACAAAATTCCGACTTGAGCTCAAGTAACAAAATATTAATTCTTGTGATTATATTCTCAGGATAGAATGCAGCAACCAGAGTATCCTGATAACTAGCAATAGAAATCAAGATTTAAGTGCCAAATATGCAGGTGTTCGCGATGCAATCCCAACAGCCTGACAGATTCATCGTTACCGTTTACGGTAACTATAATGGAGACGAATCAAATTAATTCCTTCATATAACACATCTCACGGATAAAGTATCCTTCATACAGTTCTTGGGAATTGAAAATTGAAAATGAAAGGGTTAATTTTTACTCAATATATCATCATGCCCCACAAAGTGAAGGAACTAACCCTATGTATCTTCTTCCTCAGAGTCAGCCGCAACCTCTTCTGAATTGCTGCACCCATTTCCTCGACAGTCCGCACATGCTATTACACATTCCAGCCAATTCTTTCTGCAAGTTCATGCATTTCACCGCATGGATTTTTGCTTATAAGTTTACATTTGCAGTGCAAAAAATTAAGCAACATTTCGGGGACCGGTTGGATGCCTGTCATGATTGACACGAGATGATTCTTATGTTAACTCCAACCTCAATCACGGGGATCAAGTGCTCTGTTGTTCAAGGTTTTCCAAATAATAACCTGGAGATGAACCCTCAGGCTATGAAAGTATGCTGCACGCTCTGTGGGTAGTAATTTCTGTGGGAGTGATGGCTTTTTACTAGTCAATACCATTTCCATAAATTTAGTAAATCGTAGGCCATTGAAAATGTCATCTATTTTTCCACAATACATTATCCTAAACAACTGGATACCAGCCTCCCCATTTTCCTGTTGGCTGGCGATTGAATCAGTCATAACGCCAGAACTGCGTTGTACGTCTTCAAATGAGATCTTGTTCATCAAGCTTGTCTAACATGGCCATAAATTGCGGAGGTTGAGTCGTATCCACTCCAGGCATGAAGGAAAAGCATGTGTGCAGCTTTCTCACGGCCTATCCTCTATACAATGTCAGCAAATCTGAAGACCACCGGACTGCGTCCTGTGGATGTTTGGGCTCCAGACATGAAATAAATGTCGGTGATCCTGTCATTCCATTGATAAATTAACAGCACTAGCAGGTCAGCATCATCAGCGACAACAGCCACATTTGACCCACGAGAGGCCATCTCCAATGCACAAGACACTATCATTGTGTCTGCATCATCGCAACTACACTGGACATCATGCCCTTCATTCTCTTGTACGCGTAAAAGTAGTGTGATGAACTGAGTTTTATTTTTACTATTCGATAAAAATAGCTCTTCGTGAAGACGGGCCTTGGCGGCCTCTGCCACTTCTATATCAGCACATGACTTTCCAGCTCTTCTGAAATGATCATGGTCTTTGACGGAGAGAGCTTCTTCGTACTGGTCAAAAACGATATTCGCCACTCGGTGTTTTGTCTTCACATATTCGGCATATTCTTCACAAACATCTGAGTAGCTTGATCCTTACATCCGCTTAACACGATGGAGAAGGGCGCCGCTATCAACAACGGTTGTAGTCTGATTGGAGCGTTCAGATTGCTTGCAAGTCTCTGTCAGACTTTTTGCCAATTGTGCATTTGCTGGACTCGCATTAACTTATCTTTAAACAAAGCAGTTGGTATTGCTGTTAATTCATATGCGAATCATTGTGCTGCACTTTCTTCTCGCTGAACAATAGCGGTCAGCCCAGAAAATCAGACTGTGGGATTGATGTGGAGTTTCTCGTTGTCAACTTTCACTCCGGGTGTCAAGTGGTCCAATGATTTTATGTGGTCGATTTTTTTCACTGTTACTGTCGTGACTAGTTTGCTATCAAATTGCTTCTGTATTTTCTCACTAACTTCTTCTGTTCTTTCACAATTAATGTCGTCTTTGTCACCAGCAGTGAGGCCAGAGGACAGAGAGCGAAGCTTACTGTCATTGACATCGAACGACTCATGTGCATCAAACCAAACTTGCATTTTCAAGAAGTAATCATAATCGCGTCGGATACTGAATGCACCAAGCTCGATGTGCTGTTCTGAGGTTCCATGCTTGGCATCCGTCAAATTAGTCATCTCCGTGATTCTACTGACTTTTCTAATCATATGACCGCTATAGGGTATTGATTATATAACGAGAATGTTGTAATACGATAGCATAAAGTGCAAGCTCTGTAACGAGAAACTGGCCGATAAATTGGCGCTACATTGCAGATGACAAGGTAGTTTGGAAGCGCTGCAAGAAAAAAAAAAAATTCCCCAACGCGGATTTTAGCGGATTTTGGATATGTTATAGAGGAGACATTTCTCGTCAAATCGACACCAAGAAACCTTCTTTACAAATTTCGTCCGAGTAGTTCTCGAAAATGATATACCACGACCAGGTTAAAAGTAGAATGACTGCCGCAGTAAACCCCAAAAAGGCGGAGAAACATCACATCACCCACTTTCCTATGGGGCACCGCCATGCTTCATAGTGTAACCTGCCAACAGGTTACGATACAATCCCCTTATTTCCAGGTGTGCTGTGGATTGCTTTTCATTGGATAGTCTATGATTGACAGTTTTTGGTGATTTCTTTACATTTTCCAGTGTACTTATATTCTCACACAAGAACAAAAAAATAAAAGGCTACTGTTCAGTTGATCAGAAAGAAAATCTGTGTTGCTCATGTTTACACAAAGCCAAGACATTGTAAGCATTCTATTGCGTCAACATTGATCGTGGATTTAGCACAAACAGGACAGATGATACTGTTGTCACTGCTCTTGTCGGGTGTTTCAAGATGACACTGGGATGCAACATGCTAAACTTTTTGTCACTGTTTTAGAATTGCTTTTAACATAATTTCTTTTACAACTATTGTTTTCCTTTGCTCGGTATGTTTTGATGGAATTCATGATCATCTCATTCAGGTTATTTGCAATAACTGTTGTGTCTGTGGAGTTTGCAAGATGTAGCATATCTTTCAAGTCAATGGATGTGAATCTATTTTCATCTGGCTTTTTACAAGCATGGAACGTTTTGTGTGGGACAAATTTTACTGTGTATTACATGTGCTGAATCGATTTTCTAATCACACGGTAGCGTTCAGATGGGATGAATCCATTGTCTTCTGTGTCAATGCAGGATGTAACTGCTCAGCTCTTGAGAGTAGTAGGAGAGGGATGAACCGTGCCCCATTTTCACAACGTAGTGCAGGACCTAGGAAGTGACGTCATGTCACTCGACCCGGTGGCGCCATGTTTGGTTGTCATAGTAAGCCGCGTTAGCGGCCATCTTGTGACGTCATCCCCGTAGTGATTCGTGGTGTTAGTGCGCATGCGCAGCGCGTGTTGTTAGGGTGATACATGTTTCCGTCGGCCATTTTGTATACTGGATGCCGCCATCTTGGTGTCTATGGTAGCACGTGGTTGCTATGTTACCCAATTTACTGCAGTGGGACGGGGACATGTTCCTTTGTACAAGAGTAATTTCCCGATTCGTAGAATTACCCAAATAAACCCATCAATCCCTCCAAATCACCAAAAACGACTTTATTTGATACGGATTATTCAAGAATCCTTTTAAGGACCGCCGTACCATGATACCGAGGGGCTCCGGGGTGAGTTCGATTGAACTAGAGTAATTTTCTTGCTCGGATGTTTCCCAAACCCTCGGATACTTCGTAGAATTACCACAAACAACCCGATAATCCATCGAAATCACCAGAATCCTCTGCTTCTTTCGATATTTGCAATAGTTTTCGTCTACAAACTTTTATTTGATATGAAACTCCAGATTGGGCTTTTTCTCCAATAACAGGGATGTTGAACTAGAGTAATTTCTGGGTCCGATTCTAGCAGAATCTTTGAATATTTCGTAGAATTACCACAAACAACCCGATAATTGTTTATTTGGCTCGGATTACCCCACGAATCCTACTTGTTTTTCAATAATTAGAGCGTCTCTTTGTATAAGAATAGCACGTAGTGCTGTAGGGCAAATTCCTTTGTATAAGAGTCATTACCCAGAATCCTCTATAGTATTCTCTGGAAATGGAACTATATTTTTTTTATAAATTCCTATATTTAGTAACATCCTTAAATGACCCCTTCACTGTTTATTAAATTAGTCCCTAATTTGTAGGACTTCTCTATAATTTCCATAAACAACTAAATTTTTAAGGCAGAACTATATTTTTATAAATTCCTATGCTCAATGATTTATTTTTAGTAACATCCTTAAATGACCCCCATCACTATTTTAATAAGTTCATTAACTTTATTATTTATTGTGAGGATCAAGATTCCTTTTTGGATCCCCAAACTAACCAATGAAATAACAGAATTATCGACCAATCAGATTAATGTATTCCTATTGTGTTTCTTTCCCATTACTTTCTATACTAATTTTCTCAACTTTAATCTATATTCCTATAGGAAACAAACACAAACCCCAACCAAGAATGAAAATATCGATAAAAAACGCTGTGACGTCATGACGTTTTCAAAAACGTCCGTCACGTAAAAATAAATTCAGTGGCGTTGTGGTGTCGGCTTCATTCCATTTTCATCTCTTGACGGAAAAGGATCATCTCTGTGTACTCAGATTATTCAATTGTTTTGTGTGCTATTTTTGGGCATTCATTATTCTAAGGATAATGGAGACCTCTGGATTTTCATGCGAGGATTGTCGGAAAATATTCACGGATATCTGCAACAGGAATAGACATAGGAGGACAGCTTATGGACAAGGTAAGACATTTGACTGTAACAACTGATACAAAAAATTTACTAGAAAAGAATATTTAGGCAACCATAAAAAAAACTTGCTTAGATTTATATACATGTTTGGAATGTGGACAGAAATTTAATCAAATTTTACACTTTAATAGGCATAAAAACACCGCCCATATCCCTGTTACCCTTCCCAAGAAACGGAATTCTGAACGACCGGCAACGACCCTGAAAAAAACCCGTACTGTTTTGGACATTGTCCCCATAGATTTTGATCAGGATCTTTTGGCAGAATCAAATGATGAAATATCGGAAATTTTTCGTAGGAATTGGAACACCATTTGGACCCACCACATAACAAATAGGAAAATGCAGGACATGTTTAATTATAGGCTAGACACAACAGATTTATCTACCATGAACTATGAATTAAATAAAACAATCTTTGAATCTCAGAAAAATAAATTCAAAATTAATTTAAGCTACGTGTTCGTTTTAGGTAACAACGAAACAGAAGAACTAAGATTTTATCATCCTTCACAAAATAATGCCCGGGTTTTTGATAGGCCACCCCTTATTGAAAATGCTGTAGATTTGGGAAATTTCCTTGAAGACCTTGAACAGGAAGACACTTTGGAATGGGCTAGGCAGCAAAGATCCAACTCTAAATGGATTGTCCATCAATTGACCAATGTAACTTTTTATGTAAACAAGATTAAAAATCATCCAATTGGTGGGGTCCCTGAAAATCTTCCCAAGTATATTTTGGAACATCAATCGGTTGTTGCCCTTGTCAGTGATCAGGATCACTATTTTGTTTTTTATGACAACCTCTGTTCATTCCGAGGTTTAGCCCTCTGGAGCGGTTCTACTTACCATACTTTGAATACTGCAACTCAGACCCTGTATAGTAAATACACAAATGAACCAAAAGATAGCGTTTCAGGTGTGAAATTAGATGAACTCCCCAAAGTTGAAAAAGTGTCTGAAGTGAATATTGAAGTATTTGAACTCATATTGGAAGATGATGAAGTTTTGGCTAAAATTGTACATAGGTCTAATAGAAAATTTGAGAACACCATGTATGTCAATTTGTATGAAAACCATTTTAGTTACATCACTGACATAAATCAATATTGTAAATCCTTTGCTTGTTGTAAATGGTGGTAAATTGTGGAAACAGGATTTAGACTGAATCGCCATGAGCTCTCTTGTACTGATGATGTGTCTTATAAGTATGTTGGTGGTATCTATCACACCGCCAAGACCAATTTTGAAAAGTTACATGAAGAATGTATTGCTATTTCTGAACACTTACGGTCATATCCCTTTGGAGCTACATTTGATTTCGAATGTTATTTTGATAAACCTTCTCTCCCCGCTTCAACTGATACTCTTGACTGGGAAGCTCAACATAAACCCCTCTGTGTTGGTGTATGCAGTAATGTTCCTGGCTTTGATAATCCCAAATGTTTTATTACTGATGGTGACACACAGTCATTGGTTGAAAATATGACGAATTATGTAATGGAAATTTCTCAGACAAGTTACTCTCTCTCAGGAGATTCACATGGCCACCATATTATCCCTCAGGCAAATGATTCAAGATGCTTTGGCACAGGAAGGTACAGATGATTCTAAACCCCACCCATTTGAAAGGTTAGCTGCAGAATTTGATCATTTTATGAAGCAAATGCCCGTCTTACGTTTTAATTCTGGAAAATATGATGTGAACGTGATTAAACGGGAATTGATAGATTATCTGAACAAATATGACCCACTGTCCTTTATAGTTAAAAAGAGTAACAACTTTATGGTTTTGAAAACAGATCATTTGAAATGTTTTGATATTTGCAATTACTTAGCCCCTGGATTTAGTTATGATAAATTTCTCAAGGCTTTTGGGTGTTTAGTTACTAAAGGATTTTTTCCCTATGAATGGATTGACTGCATTGATAAATTGGACATTACCGAATTACCTCCCCATATTTCATTTTATAGCTCTTTAAAAAAGGAAAGCATTACCGAAAGGGAGTATGCTTAGTGCCGGCAAGTTTGGTGGGGAAAATGGGACAAGGACGTTTAGGGACTTCCTGATTTGGTACAATAATAGAGATGTCCAGCCATTCCTAGAGGCTACTAAGAAACAACCACAATTTTACTTGGAAAGGGGGATCGATATGTTTAAGGATGGCATTAGAGTTCCAGGACTGACGCTAAAATATTTGTTTAGGACCGTCAATGAAGGAACAACCTTCGAAAACAGCAACGAGAAGAACAAGGATCTTCATCATCTCATCAATGACAGTATTGTGGGGGGGGGGGGGGGGGGGGGGCTTCTATCATATTCAATCGTTATCACGAGACGAATATTACCAGCATAAGGGAATTTAAGTATGGCGCAGCAGCAAAGGGATGTGGGGGTGTTGTAGGCTATGATGCCAACACCTTGTACTTATGGTCATTAATGCAGGAAATGCCAACAGGTTGCTACATTAGACGCAAAGAAGAGACGGGCTTTAAACCAGAGTATTCCCATAAGTACGGTAGGATGGCCCATCAATGGTTGGAATTTATGTCTATCAGGGACGGTGTCCACATCCGACACGAATACAATGAGACGGAAAAGAGGATTGGTAGACGTCAAATGCCCGTAGATGGCTGGTGTAAAGACACCAAAACTGTTTATCAGTTTCACGGATGTTTCTGGCACGGTCATGAATGTTATCTGAATATGATGGACGGTACATCGGCCACTCACAATGCAGTACGGGGGGAGTCCATGTCTGACCTCAGTGAAAAACCAAGGGAACCACCCAGTACCTGCAGAGTACGATGTGATAGGGTATGACGTAATAGAAATCTAGCAATATGAGTGGCATCAGCAGAAGAAGACCGATCCAGCCCTAAAGACTTTTCTTCGGGAAAAGTTTGGGACTTCGGTGGATGGTTCGATGAAATCCAGTGAACTTCTGGAGAAGATGCGCACGGGCAACATCTTTGGCCTAGTGGAGTGTGACATTTCTGTACCAGACCAACTGAAGCCCTATTTTGAAGAAATGACACCAAGATAACTGGACGCCATCTCAATGCTGCAGGGACAGGAAAGCTTCTGATAAAAGAACCCGGGTCTTTTTAAAATTGAATGGGAGGGAGAGAGGGTTATTGGATTGTGTAGCAAAACTTACTACTGTTTCGGCCCATCAAACAAACTGAGTTGTAAAGGAATAAATAAAAGACAAAATGATTTAACAAAGGAAACATATTTAAAAGTAATATCAAAGACACACAGACAGGGACAGGAACAAATAAAGGCTTTTGAATTAAAGGAAATGACATGTTCACTTACGTACAGACGAAAGACGGCTTATCTTACTTTTATTCAAAACGACTAGCGCAAGATGACGGTGTATCGACTTTACCATTGACAATTTAATTTCTTTCTCTACAACCAGTGCATAATCTTCCACAATCTTTACAGAAATCCAGAGGTAAGCATAATTCATATATTCAAATTATTCCAATCAATATTATTATTATACTTACAGACATGAAAATTTTCTTCTTTTTTCATGGGAGTGGGTGAAAGTAACTGCTTGTACATAATTGTAAATAGTTTATGGAAGGAAATTTGTTCTTCAAGAAATATCATTCATGTTGTACACCCCTGGTGTAGGCAAAATATAACCAATGCTAAAAAACTATGTTTTGTTTACAATGTTGATTCCTGGTATCCCTTAGGTTACCCCTATTGGAACCGGATGACACCCAATTATATTTACTTTCACAATACTCAAAAATTTATGTTTAGTTTACAATATTGATTCCTGGTATCCTTTAGGTTACCCCTATTGGAACCGGATGATATCCAATTATATTTATTTTCACAATACTCAAAAATTTATGTTTAGTTTATAATGTTGATTCCTAGTATCCCTTAGGTTACCCCTATTGGAACCGGATGATACCCAATTATATTTAGTTAACAAAAATGTTTAAGTTATCCCTACCAATGGAGTAATTCATGTTGTCAGTTCATCATCATCATCATCATTCTGTGTTGAACAATGAATAAATTCCCTTCTAATTTTTATAGAAAATTAAAACAAAAAACAAAAAACAAACAAAAAAAAAAAAAAAAACAAACAAAAAATTAAAAAAATATTTTTTTTAAAAAAATAAAAAAGTAAAACATTTTCCTGTTGGGGGTGTTAATGCTCTCAAGTTATTTGATCATTATCTTCTGGCCAGGGATCAAAAAACTTGACCTGTCCCAAGTTCAGTACAAAATGCAGCGGGGCACTTCTTACAGGATATCAGATTGAAATAGAAAAGAGTACGAACTGTAGAGGGTGGGAATGCACTCGAGCTTTCGACTTATCTCCATTGGACAGAGGTTTGTAGCTTGACCTGTCGCAAGTCAGTATAAAATGCAGCGGGCCATATCCTACAGTTTAAGGATCAAGACTGCAGTTTGATCGCCAAACTGACTAATCAGATCGAAGTTAATCAACCAATCAAATTAGTATATTCCCATTGTGTTTCTTTTCCATTACTTTCTAAACTAATTTACTAATTTTTCCAACTTTAACCTATAATCCTACAGGAAACAAACCCAAACCCCAACCAAGAATCCAAAAGTTGATCAGAATATGATGAACTGGGGCAATGTTTTCAAACACGTCCGTCAAAGATACATAAGATTACACAAAGAATGGACTTGGCATCATTCACGTTCTAACCATTGACCAGAGAAGATGTTACGACTTGGCAGCAAACAGACTTATGCTAATGTCACCCAGTACCAGGGTGAACTGAAGATACATGTTCGAAGATACTTTGAGGGCAAAGACAAGAAACCTTATCCAACGAAGACTGGGATTGCACTATCTTTAGAAGAATGGAATGCCCGGAAATCCCAAATATAAGAAATAGATGCAGACATCAACACCCAACAAACAGCTTTAACTGGAGATAATAAACCTGAAGAAAATACACCAGGACCTGCTAATCATGATGACTTCAAAAAACCAAGGGAAACACCTTTGAAGAAGAAGCAGAGCACAGTGAGAATAACCAAACCACTACCATTGATCGTTGATGAAATTTATAGTGAACTCAGGGAAGTTCGCTTGAAACATGAACTTTGCTTGGTATATGCTCATTATGTGGAAGAGAACATTGGCACTGTTGTGAAAGAAAAATGCTATGGATGTACAGTTGATACCCCAAGTAAGATTCAGCATAATGTATGCCTCATGGTGTCTGAAGAAAAGAAGATTATAACATGTTTTAAAGAAGCACTTGAAAGAGTTAACAAGAATGATGTCCATCTACTGTGGCACCATAATACTTCTGGAATTAATCCACCACCAGTACAGAAAGAGTATGAAGATATGTTCGAGAAACCTCTCACAAATGAACAGAGACGTATTATGGATTTGGTGATTGAATTCACGACCTTCAAGAACCATTCAGTCTGAAGATGTAAATAGATGTTTGTTTTTATGAAAAAAATAAATAAAAATATATATAGAAAAATAAATATATATAAAAAAAAGAAAAAAAGGTGGTAATGACGCTTAAGTTACTTGATGTTTATCTACTGGACAAATATCAAACTAACTCAGTAAGTCAGAGGGCCACCAATGCAGTGTATATTTATATTTGTGGAGGGTGGTCAAAAAAACCACCTTCCTAAAAGGTATAGCAGGGGAGCAGTACCCACATTCAGTGGCCATTATGGCCACCTCCCCAAAAGGTATAAAAAGGGGAGCAGTACCCACATTAGTGGCCATTATGGCCACCTCACCAAAAGGTATGAAAGCGGAGCAGTACCAACATAGAACAACAAAGATGGATCCTCATTGGAAGCATCCATTTACTTGTTTATTGTGTGGTCCCACGGATAGTGGTAAATCATCCTTTGTAAATCGGGTTATTCAAAACATTTAAGATATTATTTCACTTGTTCCAAGTCACATCATTTGGTGTTATAGTGAATGGCAACAATTATACAAATCTTTACCCCGAGTAGAATTTGTAGAGGGTCTCCCTCAAGAATTAAAATTTGATGCTTTTGTCATATTGGATGATCTGATGCTCGATGCAGATGTTCGAGTGTCTAGATTATTTACTAAAGGTAGACATCACCGTAAGATTAGTGTGATGTACATTGTTCAAAATTTACATGATCTTGTTTAAAAATCCTAGAGATCGTACTCAGATCACACACTTGGCAACACAGCTGTATCCTGGTCATTCCAAGTTTCTGAGAGAAGTTTTTGAAGATGCCACTTCGACCCCATGTGGTTACCTTTTAATCGATCTCAAATAAGATGCTCCTGAACATATGAGATTGAGAAGTCAAATTTTTCCAGGGGATAAAAAGTACGTGTACCTCCGAAAGGTATAAAATGTGGACAGCAAGTCTGCCTCAAGTCAGAAGAATGTCTGACCGTCTCTAGCACAACATCGCTCTTCTCAAGCTTCTTATTAAATCGAAACCCACACCAATCAAGTCAATACTAAAACATGCAGACAAATAATAGATTAGATTAGATTATTTATTTAACGGTATAGATAAAATGCAATACATGATAATTATGATTCATAGAAATACATTACCATAGCTTGTATTAGAAATGCATTTACAAAACAACATGGAGTCAGTATCTATACCGTAGGGAGATGACATAGCCAGATTGGCTGTCTATCTGTCAACTCCCACAGATGTTCGTTAGCCTTGTTATCAGCACTGTACACAACCGGGGGCGTATTGTTATTGATGAAGCTGGATAACTACACATGTAGGGTTTATTGTTCACTGTTTTGACATCGGAAATTCGGGAGTTGGCGGGTCAGACAAAGTATGTTTTGTAAGACGAGATAACAGATAGATGATTTGGCGTTGCTATTGTATTTATTTATTTATTGTTTTTTTTGGGGGGGGGGGGGGTGTCACATACTAATGCACAGTGGCTGTTCGTGATCACAACATCGATCTAAAGTCAAGTCTAGCCGATCGTTTATACCTGTGTTGCCAATTTAACCGGACCTCCCCCCCCCGGTATCAGTTACTGGATCCCATTTTACCCGTAAAACAGAGCCAGTTTATCGTGGTAAACTAGCACTACTTCACTTCCCGGGGTTCCCAGCTAGGTACTGTTGTATCATGTGTGGAATTTGAAATAGGAATAAAAAATAATAATAGAGGGAGATGGACTTACTATAATGTCTAAACTACCTAGAACCCTGATTATTTACATACTTGTGAAAGATATGAAAGGATGACAATCTGTAGCTACAACCTACAGTCTTGACAATAAGGATTGTCACATTTTACGCTATTTGGATACTGAGAAAGATATTTTTGTGTCAGCAATCTTTTGAATAATTTTCTGTTTGTTGTGGTTCTTATTTCTGGGTCCAGCTCATTCCATAACTTAGGAAAGGCGTGCATTGGAAGTTTTTCTAGTGTCCTGGTATGGGTTCTACCAATATATGATAGATCTGATTGCCTCGTAGCTCTTTCTGAGGTATGTCCTGATTGTTTAAAGAAAGAATGAAATGACGAAGGAAGTTCTCCCTTTTCCCAATCGAAAATGAAGAGGCAGGCTTGAAGTTTGAACAAATCATTAATTTTGAGTATATTATCTTTGGCAAACAGGGGATCAGTATGGGCATTATATTTTGAATTATTAATGATGCGACCTGAGCGTTTCTGCATGATGAAGATTTTCCTAATTGCTCGGGCGCCACCCCATATATGTATGCCACATAACAGGTGACTGTGGATGAGGGCAAAATATAGTGTTTTCATGGCCCTATGTGGCAGAAATTTTTTCACCTTGTTTAAGGCGTAATTTATTAGTCCTATTTTAGAGCACAGTTGCAAAATGTGAGCACTATCCGAAAGGTTATCGTCAATGTAAACGCCAAGAAATTTCCGTGATTTTTCTGTTTCATTGCGTCCTATTCGTTTTATCGTTTTGTCTTGTATATGTATATTTAGATTTTCTATGACTCTGTATATGTATATTTAGATTTTCTATGACTCTGTATATGTATATTTAGATTTTCTATGACTATGAATAATTGATTACTTGTTTGTGTGTCTGTGCCTCGAATATCTTGAAGTGGACAGTACCTCTGACCAAAGATCAGAGAACCAAATTCGTTCGTCAAAAACAACTAGTGAGGGCAGTGGCAAATAAAGGTACCTCTGACAAGAGGAAGAGACAGCTCTTGCAGAAAGGGGGATTCTTGGGTGCATTACTACCTCCTGTACTATTGGGTGCTGTAAAAGGTATTTTTTGATGCTTTGGAATTTGCAAAGAAGATGGCTTTAGTAGAACCAAGGTTATTGGAACGTCTACAAGTGACTCCAAGATAACCGATTGAAATGGCTGTTTCATCATTGGATCGAGAAATGAGAGATATTCTCGATGCCCCTTTTCTTTCAGCTGATGAAAAGATGACACACTATAATCAAGTCTTACAAAGATACTTGACATTTCAACAAAAAGCAGTGGCTCCTCGTCCCATTAAAATCGAACTTGAGAAAGATAATAAAGACCAAGACATTCTCGATTATGTACCTATGACTATGAAGAGAGGGCAAAGTTGTTGTTGAATCGTATTAGAAATGACCCAAATATATCTTGGAATGAGAAGGGCGAACTAGTCCACAAAGATCAAACAGTGGTAGGGTGGAATGTAACAGACCTTCTAAACGATTCACTTAGAAGACGAAAATCTTTCCAACCTGAAGGATGGGAAGTGTTGGACGAAGCCTTGGGAGATAGTAACATACCCCAAGAATTGATTGGTCATAAAGAACGTTGGGATTTTATGAAACAGGCATCGACAAAGTCAGAGACAAAGTCGGAAGCAAAACAACGAAAGAAAACAGAAACGCCAAAGTGGACTGGAAATGGGTATGAATAGAGTTGACACTTGAACAAAGCAGAAAACCAAAATGTGGAAATATTTTACCAAGAATGATACACTAACTTTTCCGCTTCAAAACTTGGTAAAATCTTATAATCATTCTCATCATCGTAGTATCGGTATGGCCCCCATTGCCGTGACCTTTGAAAATTATTAAGAGGTTTGGCAGCAACTTTATGGCAAACCCATAAAACACAAGGCCCCAAAGTTTCCAAGTGGGAGACAGAGTGAGAATCCGTAAAGTTAAGAAAACTTTTGAAAAGTGGTATTTGCCCAATTGGACCGAAGAGTTATTCACAGTGGTAGCCATTAAGAAAGGTCATCCAGTCACATATGTCTTACAAGATGATAATGGGGAAGTATTGAAAGGGTCGTTCTACAATGAAGAGCTTCAACGAGTCGCGCATAAAACTATTTACAAAATCGAACACGTACTCAAGAAACGTGGTCGTGGTAAAAACAAAGAAGTGTTCGTAAAGTCGTTAGGATACCCCGCTTCGTTCAGTTCATGGATCAAGCAGAGTCAGCTCGGCTATAAAAGGAAAAGAACCTCTGAGGTTTCTCCAAAATGGAAGAAGGATCGAACGGATCTTGGCCTCTGTTTGGAAAAAGAATTCCAAGGAGCGAGATCACTTACTTTTCACAAATAATCATTTTGTACATCATCATCATTACCAGTGTCGTTAATCTCACTCTCGAGAACACAGACAGCAAGTTGTGGACTGCTCTCTTGAGTAGTAGCATAGGATATTTGTTACCAAATCCAACCATTAAGAAAAAGTAATGTTTTATTTGAATCAACCAAGTAACAGTTCTATAAACGTATTTCCTGAAAACACGTTTACTACGTACACCACTCAGTTATCACAACCAGTGAATCTTATGGAGAATGGGAAGTAGGTCTGGCAGAGATTCAGTATCCAAATACTTGGTTCAATATTCGTGGGGAAGAAGCTTTTGTTACAGTGTTCTGGTCTTCGAAAAAGAATTATCGACTTACTCTCGAGGAAGGTCATTATTCGGATCCTGCTGATGTGATGCGGGCTATCAATGGTGTTAAAGAATTACTCTTGCCTCGTCACGATAAGGTACAATTTTGAATTGGATGAAGTGACTGATAAAGTTCGTATCACGCTACGTGGTCACATTGAGCCCTACTCTTCAAAATATTTTCGGATTTAATGAGTGTGTTTTTAAATTGGGAACTTACAATTCTTCCAGAGTTGCTGATGTCAACCAAGGATTTTATTCAGTCTATGTATACTGTGACTTGGTTCGTGACCAAGTCGTGGGATATATGAGAATACCCATTCTTCGTATCGTACCTGTACGTGGAAAATATGGGAACATCATCTCCAAAACTTTTGAGAATGTGTATTATGTACCAGTGGAACGAAAAAATTCAGTACCGTCCGCGTGTATAAAGGGGGCGACACAGGAGCCATAGTACCATTCGAGTTCGGGAAAGTGACAGTGACACTTCATTTTGGAAATCGTAGATCTCTTCATTTCACATAAACATGACTTACTGTTGTAAGTCCAAATTATACGAAGAATATTACATGAAACAAGCTGGGAATTGTCTACCAGCTTTTTCTGGAGCTCAGGAGCTCAAATACACAGAGGTTATGGTTTGGGAAGTATATTGGGAGGGCTGAAGAACGAGAAGAACGTCGTGTTACCTTTATTGAAAACTACAGCCAGGACCGTGGGAAGACAGCACTTGAAAAAAGGAGCGGCCATTGCAGAATATGTCATTGAAGGGGAAAATGTTAAAAAGGCAGCAATCAAGAGAGTCAAAGAGGCTGGTGTGGGTGCTTGGAATGAAGTGGTTGGTATCAAAAGGCCAACACCACGCAAAACTGTCAAATCGACAAAAAGAAGGAGTACTGTACAGACACAATACTTTCGCGGTGCATGATGTCTTTCATCAATGAAAAATCTTGTGAGTGTGTCAACAGCGAACTCGACTTGTTTTCCATACCACCAACGCAGATTAGTGTGGAACATGGGCAATGGGTAGAACGCATGCCTTTGGCGACCATAGGAAACAGTGGCCCAATAGAATTCCACATTGTAGGATTAGGAGATGATTATTTGAATTTGCACAGACAGACATACTTGTATGTTAAAGCAAAGGTTGTAGATTCCAATGGGGCATCAATTGCACCCGATGCCAATGTGGTCCCAGTCAATTTATGGATGCATTCCTTATTTAATCAAATCGATATCAGCTTGAATGAAAAACTGGTATCTCCTTCCAACAACACTTATCACTTTAGAGCTTTCATAGAAACTTTGTTGAGTTATGGACCAGCTGCAAAGAAGTTACAACTGACTAATGCATTATGGTAAAAGGATACGGTCGGACACATGGACGATTTGCCAGAAGATAACAAGGGATTTACGAAAGAAATTTATAGAGAAAAGTAAAATCGCGGACATGACTGGGAGATTACATTTGGATATATTTATTCAAACTCGTTGCTTGTTGAATGGAGTTAACGTTCATGTTAAAATGAACAGAGCCAAAGATGCTTTCGCACTGATGGCCGATACAGAAACATACAAGATCAAAATTCGAGACGTATCTATGTTTGTACGCAAAGAGAAACTCCAATCATTCGTGAGAATGGCTCACGAGAAGGCACTAACAAAAGCAACTGCAAAATATCCCATCGACCGTGTGGAAACCAAGGTGTTTCCAGTGCCGAAAGGAAATCTAGGCATTACACAAGAAACTTTATTTTTAGGCCAACTACCCAAACGCATCGTGGTGGGATGTGTAGACAATGATGCTTTCAATGGAAACTGTACAAAGAATCCATATCATTTCAAGAACTACATCAATTACTTGGCTTTGTACGTGGATGGACAACAGATTCCAGTCAAACCATTACAACCTCGATTCGAACAAAAAGAAGTGACCAAATGTTATGCGACCCTGTTCAAGGGACTGGACAAATGTACGAGAATGAAGGAAACCACATCAGCCGAGAAGAGTGCATAAATGGATACACCCTATTCTTATTCGACTTGACTTCAGACCTATCACATGGACAACACTTCGATCTGGTGAAGAGAGGAACTTTGAGACTTGAAGTCCATTTAAAAAGCCCATTACCAACCACAATCAACGTACTGGTGTATGCAGAATTCCAGAACATCATAGAAGTGGATAAGAATAGACAAGTAATCTTTGATTACTCGACATGAACACGTTGCAGTTGGAGAACACCCTTCGATCAGATAGTCGTTTGAACAGAATATGTTCGGGTGTATTTGCAAGAAACAGATTACCAAGAAGATTACCAGATCAGAGACCAGTGACTTTGATAGCCAACACGGACCCAGACCACAGAAAAGGAGAACATTGGGTGGCTATCTTTGTGAGTCACCACAACGCAGAGTACTTTGATTCCTCTAGATTACCAACATGGAATCAGTATCTATACCGTAGGGAGATGACATAGCCAGATTGGCTGTCTACCTGTCAACTCCCACAGATGTTGGTTAGCCTTGTTATCAGCACTGTACACAACCGGGGGCGTATTGTTATTGATGAAGCTAGATAACTGCACATGTAGGGTTTATTGTTCACTGTTTTGACATCGGAAATTCGGGAGTTGGCGGGTCAGACAAAGTATGTTTTGTAAGACGAGATAACAGATAGATGATTTGGCGTTGCTGTCGTATTTATTTATTTATTGTTTTTTTTTTTGGGGGGGGGGGAGGGGGTCACATACTAATGCACAGTGGCTATTCGTGATCACAGCATCGATATAAAGTCAAGTCTAGCCAATCGTTTATACCTGTGTTGCCAATTTAACTGGACTTCCCCCTGGTATCAGTTACTGGATCCCATTTTACCCATAAAACAGAGCCTGTTTACCGTGGTAAACTAGCACTACTTCACTTCCCGGGGTTCCCAGGCAGGTACTGCTGTATCATGTGTGGAATTTGAAAGAGAAATAAAAAATAATAATAGAGAGTGATGGACTTACTATAATGCCTAAACTACCTAGAACCCTGATTATTTACATACTTGTGAAAGATATGAAAGGATGACAGTCTGCAGCTACAACCTACAGTCTTGACAATAAGGATTGTCACATTTTACGCTATTTGGATACTGAGAAAGATATTTTTGTGTCAGCAATCTTTTGAATAATTTTCTGTTTGTTGTGGTTCTTATTTCTGGGTCCAGCTCATTCCATAACTTAGGAAAGGCGTGGATTGGAAGTTTTTCTAGTGCCCTGGTACGGGCTCTACCAATATATGATAGATCTGATTGCCTCGTAGCTCTTTCTGAGGTATGTCCTGATTGTTTAAAGAAAGAATGAAATGACGAAGGAAGTTCCCCCTTTTCCCAATCGAAAATGAAGAGGCAGGCTTGAAGTTTGAACAAATCATTAATTTTGAGTATATTATCTTTGGCAAACAGGGGATCAGTATGGGCATTATATTTTGAATTATTAATGATGAGAACTGAGCGTTTCTGCATGATGAAGATTTTCCTAATTGCTCAGGCGCTACCCCATATATGTATGCCATATAACAGGTGACTGTGGATGAGGGCAAAATATAGTTTTCATTGCCCTATGTGGCAGAAATCTTTTCACTTTGTTTAAAGAGTACTTTATTCGTCCTATTTTAGAGCACAGTTGCAAAATGTGAGCACTATACGAAAGGTTATCGTCAATGTAAATGCCAAGAAATTTCAGTGATTTTTCTGTTTCATTGCGTCCTATTCGTTTTATCGTTTTGTATTGTACATGTATATTTAGATTTTCTATAACTCTGTATATGTATATTTAGATTTTCTATGACTATATGAATAATTGATTACTTGTTTGTGTGTCTGTGCCTCGAATATCTTGAAGGGGACAGTACCTCTGACCAAAGCTCAGAGAACCAAACTCGTTCGTCAAAAACAACTAGTGAGGGCAGTGGCAAATAAAGGTACCTCTGACAAGAGGAAGAGACAGCTCTTACAGAAAGGGGGATTCTTGGGTGCATTACTACCTCCTGTACTATTGGGTGCTGTAAAAGGTATTTTTTGATGCTTTGGAATTTGCAAAGAAAATGGCTTTAGTAGAATCAAGGTTACTGGAACGTCTACAAGAGACTCAAAGATAACCGAAGGAAATGGCTGTTTCATCATTGGATCGAGAAATGAGAGATATTCTCGATGCCCCTTTTCTTTCAGCTGATGAAAAGATGACACACTATAATCAAGTCTTACAAAGGTACTTGACATTTCAACAAAAAGCAGTGGCTCCTCGTTCCATTAAAGTCGAACTTGAGAAAGATAATAAAGACCAAGACATTCTCGATTATGTACCTATGACTATGAAGAGAAGGGCAAAGTTGTTGTTGAATCGTATTAGAAATGACCCAAATATATTTTGGAATGAGAAGGGTGAACTAGTCCACAAAGATCAAACAGTGGTAGGGTGGAATGTAACAGATCTTCTAAACGATTTACTTAGAAGACGAAAATCTTTCCAACCTAAAGGATGGGAAGTGTTGGACGAAGTCTTGAGAGATAGTAACAGACCCAAAGAATTGATTGGTCATAAAGAACGTTGGGATTTTATGAAACAGGCACCGACAAAGTCAGAGACAAAGTCGGAAGCAAAACAACGATTGAAAATAGAAACGCCAAAATGGACTGAAAAAGGGCATAAATAAAGTTGACACTTGAACAAGGCAGAAAACCAAAATGTGGAAATATTTTACCAAGAATGATACACTAACTTTTCCACTTCAAAACTTGGTGAAATCTTATAATCATTCTCATCATCGCAGTATCGGTATGGTCCCCATTGCCGTGACCTTTGAAAATTATTAAGAGGTTTGGCAGCAACTTTATGGCAAACCCATAAAACACAAGGCCCCAAAGTTCAAAGTGGGAGACAGAGTGAGAATCCGTAAAGTTAAGAAAACTTTTGAAAAGGGGTATTTGACCAATTGGATCGAAGAGTTATTCACAGTGGTAGCCATTAAGAAAGGTCATCCAGTCACATATGTCTTACAAGATGATAATGGGGAAGTATTGAAAGGGTCGTTCTACAATGAAGAGCTTCAACGAGTCGCACATAAAACTATTTACAAAATCGAACACGTACTTAAGAAACGTGGTCGTGGTAAAAACAAAGAAGTGTTCGTAAAGTGGCTAGGATACCCTGTGTCGTTCAGTTCATGGATCAAGCAGAGTCAGCTCGCCTATAAAAGGAAGTGAACCTCTGAGGTATCTCCAAAATGGAAGAAGGATCGAACAGATCTTGGCCTCTGTTTGGAAAAAGAATTCCAAGGAGCGAGATCTCTTACTTTTCACAAATGATCATTTTGTACATCATCATCATTACCAGTGTCGTTAATCTCACTCTCGAGAACACAGACAGCAAGTTGTGGACTGCTTTCTGGAGTAGTAGCATAGGATATTTGTTGCCTAATCCAACCATTAAGAAAAAGTAATGTTTTATTTGACTCTACCAAGTAACAGTTCTTGAACGTGTTTCCTGAAAACACGTTGACTACGTACACCACTCAGTTATCACAACCAGTGAATCTTACGGGAGAATGGGAAGTAGGTCTGGCAGAGATCCAGTATCCAAATACTTGGTTCAATATTCGAGGGGAAGAAGCTTTCGTTACAGTGTTCTGGTCTTTGAAAAAGAATTATCGACTTACTCTCAAGGAAGGCCGTTATTCGGATCCTGCTGATGTGATACGGGTTATCAATGGTGTTAAAGAATTACTCTTGCCTCGTCACGATAAGGTAGATTTTGAATTGAATGAAGTGACTGGTAAAGTTCGTATCTCGGTACGTGGTCACATTGAGCCCTACTCTTCAAAATATTTTCGGATTTAATGAGTGTGTGTTTTAAATCGGGAACTTACAATTCTTCCAGAGTTGTTGATTTCAACCAAGGATTTTATTCAGTCTATGTATACAGTGACTTGGTTCGTGACCAAGTCGTGGGAGATATGAGAATACCCCTTCTTCGTATCGTTCCTGTACGTGGAAAATATGGGAACATCATCTCTAAAACTTTTGAGAATGTGTGTTATGTACCAGTGGAACGAAAAAATTTCAGTACCGTCCGCGTGTATAAAAGGGGCGACACAGGAGCCATAGCACCACTCGAGTTCGGGAAAGTGACAGTGACACTTCATTTCGGAAATCGTAGATCTCTTCATTTCACATAAACATGACTTACTGTTGTAAGTCCAAGTTATACGAAGAATATTACACGAAACAAGCTGGCAATTGTCTACCAGCTTTTTCTGGAGCTCAAACACAGAGAGGTTATGGATTGGGAAGTATATTGGGAGGACTGAAGAACGTGAAGAACGTCGTGTTACCTTTATTGAAAACTTCAGCCAGGACCGTGGGAAGACAGCTCGTGAAAAAAGGAGCGGATATTGCAGAATATGTCATTGAAGGGGAAAATGTTAAAAAGGCAGCAATCAAGAGAGTCAAAGAGGCTGGTGTGGGTGCTTGGAATGAAGTGGTTGGTATAAAAAGGCCCACACCACGCAAAACTGACAAATCGACAAAAAGAAGGAGTACTGTACAGACACAATACTTTCGCGGTGCATGATGTCTTTCATCAATGAAAAATCTTGTGAGTGTGTCATCAACGAACTCGGCTTGTTTTCCATACCACCAACGCAGACTAGTGTGGAACATGGGCAATGGGTAGAACGCATGCCTTTGGTGACCATAGGAAACAGTGGCCCAATAGAATTCCACATTGTAGGATTAGGAGATGATTATTTGAATTTGCACAGACATACTTGTATGTTAAAGCAAAGGTTGTAGATTCCAATGGGGAATCAATTGCACCCGATGCCAATGTGGTCCCAGTCAATTTATGGATGCATTCTTTATTTAATCAAATCGATATCAGCTTGAATGAAAAACTGGTATCTCCTTCCAACAACACTTATCACTTTAGAGCTTTCATAGAAACTTTGTTGAGTTATGGACCAGCTGCAAAGAAGTTACAACTGACTGATGCATTATGGTGCAAGGATACGGCCGGACACATGGAAGATTTGCCAGAAGATAACAAGGGATTTACGAAAGAAATTTATAGAGAAAAGTAAAATCGCGGACATGACTGGGAGATTACATTTGGATATGTTTTTTCAAACTCGTTACTTGTTGAATGGAATTAACGTTCATGTTAAAATGAACAGAGGCGAAGATGCTTTCGCATTGATGGCCGATACAGAAACATACAAGATCAAAATTCTAGACGCATCTATGTTTGTACGCAAAGAGAAAGTCCAATCAAAAGCAACTGCAAAATATCCCATCGACCGTGTGGAAACCAAGGTGTTTTCAGTGCCGAAAGGAAATCTAGGCATTACACAAGAAAATTTATTTTTAGGCCAACTACCCAAACGCATCATGGTGGGATGTGTAGACAATGATGCTTTCAATGGAAACTGTGCAAAGAATCCATATAATATCAAGAACTACATCAATTGCTTGGCTTTGTACGTGGATGGACAACAGATTCCAGCCAAACCATTACAACCTCGATTCGAACAGAAAGAAATGACCAGATGTTATGCGACCCTGTTCAAGGGACTGGACAAATGTACGAGAATGAAGGAAACCACATCAGCCGAGAAGAGTGCATAAATGGATACACCCTATTCTTATTCGACTTGACTTCAGACCTATCACATGGACAACACTTCGATCTGGTGAAGAGAGGAACTTTGAGACTTGAAGTCCATTTAAAAAGCCCATTACCAACCACAATCAACGTACTGGTGTATGCAAAATTCCAGAATATCATAGAAGTGGATAAGAATAGACAAGTAATCTTTGATTACTCGACATGAACACGTTGCAGTTGGAGAACACCCTTCGATCAGATGGTTGTTTGAAGAGAATATGTTTGGGTGTATTTGCAAGAAACAGATTACCAAGAAGTTTACCAGATCAGAGACCAGTGACTTTGATATCCAACACGGATCCAGACCACAGAAAAGGAGAACATTGGGTGGCTCTCTTTGTGAGTCACCACAACGCAGAGTACTTTTATTCCTATGGATTACCACCACAACACAGACCATTCGAGAATTTCCTGAAGAAGAATCCCTGGTTTTGGAAATATAATACAAAACGCCTTCAAGGACCATTACCAGTGTATGGACAATACTGCCTATTTTACTTGAAACATCGCTGTCGCGGTGTACCGATGGAAACCATATCCAACATGTTTACCACTGATCTAATGGATAATGATATGTTGGTTATTGACATCATAGAACAAACTTGCCACTAGATGTCTCTGTATTGAAGAAAAAGCTATAAAAAGGGCGCACTTGGTGTTCAGCTCATTTGTGTTTCGACAGTCAAAGAAGAAGGATGTCTACAAATGTGACCGTTTTCAAACTCAACAACGATTTACAGATTCAACTGTTCAAAAACGACGTCGGGTTCCAGTTCACCACGAGAGATTGGGAACAAGTAACCAAAGGAGTAGATATTGCAAAGAAGAGGAGCCTTGAAATAGAACCCAAACCAAAAAGAGAAAGAAAACCAAAGAAGAATGAAGATAAAAAGAATTGAAGTATGTTCACTATTCCGTCTTTGATACAGATGGCACTGAATGATTATCAATCAAGAAACCCTGAAACAAGAAATCCAAGAGACTTTGTAGAGAGAATGAGCGTTTCATTCGAAACGTATTTTCGTGATGTTCCATCACCAGTACTGGACCAGGTATTACGTGGAGAAGAGAAAATAAGAAAGACACCAGAACAAAGACCACCACGACACATCAAGCATACAATGGAGGAAAATCGTCTCAAGACATTCGATTTCATGTTACCAAGTGAAAGTGTGAAAACCCCGAATGAACTGACAAAAGCTGGATTCTTTTATTTGGGGACAGGAGACAGAACTCAATGTTTTCATTGTGGTATTATTCTTCGTTTCTGGGAAACAGAAGATGATGTTACAGAAGAACACAGAAAATATTCTCCAGACTGTTATTACTTTTATAATTCACCATTTGAATTCATGGACGTTGAAAAAGTTCAAGAAGAAGAAATGGCTGTGAAAGAAGAAATGGGCACATCAGTTCAAGAAGAAGATTCACGGAGGACGAAATGCAGTGTAAGTTTATTAGCTGAAGTCAATGTCGCTCCGCGACCATGTAACCATTTGTGCTTATGCAAAGACTGTTGTAAACCACTGAGAAGATGTCCAATCTGCAGAAAGACTGTTTATGAATATCTGACAATCTACATACCATAGAAGATTATATAAAAAGTTGTATTTGTTGTTGTTGAATAAAAGAAATTAATATGTAAAAATTGTGTTCTTATCAATGAGTCCAGTAGTACAATACCAGAGGTATCATCAAATTGAATCTTAAAAAAGGTATCCTCAAATGATATATTGTCATGTCATAGGTGTCCTCAAATACCGAAATGAGGCTAAGAGGGATGGTAAATTAGACCTCATAGGACACAAAAGGTATTCTCTTAGCTTAACATATGGGTAGGTCCACACATGAGTATATGGTAGGACTTGAGGTTAGCTTCATGGCCTTCATGTACACATATGGGCCCTACTTTTATAATTTGAATAATGGTTGGAAACTACACTTATAAACCCAAAAGGTAGAAACAGAAGATTTTAGTGATTTGGGGGGATTATCGGGTTGTTTGTGGTAATTCTACGAGGTATCCGAGCCAGAAAACTACTCTAGTTCAATCGAACTAACCCCGGGCCCCCTCGGTACCATAGCACTACGTGCTAAGCCGATAAAATGGGGAATCCGTATCAAATAAAGTCGTTTTGGTGATTTGGAGGGATTATCGGGTTTTGGCTTCTAGCACGCAACCAGTTAATATGTCTTGATGTTTGTTTTTTTTAAACACTTTTTCAGGCTACAATAGTTTGTCTTGCTGCGTGTTGTCATATTCTTTTTGATCTGGTTTTACACAGATGTCTCAGTCATAAAGTGTTAGAAACTTTGAATTGACAGTCCTCCACCCCCCCCCCCCCCCACCCAACCCCCACCCCCGTATCTACGCTACAACGTATTCTTGGGGTTCGTGAATGTGGCTCCCACCATGCCCACTATAGTTTTCGCCTGTACTCAATATAGTATACATTGTGATAAAGCAAGTGATCTGCCTTTCACCACTGCAAACTTTTTTGGACTCTTAACTCTAAAGTTTACCTACCGCAACGGTTACGTTCTGTCCATGCTGTCTACAAACTCGCTATGTTAATATTAGTACTTTTTTAATTCTCGCCTCCAAACAACATAGCTTATGACCCTCTCATTGGAACAAGCTCGTCCAACTCGTTTCAGTGAGGGGCCGTTAGCTATGGTTTGGGGACGAAAACTGAAAATATTTACTTACTCAGAAATCCAAACTCTAACTTCGAACTTATTTTAAAACGGAAAACATTCGCTATAATTGGCGCAAAAAGTTTGGCCAATGCTATTTAACCTAACCTACCAGCCGTGTTAGGTTAAATAGCATTGGCCAAACTTTTTGCGCCAATTATAGCGAATGTTTTCCGTTTTAGAATAAGTTCGAAGTTAGAGTTTCATCACCGAGAAGAGAAAAAAATATTGTGTTTCAACAATCAGTGGAAGGAATAAACTGTCTTGATAGAAACCTCAACACAGTTAAAGTACATGCCAGATAATTTGGAAGAACTGCATGTTAATGCAAGTTGTTCAATATATCGAGTGAATATGTCAAGTCCAATAACTAGGGGACATCGATTGGTGCTATGACATTCAAGTAGAGGCTCATTTATATTTTCCGTTGATTTTATAAACACAAAATTTGTATTTTAAATTTAAAAAATTACTTATCTCAGGAAAAACAGTGAAGGCATGTCTCCTGATATTGATACAAATAATCAAATATTATCATTTATCTCGAGAAGACGATAAAATACACTCTCTCTATTGACATTCTTTCCTGCAGAACTACATATAGAAATAGTGTTCATCAGAAGTTCTTGTTAATTAGCTCTTTATCTGAAAGAGGTCGATAGATGCTTTTTATCAAAAGAAAACAAACTAGAGGGGGTATCGGGCGAGCATGTAAGAGTGCGCACAACGTGGGGACTAGGGAAGCCCAGACCCTCTATAAATACCCACTCCTCCTAAAAATCCACAATTCTATTATCAACTAATGAAATTCCAAACAACACTTGGTGACAACTGACGCTCTTTTGAGCCTGCAAATGGCTCGGGGTGGGGGGGGGGGGGCAGAATATACCCTAACGGCCACACTAACGCGAGAAGGTCACAACCTCCATAATCTTCCAAAACCCATGAACCCGATTATCCTCGACATATTTATAAATGCTTGGTCCCCCCTCCCACGGGATCCTTGTGTTCCCTTCTTTACATAGATGTCTGACTACGAGTCTGCTTCTCCACATCACCACCTCGACTTGATTTCAGCATTCCTGATTAGAAGAATAGACTCGGTGACATCACTGTGTGGTAACTATAACCATAGATGTCGCACAAGTGACGCCTCTCACAGTTAGGCGAGGTTTAATGTCGAACACAACAACATTTAGAAGTTCCAAACAACAAACACAAGCATATATACCCATACACACAGTCATTTACGCACACGATGATTATCATCTGTAGGCTAGAAAAAAACACAGATATTGTCATAAGAACAGCTGCCAGTGGTTTTCGATTGTGTTTAGGACTGTTCAACGGCAAGAGTCATATCCTGCCAAGCAAATATGCGCACGCAGAATGCTGTTGTATCCGGGGAGGACAATTCACCAGCGTCACGTAAATATATCTGTCAGTCCACTCAGTAGCCATAAGTGCGCTTAATATCAGTCAGCTGCTGTTGAAAGCCACAAAAGAGGTTTTGGTTCTCAGGCAATCCCTCATTGAAATTGAACCCCTCATTCAACACTTTTATTGACTTCCAGTGTCCTCCAAAATTAGTATGAAATAATGAGACTTTAATATACCCTAACCTTTTTTGATTGATGTATATTTATTTACACGTGTTTTCAACAAAAGACGAAGGAAATACTGTGTCGGTTTATTATAGTTGCTTTGTAAAAATCCAGCTTACTCTGTTTTGCAGATCATAACTCAAATATCATGTGAACGGTAGTAGAAGCAGAGCGATGAAACGTCCACGGTTGGTGATCTCATGGGGGGGGGGGGGGGGGGGTTCTCATATGTGACGTCATAGTCAGGAAGCCCAGCTACGTGATGTTTGATTGTTTTGGTAGTTCGCGTGAGCGGCCATGTGGTGAAGTCATCTCCATGGTGGTTCGTGCTCTTGCGCATGCGCAGTGCGTGTTGTTAGGGTTACAGGTGTTTCCATCGTCCATTTTGTATATTGGAGGTCGCCATCTTGGTTTCTATGGTAGCACGTGATTGCTATGAGACTGCAAGGCTTCTATTAGGGTGAAGGCATGGTAGGAGGGTGTGTTCGATTGAATAAGAGTAAGTCTAATTACCCAAATAGACCTCACCCCAAACTACCGACACAGATTTTATTTTGTTTGAAATCCCCCAGAATCCACGTTTTTCCCAATAATAAGTACGTTCCCTTGTATAAGAGTTTCATAATTACCAAATTAGACCCGAGGAATACCCCTAAATCACCAAAAAAACTACCAAAATGAGTTCTGATTACCCACTAATTCCTCGGTTTCTACCTATTTATTTCAGATCGGATTTCTAAAGAAGCCTACTTATAGGAGCAGCACGTTGTGTTAAAAGGTGTATTCCTTTGCATAAGTGTAACTTCACTGGTTCGGATGTTTCCCAAACCCTCGGTTTCTTCCTATTACAGACGATATTCTGACTATCCTAGCAGTCTATCTAGCCTTCGCCATTTCTCGTTCCGACCTCTGCCCTTGTCGAAGTCTTATAAGCACCAGTTAGATTGCTTCATTTCCCATAATCTGTACACACCCATAGAGGCATTGCCCCTGTGTATAACGAAGTCCTATATGATTCCTAAGGCCAATAATCCATCGAGCATTGCTCGAACGACTCGAAGCTTGTTTGAGCAAATAAGCCAATCAGTAATTCATCTTACGACTCGTATGCTCATCTAGGTATTGGAGGATACCTATGACATGGTAATGTAGTACTGGAAGATACCTTTAGATGATACTTCTCGAAGGATATCTATCTGAAGATAGTTTTGGCCTCTTGCATCTGTGCAGTTCCTGACATCTAGACCACCCCGTGACCTTCATAGCTCCAAGAGCACTACCTTTGAGGACCGTAAATTTGAAAACATATTATTGTTTTTTTTTGTAGGAAGGATTACCAGTCAGTATTCTCAATGTGCGGTCTCATGGCTGCACATTGAGAATGTTGTTACCGGAACCCTGTAGCAACGTTCATTCTTGTAAAATCTCGTATTTTCATAATGGGTCCGAAAGGGCTTCCACGATCTCAAAGGGTCAGTCCTTATGTTGGAGCCATCAATCACTAGCAGCTGTGGCGACCATGGTTCTTTTTTGCGGAAATAAATTGCGTGTATGCAGGCATAGAAAACAAAATATATGTTAATTTATTTGTGGCAAGATCGAAACACATAAACAGGGGTGAGCCCATCTTGCTCTGTACTACCATTGTATTCAGAACTAACGCCATTTCCCCCTTGTCTGCTTTTGACTTTTTCGAGACAAAGGGGGGGGGGGGGGGGGGGGGTCCCTCTCCCTTTCCCTATATACTCGATTGTAGCCGTGTCTTGGTGGTACTCTTCAAGTGATGGTATCCAGCGCAAGTTTTGCATGAATGGGTGAAGACTTAGTGTCCTCCTCGAAACCTTATTATCAAGCAATAATCAGTTTTAGCACATTAGGTACGTGAGCTGACAATTTAATTTGATATTGCCCGCATATCATTAGGAAAATGCCACTGGAAGGTTAGAAATAGTAAATAAATCAGTAGCCTATTTATCTCCCACTAAAGTTCCTGCCACTCTCGGTTTGTTCGTATGAACCTTTGTTTTCCGGCTTCTTTAGTTGAACTGCCAATCTACTCCACTATAACCGTGAACTCATGACTTCGATGAAGCAGACCGTACTTTACTCAACACGAAAATGTTTTACAGACATTGTGTACATATTACTATATTTATCTTTGTCTTGTGCGGTCTATTTCTTCTGCCCCCTGTCTATTTGCTTTACTCTCATTCCTCTTTATTGTACTGTTTCTCTCCCCACCAGCTTGAAACAATTTTCCTAAGAAGAGATATTGCCTTGTTACCTGTAATGTTGATTGGTACTGTTATCCGAGCAGTGAGCTTGTGTTCTAAGTATCAGATTATATCATCAGCCACATAACGGGTCACATTGATCTACACCGTGCCCGGATAGGTGGTACCTTCAACATCGTAGTTCATGCTCGTAGCCCAAGGCACAAGCTATCAAAGGATCAGTCTAATTGTGCTTTACATTGCCTGTTTATACGTCTCGGTGGCGCAAAAGGTCATGAAAGTTTTATTTCCATGACAGCACTGTTCTTTGGGTACTATACAAAATCAATCGTATGTTAAACAATGCGATGCACAATACAGGTGTCCCCAAATAGTTATTCACGCCATAAATACTTCAACAGCTGTGAGAATATTAAACCTAGTTGTCACTGTTTTGTCAGCCCTTTATCTGAGTATAATTTTATCACAGTCTGGTGATGAAAATAATTTGAAAGTTTTTCACCTTAATATTAAAAGCTTAAAGCCTAAGTTAGATATTATCGAATGCGAGACCTCGTCCAATGTAATCTTTGCGTTTTCTGAAACATGGCTGCAGAACAACGATCCCACATCCGATATATTATTCCACGGGTTTCATGAACCATTGCGACAAGATCGATCGTCAAGGGGAGGCAGGGTTGCCATTTACTTTAAGAATACTATCTCCTTTCGACGGCGGCCCAATCTCGAGGTTCAGAACACCGAGTGTCCATGTGCTGGAACATTCAGTGAACACAAGAAGTCTTTATTGTTAGGAGTCTTCTACCGCCCACCAAATAGTCCCCTAGAAATATGGGATGCCATATCAGCATCGATCGAAAAAGCCCGTGACACGTCAATTGCCGATTTAATTGTTACCGGCGATTTTAATGATAACTAACCGGTTTCCTCAAAAGGAGGTTTTGCTGACACAAAGAATGTTTTTAACCTGAGACAGCTTGTGAGTGAGCCAACCTGCTTTACGGAATCGTTAGTCTCTCTGAAAGATATCTTTGCTGTAAGCGACTTGGTCAGGGTAAAAGATTGTGAGGTCTTATAACCAATCATCCCGGAAATGATACGCTAGCACTGTCCTGTGTCGATTGAGATTGATTTTTCTAAATCTATCTCTTTGTCGTTTAGGAGAAGGACATGGCTCTACTCTCGGGGTGACTATGAAACACTTAACGCTGCCCTCGCCGACGTGGACTGGAATTCTCTTTTTGATAATAGATGCCTTGATACTATCACCTCTGACGTCACCAGTAAAACACTCGACGTTGCACCTAAACATATTCCCAATAAAATAATTACTTCGCGACCGGAGCAGCCGAAATGGTACCACAACGAAATCTTCTAATAAGACAGAGAAAGCTATTATATCGAACAGCGAAATAAAAACGTAAACGAAATGAAGTCGTATCAGCTGTCAGGAAGCCAAAATCATCGTATATTTCCAAAGTCCAAACCTCATTAAGAAGCAGCAACCCGTCATCTTCACTGTGGTGGAAGACACTCAAAACGCTCATCTGCACCAACAAAGCAGTAGCGGTCCCAACTCTTTGTTCACCTGAATAAAATTTATTCCTCTAATGTTGAGAGAGCTGAGGTCTTAAATGAGTACTTCAGTTCTATCTCAAAGAACAGAAAAAGGAAAATATCCCCAATCTTTACAAAACAACCCTCAAACTCAATTACTAATTATCGTCCGATATCATTGCTTAGCTGCGTGGGTAAAATATTTGAAAAATGTGTTTTGAAACGGTTGTGGCACTTTTGGGTCGATAATAATGTACTTAGTCAATTCCAGTCAGGTTTTACGCCAGATGACTCGACTGTCCTCCAGTTGACCGACCAATATGACGAATTCTGTCGAGCTCTTGATGACGGCAAGGAGGTTAGGGTAGTTTTCTGCGACGTTCGTAAGGCTTTCGACAAGGTATGGCACGTTGGTCTTATTCACAAGCTGGAGAGAATAGGTGTCGCGGGTGAACTACTGTCGTTCCTAAAATCATATCTTTTGGATAGGTCACAACGGGTAGTAATAGGATCCGATGCCTCAACATGGAAACCCATTAATACTGGTGTTCCGCAGGGCTCGATACTCGGTCCTATACTGTTTTTAATCTATATCAACGACATTACCGAAAACTTATTCAGTAATATACGTCTATTTGTCGACGGTATTTCCTTGTATTTAATAGTAGAGAATCCTCAGCAAGCCTCGTCTTTAATCAACCAAGACATGGCCACAATCGAACATTGAGCCAAGACATGGCTGGTAGAGCTTAATCTCCACAAAACAAAGAGTATGTTGATATCGCGCAAAAACATCCCTGTTGCCCACCCATCACTATTCATTAGTAAAACACCGATATCTGAAGTAAAAAATCACAAAGACTTAGGAGTCATATTAAACAGTTCTTGTACGTGGGACGATCACATTGACCACATTTGCTCGAAAGCTTGGATTCGTTTAGACTTATTTAGAAAGCAGAAATTCAATCTTGATCGTGACGTCCTAGAAAAATTTACTTTGCCTTCGCCAGGCCATTACTTGAAAAGGCGGATGTTGCCCGGGGCAACTGTTCTGCAGCCAAAGCTGAATAATTAGAGAAAATACAGATTGCAGCCGCGAGACTCATAACCGGGGCAACAGTTAGTTGCAGTAAGCGTCTACTTAATACTGAAACACGACTCATTACAAGAAAGACGTCGCAAACACAAATTGTTACAATATTTCAAAATGTACCATCGCATGTCGCCCCCGTATATTGCCAATAAGGTCCCTCCAATCATCTCATCATCAAATTTATCGCAAAATCTCCGGTCATGTAACAACCACAGAATTCCTTTCTGTCGGACAAAATTATATCAGTCTTCCTTTAGCCCCAGCGTTACGAAGCAATGGAACAGCCTGCCCATGTCTGTGCGTGAAAACTCTTCACTGCCCAACTTCAAGATATGTTTAAGTGCCGGGAACCAAAGGCCTCCTAAGTTTTATGGTGGTGCAAAGTCCCGCAAAGCTCAAATTTACCACACCGGGTTAAGTCTGGGTTGCAATAGCCTCAATTCCCAACTGTATTCAAATCACCTGTCGGCTACCTCTTTATGCCAGTGTGGGTTGTGTGAGACAGTGGAACACAATCTTCTCCACTGCCCAGTCTTCACAAACGCTCGTGATAATTCCATTAAGCTACTACCATTCCCAATTGGCGTACCAACGCTTCTTTTTGGATCTGAATTTTTGAATAACCAGGAGAACCAGCTTGTTTTTGAAGTGGTTCATGACTTTATTTTATCAAGTGGACGTTTTCACCAACTGTGAAAATCGCATTTCTTCAAAGATGAATCTTCCTCTACTCTCTTTTACAGTCGTTCTCTGTGTCGACCACACTGTAAAACACCTCTACCCCAGCCCCATCTCCAAGTAAGGTGCATAGGCTGAGTATATAGGAAATGGACATCGTGTTCAAGCTGGTTTGTCTGTCCTTTCCTGACTCACTTCCCTTTACTCTTTTCCAACTTTCTTATTTTTCTCATATTCATGGTTTAAGCAATATTAGGTAGTGTCGCCATATGTTCTGACAAATCACGTTTAATTTCCTATGCTTCAAGCTGACTTTGATTAAACTATCAGACTTGCACTGGCCGGGGCATCGCGCCCATACACTGTTGTGATCATGGATGCGATGCGCCATCCATTTAGCTGGGCATCTGCCCAGACTATATTATAATTTGAATATGAGTCATGACCTTAGGTAGCTCTGGACAAGTTTAAGTAGTGTCTCCTACAACCTCAGATAATTGATTTCATGGTTCAGGGAGATGACGCACATAAGCTTTCAGCTTTTTGTCAAATCCCTCTATTATTCTGTTACTCTACATTTTTGAACAAATGTTATATTGTAAGATATCTCATCCTACTTCGTTACTTTTTGTAAACAATTTTGTTACATATGACATATTTAAAGAATAATATATTGTTTAAACAAAGAGCACTACTACGGATTTGTCCATTTTCACCATCGTCTGCCCTATGTTTAGCTTCCTCTTTTTCATCCACTACTACTGGTCTGTACCACTATTATTACCCACCACTAGGTGCATTGTGCTAAAGGTTCCAACACATACTACTGGTACGGGAAGAATCGGCCTCGGGAAGATTCGTCCTAGAAGATTCGGCCGGGAAGATTCGGCCTCCCAAAAAGGCCGAAGCTTCTCACTTCGGCACATTTAGAGGGCCGAATCTTCTCGCCTCGGAGCATTTTTTCTATTAAAATTTGAATTTTTTATGCCTTTTATTTGGAAATATATATGTTTCTTTTATATGTAATATGTTTTATTGTAAATGCTAAATATTTCTATGTAATGTTCGAATTGAAAAATGTTTTTTAAGCTGATATTGTTGACAATGGAAGTTGATGATACGAAATAATTAGTGAGAAGACATCAACTGTTTATTTTGTTGATAACTTCTCATGGATCTCTAGAATTGCCGTTTGTTTTGAGAACCTGTACCCAAATAGTATTTGAGGAATGGATGCTTCAATCATATAAAGTTTTAAACTTAGTCTGTACATCACGCCTGGATTATATAATCTTCGTGTTAAGTATATATTTATCCTTTACTGAGAGCAGGCAACGAGTCTGCTTTCAATGAACGATACATACAAAATAATTTGATAATTTGGATCAATTATACTACAATTTATTTCCAGAAGAACTGTAATCCCTGTTATGCGAAAGCCATAAACCTCTGCCAGATAACCTTAATTAAGACATCAAATACCGGGGCCGAATCTTCCCGGCCGAATCTTCTCGGCCGAATCTTCCCGAGGCCGAAAAAGACAAGACCGAATCTTCCCGAGGCCGAATCTTCCCGTTCCCCTGATTACTATGACTTTCAGTACCCAAGTCACTATTCGATAATCACTATCGTACTTTTCATCTACTGCCAGCAGTCGAATATAGTCTGCTTGTCCAAACGACTCGAATCTTATCGAGCAAACAAGCTGCCGAGCAGGCATATTACCCATCGGGTAACTGCTCTAACGAGTGACTCCTCATACGACTTATCTCGGAAAAAGGACTTTATAACCACAGACGTTTTTTCCCAAAAAGGATTCTCTAGTGGGGTTCTGTAAGAAGGATAGTTTTTGAAGTATACCTTTTGGGGGACAGTTTTTGTAGAAAACCAGTGATTCCTACATGTGGGTACTTCACACTGCATCAGGGTACTTCCTTGGGAAAGCTATAGAAAGGGTTCGAGCTCAGCTTTTAGTTGATTTGTGTCCTGGCTGTCGTCAAGTGAAGACATGCGGAATTCTTGGTCCTGTAGATATGCCAACATGTTTTCCCGATCATGCAATAGAAAGAGGCATGAAGACCATTACTGTCCACCAAAAACAAAAGACACCAAAACAGGCGGAAAGTGTGAAGAGAAGTGCCATGCACAGAGAGATACTAAAGACCTGCTCCCGTTGTCAAAGAGAGATATGGAAGCCTTGGAGTTTTGTGTGATATGAAGAAAGAAGGGACATATACCATATACCATTCTACAAGCAGCCAACGTATATCGATTACGTTTTTACTGAGTTGTGCAGTCAACATCATAGAATACAGGATACCATTGAGTGCAACGGAATACAGTGACCTGCGAGAACACAACAGTGTATTGAAGCTGCTGACATATGATGGAATTTGTACCGATATAAAAAGAAGTCTGTTACTGAAATTTGATTTTCGCTCATCGCTCATCACCCCTACTTCTAGCCCTAAGAATGGTATATAAAGGATTACACATTTTCATTTGTCACCTGTCCGGCAAAGAGCAAAGACGTGAAAGTCCATTGTTGTGAGTACTGTGGAAAAAATCCTTCAAGTTTAAAGTGTAACATGGAAAGAGTGTGGTCCACGTCAGATGGCACACTATAAGGTGTCGAATGTAATGAATTAACCCAGACCAATAAAGGCGAATGCTCTCGTGACATGTCACTTGCCCACTTGTGCGCAACAGATTATTGGTCTATTTGTCAAGATTATTATTAACAGATTTTAGCTGTGTACAGAGAGCATTTTACGGGATGTTTGTAGGGCAATTTATTTATTTATTTATTTATTTATTGGTGTTTAAGGTCACATACTTATGCACAATGGCTAATCGTGGCCGTGACAGTTTTACGGGTGGAGGAAGCCGGAGTACCCGGAGAAAACCACCGAGCATCGACTAGCAACTGTCAGCTCCTCAACATTCTAACTCTTTTCAAGCTCCGCTCAAGCAGGGTTACAGAGGTTGAAGAAATGTGCACCATCGACGTGGAGTACGACTTAGCACACGGCGTCATCGTGCCCCCATGTAGGTAACCGGGATAAAGCGCCTTGCCCAAGGACACAACGTGGGTCGTCCCGGACGGGGTCGAAATCGGGACCTCTATCACAGAGATCCAACAGTCTACCACAGGGCCACCGCGCTGCCGGTTTGTAGGGCAACTGGAGAGAAGAAGAGCAACAGGTTGAACAGGACGAGGGTCCCAAGTTGACACATGAGCATGTCTATTGCGTGTAATGCTGTCATTGGCAAATGATAAAAGAATGAATGATGTTGAGTTACTTGAGTTACTCATTGATAAAAGAAAAAGAATAGGTCCTAAAATTGAGCACGGCGGAACACCAGAGCCCTGTTTCGCTACGTCCGATTTTTGTTCTCCGTACATAGCATATTGTGACCTGTTGGACAAGTAACTTCTTACCGAATTGGTGGCAAAACCTCGGATACCATACTTGTCAGTTCGCCTAATAATATTTCGTGATTTATGGTGTCAAAGGCCTTTTACAGGTCCAGGAACAATGCCAAAGTGCTCTTTTTTCTGGATTATTATTTTCTATTGAGGTATCTATAAGGAGAAGGGGGACTGGGTGAATTGTGATATGTCGTTTTCGAAAACCGTATTGATGGGGGTATAAAATATTAAATCTATTTAGGAAATTTGTAAGTCTCACCTCCTCGAGCTTTTCGCTTACTTTTGGCAATTCCGAATGTGCACTGGTAGGTCTGTAAATAGTAAAGCTGTGCTCGTCACCTGCTTCGAATATGGTTATCACCTTCACAATCTTCATCCTGCCTGGTACTTTGCCAATAATGAAAGAATTACCTATATGCGTGAGAGGATCCAATACTTGGATTATTGTGTGTTTAAGAAGACAGGTTGTGATATCATCGCAATCTTTTGATAATTTTGCTTTCATTTTATTTATCATTCAGTTGACTTTGGGGGTTTGAGGGTATTAAATAATCATGTAGCCTGAGTTGGGCTTAATTGTTTTTTGAATCTCTTCGGGTATAGTTTTTCCAAAGCTGATAATCTGCGTATTGGTTAATGACAGACTCTGAAACAATGATTTTGATTCCGTTTATTTTGGGGGTAAATTTGTGGGCTGCGCTAAGTACTTCGACACAAAGAATAAACAGGTAAGGAGACAGTGGGCCCGCTTGACGTACTCCTCTCTGAGTATTGACCTGAACAATGCCCATGATTGTTTATGATGCAGCTAGAAATCTCGACGTAGAAGGTGCTGAACCACTGGACGAAGGATTCGCCAAAATTAAAAAAATTAGAGTTTTTTTTCAATAGAAGACGATTCAGGTTAGTCAAATACTTTTTCGAAGTCAACAAGAACTAACATACCAGGAACATTCTTAGATTCATATTTTTCAATTAAGTCGGTGACAATCGCGTGGATTCACGTATGAATCTTCCTTTCATGAATCTCAGCTGACTTTCGGAGATTATTTTAGGGAGAATTTTTTTAAGTCTGTTGCCGAGGAACCTATTTTTGATCAACATTAAGGGGAGAGATCGCTCATCAATTTTTTTTATATATTCTTTCGATTTCCTTCTTTTGGTATAGTGATGGATAGTTTTCCTATGCCATAGCCAAATGTTTGGAATTAACTACGTATTTGTCCAAATCTCCCCAGAAATATTTATAAAATTCGATTGTAAATCCGTCGGATGCGCGTGATTTTTTTTTTGTTACCCGTGTCTTCTAAAGCTGTACCACTCTCATTTAAAGTTAGTTTTCCATCAAGAAGTAAACTTTCTTCTGTATCCGGCTTGCAAATTTATGGATTTTGAGAGTCAAGAAACAAGTTTTCTAAAAGGTTTGTTCTGTGATTGCTATTAAGTTTTGATTTGTGCAGTGAGTTTGTCGTTAATTTCAGTGCACTCCTATACCGTCATCTTTTATTAATTTGGGAATTATTTCTTCTGTGTACTGCCTCTTTTTAAGTTGCAGAAGTATTTTGAAGACTTCGCGCCATCGGGCTTTAGATCTGATCATCATGCCTTGTACTTTTTTTATTTCTTAGATTTTGGAGTTCATTAGTTAGGTAACTGATATTTTCTGACATATTTTCGCAACCATCTTCGAGTTTTTCAGTAAGGACTTTTATTTGTTTTTCGATAGTTGATTCGGTTCACAGACGTTTTCGTTTCAGGAAGAAGGAATACGAAATTGTTTTCCCTCTGATCATTAGTTTTAGGGATTACCAAAATAACTAGTCGTTTATGGTGAATGAAGAATGTGAATTATTATTATTGCTGCTGGTGCTGATGCTACTACCTACTACTACTATTACAACTATTACTACTACTACTACACTACTACTACTACTACTACTAAACTACTACACTACTGCTACTGTTATTGTTATTATACGAATACCGAAGGACAGTATCTGCAATAGTAACCTTAACTATTTACATGTATTTGGGGGTCGCTTAGCAACTGTTATTAAATTTCCAAACACCCCGTCCTCTAGTTGATGTATAAAGTTTTGGTAAATTATAACGGGTGCGTGGTCCGATCTGTATATGATACCAAAATCTACTTTTTGAACAGCTGTCTGCAAGTATTTATTTATTTATTTATTGGTGTTTAAGGTCACATACTTATGCACAATGGCTAATCGTGACCGTGACAGTTTTACGGGTGGAGGAAGCCGGAGTACCCGGAGAGAACCACCGAGCAACGACGAGCAGCTGTCAGCTCTCCAACATCGTAACTCTGAACTCTGCACCGCAGCACAGGCAGGGTTAGATTGGTTGAAGACATGCGCACCATCGACGTGCAGTACGCCTCAGTACACAGCGTCATCGTGCCCCCATGTAAGCAATCGGGGTGAAGTGTCTTGCCCAAGGACACAACGCGGTTGCCGCAGGTGGGATTCGAACCGAGGACCTCTCGGCGTGCAGCCTGCACCTCTACCAACTGAGCCACCGCGCCCCCAGCTGTCTGCAAGGCAGATGTGATTAAAAAATAATCGTTGTTAGCTAATTCTATGATTGATTGCACGTTATTGCCATCCGTGTAGGCAGTAGTCATCGGCATATGATAACATTTTCATCGGCGGAGAATTTATAATACCGTTGATATAAATAATGAAGAGAGGAGGACCAAGGATAGACCCCTGCGGAACTCCGTAGATTCGTCCAGAAAACCGGAAGAAACATTTTGGAGTGACACCGATTAACATCTCTCTGTATGATAACTTTTAAACCAAGTGTTCCCATGAACTCGAATTCCATAGACTTCTTACTTTTTTCAATAAAATCGAATGATTTTTGGTATCAAATGCTTTGGAAAAGACGATAATAAGAGCTAATGTACATTCTTTTGTCGGCTGATCGGTCAATTCGGCGACATTATTGACAAGATGTAGTGCCGGAGATATTGTTTAGTGTGCCTTTCTAAAACCAAACTGGTGATAGTGAATTATCTTATTATCATCGAGAAAATGTATTAACCTAGAATACATTAATTCTTCTAATATTTTAGAGAACGTTGGTAAGATGCTAATGTGCCTATAGTTGTTGATTAGTTGTTGATTGCAAGATTTGGAAGATGGGAATTATTTTAGCTATTTTCATCTTCGCGGGGACAAAACCAGTTCAAAATGAAAGGTTAATTATGTGTTTTAGTGGAAGGTTAATTACGAGGAAAGGTGAAAGGAAAGATGTGAAGAGAAGCGGGTGAAATGAGAAATTTTAATGGCGAAGTGAATGAAATGAGAAGAGTAATTAAAAATTAAAGAAACGAAAGAAAGGATCACGTATAAACGAGTGACTGGAAGAATTCATGAGACTGGGAATTCACGAAGGAACGGTAGATTGTGCAGACAGACCATGAATGTGATATTCCGACAGACAAGCGTTTAGACAGCAAGCGATCCGAATACAGATATCGATTTACGTTTCCTACGTAATAATACAGCCACCGAATAAAGTTATATTACTATCGGCAACAAAATTGACTCTATTTTACAGCTGATTACCAACTTATTACACTGACTTAAATGAACGAATAATCGAATGCGCGAATAAATGAAAAATAAAAATGAATGAATGAATGAATGAATGAATGAATGAATGAGTGAACGGAAACGCAACTGAAAAACACATATTGACTTTACTGCGAATGATGAATATTATGGCAGCAATTTGGAATACTTGGTCGGGCTCGGAGGTCGATTAGTTAAACACTCATAAACCCGCATATCCATCCCTTCACGCGTCTACCCGTCCCCTCCAATAAGTGAATGAATGAACGAATTAATTAATGAATGAAGAGTTTGATACAGTTACCCCTCAGTAGAGCCTAGGGTCAGAGTAATAAGGGTTAGGGTTAGTTAACACAAACCCTTAGTACACTGACACTAATTTCTACTAGCGCCATATTCTATTAACCCTTTACCCAACGTAACGGCCAAAACCGGCCAGCGCTATTCTCAAAAATCGCCAATTAATTTTCATTATTTTTTTCATTTTTTGTCTCAAAAACATAGATTATGACCCCTCATTGGAACGAGCTCGTCGAGCTCGTTCCAATGAGGGGTCATAACCTATGTTTTTGAGACAAAAAATGAAAAAAATTAGTTATTCAAGAATTTTTTTTGCAAGTGTCGTCTGCTTTTCATGTTAGGTAAAGGGTTAAAACGTACTTACCGGACAAAACCATTTAAGAACATGTTCAATATAAGAGTTTAAATGCAAAACAACAATATAGTCCCCCAAATTCTACGAAGGTAGCAAGCTATGCAAAAGAACAGTCCCCATCTCTGGAAAACCTGAAAGAAAGGTGTACCTTGAATGACGTCTGTGTTACTGAAATCGACCATGCGTTAGAAAATACATTATCAGGATCAGGATTCTCATGTTGGGTCAAATAGGGGTGGGTACACGTCACACTTGCTTCCAAAACAGTAAACACGTGTATAGCGAAATGGGGAACCAACGATGGCGGTTACCGCAAATCGCTTCATATGTCACTCATTTCCTTACGTGTAACATAGCTATGCAAATCCCTATGTCACAGGTATTGACAACATTTTATTTATATCAATGCATTTCGAATGTTGAACTTTCACAATGGTAGCTCAATTTCGCTTTGCAAAGCAACCAAGACACACAACTCGATTCAGACTGCATGCGGTCACATGTCGATGTGTTCCTGACCTAAAGTTTCGTTTTAAATTGTTATTTACCATATTATTAATAATATTACTGTTGATACATACAATAAGCGTTAATTTTAACACAAATGATCTAGAATGAGCAATATACCAATATCTATTGATTTGACGTTGAATCGTGTTCACGTCCCCCATTTTCGGACCAGGTTTGTGTCTGTTAAATTTTCCACGTGAGATTTGTTTTGGAAACAAAGCTGATGTATGCCCCCTCTCGTGACCCAATATGGAGAATGCTAATCTGAGTATTTTCCTTTATTGAAAAAAGGGTTAAAATAAATAATAAATGTGGGTAAACGTGTAAACTAATTTAATAAAAAAACGTGAGAGGAAGTGAAAAGAGAGCCGCAAAGTCTTCCAAACTCCTTGTTTTCGAAAAATGGCAGGATCCCCTACTCTACACACGTTTGAATAATTTTTTGATAAATATTAATGATACATAACTGGTTATGCCAAAAGTCTTTGAAGTTAATTTTCATAACCTTTCAAAAAGAATCACGTTTCGGTTTGCTTATCACCTATTTTCGAACTCAACGACCACTCGACTGGGACTCGAAATTAACTGCTATTACTTACGTAGTACGCGTATTAGCACGAGGAAGGTTGTGGCGCGTTGCCTCAGTGGTTAGAATATCGGACTTCAAATCGAGAGGTCCACGGTTCGATTCTGACAACGGCTAACTGCGTTGTGTCATTGGGCAAGGCACTTAACCCCGATTGCCCACAGGGGGGCACGGTGGCGCTATGCACCACACGCCGATAGTGCACTTGCTAACCAATGTTTACTCTGCGGAGTTGGTACGATGGGGAGTTTAACCCTTTACCTAACGTAACGGCCAAAACCGGCCAGCGCTATTCTCAAAAATCGCCTATTAATTTTCATTATTTTTTTCATTTTTTGTCTCAAAAACATAGGTTATGATCCATCGTTGGAACGAGCTCGTCGAGCTCGTTCCAACGAGGGGTCATAACCTATTTTTTTGAGACAAAAAATGAAAAAAATTAGTTATTCAAGAATTATTTTTGCAAGTGTCGTCTGCTTTTCATGTTAGGTAAAGGATTAACAATGGAAATCACCACGATAACAAACTACCGATAAATGGCGCAAGAGTATTACTGTTAGTTTAGGTTACAGCATAGAAAACGAGTGATATTGAATATACAATCGCGAGAGTTAGTTAACGAGGACTTGTCCGAGTAACTAGCTCGAGCGAGTGTATGTTCAATGTCACGAGTTTTTGTGCTGTAACCGACTTGTCACATTGATGTTTGCACAAACAATCAAAACACGAACAATCAAACACTCCACTGAACCCTTGTCTGACACGTGTCCATTCCCGTTTAATTAGTTAATTTCTTAAGCCAAACTTGCAAGACACATGAAGATTGATGGAAAGCAAGTGATATTACTTCATTTTCTCCGTTTCGTCATTGCGCTCAAAAGGTTGAGCGAGAAATTAAACGTTCCATTTATCATTTACACCCGGGTGTGGATTTCTTTCTTTAACTCTTTCAATAAAATCAAAAGTCAGGTAAATTCTCGTTTCTCTGTTCAAAACATTTTAGCACAGGTGCCCTTAATCTTTCCTCTCGGCTGTGTTTGTATTAGAACTGACAGGTTACACAATCACTGTCTATTGTTCCTTGATTGGTAAAAGTGTGGCGATATATGTTGAATATCACACATGCTCTAACCAACTCTTCGAAATATATCACACACTTTTAACAAAGGCGTGACGTCATAACTATGTGACAAGAAAAGCAAATTGTTTTTTGTTTACGCTTAACAACGCACACACAATAGCGGAAAAAATATATAGTGATAAAACGACTGTTTCTTCAATAATGCCACCTAATTGTTATATCCCATTGTGTGGGAATGTTATAGGTGTTTACATGTTTCCAAAAGAAAACAACTTACACGAAAGATGAATAAAAGTTTTGAAAAGAAATATCTCGAGTCGAAGCAATCGTCAATACGTGGAATGCCGGCCGGACATGCAAAAAGGGGAACATTTCATCCGCAAAGACCACTTTTTACCTTCAGATATTCTCTACTTCACTTCCACTCTGTTTTATTACAGACGCGTTTGGTGGAAAACACAAATCATTTTCACGGGGAATTACAAAATAATGTTGCGTGAAAGAAAGGCTTATTACCGGCAACAACTTGAGTGTGGTAATGATATGCCAAAGACCTTACTCAAGTTACTGAAACACACGCACATGGAAATAAGCGATTCACTTGGACATTCCTCAGTGACACGTGCCTTTTGAGTATGGAGGGTTTCTCATAATTTACTTTGTAGTATAAAATTATCTGTCTAATAACTCATTTTTTAGACATATCTTAAATGTGACAAGTGGTGTTTTTGGATCATCAATTACTGTAACAACTGTTACAGTTACTGAGTTAGCTCTTTTGTCGTAGTTTTATTTGTTCGTGCAGTTTGTTTTGTAACAATATATTGGTGAATTCCAGCCAAGAAATGTCCCCCAATAATTTATTACAAAACAAGCTTTGTGGGTGAGTGACTGATTTATATTATTTTACATGTCCAACCAATCCTTCCTGGACGACTCGTCCCAAAACCAATTCGTCCCGAAACGATTCATCCCAAGTAGATTATCTTAGTGGGCTGACTCATGCGGTACATTTCGTTCCACAATAAATAACAGGAGATTTGTAAAATATTTATTTATTGGGGTTTAACGACACTTTTGACAGCCAGAGTTACCTCGTGTTAGACAGTTTTACGGGTGGAGAAAGCCGGAGTACCCGGAGAGAACCACTGAGTGATGACGGGGAACTGTCAGGCTCTCCAGCATACTAACTCCACAAAAGCAGGATTAGCATTGGTGAAAGACAAGTGCTCCATCGACGTGCAGTACGCCTTAGTACAGAACGCCATCGTGCCCTCAAGGACACAACGCGGTTGCCACAGGTGGGATTCGAACAGAGGACCTCTCGGCTTGCAGCAAACTTATAAAAACAGCACAAATAACGAACAAATTGGAGTCGGTAGGATCTCTGGGGATAACACTTTTTTCTGTCTGTTACATGTACATCCTTCACTCTCTTTTACCAATTACCAGAGTGCGAATGTGTTGGTGATTAATTACCCTTTCCCTTCTTTTTACTATTAACTCCCGGACTATTCACCCCATCCCGTCTTTATCCCGTAACTCAACCAATGAAAGTATTTAAAATGACAGGTGTGTATGGTGAATATTTAAAATAATTTTAAAAGTAAATCAATTATTTATTTGCAAAAATTGATAATTTATTAATATTTACTTTATGTTGAAATTTATTTAGAATTAAGCTTAGACATTTGATTAACAGATATATGCATTTCAGGGAAACCTTAACATGGCCGTGGATTGGGTTCTAAGCTAACACCTACTTTGGTTTATGTAACACACACTTTCAAGTCCTGATACTCTTCGCTGGCAATGATGGTTGATTTAGTTGCATATATTTGTAAATGAGTGTAATGTATTAACAATGGTACTAATTACTTTTAAACTACTTTTAAGCAATCTATTGCACACCCTCCCCACGCTAGGGTGTCTGACCCCCCAATCCACCCCATCTCACCCCCTCCCTGGTGTTTTTGCCAAATTACCCAACCAACACGTACAAATGAACTGACTGACATGACAGAATCATGTGTCACTTACTTTTATAGTATACAAGTTACAATGAGAGCAGTATAGCTTAGGCAAATGCCTATGTGTATGCTGCAACCTGTGTACTCACGCCGAAGCTAAATGTTTTTCTGTTTGGGAGAATGGACAAATTGACTGGTACATATAATTAAGTCAACCATCATTGTCATGAGTATCAGGACTTAAAGTTGGATGTAACATAAACCAAGATAAGTGTTAGCTTAGAACCCAGTCTCCAATCATGTTCAGGTTTCATTAAACTGCATATATCAGGAATAGATTGTTCGAAAGCAGTTAGTACCATTGCCAATACAGATACTGGTACATATAATTAAGTCGACCATAATTGCCATGGGTATCAGGAAATTGAAGTTAGGTGTAACCCAACACCGAAGTACAGTACGTGGAGAGTGTATAATCACTAAATCACCCGCAGAGTGGAAATTCCACCCAAGCAATAATTGCAAGTTGATCGGTGGTTCTCTTCGGGTACTCCGGCTTTCTCCATCCGTAAAACTGTCCATGATGTGATCCTGACTGTCGAAGTGTCGTTATACCCAATAAATAAATAAATAAATAAATAAATAAATAAAAATAAATAAATAAATAAATAAATGAATAAACGGGAAGACTGCAAACATCTGCATTCCATTGCAGTTGGCGCGTAGGCAATGACTTCGAAACAGGATTTGACAGTTTTAAGCAGGCATCATGTGTTAATCAGATGACAGAAGCATTTTAGCATAACCAGGTACGTTGCGAAGATGAACGCTTGAGGGGCGTAACCCTAATTGGTATCGACTGTTATGACCCAAGTACCGACTGACTGATATTCCAACTACAAGAAGGCATACCTTGATGATGCGATTGGAATATTAGTCAGTTTGGAGTGGATTTATTTATTTTATTTATTTATTAATTGGGGTTTAACGACACTTTTGACAGCCAGGGTCACCTCTTGTAGGACAGTTCTACGGGTGAAGGAAGTCGGAATACCCGGAGAGAACCATAGAACCACGGCAAGAAACCTGGAGTGGACTATAGTTTAAAAACAAAAAAAAAATTAGTAGTGAATAAATAAAATTAATAACACGCCTGTTCTTTGCAATCCCCATCTACAGCAACACAAACCATCCGGAAAATGATAATCTGTTCCGCACAAACGTGAGTATTTTTAAATAGAAGCGACATTTCACTGGAATTTTCTACAAATCCTGCAAAGCAATTACAATTTGAATCGCTAGCTGAAAATCGTCCCCTGAGTTTCGATGTGTTCTATGTGCCAGTTGGCACATAGAACACATTGGAACTCGGGGGACGAAACAATTACTCGGGTTTCCCTCGCAAATTTGGTTGGCAATAATATGTGTTCCTTTTGTTGATAGTTGTCAAATGAATTGCTGAGTTTCCTTCTAATAATTGTTTTTATAGACGTGAAGGATAATCCTTCCGCGCTGGCACTCGTGCCCTAGCGATCAACACATCTACACGCATATGTCGTTCTGTGTTTGTACATGTGGTACTCGTGATGCTATTTCTTATTCAATTAACATGTAATGTACCGATACTGCAAATTTTTCATTCCGGCCCCAGTCCGAATCAGGCACGACACTCTGCACACGTCATTTGTGTGACCGACTGCCCAAGTATCAAATCTAATCTTTTAAGTAAGCATATGAGTCAGCAAAAGAAAACTTCGATCTTAGACTCCTGACGAAAATGTTCCGACTGGAAAATTATTGGGGGTGCACCCCTACACCTGCCATAGTTACGCCCCTGAGCATAGGTATTCTGGCCTTAAAATTCATAATAAATAGCCTGAAAAGGAGATATTTCTTCCGGAAAACTTGAATTACGCAGCTTCCTTGAAGCATTAGTTTACATTGCATTCGACGACCCAGTCCAAGATATCTGATTTTGATCTTTGAGCAAGCATGCCTGATCCACGTGCAGCCTGTTGATATACTAAAACAAATTAGATGATCAAAAATTTAGGTTCGAAAATGTGTTTTTATGCATGCATGCGTGCATGCCTTCTGCTTCCAACTCAACCGATCTAATTTACTTGCGTCATTCTCGGGTATTTAGGTATCTTCGTCCATAGATGGTTTTGATATAATTTTCCTCAATTTATAGTTTTCACTGAAATGCCACAGCAAACTTTCCGAAATCACCCAAAACCTTCTCCTAACAGTTTAATTGTAGACAAACATTCCTTTAATTTCTGTATAATTTTGATATAATATGCCTTTATTATTTGAAAGTCAATTGAAATTGAGAATCGAGAAGTTTTTCCGAAAATATGATAGTGTCTGTTTACATTCTTGCTTGACACCGTCTTGTATCGAAGCATTTCATTCACGTCATAATGTCAATCAGATGCCTAACGACCAATCAGATGCGTTCTTACATAACGTTCTTACACGTAGGCCAAGTTCCACGCGTAGTAAACCCAACACGTTACCCCATGTCTGTATTTCATCGGGTAATGTTGAATATACACAGGAATCGTGGTGTACCAACAGCGAGAACAGTGCCGAAAACTCAGATTATGGAGCTCACAGTTTTTAACATCACGCTGTTTCAATGTTAAGGTTACTGGAGACGTTAAAACCACCCGAATCAATAATTAGGCGCATGGAGTAAGTCTTCTTTCACAATACTTAACCTTAAGAAATTCTGAAATTCTGATCCTGATCTTGACCCTGTTTCATTCTCACGCAACCAGGCGTTTGTACTGATAACAATTGTTAGGTTTAAACCATTTTTTGTCTCAAAGTCTTCGTGTGAGTGGTGTTAAAGAAACTGGAAACAAATACACACAGCGACTAATTTAGAGACACGATACATTCCCCAAGTTAAGTACAAATAAACATGAAGAAACAAATTACGTTTCAGACATCATGTTTTCTGCCACTGTTCATAATAATAAAAAAAACCGACGAACACTTGTGAAACAAGACACAATTTGCTTCAAATAATACACTATCTTTCTGTCACATCAACAACCAAATAATGAAAATAATCCCAAAAGCACGAACATCATACCAAATGAGCAAATAACAGTGTTATCATGAAAGGCAGCAGTAATGATTTTTTGAATATTTACAAGATACGTCAATACATGCTGTTTTTGCCTTCGGAAATTAATTCTTTGGAAAACAAAGCAGCTAACAATGACACCAAAGCCTTTTTATTTCGTTCTTTATAACCTTCCAAAAATCTCACACTGTACTTCATTCACGTATCTACTGATAGATATATTAACCCTCTCAACATTGACATCACAGTTTGAAAAGGTTAACCCTTTACTTAACACAGTATTTTTTAAAAATAAATTGAATTTCATATTTTTCGAAAATAAATTTCACAATTTTTCAATAAAACCATACAAATATGGATGTCATTAGAACCAGCTCGACGAGCTGGTTCTAATGATAACCATATTTGTATGGTTTCATTGAGAAATTTCTGAGATATTTTAGGAAGTGGTAGGTTTACTCTGGTTAATTGTCTGGCCGTTTTGGCCGCAATGTTAGGTAAAGGGTTAACACACCTTACAGAAATGCAAGTTCAAAATCATGCGTGTAAATATGACATTTTACGTATGGTAACATGGTCTTATTATATGAATTATAGTGGGAATTGAGTTGAGAAAATTGAAGTGATAACAAACTGCACAATGTTTTGTTCACGTAGTTTTCATTCGCTGCTAAGCGATGTGCAAATTTCTAAGCTCAAGAACCACACTCTCCTGCTCATATGAGCCAAAATAAAAACAAGGTGAGTGGTTGTTCCCGAAGGTATACTCCCTTTTCCGTTTAACTAACAGCGGTGGCCGGGTGGTGGTGGGGCCATGGACATAACACATTACGGGCCAAGATGCACCGGAACCCTAATTGGGGAAAAATTTGAAAATTGTATATGAAAAGGAGCAAAATTCTCGACACTGAAACTCGATGTACTGAGGAATTACAAGAGAAAAAATTAGCTTTTGTACGACTTCAGGTCTCAATTATCATCTTTGGCCACTCCACAACTGGCCGAGACACCCCATATTACAGAATTCTGGCCACGCGCCTGACTTTGATATTATTTTCTTTCTTCGTGAGGCAGAGTGTTACATGTAATTACCACTCTCCTTATTAGACAGGATTAGAGAGGACTTTCCAAAGCATTCTCTCGGAACAATTAAATTTCCGTGAAATCGCTGACGAGTTATCACTCAGACTGTTGCTACACACCAGCTCAGAATAGAAAAGATGCGCATATTGCAACAGTTAACTGCGATTTTTAATAGTGCTTCATGTTTTTGTCTCACAACTCCCTCCGAAGTATTTTATATTTTAGGAGATTTTTGTGAACATATCGTTACTCGAGTTGTTTGAGAGTTACTTTTAAACGAAGTTAATTGCACTTTGCTTCACATAATAAATTCGAAGTTGACAAGTGCGAAATCTGGTTTATGTTTCTGATTTGTAACTTGAACTCAAAAAGTGTGAACAAATAGAATAAACAGGTACTGGGGGCGGTCATCAGATTTAAACAACGAGTATGATAACGGTTTTAACCACTCGGCTTGCCGGGTGGATAAAACCCTTATTCTACGAGTGGTGTAAATCTGATGACCGGCCCTAGCACCTATTTGTTTTATTTATATCATGCTTTTAATCAATAATCGACTTTGCCACTTAAAATGGAAAAAACACGACACTTTCTATCGCAAACACACGGGTTTGTTTTGTTTGCATCTGCGCCGGTGGGCAGTACCACCGTTTGTACGTGAATGCTTGATTGACAGCTAGACACATCGTCAAAGTTGATTGAATTTACCTTGCTTTTTCAGTCAAATTGTTATTAACAATGCTTAAATTTTAAATATATAACTGTAAGTATTTTAAACTTAATAAGTTATTGCACGTTGCTGATAGTACCGCAAAATGTCGTATGTTTGAATGAAACATCGCGAAGTGTGAACGTATCGAAGTTGGAAAATTGCGTCATGCCAAAGGTCAAGTTGGATGAACTTCCTACTTTTGGTGTATTTTTTTTTTTTAACTTCAGTTGAAGCTTTACACTTGTAGTGGGGTTAAAAGCTAAAATTTAACGAACAGGCTTTTCACAAGTAGTCACATAGGCGAGAATGGTATAAATAACGCTTAAACCTCGTGAAATCGAACAGCTCGTTTTATGTTTCCTTCCTGTTCCCTATGTGGAAGAGACAGTTGTATCGCTGCTGTAGTGAGACACCAGCACCTGTTCTATCAAAAGTTAATAAACCCCCAAAGTAAGTGGCTGTTCCTTAGATTTTGTACAGAAATTTTCAAATTCCAGTCATGCACAGAATTAGAAATATCAAACATCAATCGGAGAAGCATGTAGTTTGGTAAAGGAGCATGGGAGCGGTTGGGTATAAAGTACTTGTTTTGTCTTTAATTCTTCCATCTGTTCGTTTGTTCGTTGGGCAGCCCGCTCGCCTGGCGTTCCGTCCGTCCGCCCACTCGTTTCAAGACTATAGCTTTTGTACATTTGCTCACAGTATGCCCATACTTCCTACATACGTTGACTATGATGGGGCAATTCTTAGGATCGATTTTGAGATGTATATGTCGAAGGACAAGTCACTGTTACTATAAAAAGATTGTTGGCTTCGTACTAGATCTTCAGTTTTCTCTTGCGCACGAAACTATATCGCAATGCAAAGGCAGCCTGCAAGTTACCGATAATTAGGATTGTGTTTGGGGTCAGAAGGACAAAGATTACGACTACTGTTACAATAAAGAAGTTTCATCTACTTGCAATATTCTGTATGTACAAAATTACCGCCATTTTCAGTTTCGGTATAACGTGTCGACGATTGGCATTATGAGTGGGACAAATAGGTCAAGGGTCAAGTCCACTGTTACTTTAAATAGAATTTGGCTTTCCATGCAATAACTTTAGTTTCCTTTTGCGTACAAAACTCGAACACCATACACAAATTGTCTACGCGTTGTTGGCGATTGAGATTGTGTCTGCAGTTAATAGGTCAATGGTTAAAGCCACTGTTCAAAAATCAGTCCCACATCAAGTGAAGTAACTCTTCTTGGAATTGCAACACTCGGCTTTAATAAACAGTTATCTTCTGAGGAAGGTGCGTATTGTGTTTTTTATCTTTACTTAATTAGCAGGCGCGGCTTGTCCTTTGGGCTATGGTGGCCAATGGCCACGCGGTCCCGACCTCAGGGCTCAACAGGGGACCAACATGTCAAAAGGGGCGCTCAATCTCACAAAGAGAGAGAGAGTGTGAAGAGAGAAAGACCGAGAGAGAGAGAGAGAGAGAGAGAGAGAGAGAGAGAGAGAGGTATCAGCATGTATTTGTAGGAATTTGAAATTCGTGTATCGTAAATCGGTACACCTTGCATATGGGTCCCTGTCGAGTTCCGTGGATCTCTCTACATCGATCCTCGATACCAGACAGCGACCCAGCATGTGCGCGCGAAGAATCTCTGGACAAAATAGGCCACGTGGAGACCCCATGTTCGTCCACCACACTCGACAGTGGTCCCACGTATGTGCACGATGCCCCCCTCCGACTCCGCCACCCACTCCCATAAATTGAAACGGGGGCTACAAACAGGCAACGACCAGGGGTTCGAGATAAATTTCCAAAATTTTCTGCTCTGAGAGCGCATCTGAGCCATTTGTAGCGTGTGTAGCTCCTATATTTGGCTACGGCGCTGATGAAAATCAATTTTAAAAAGTTAATCAATGTTATATAAATTTTTGAGTAGATTTGAGTTTTGAGAGACATTCGTCGATTTGTCAGTCGATGGGTTAAGAAAATATATAAAGTTTATATATACTCTGCAAAACCCACAATATTTGGTGCCCAATATTTTTCTTCTTCTGGTATGTTTGTTTGACAAACAAATCTCCGAGGTGAGTCATATTGAACTGTTTTTGTGTTTTCGAAATCAATAAATTATGAAGATCCATATTCTTCACCACAAACATTAAAATTTAAAGATAGTTTATTGGTTTTGCTTCCATTCACTTCAACTTCGCCCTGTCCTCGAGAATGCCGAAACTGGTCTTCTTCCACTTCAGTGTGGTTTGGATTCAAGTTTTCAGCTTGTGTTTGTGTATAAAGCAGAAAAGTCCCATTACAGAATCAGTAGTTGATTTGAAACAAGTCGGAGTTTTACCGAACCATGCCGTGATGGCGTCGATGAATGCTTCGAGTGGAATAGAATGTACAAAGGCATGTACAAGGCTGGGAAAACATTGTCAGTCACTATTTTACAACAGAAAACTGGCCTTATGTCTCACTATGTTTCGCAATTCGATAGGCATTGCGGGATATGTCACCGACAGTGGAACCAAACATTACGAAGGTAAGTTGGACTTTTCGAAAAAGTCTGGCCCAGTCAGGGGCATCGTGAAAATGACTGATTGAGGGTGGGGTTGAAAACTTAATTTGTCCTGACTGTGACGCCCAAGTCTGTTCTGATAAAATATTCCAGCTACATCATCAAAGATATGCTATGATGATGTCGTTGAAATATTAGCCATTCGGGATTAAAGAACTAGATTTTTCTCGGAAATTTATTTGTAGATAAATAAAAAATACACCAGTAGTTGCGCATTTTCTTATTTAACCCTTTGAACTCTAGATGCCTTTTTTCCAGCCCAAGAACATAATACGTCATTTGGTAGGATGGTTGCATTAGGGAGGATGGGTGCAAATTGATTGTGTGGGGCTGAGCAATCAATATTTTCAACTTGCAGCCACAAGGCTGCGCGTTGAAAATATCAATTGATCTACCTCCAAGTAATGAATATAGCCTCTTCCAACTACTGCTATTGAACTGACATGGACGATACCACCAGTGCTCAATGGGTTACTTAACACGTACCGCACACCAAATTGGCCGTTCTAGGCTTCCAGATGCCCAAATCAGGTACCCCTTTCGTCCATTTATAAGACCGACTGTTTGTGTGGCGTAAGTCAAAAGATTGAATATTGGACTTCACAGTCTTGTGAGAAAGAAAGTTTATGATTACCAACAAGAGTGAAGCGATATCGACAAAACTCTTATCCATACGAAAATGGCCAGACTGGATTAGCTATTGTGGTGGGTGGGGTGTGGTCGGTGGTGTGGTGTGGTGTGGGGTGGGGTGGGGTGAGATAACACCCCAAATTCTCCCTTCGCCGCGCCTCTGGGCCTAGGATGCAAATTGTGGAGTCCCTACAGGTCTTCTGCAGTCATATTCAGATCCCTTGCTCCACACGTGCGGGAAATGTCACACAGTGTTAGGGGTATTCGTCCAGGGGATACCGCGACGGCGATCGGAAGTGACGTCTTATCGCGTTGCATTGTGGACATCAGTTGATTGACAAGATAGTGCGTGCGAGCATACATATTATGTCGTCATTGTCGTTGTGATAACCTTCTAACAGAATGCGTGCGCATGTCCATTATGTATGATGGAAGCCGCCATCTTGGTTTATATGGTTTGATGGAAGCCGCCATCTTGGTTTCTACGGTTGCTCGTGTTTGCTATGAGACTAGGTGGCCTAACACAGTAGGGGTTGTGTTCCGATGGTATGTTCACTTTAACAGCAACATATCTAATTATCAAAAAGAGCCTGATAATGATTAAAAGTCCCAAAACGGACCTATCCCGATCGTCATCTTGGATGATACTTGGTATGCACTGCACATAGAGCTATAGAATTGAGTGCCTTCCGTGTGTGTCGCTTAGTATGAAACTATGTGGAATTACCGAGAAAGGATCCAAAAGATTGCCTCAGACCGCCATTTTTGAACGCACGCGATTGGTAAGAAGGGTGCGAAATTCTGAATGGGATGAATGATTATCAAATACGGGCCATGAATGACTCAGCGATATTTTATTACAACCTTTCTGTATTCAAGTGATCATTGTTTTATTTTATTTTTCACCTAGTACGAGGGTATATCGGTGCTAAATGTGGCCCAAGAGGAAGCTGCCACGGAAAAAATACTGTATGCCGAAACAACATCTGCAACTGTTTGAATGGATACGTTTTTTCGCCCGTCACTAATTTCTGTCAACCAGGTAAGAAATATTTTGCCTGTCAATCTTGTTATAATGCATTTGTGGAGTAAATATATTTTGTGCTGTGAACTAACAGCAGTTTTAACGAACATGCCAAGAAGAAAAAAAAATCTTTCACTCTCATGTTTCGCCCCTTTCCTAAAAGACAGCTTATGATTCCTCTATGGAACGACATATTTAATGCTAATATACAATTTGATACAACACTTTTGTGCTTTCTGGACAACTTGTTTTTTCTTAAGCCTCTTTTATCCTCAAGAAATTGAAAAAAATATTTGATACAATCTTTTGATCCACCCTGAACAAAATCGAAAGCAAATGATTCTTTCACTTCTTGGCTTGTCCTGAACATCTGACTGTTATTGATCGGATCTGAGAAGGCACACAGGGAGGCACGTTTCCCCAACATCTTACAGACATAATTGAGAGAGAGAGAGAGAGAGAGAGAGAGAGAGAGAGAGAGAGAGAGAGAGAGAGAATCAGGAAGGTGGGTGTGGGGATCTCTCACGACTCAGAGAGAGTCACCTAAACATTGCGTTTCTCTTTTGGGTTCCCTCCATTGAAGTCTTATTGGGAATTGGGCAATCAGCGGGAAGTGGTGAGGATGCATAGACTCTTTACTCTTACGATGTGGCCGAATATTTCCTTGCATGATTTGTCTGTTCTAGGGTCTCTAAACTCGAGAAAAGTCTCCAGATTTCAGAGAGTTGTTAAATATGGTGCCACAAACGTGCATTTTCTCAATGTAAAGGGACGTTAGTCACAAACACAGCTTTGTGTATTGTATTCCAGCCATGCCCCAAAGGCAAGTGGGCCACCAGTGATATATGTCAATGTTTGGGTGCCTTTCCATGACCGTACCCTCCCAGTACATCCCTAGTTCGAAATGCCTCCTACTCCCCCGATTACAGAACTGAGTACGTCCGTATTAGGGGAGTCTTTTCATGCAGATGGTAGCTTATCAATACGTTTTTTTCCAATTTTAATATTATTTGCGCCTAAATTATATCCATTGTATTTTTGCGAAAGCTCATCGTGTTTTGCCTGTGTTGCGATGATGACCGATTGAGGTGGGGGTGGGAGTAGTGAAAACCCGATTCGTCCGTTCGATAAAGGCATGCATTGATGATGCAGTTGAGATATTTGTCAGTCGGGACTATTGTTAAAAAACAAAATATATATTTAGTTGTGGATAAATAAAATACACATGTTGTGGGCGGCGCACAATTTCTTATTCATTTAACACGTAACACAATCCAAATGGATCATGGGCCCACCTAACTGCCCAATCGGGTACCACCGTCGTCCATTTTAATAATGATTTTATGACCGACTGTATGTGTTACACAAGTCCAAGTATCAAATCTTGTCACGTAAAAACGACGAATCGACATCTAAGATTCCAATGTCCGGTCTTGAAATATATTGTGGTGGGCGGGTGAGGGTGGTGGTGTTACACCCCTACTATTCTCCCTCTCACCCTTCGCTATTCTCCTGTACAGTACGCGTGCATCGGGGAATCTGTGACCATGGATGTAGTGGTACTAATTTTTCTCTAAAAAGTTGGGGGAACCGATAGGCCCAGGAATAGCAGGACGCCTAGGACTTTGAACATTTCATACAGAGGTTTCTATAAGTTATGGGGCATTTTGCTGGCATTTTCGGTGTTACAAGAGGCGAAGTGAGAACACCATATTTGACGAGGCTTTAGACGAGCCTAATATTGTTCTCAATACGGCCCGTGTAATACCGTATCCGGCAACTAAACGTATGGTATTTATTATGCCAGCCTACGAAGTGTTTGCAAACCGTTTCACATTTTCGTTAAACTTTCCTATGGTATTCATTTCTTTACAAAAGCAGACGTAATACAATGCAGGGGTGGGGATGGGGGAAGGGGTAATCCAACATCTCATTGATGGACAAAAAAATTGTTGATTTATTACCTCCGACATTTTTGGGTGAATTTACAATTCTGTCTGCTTTATGAACTGAAAACAAACTCTCTGAAGTGCCAATTAACCGAATTCGGACATCGATTGTTCTGATAAAACAAAACGGCGGACAGTGACTATTAATATATAGCCTGTGTCGGTATATTGAATTAATATGGATTTACTGTTGGCAATTATTGTCGGTGTATTCCTCAATCCTCTGTCACTGGCAATGACCGTCAGTGGTTAATCTATCCAGGTGGCGTAATAAATATAGAATATACCCACAGTAGATTGGTGTACACGTGTTCACCACGGGTGGTGAACATTTGAACACCAAGCAATTTGGGGTATATTTTATTTACACCATGATCGTCAGATTTTTCAGAGTTTAAATGGTAAATAATACTGAGCAGCAGACGAACACACGTGGGAATCTGTTTTTGTTTACATGATCACCGGTGGGCGAAACTTCCGCTGTCAATTTTATCGCAGAAACGAAAAGAAAAGCGCAAATCACGTGGCCTTTTTCATTTCAATAACCCAATAACATACTATTTCGAGTTATGGGTGCTTTTTTAACATAAAACAACGCATGTTTGTTAATTTTTGGTATCTGATGAGGTAAACTCATTTAAAAACATAATAAATAATTGTCGCTTTCATTTCACTCTTCGTGAGGCCACGAGCGATAAATTAGACAAGTTTGCATTCAGATCAAGTTGACCTAAGGTCAACTTGGATGTAGTTCCGCTGTAGGTGTGAAGTTTAACTACTGAAATCCCATTGCTTGCGTGTTCACCACAGACACACGTGTTCACCAAGGTTGGTGTGTGAAGCTAAAACTTATGCCGAAGGTTTTTGTATATAGTAGAATAGGTAACTAGGGTATAAATAACGATTGTGGCAGGTGGAAGCACACAATTTCGGGTGAACATCAAAGCACTAATCGATGGTATCCGCTCAAAAACTCTACATTCTCCTTTTGGTGTGCGCTTCTGAATAGCTTCCAATATTTTCGATAGTGTCTTCGGCGAATCATTTCAAACACAACCTAAATGTTCCGATGCGCAAGGACGTCGCCAAGATGGCCCACTGGGGAAGGAGTTGTAAAGCTGATTTGCGCAGACTCTGATGGCTCAAGTCCAAGTCAACGTTGATCAAATATTACAGCCACATCATCAAGGCATGCCTTCGTTGAAGGCATGCATGCCTTGATGATGTAGTTGGAATATAAGTCAGTCGGGATTATAATGAAAAAAACCTCAAGATTTCTTGGATAATTACTTGTGGATAAATAAAATTTATACCATGCTTACCTATTCTACTATATATGAAAAGCCTATGACATAAATTTTAGCTTTACACACCAACCGTGACGAACACGCCAGCAATGAGATTTTAATAGTAAAAATTTACACCTACAGTAGAACTACATTCCCGTTGACCTTTGGTGCCGTCAACCTGAATGCAAACTTGACTAAATTTATTGCACGTCGCCTCGCGAAGAGTGAAATGAAAGTGACAATTATTTATTACGTTTTTAAATGGGTTTACCTCATAAGATGTCAAAAATTAACAAACATGCATTGTCTCATGTTAATAAAGCATGTATAACTCGAAATAGTATGTTATTATTTTATTAAAACGAAAAAGTCTCAGTTTCTTTCTTTCATTTCGTTTCGGCGATAAAGTTGACAGCGGAAGTACCGCCCACCGATGCTCGTGTAAACAAAAACAGATTCGCTCGTTTGTACGTCTGGTGCTCAGTAAAATCGAGAAAAAATAATAGCGACTCTAAATGATCTGACGATCATGGTACAAATAAAATACACCCAAAATAGCTTGGTGTACCAAGCTATTTTGGCACACCAAGCTATTTTGGTTGTATTTTATTTAAACCATGATCGTGTGTCGCAACATTTTATTGAATTGATATGGACTGTACCGGTACTTTAAATTGGTCATACCGGGTCTCTAACAGGTTACTGATGTGCCGAGCTGTATAGTTTTTGGTGTAAATCTGTTATTTTGATCCTGAGATATTAACCCTTTATCCTTCAAATTGAAAATTCCTCCAATCCCTTTGGCATTCGATAACTTGAAAAATATTGTTTGGATTGTCAAGTTACTTTATATTTGTGTTCAGGTTACTGATGTACCGAGCTGTGTAGTGTTTTGTGTAAATCTGTTATTTTCATCCTGAGATATTAACCCTTTATCCTTCAAATTGAAAATTCCTCCAATCCCTTTGGCACTCGATAACTTGAAAAATATTGCTTGGATTGTCAAGTTACTTTATATTTGTGTTCAGGTTACTGATGTGCCGAGCTGTATAGTTTTTGGTGTAAATCTGATATTTTGATCCTGAGATATTAACCCTTTATCCTTCAAATTGAAAATTCCTCCAATCCCTTTGGCATTCGATAACTTGAAAAATATTGTTTGGATTGTCAAGTTACTTTATATTTGTGTTCAGGTTACTGATGTACCGAGCTGTGTAGTGTTTTGTGTAAATCTGTTATTTTCATCCTGAGATATTAACCCTTTATCCTTCAAATTGAAAATTCCTCCAATCCCTTTGGCACTCGATAACTTGAAAAATATTGCTTGGATTGTCAAGTTACTTTATATTTGTGTTCAGGTTACTAATGTGCTGAGCTGTATAGTTTTTGTTGTAAATCTGTTATTTTGATCCTGAGATATTAACCCTTTATCCTTCAAATTGAAACTTCCTTCAATCCCTTTGGCATTCGATAAAAAATATTGCTTGGATTGTCAAGTTACTTTATATTTGTGTTCAGTTTACTGACGTGCCGAGCTGTATAGTTTTTGGTGTAAATCTGATAATTTTATCCTGAAATGTTAACCCTTTATCCTTCAAATTGAAAATTCCTCCAATCCCTTTGGCGTGAGACAACTTAAAAAATATCAATCCGATTGTCATGTTACTTCATATAGGTGTTCAGGTTACTGATGTGCCGAGCTGTATAGGTTTTGGTGTAAATCTGGTAATTTGATCCTGTGACATTAACCTTTTATCCTTCAAATTGAGAACTCCTCCAATCCATTTCTTCGGCATGCGATAACTCAAAAAATATTAATCCGATTATCAGGTTACTTTATATTTGTGTTCAGGTTACTGATGTGCTGTGCTGTATAGTTTTGTATGTAAATCTGATAATTTGATCCGGAGATATTAATCCTTTATCCTTCAAATTAGGCACTCCTCCAATCCATTTCTATACGTACCCATACCATGTATGGTGTACACGATGTCGGCATCCGTGGTAGCCCACCGTCATACAGCTTTCTACTAGTTGTGCGTATGGGTACACATCTGACGATTTCATCGGCCTATTTTTATCTGATAGGAACATTTCACATTTTTATTGGTTATTCTCAGGCCTCCGAACCGAGAAATGGCAACGGAAATCTATCGTCCGTCTCAATGTCTACAAAATAGTGGTTCCTTCGAGCATTTATCAAAATCAGGAACAGAGATGGGAAACGAAGTCAAGGCACTGTTGTGAAAACTAAATGAAGGAAACACCGAAGATGCAGTTAATGATCGCGCATATTTGAAGCAATTTGAACAGAGGCCAATTGGAGAGTCTGCCGTCCGTCCCAGAAATTCCGACCCAAAACATTCAAAGTTGAAATCCAAGATCCTCTTTCCTCATCCCTGAAACTGAAAATGGCAAAGCATGTCTATTGAACATCTTAGAATTCACCGTCTAACTCTATAGATACCTAACTAAGCACGCTGAACTGGCTGACCAAAATCGTATTATGAGTAAAAACCTTTTGTTTATATTTAAAAACTTCCAACGATAAGACTGTAAAAGGGGCTGCCTTGGGTTCAGTGTTTGAAAATCTGATTCATATTGTTATTTAACTTGCGTACGCTGCAAAATAAAGTAAAGTTTATTCATTTATTCTGAAATTCAGCCTATGAGTGCCGCGAAGATATTCTTGCTTTATTACATAGTTCCAGTCTGATATTAAAAATGATCACCTGGCTGGATGGGAACATTGCAGCTTGTCTTCCCGAGGGACCGTTGTCTCTCGAAGGCGATGGAGACTATCATTCCAAGGGGAGACAATCTGGAATATTCCCCTCCAGCCATGTTATCAAATTCTTTATTATGCCGAATAACTTTTACACTTGATCCCATGGCGAGAGTAAATTCTTCGTAAAATGAGGTATAATGATGCATATTGCTGACTTCATAACAACCAACGAGAGAGTCATTCACCAATTTTGTAAACCGCCAACAATTTATTAACTTTAAAAATGGGAACGTGTGTGCGAGTTTGACGCAAAAAAACAACAAAAAGACGCACTTGTGCATACGGTTCCAACTGAAACGTTTTTACTTTTTATATGCCACCGTAATATCGTTTTTAAATAGTATATTTTGAGCCCTAATTTTCAAACATGACACAAAACTTACAAATATGATTTAATTCCTTGAATGCAACTAGCGGATATTCGTGCCCAAGGCAGGAAATCTCTTACCATTTAATAAGTGAAATTTGAGGATACGAAACCCAGTCTCCCCGTGTAAATTGTAGAGACTTTTTAATCAATAATTTCGTCAGTCAAACTGTCATGATTTTTTCTTCAAATCAAATCTAGTCATGGCTGCTTCACAGCAACCATGACTAGAATTACTGAAAAATAGTTTAAAATTACTCATTATTAAGATTTAAAGTAAGCGTTGAGCTTTGAAACTGGTTAAACAGACTTACAATAATTTATGTTATTCAAAGATTTCTTTTGTTTTACTCGAGTCCTCGCAAAAAAAAAAGAACAGTGTGTTAAGGTTTGTCTTCCTGGTTTTGTTGGGACTTGTTTGTCACTGAGAACAAAAGAAAAAACAAGTCCTCAAAAAGCAGTTAAACAAGACTGATGTGTGTTTTCGTTATGGGATAGATGTAGATTGAGGAGAAATTATTAGATGCTTTCAGGAGAAGAGGCAAATGGATGAATACTGTTCTTGTTTGTTCTCTCGCTCAGAAAAGAAGCGCATCCCAGTTGCCGCAGAAAATTAGATGATGGCCATATATTCCATTTTATTTCCAGAAAAAGCGATTGGCTGGAACTGCTCTGCTTCCTGGGAGTGCATTGGCGATACATCACGTTGTTACCAAGGCGAATGTGTCTGTGGTCCAGGCGAAAGCTTTTTTCAACCAAATGGAAAATGCTATCAAAGTAAGATTACAGAGAAACTTTTTATCTATGATTCACGAAACGCTATGCATAAGGGAAATTCCAAATTCAAATTCCATTTCTTCATTTTTCTTTAAGACTAAAACTTATGATTTCTTGCCTGTTTGTTTTTTGGTACGGTGGAATGAAAGGTAACTATATTTTAATCGAGAACTATTCAACAATATTACGACGTCGGTCATGGCTGACAATTTTTGTCAATGGAAAAGATTTACAGACAAGTTAGCTCCTCTTAAATTTCCTAAATCTGTCAGAAAATTTAACACTAAGAGGATGAGAATTTCATTTAAAAATTGAAATTTCGAAATGAATTTGTATCATCGAGGTGCGCAGCATTTCACAAAATTAGAAGCAGCGACTTTACAGATAATCTGTCTATTATGAGTAACAAAATGCAGATACAGAAGCTGACTTTTTACAATTTTTCCTCAATCAGTTTGAACGTTTGACTATTATTATCCGTTTAAAACCTTCTGAAAATAAGAAAACGATGTCTTCACCATCTTTTGATGTTTGTAACATTTTTTCTCCTCATTATATCAAAGTGTGCGCATCGTGAAATATAATACATACATTTTCCTCTTCATTTATATAGAAGGTGAGGGTTGCTAATTTTGCACCCGGGAAGCATAAAAACTTGCAAATTGCTGTTGATACACATTCGAAAAAACAAAAAGCCAAAGTGGACATTTACGTTGTGTTGGATGGTGTCATACCGATACTAGATATTCTTAAACCTTTACCTAACAAGAAAAGCAGACGACACTTGCAAATACAATTCCTGAATAACTTATTTTTTCATTTTTTATCTCAAAAACATAAGTTATGACCCCTCATTGGAACGAACTCTCGACGAGCTCGTTCCAAAGAGGCGTCATAACCTATGTTTTTGAGACAAAAAAAAAAAATGAAAAAATAATGAAAATTAATTGGCAATTTTTGTGAATAGCGCTGGTCGGTTTTGGCCGTTACGTTGGGTAAAGGGTTAAAGACGGATTATCTGTGAAGTTTAATTAGCTTGCTTAACATTTAATAAATGACAACAAGAGACAGCTCTGGGGTTGTCTGTTGTTTTTGTTTATTAAAAGTTACGAAAGGAAATTTAGGGCTGTCTGTTGGTTTCGTTTATTACAAATTACAAAAAGGAAACTTAGCTTTTTATAGCAAGCTAGTTAAAAGCAGCCTCTTCACAGACAATCTGTGTATTATAAGTAACAAACAGAAACTTGGCTTTTCGTCTGCTGATGTCATAGGTTTTTCTAAACAATTACTTGCTTCTTAATTGGGCCCATCTAGCTCGTCTAATAATTTCACGGGATATAACTTTACCGAAAGTTTTCGGGACAAGATAAGTCGGAGTTGTCATACATCTGAGGCACACATTGCAACTCGGATGATTTCGTTCCTCAAACTTAACCTCGTCTATTAGACCGACGCCCAACTCCCGCTCGAGCTTAGATTGTAAAATTCCAGACGAGGAAGTAGATAGTGTATTTCGCTTTGCCAAATCTGTTCAATTACGAAGTTCGTAAACTCCGGTGTTTAAATTCTGTCCTACGCAGTAATGAATGTCCTCATCCACGAAGATATTGGATATAAAACTTCTCGGATATACGAGACGAAATCCTTTATGAAATATCACATAAAACAAAGATTCAAAGAGTTTAATTCGACTTTTCAAAGTGACATCGGTCTCGAAATCCTACTCCACCCACGGCAAGATAACGGAACGCGTAGCTGGAGGAACGCTTTTATAAATTTAGGGCACCCATCCAGATAGAAAGCATTATATTCAAGTAAATCTTCCTCTTTAACCCTTAACCTAACACAGTATTTGTAAAAAATAAATTAAAATTTCACATTTGCCGAAAACAGATTTCCCTATTTTTCAATAAAACCACGCAAATATGGATATCATTAGAACCAGCTCGATGATATAATATCTATATTTGTATGGTTTTATTGAGAAACGTCCGAGATATTTTAGGCTGTGGTAGGCTTATCTGGTTAATTTTCTGGCCGTTTCGGCCGCTATGTTATGTAAAGGGTTAAATAAACGGTTTTATGGGGTTTTCTCTTTTATGTTTTGTTAAAAAATGTAAAAAAAGCACTTCTTGTTTTGGCAGACTTGTTAAGGAACGTATTTATGTTTTTAAGAGCGTATTTATTTTTTAGGGAGCGTGTTAACATTTTAAACTGAGTGGTCAAATTTCGAGATTCGGAATAAACTGAGGGTTATCGTATAACAGACGATGTGGAGTTCGATGAACGAAATCATCCGAGTTGAGACGGAGTGACTGTGACATGTATATACGCAAGTGGAAGCGCCGCCCACGCTTTGACCGTCGTCGGCATATGTAACGGAGCAGTTACAACAAAATTGATCGTAACTCAGCTTTCTTGCTACGAAGGAACGGTTGAATTTTGATATGGAACTGAACATATCGTTTCATGTAATTCGAACTGGATTGTCTTCCTCATGTCTTTGAAAACCAGGCATTTGAGTTACGGGCTTTAGTCATTGGCTATGCTCGGTTTTATCGCCTAAAATTTCAAAAGTTGGTAATTTCTTGATGGAAATTCCAAAAGTTGAAAATTCAATAATATCAATTCAGTTTGCTCTTGTCATATTTCTTCGCTCAGAGCCAAAGTTATTTTCCAATCTTCGATCAAATTCTCTGTCTTTTCCAATCAGTTGACAAAATTTTCCAACATTCCGACTCGAATCTGTTATCGGTCCAGTTTTTCGAATCCATAGTTCCGTTTCCCTTATAATGACCAGACTAAACGAGGAATATAGACTGACATCTCTTCAGCCAATACCAACCCCTTCCAATTGACTAGCAGTCAGTTGAAAGGAGTAGGCATTGGCTGAATTGCTGACTGTCTATAGTCCTTGTGTAGCCTGGTCCGTGTAAAGGAAAACTCATTGACCTGATTCGGGAAATGTATTTTTCTTGTGGATACAATGACTAGATTTTAGACAAAGGGAGGCTTCAGAAGCCATCTCAGGGTCTCAAAAATTGAAAGTTTTTCCCGGGGAGGGGGCTCCCGAAACCCTACCATCGAGAGGGACTCGAACTCTCTCCCAACAAAGCCATGTGACCCTCGGGACATGACTGCGGCATGTCGTGCTGGAACCCCAACCCAGAAATCTAACTGACCACACCCTCCATTGAAAATCCTCTAGCTAAGTCCCTGTTGAAAACATACCGTCATAAAACGACCAGCGCTTTTCACATAAATAATCATTCAAATTTATTATTTTTTCACTCAAAAACATAGAAGATGACCACTCATTGCAATGAGCTCATCGAAATCGTTTCAACAAGGACCCCGAAGCTATGTTTTGGAGGGCAAAGAATAAAAAGTTGTAAAGGATTTAAATGTTTAAAATGTTTTTTCCGAAAAGTAAGCGTTCTTTTAAAAACTGTTTTGCAAAATAAGCTGATATTTGCATTTCATTTTTAGGATGCGTGACGTTTGCAGACACATTTTCGTACACCTCGAACTGTTATATAGCAAACAACAACATCGATACTCTTAGCTTCAGTACAGATGCCGGATGCCTCGCTGCTTGCTTGAATACCTCTGGATGCCTGTCCGTTGATGTTGCGGACAGCAGCGACCACTGCTTCACAAGTCGTGTAACGCGTTTTCAAGTATCGTCAAAGGATTGGCTGTGTGGAACTTCTTGGTCACACTATGTCAGAAACTGTGCAACTGTTTGAATCCGTCACACGAAAGCAATGAAAGTAAAATAAAAATTTACCAGTTTGGAGCGTGATTATTTGAGTGCAGCACTATCATCAGTGGCGTAGGAACCGGGGGGGGGGGGGGGGGGGGGGGATAAAAATTGTTTTTTTTTCCAAAACTTTGTAAATCATATCTAGTATCTACACTAAAATAACCACATACATCTGCATATTCTACATCATACAGGCGCACATAAAAACTGTATGATATACACCATTTGCAGTGCATAGAAAAGTTGCTTGCCGATGTCACTAACTGATTTGACGCTCAACAGGTTAACATCTTCCTCTCTGACATACATCCTTCTTTAAGCCTTTAATCCAACGTAACAGCAAAAACCGGCCAGCGCTATTCTCAAAAATAGCCAATTAATTTTCATTATTTTTTCATTTTTTGTCTTAAAAACATAGGATATGACCCCTCATTGGAACGAGCTTGTCGAGCTCATTCCAATGGGGGTCATAACCTATGTTTTGGAGACATAAAAATGAAAAAAAATTAGTTATTCAAGAATCTTTTTGCAAGTGTCGTCTGCTTTTCATGATAGGTAAAGGGATACACACCAAAAAAATTAACAGCAACGATACCTTGATTTTTTCACTTGAGATGCGATGAAATGAGCTCTCAGTAGTTCATATTTCACAAATTTTCCTGGTACCCCCCCACCTACAATCTCTCCAGGGTTTGGCTACGCAGAGCGGGCCACCAAAGGCGACCGTGCTGTCCCCTACAAGCTCCTGTTTACAATACCCCCCCCCCCCCCAATATCATAAGCTTCCTACGCCCCTGAGTACTATATTAAGATTTCGTGTACAGTCTGAAATATAACAGTCGGTGTAAAAGTAACGAAGAAATAACTCCTCGATGCTGTTCTGACAGATAAGTTTCAAACCCCATATATGTGAGAGGGGCGTACAGTACTGCCGCCGTGGACTGGTCACTTTCCACGGGTGGGCAATATTTCTACGGTCGCAAAAATATTAGATTCCAAACACTAATTATAGGAAAAATCATAAAAAAATAATTAATGAAGCACCGGGTACAACAAGCTGTAAACAAAATGGCTGTGTCCAGTAACGCATCAACTGGAAGAGCTCTGGTTTGGTTCATATCAGCTGAGATTGGCGCCATATCAGCTTGAAGTCATATCCGCCGAGCTTGATAATGGGCAATTCTGGGAAAGAAAATCAAATTTAATAAATAATATATTATATCTTGTTTGACAGAGCTCCCTGAGATCTGCCAAACAAGATATAATAGAATAAATGTCCTGTTCTTGTGTTATCTATTCTCCTCGAACACATGTGTCTACAATGTGTGTGCGATGTATTGAATGGGCTGAGTAGTTATGAGCAATCGCCATCACTTTAAGATGCTGTTTCACCCCCTAGTGAATATAAAGTGTTAAAGGTATTAACATTCTACCACTCGAAGGTTGATATGTCCGTAAAGAAATGAACCCATGTGCCGGAGGTCTGAGAAAGTGTGGTGAGGATCACTTGGTTAAGGAATGCAATCCGACAATTCATAGCTAAAATTGCTCATTGCGTTGTTGTCACACGTAAGGTTTCATGACCTATCGGTGTTGACTTTCCTCTCTTCTGCTGGAATCATCAGCGATGCCCAAGTCATAACTGACGGTTCGGAGGGACGAGGAGAGTCGACATGAAGTTATTCATGTCGAGTTTGTTTTTCAGTGGCGAATGAGGTGTAGGTTCTAGGGTAACACAAGTTTCGGCCACAATCTATACAACTTTGCTGGTAGCTAGAACTGCCTCTCATTCAATCATGCAATCATGCAGTTTTGGCTCCATCATCAACGACACCCCATCCAACAAACCACTCCCCTTTCCTCTCTCATCCCCAAAATATACAGGTGTTCCAGTATGTTGTACAGATGAAAACCATGTTAGCCTTAAATCGCAAATATACAATACTTTTGTGTGAGTTGATTTGGATACGACTAACATAAGCTAAAAAACCCTTGATATCGAATTCATTATTTCTTTGTATTATGAACACAATTGTTATTGTTATTTATTCTTCATCTCTTTCCGAATTTGTTGTACTTTCGACTGCAGCACTGAACATTAATAAATACTGTTTAAACTCAATGTTCAGTTTATCATTAAACAACAAGTACAATATCAAATTCGAGCTAATTAATTCATCTAATAAATAAATATTTCGTCACATGTACAGTGGTTATTCAGTTAACAGTTGACAGGGTTCCGTTGTACTTTATATGCACACCCTCCTTTTGGAAAGATTTGAGGTCGAGTTTGTTCCATTTGTTCCTGAGTTCGCGAGGATTTGTTAGGTGAAGAGCAGATAACGCTTATCGGGATATGTTTGTCCATTTCTGTTCACTAATCATGTTCCCCACTTTCTGATGGGGCCAATGCCAGAGGGGCACATGGTCTCGCTTTTCCACAAATGTTTTAAACATTTAAACCCTGATGGTATCTCCCATGTCATTTCAGTGGAAACAATTGGAAAAGTCCAATCATGATTTGCAACGTGCAGCCCACTCGCTGCACGTTTAAAATATTGATTGGTCTACCCCACACGCAGCAGGCATCCTGCTTAATGAAACTATGACGTATCATGTTCCTGGACCGGAAAAACGTCCTCCTGGGTTGAAAGGTTAAATAAAACTCGCATAACTCACAGTACTAATAATTAATACGACATAGAGGGCTGAAAAGTTAAATAAAAACATACCCCGAGTCAGGCAAAAGTAATGCCACTTTAATGCCCAACGCAGACGATGTCAAAAATTTATCATCTTGAATATTATGTATCCAAATTCTTCAAAACATTTCAACAGTACCATATGCTGTGCCCCCCACCCTCATTGGAACGAGGTCGTTCTAATGAGGCGGGGGGGGGGGGGGGGTGCATGACATGGTTTGTTGGGATGTTTTGAATTTTTGTTCAACTGTTGAATTTGTATATTACGCGGGCAGATGCAGTCGATTTGTTAGGCAAAGGGCAAAATGTACACATTATCCTGGATTATAATGTCAGCCCCTCATTGACCACAAAGACAAACGAAGTTTCCACCAAAAGATCTCCGAGTTCAACCAGTAGGTCGTTTGATTAAAACCTCGTCTTTCTTATGCTTTTTCACAAACTGTCAGTTATCGCTTGGGAACCGCCTTCGTGGCCTCGGAAAGTAGAGCAATGCTTGTTTGCTGTGGTAAACAGGTCCTGTTTTACTGGTAAAATAAGACCTTGTAATCAATGCCTGGAGTTGAAGTCCTTTAATGTGAGCAGTATAGATATAAATTATTACACTTGATTTTATTCTTGTGTTGCGCTGGTGAAATAGCCGATCGTGATCCCATTCACTCTGAAGTCAAACAGTCTAAATTTCAAACAGCAAATCTTTCGCATAATGTACCTGAGCATTTAATCGATTCAATCGTGTTTGACAGAGCTCATTAAGTTCTGTTAAATAAGATTAAATTGGTTAGATTCCTATTGGTGACTTGCCGCTTGAAGTTTCAGTATTTGACATAAAAGTGGTGCAGAGCCTTGCAAATCACTGTGTCTATTATCTTATCCTTTTTTTGGTCCACTTCATGAAGTCTTTTATTCGAAATCAAATCGAATCTCAAATCGAATACAGGAGTCTTGAAGCCCCGACTGATAAAATATTCCAACTGCATCATTCAAGGCATGCCTTCGTCGAAGGCATGCCTTGATGATGTAATTGGAATATTACCCAGTGAGGAGTTTTGTTCAAAAACAGAAACATGGTGCGAGAATTCTGCACTGGGCACTGCATGGGGCTAACCGCTAGCAACCGAGAGCTCATTGCTTGGGAACTTTAAATTTGTACTCAGCAGTGGTTGTGACTGGTAAGACTGGAATTAGCATAGATGGTGGTATGGATACAGAGATGCATTTTATGTTAACCCTTAACCCAACGTAATGGGTACGAGGTGGCGTTGTGGTAACCGGTTCTCGTCAGATCACCGAAGTTAAGCAACGTTGAGCCCGGTAAGTCCTTGGATTGGTGACCGTCTGGGCGATCGATTCGGACTCCCGCGTTGTGTCCTTGGGCAAGGCACCTAACCCCGATTGTCCACAAGGGGACACGATGACGCCGTGTACTAAGGCGTACTGCATGTCGATGGTGCGCATGTCTTCAACTAATCTAAACTTGCCTGTGCTGTAGTGTGGAGTTACGATGTTTGGGAGCTGGCAGCTGCTCGTCGTTGCTCGGTGGTTCTCTCCGGGTACTCCGGCTTCCTCCACCCGTAAAACTGACACGGTCACGATTAGCCATTGTGCATAATTGTATGACCTTAAACACCAATAAATAAATAAATTACCCAACGTAACGGCAAAAACCGGCCTGCGCTATCCTCAAAAATCGCCAATTAATTTTCATTATTTTTTCATTTTTGGTCCCAAAAACATAGGTTATGACCCCTCGTTGGAACGAACTCGTTCCAATGAGGGGTCATAACCTATGTTTTTGAGACCAAAAATGAAAAAATGAGTTATTCAAGAATTTGTTTTGCATGTGTCGTCTGCTTTTCATGTTAGGTAAAGGGTTAATACAGCGGAAATTATACTGAGCCTTTATTTTCAACATTATTCATGTACAATTTCTATCTCAGCTATACGTTTTGTGAGACGACTATGATGACTGATACGAAGCGAAATTCCAGTGAAAAGAATTGAAGTAAAACGAATCGGGCAGCCGATTTCGAATTGAACCGAATACCAATTTAAGATTCGAAATCGAACTGAATCTCGAAGCTTCGCAGGACCCTAGAGTAGTGTCGGTTAAACACCCATCAGTAAATAAATACTGCCTCGTTGGATTCTCACTTCACGGGTGTCTTGTGGGAATTCACTCTCATACACTTTATATGGTGCTCCCAAACTGATGGGGTCGCCACTTACTTATTTATTTATTGGTGTTTAAGGGCATATACTTATGCACAATAGCTAATCATGACCGTGACAGTTTTACGGGTGGAGGAAGCCGGAGTACTTGGAGAGAACCACCGGGCAACGACGAGCAGCTGCTTGCTCCCCAACATCGTAACTCCGCACCGCAGCACAAGCAGAGTTAGATTGGTTGAAGACATGCGTACCATCGACGTGCAGTACGCCCTAGTACACGGCGTCATCGTGCCCCCATGTGGACAATCGGAGTTAAGTGCCTTGCCGAAGGACACAACGCTGGAGTCCGAATTGATCGCTCAGACGATCACCCATCCAGTGATTAACCGGGCTCGACGTTACTTAACTTTGGTGATCTGACGAGAACCGGTTACGCCACTATTGTGGTGTAGTATGAGTTTGTTTTAAATGTGATCACCGATAATGCAAACTCGTTGATATTCCACCATACAGTTGAATTCCAACTTCTACCGGTAGAAGGTTGAATTCAAAGTTCTACCAGGAGATATTGGAATCTGAGTTTCAACTAGAAAAACATTGGAATTCGAAGTTCTGCCGGTAGAGCTTGGAATTCCAATTATTCCCATTTATTTTATTTTCATTCGTTTTTCTTCCTCCCAAATAAATCGTATTCCCACTCGCCGAATATGGTATTTCCCTCCCTGCATCGTATTCTACTCTAGGCGATGACATACTACTTTTTTGACATTTTTTGAAGGTAACCACGGAATCAAGTATGTTTGGGGCAAACAAATAAAGAGAAAATAAATAAATACAAAAAGTTCACTGCTCGGATTCGAGTACGATTTTATCCTCCTGTGAGCCGCGCAGAGTATTTCACCCGGCTAACGCCTCGTGAAATAATCATCCACGCGCCCCACTCAAGAATAAAAATCGTACTCGAATCCGAGCAGTGAACTATTGTCTATTTCTGCTGGTAGAATGTCATATTTCCCGAAATGTCAGTGTCCAGACTCGTTTTTTGTACATATGTTGATATGTATCGTATATTGTCCCATGTATCGCCATGCAAATGGCATCGCCTTTTCAGCACATCGTCAGAATTGTACAATATTCGAGAGGCTGAGAGTTAACTTCCGTAAACCGGAATTAGTGAAATCCTTCACTAAAACTCGTGGACATTACCAAGTGCGACCTCCGCGGGAAGTGAGCTCTGTATTACTGGTAAAATAGGACCCAGTCAATAATGCTTGGGGTTCTAAGTCCTCTAAATGAGCAGCATGGGTATAAATGAATGAATAAACTTGACTTTATCTCCATGCTGCGGTCACGATTAGACATTGTGCAGAACTATATGACCTTAAACATAAATAAATAAATAAATAAATAAATAAATAAATAAATAAATAAATAAATAAATAAATAAATAAATAAATACCACGAAGGACTCATCACCAAAGTATTACATTTCAATTTCAAGGACAGTTGACTAATTGTTGTGAACATGAACCTCATGTGGCATACACTAGAGGAAAAAAGAAAAAAAAAATTCTGTGGTAAATATTCCAAATGTATTATGGACGATTATTTCATTGTTTGGATTCTGATGTTATTTCTCCTTCATTACTGATTAAATGTTGGCGAGTTTTGTTGTCTTCACAAAGACGGCGTTTGCATGGATAACGTTCAAACGTGGGTACCCTACGCCATTTAACTAATCAAAATCAATAGCGGGTGTTCCTACCTCGAGCTTCAGTCGCTTCTCTAACTCTCCTTACCATTGACACAATCAAGTTGTTTATGGCCCTTTATGGGTTGTTATTCCACTCCCGAAGAAGGACCTGAGTGAAGTGAGTTGAGCGAGGTTACTTGGGACCTTAACGCGCTTCTTGAATCTCCTTCCAGCTCGTCCCACAATGCTCGATCGGGGACAAATCTGGACTGCAGGGTGGGCAATCGAGACCTGGAATATTGTTTTGAGTGAGGAAGTCACGATAAGTCACAGCAACGCGTCGCCTCGCATGATCCTGCTGCAACGTAAGGTTACGCGCTTGTTTAAGTGCGAAGACATGAGGCATGAGGACTCGATCCCCATATCTTACGGCTGTAAGATTGCCCTGGATGACCACGTTTTCACACCATGAGAATCCCCCCCCCCCCCAACCATAACAGACCCTCCGCCGAATCTGTCGTTTTCCTTAACGCACGCGTCAGAATATCATTCACCTCGACGTCGATAGCAACGTTATCGTCCATCTGACCTGTAAAGCGTAACCCGAGACTCGTCAGTGAATAACACACGTCTCCGGTAGACCGAGTGAAACCGATTTGGTGCATGTGCCCGCAGCCATTGAAGTCGACATTGACGTCGCCTGGTGTAAGTTGCGGACCAATGTAGGGACGTCGTGGCCTTAAATTGAGCTCCCACAACCGATTCTCAACTATTCTTGGACACACTCATCGTCCATGAGTGCCTACAACCTGACTCGCCGTCCATCGCCGTCTGAAATCGTCACAGAGGTGTGAGAGACACATGCCTCTATCTTGTCGTGGTGACGTAACACGCGGACGTCCGCTCGGGGCACGGCCAGCTAATCTTCCTGTGACTCTGAGATGCCCAACTAAATGAGCTATCTTGATTAATGGACCCCAAATTGATAGGCGACGAGACGTTGCGATTGGCCCTGTATAATTAGTGCAACAGCCCTTCCCCTATCAACATCGGATATTCGTGGCATTTTGCTTTTCAAACGAGTTGAAACGAAATGTTGTGCAATCGGTGTGTACCATTCAAAACGTCGATTTGGTATGATTTTCAAGCCCAAAGCACGTGGGAGTGCCCTCTGTCGAAAAATCTGTTGAAAGCATGCAGCGTCGCAAGTGGTCATGGTTGACTGGATTTTAACCAAAGACTCTTTAGACAGTACACTGAGGTAGCTATGCGTCAAAAAGTACTACATTTGGTCTCCGGAAAAAAAATTATATTACTAAAACTGAACTTGCGTTTAGTTTGTCCGTCAGTATTTGTTGTTTTCTCCATTCCACATTTTGTCGACACGACAACGCTGACCACGGCTTTCAATTTTCTAGATCTGGTAATTCGCACACAACATAACTTTCTTTGTGAATTAGATAGGTCTTTACTACTTTCGTAAATTTTCAGTTCAGAAGTCCAACTTCAGTGTTGACAAAGAGGTGCCTGTACCCTTAATATTTACTAAACACTTCACCTTACATAACGAACCTCATCATTCAAATTGTATTAGTGTTTCCTTTTTTGCTTCTGAATCACGTCTTATTAACCCTAACGAGCTCGTCCCAAGGAGGTATAATAAGCTATGCTTTCTCCTTCCAGTTAAAATTTTGTAGTTGTTCGTTTTTTTTTACAAGTGTGGTCTTCTTGTCGTTGTTGGCAAAATATTAATAAGGCAAACATAACTATGGTTATGAATGCCGCGCTCGAAGTTGTTTACGAAATTGTTTTGTGAACATTATTAGTAGAGCATGTTCGACTAGCGGCTCACGGGTACTATGAATTAAGTTAAAAAGAGTCGAGAGTAGTTAATATTAAAACATCAATATTTTTTGAGTTGAGAGTTAATTACTTCCTACAAAATTATAAAAAGATCTTTGACCGATAAAACGAACCCACGTAAACAGTTGTCTTAATCCTCCAAGAAGAAAAATTCAAATGTTTGGCAGCGGGGATTCTTTTGGGTTTCAACACGGACAGAATATGGACCTCATTCCCAGTGACGTCTGGCATGAGTTTTAACCAACTCAAATCACAAATTTCTCCAGGTCAGTCCCCATTCAAATAAAAGATTAATTCTCAGTTGGTGTTCTCAAATGACTGGCAATAAGCCACCAGCAATCCAATGATTACCAACCTAAACATATTTATTTATTGGTGTTTAAGGTCACATATTTCTGCACAATGGCTAATCATGACATGACAGTTTTACGGGTGGAGGAAGCCCCAATACCCGGAAACGGAGAAAACCACCGAGCAACGGCGAGCAACTGTCAGCTCCCCAATATACCAACTCCACACAAGCTGGGTTAGCATTGGTTGAAGACAGGTGCACCATCGACGTACAGTACGCCTTAGTACACAACGCCACCGTGCCCCCCCCCCCCCCACGTGGGCAATGGGGGTGAAGTGTCTTGCCCAACCTAACGAAACATTGAGAACGTCTGAATTCAAAGATAAACAACAGGATCCTTAATCATTAAACAACAGTTCTTACTTTGCGAAATGTTTTACAGCCACAAAAAGGTACCCAACAGGCAGATTTTAGATACACTTGCAAGTTACATTCTAGGAACCCTGCCAGTTGTTTCCATGCATGTCTTGGATACCTATATAGGCAGGAGAGACTTGTCTAGATACAAATACAACGTAACAGAAAGTAGCAAGATAGAAAAATGCATTTATATATCCTTTACCAGTTTATATAAGAATAGTGTGATAGAGATTGCAGACTGTGTTGACCAACATTTCGTGCAACTATTTGTTATAAACCTTTTTACAGCTTCTGTAGCGGCTTATGTATTAATGTTCTCAGTGCAATGTAATGTAAAAATGGTATTTCTTCTTCTTGGTATGTTTCCCCCAAAACAAATTGGAACCTCCATGCCCCGAATTTCCTAATTGCATAGACCCCGGACCCGTTCCTAAAGAGTACAGAATACTCCCTGATATTTCCATTCCGATAAACAATTTCCCGTCACCCATCATTAAGTTACCATTTGGAAGTACTTTTTGCTTTTTTCTCTTGTTAGATAGATTTTTGTAACAAAGGTTTGAGTTTGAGTCATTGGAAGTTATCCGAATTCCTTCTCCATCAGAACAGAGTCGACTTAAGTTGGCTGTCTACCTGACATCTCCCGTCAAAACAGTATTCCGGAACACCGGATACAGACAGTTGTTAAAATAGAGACAGAATTTCCAAAAAATTAAATATAGGAGAGAAGAGGGAAGTATGACGACGTGATCGAGAAAATCGTAACTTATCCCTCCTGCTGCGGTGCCCATTTTAATACGGTTTAATATGTTGTTAGGTTCAAGACCAGATGTGGTCGCACTTTTATATGTCAATGGCACAGGTACTAACGGTAATAAGAATCATTTGGCCCGTCAATCAAGAACATCATACCTTTCCAGTTTCCGATGTAATTTTATAGATTCGGCCCCGGATGAAAGCTTAAGATTGGGGATATATCCAGATCTGTGCAAGTAATCTGCCATTTTATGTAAAGACATGACAGAAAACGTTGGGCCATGTGAAGCTTTGAAATTCGATTCGCGCTGATTCTGACATTTTCGAATTGTCTCCTGTGATGTGCTTAGAATCCCACCAAGTGTTTCATTCCAACTTGTTCTATCAGCAGGCAACAAGTTCATGAGACCAGTGGGACCAATACTATAAAACTTTTACAATTGTGTTTTCTAAAATTGTATTTTCTATCTATTAATATAACTGACTACAATGAATCATTTGCATTTTTAAACATATGGCAATTTGCCTACTGGTAAATTGCCAGATCTTTTGAAATGCTAATGATTCATTTTAACCCATTTAAAGTCATAACTAGAAAATGAAATTCTAGACCATACAATTGTAAAAGTTTTATAGTATTGGCCCTGTAGTAGAAATTTTCAAGGCGGTTCCACACACGTAACTACCGTGATCACCATTCTGGAATATCCCTCTTTTTCGACTCGTGCCCAAACAAACGAGATACCGCTGAGTGTACACTTGAAGGAAGACTGTCAATACCCACAGCCGGAAAAGATAGTATTTACAACTCGAACAGCATACGACACGATTCTTATTCAATTCGATTCGAAATCTTCTGCCCGTTTAGATACGGAAATCGATTCAACCCGAAATTTGAATTCGCAGGGTCCCGAAAAACCTCATTGAAGGGTGTTACGTGTTTAACCAGCAAAAGTGGAACACACAGGGCAGAAAGAACTGTTGCACCGAACGATTTAAGAGTATGGGGCCAAAAAGTTAAACGTGGGACAATAATTTTTCTTTTTCCTATCATTTCTATTGCGCAAATCTCTGTTTCATTGATTCCATATTTTATTTCGGTCGTTCCACATTTTCGGATACGAATAGATAGAAAAGTTATCGAACGATTTCGTCTTTGTTTTTCTTATTTGAAAAATGGCTTGACAGTCTTTACTGTCTAGTATTTCTTTAAGTTAGTGTAGTTACCAAGTCTTTCGAAAAATACTTTGTCGGCGGATTTACATGTATGTAAATTTTCTTTTTACCAATCAAATACAAAGTGTAAAGAGAGGAGTTGCTTGTAGAATACATTTACTTTTAGGACTTTGTGCCTCACAGATAGAGGAGTAATGTGGTGGTGGTGGTGGTGGCAGGCGGTTATATTTTGTGTGGTTTATGATACGCAGAGATTTCTTTGCATCATAAAAACCCTACATTACCTGTAGAAGTCTCATGGATTGTGTCCACTTTGTTTTAAAAAAAATCACGTACACTAATACGGTACAAACTCCCAGCACAATGCATTTTTGTCTAATAAAGCTACAATACCGTGTCGGCCATTTTTCAGTACGGTTTGATGAAGCCAGAGTATCCAGAGAGAACAACTGAGTAGCAGCAAATATTCGAAATACTTTCTTGTGCGAACCACTGAACAACGGCGGATAATTGAACGAATTTCCAATAAACAGACAAATCATCAGAGTGACTTGAGTCAGATCTGTATTGGTTGGAGTCGTGAGTGCCAACAAAGTATCATGCGATTTCCAGCAGCGCGCCATCAGGCTCCATCAAAAGTCATTGGCACTCATCAGTAGTAGGAGATGAGGTAAACGACCCTGATTGGCAGGACCCCGGGCAGGACCCGGAAGTGACGTCATGTCACGTGACCCAGTGGCGCTATGTTGTGTTGTCATGGTAACCCGCGTGAGCGGCCATCTTGTGCCGTCATCTCCATAGTGATACGTGGTGTGAGTGCGAATGCGCAGCGCGTGTTGTTAGGGTGATACGTGTTCCCGTCGGCCATTTTGTATACTGGAGGCCGCCATCTTGGTTACTATGGTAGCACGTGGTTGCTATGTGACCCAAAACCTTCTAACAAGACAGGGGTATATTCGGAGGGTATGTTCCTTTATAGATGAGCAGTTTCCCGATTCGTAGAATTACCCAAATAAACCCGACAACTTGTATTATTTCGAATTCTTTCAGAATTCTCTGCTTCTATCTATATAAACAATAGTTTTTGTCTATCGGGGCATGTTCCTTTGTTTTAGAGTATACTCCAGTAGCGTAGAAGAGCATATTAGTTGGAACAGCTTACCTTATTATTACTATTTTTAGCAATCTCTGGTCTATTCTTGTTAGTTATGACCCTATTCCAAGTACTCTTGTTGTTTCATTTATCTAGATCATTTATATAGATTATAACTAACTAACCAGATTGCTTGATTTCCCATAATCTGTATACAGAGTTATCTACCATGTGTATATCAAAAACATTCACAAAGCCAGTAAGCCAAGAGAGTAATTGCTCCATGAGCAATTGCTCGAACGACTCTAAGCTCATTGAGCAAATGAGCCTTAGAGCAATTGCTCGGTCGAGTGACTCCTCATACTGCTCGAACGACTCGAATCCCATCAAGCAAATGAGCCATAGAGCAATTGATCGTTCGAGTGACTCCACATATGACTCTTCGACTCATTCAGTATTTGAGGATACCTATGGCTCGGCATTGTATTATTTGAGGATACCTATCGAGGATACCTATCGAGGATACTTATTTGAGGATGCTATTACCTGTATCACAAGGCATACCTATCCCAAATACCCCTTATAAGCTAAAGAGCCGAGAGAGTAATTGCTCCATGAGCAATTGCTCGAACGACTTGAAGCTCATCGAGCAAATGAGCCTTAGAGCAATTGCTCGTTCGAGTGACTCCTCGAACGACTCTTCGACTCATTTCAGGAAAAAGGGATTCTAGGGCCTAAAAGGGATTCCGTAAGTAGGGCTTCTTTTATCAAATAAGCCAAAGAACCAAGAGAGTAATTGCTCCATGAGCAATTGCGCGAACGACTCGCAGCCCATCGAGCAAATGAGCTTTTCGAGTAATTGCTCGATCGAGTGACTCGACATACTGCTCTTAGCCTCATCTGGGTATTTTAGGATATCTGTTGGACTTTACATCCGAGTACTTCTGTTAGGAAAGGTATAAAAAGGGTGTTGGTACGCGAATAAATTCATTTGTGTCCTGACCGTCGTCGAGTGAAGACATGTTACCAATTCGTTGCAGATACTGTTCCAAGTTATTTTCGAGATCGGATCATGCTAGAAGATACGAGAACACCCGTCATCGGCTCCACTGCAGATATTGTACTAAGTTGTTCGCCCAACCATACAATAGGAAGAGGCATGAAGAACATAACTGTCCAAGAAGAAAAGAAGAGGAAAGAGATACTGGAGATTTAATGACTGGCCAGAATAAAAAACTTTTAGTATTTTTACGGTATGCTGACAAGGAGGAAATCGATGCCGTTCTACGTGCTGCTGATGAAGATTTGATTACCTTTTTATGCAAATGTGCTACCAACATTCTCGAAGATAAGATATCGTTGAATTTGTCTGAATTTGATGACCTGCGAAAATACGAACATGTATTGAAGCTGCTAACAGATGGTGGAATTTCTCCAGATATAAAAAGAAGTATACTACGAAAGAGTTGCTTTCTCTCGGCGCTTATCAACCCAGTCCTAGCTGAAAAAAGTATAAAAGGAGTGTTGATGTGAAAATAAACTCATTTGTTCTACGACCACGGAAGAGTGAAGACATGGCGATTCATAACTGCGAGTATTGTGGAAAAACATTTTCTCGAAAGTTTAACATGAAGAGGCACAAAGAAGAAGTTTGTCCAAATCGACAAACGGAAACATTGAACAACACCACAAGATTAGAAAGAAATTTAGATACACTGCGAATCCTATCTGATGCAGATCGATATGAAGCCAAGACTATACTCAAGACAGCTAGTGATGACTTGATATAATGTATATGTGATTGTGCCTCGAATATCTTGAAGGGCGCAGTACATATAACCAAATCCGAGAGAGAAAGTTGTTTCCATACAAGTACGAAATAAGGAGAATTGCCTCACCAGAGACAGAACTATCTTATCGGAAAATAAGACGGCTCATACAGAAAGGAGGATTTTTAGGAAAGTTAATCAAACCCGTCATCAATGCTCTGTCCGATATCCTATAAAAGGGTCGTGCTCATAAGGAATTTGTCATTTTTAATCTGACCTTTGAAGAGAGCGGACACAATGCAATCCAGTTGTGCACCAAACAATTGGTCAATAGATTCGGACACCGAGCAGTCGTTGGAACTATCAGAAGATATGGAATATGAAGAAGAAGAAGACGAAGAGGAAGAAGAAGACGAAGAGGAAGAAGACGTTTCTGTGATGGAAACTATCGTCCAAAGTGCCTATGGAAAATACCAGGATGATTTTGACAACCTCATGAACAAATATATCGAGGATGGCATGGATAGAGATGATGCAGTTGAAACAGCAAAAAGACCACTTCAAAACAATGTCAGAGAAGCCATTAGTGAGAAATACATTAATACCCTTGTGCACATTAGAAATCTTTGCAACGACTCAATTCACAAGAAAATTCAAGAAACAACCAAGCGTCTTCATGCAGAAGAGGATTATGACTTTGAAGAATCTCAGAAATATGCTTTGGAAAAGCGAAGATTTCTGTTCGACAACCTTATGACAAACTACTCATTCAGAGTAAGTGATGATGATGATGATGATGAAGAAGAAGAAACAGATGATTAGAAAAAAAATATAAAAGGAGTGTTGGTATGGAAATAAATTCATTTCCGTTTTGGACGTCGAAGAGTGAAGATGTCTGTGTCAACAACAGTGCTCAGATTCGAAGATGACTTACATGTACAGATCTTCAAGAATGATGCTGGGTTAAAGCTGACTTCCCAAGAACTGGTTCAGGTGAATCGTGTGGTAAAGGCAGCCAAGAGAATAAATCTAGACATGGATGCTGGTGGAAAGAAACAAAGATGTGTGGATACTAACCGAATATTAACGAAAAGAATAAAGACAGAAGAACTGACTCCCAATACAAACAAGAATGAAGTTACTACTATGAACAAAGTTTCTACTGTCAAAGATGTTTCCACTGAGAAAGAAGTTTCTCCTGAAGACAAGAAAAAGATGCCAGCTCCCATAAAGAATGAAGTTACCACTAAGAACGAAGTTTCTACTGCGAATGAAGTTTCCACTACGAATGAAGATTCAAGCAGGACCCAAACCAAGAAAGATGTTTCCACTCAAACCTCAAATGAGGTTTCTACAAAGAATCAGAAGACTGAAGTTACTACTATGAATCAGCTAGAAAAAGAGAAACCCAAAGATGACAGCCAGGAAATTAAAGCAGCCAACAAAACCAAGTTACCAAATGAGAGATTTATCAAGAACCTATCCATGCAATGGGAAGAAGCTCCACCCCACAAGAAGATGAAATGGTTAGCCCATGCGAGAAGAACTACAAAAACAAATCCCCTGAGAAATTGAATTGTATACTTGAATAAAAAATGAAATGTTATATATATTGTTGTTTGTTTTTTATCTACTACCCCAACAGAAGGATCCGGATGTAAAGTCCAACAGGTATCCTAAAATACCCAGATGAGGTTAGGAGCAGTATGTCGAGTCACTCGATCGAGCAATTTCTCGAAAAGCTCATTTGCTCGATGGGCTGCGAGTCGTTCACGCAATTGCTCATGGAGCAATTACTCTCTTGGCTCTATGGCTTATTTGAGAAAAGAAGCCCTACTTACGGAATCCCTTTTAGGCCCTAGAATCCCTTTTTTCTGAAATGAGTCGAAGGCTTTGAGTCGTTCGAGCAATTGCTCATGGAGCAATTACTTTCTCGACTCTTAAGCTTATAAGGGGTATTTGGGATAGGTATGCCTTTGTGATACAGGTAATAGTATCCTCAGATAAGTATCCTTGATAGGTATCCTCGATAGGTATCCTCAAATAATACAATGCCGAGCCATAGGTATCCTCAAATACTGAAATGAGTCGAAGAGTCGTATGTGGAGTCACTCGAACGAGCCACTGCTCTATGGCTCATTTGCCCGATGGTATTCGAGTCGTTCGAGCAGTATGAGGAGTCACTCGACTGAGCAATTGCTCTAAGGCTCATTTGCTCGGTGAGCTTAGAGTCGTTCGAGCAATTGCTCATGGAGCAATTACTCTCTTGGCTTATTGGCTTTGTGAATGTTTTTTGATATACGCAAGGGAGGTAACTCTGCATACAGATTATGGGAAATCAAGCAATCTGATTGGTTAGTTATAATCTATATAAATGATCTAGATAAATGAAACAACAAGAGTACTTGGAATAGGGTCATAACTAACAAGAATAGATCAGAGATTGCTAAATATAGTAATAATAAGGTAAGCTGTTCCAACTAATATGCTCTTGTACGCTACTGGAGTATACTCTAGAACAAAGGAACATGCCCCGATAGACGAGAACTATTGTTTATATAGATAGAAGCAGAAAATTCTGAAAGAATTCGAAATAATACAAGTTGTCGGGTTTATTTGGGTAATTCTACGAATCGGGAAATTACTCCTCTACAAAGGAACATACCCTCCGAATATACCCCTGTCTTGTTAGAAGGTTTTGGGTCACATAACAACCACGTGCTACCATAGAAACCAAGATGGTGGCCTCCAGTATACAAAATGGCCGACGGAAACACGTATCACCCTAACAACACGCGCTGCGCATGCGCACTCACACCACGTATCCCTATGGAGATAACGTCACAAGATGGCCGCTCACGCGGGTTACCATGACAACACAACATGGCGCCACTGGGTCACGTGACATGACGTCACTTCCCGGGTCCTGCCCGGGGTCCTGCCAAACAGGGTCGTTTACCTCATCTCCTACTACTCTCATCGTATTATTAGAAGTTATTCTATTCAGTCAAACATCATTGTACTTCCAACACAAAATAACTCAAGCTATGATGCTCAAATAGAGAGAGAGAGAGAGAGAGAGGAGAGAGAGAGAGAGAGAGAGAGAGAGAGAGAGAGAGAGAGAGAGAGAGAGAGAGAGAGAGAGAGAGGAGAGAGAGAGAGAGAGAGAGAGAGAGAGAGAGAGAGAGAGAGAGAGATGGGAAGGGAGGGGGGATGGGGATAGGGCGGGAGATGAGGAGGGAGAGTTGGAGAGTCGCGCACTGAAGGCCAAATTGGAAGTGATAGGCTATCGACTAATCACCAGACAGAGGTATATTCGTTGCATTATTATCGTATCTACCTGGTTGTATATGAAGGATTATTTTCTCCATTTCCTGAAGTAAACATTGAAAGTTATTGAGAGTAAAAGTCAATTTTTACCAAACTAGGTTCCTATGTCGATGCACCTGCGAGAATTGAACTCAATTTCTCCGTTCATTTGAGAGAGGTCGGTAAATTATTGGCTAGTGTCATAAACATTTGACAAAATGTATCGAATTCTGGTAATGCGAGTGTCTGTGGCATACCCCAGTTTGATTAGGTAAGTTTGTCATAACCACAGATCGTGACTTCAAATTCGCGGTTTTTTGATGGAAAGTGTCTGTGGCATACTCCAGGTTGGTTAGTTATGTTTGTCATAACCACAGGTCGAGACTTAAAATTCACGGCTTTTTGATAGAAAGTTCGTCGCTCTAACCGACGAACTATCGCGTTCTCTGTTGGGTTAAAATAGCCTGAAATAAGACAAGATATCAAATATTGCCAAGGAGTCGGTCTCCGCAGCTGTTCAATTCCTAGCACTCTGGTAGAGCAACCGAATTGTCTCCAATCACTCTGTTTTTCTCCTTTTTAACTATGAATTTAACCAATTATATCTTGTTTGACAGATCTCACTCATCTCTGTCAAATAAGGTTCATTTGGTTAAAGATCAAACTGCCTTATGGGAAATATTTGCTGCTGAAAACTTTGCCATTTTGACATCAAAGTACAGAGTGTTAAAAACATCGAAAATTGTTTAGTATTTTTCCTTATCTGAATGTTATTTTGTCTTTGTGAATGTAAAATCATGGAAAGACAAAGGCTGTTTTCACAACTTCCAAACATGCAATCTTACAGCAATTTCGTGAAACATTCTGAATGTGTATATGCAGCTTAGTGCTAGATAATATACAGGTTTTCGCTCCACTTCCAAAGGGGCATATTTTTGTTTGTTTTTGGCACGGGATAATGAAAGGTGATATATTTAAATTGAGGACGATTTAGCAATATTACGAAGTCGGTCATGACTGACAATTTTCGTTGTTGGAAGAGATATCCAGGAAAGTTAGCTCCCCTTACTTTTCTAAAGTTGTCAGTAAATTTGGCACTTGGGAAGCGGAAATTTTATATAAAAATTACAACTTCGAAATGTTAGCGAAGTTTGTACCATCGAGGTGCGCAGTATTTCGCATTTTCCAGGCATTTTCCTGTAGAGTAGTATAAAAATACAGAAGTTGACTTCTTACATTTTTTACCAATCAGTTTGAACGTTTAACTATTATTCTATTTATTTATTTGTGTTTAAGGTCACATACTTATGTACAATGGCTAATCGTGACCGTGACAATTTTACAGGTGGAGAAAGCCGAATTACCCGGAGAGAACCACCGAGCATCGACGAGCAACCGACAATTCCTCAACATTCTAACTCTGTTCAAGCTCCCCTCAAGCGTGGTTACAGCGGTTGAAGACATGTGCACTATCGACGTACAGTACGCCTTAGTACACGGTGTCATCGTGTCCCCATGTAGGCTACCGAGATAAAGTGCCATGCCCAAGCACACAACGCGGTTCGTTCCGGATCGAACTCTAGCATGGAAGTCCAGCAGTCTACCACTGCGCCACCGCGCTCCCAACTACTATTATTCTCAATTTAAACTCATTTAAAAATAAGAAAAACACAGCTTTCACCATCTTTGATGTTCTGTAACCATTTTTTATTTTTATTATATCAACATCAGTAGGTAATAAAGGTGGATTCCGTATCACTTGTACACGATTTGTACATGTACACGTATATGTACGTGTACCGCCATAGGGATTCAGTGTTAAAATCGTGTACAAGTGCAAAAAATGTCGTTTTTCATGGTGATACAGAATCCGCCATTGGTTTTGAGGCTCACAGATCGCACTTTTAACGTTCAAATACCCGTTGGCGAACGCGTACATTCGACAAGTCGCTCAAAATTGAAAAAAATGTACGAAATTTTAAGAAAATATAATTTAAAAATTTTTCTCTACGTTCCCATCGCGGATTAGACCATCGATCTATCGTTGGTGAACGCGAGCAAAAAACGTTTTGCAGATTCTGTATCAGCATCAAAAAGCGGTTTGCGGATTCTGTATCACCTAAGTAGGTATACGTTCACCAACGAATGTTCGAACGGTTAAAGTGCCATCCGATCGGGGAAACCCATTTGCGGATTCTAGATAAGGAAAATCGACCTCAAAAACGTTTTTTTGACGTTCGCGAACGGTGAAAAGTGGTGTAAAGTGTAGTTACTCATCGAGGATTTTTTTAAAAATCGATTTGGGCCTACGGTACATGGAAAAAAGGTGATTCAGAACACGCAAACCACTGCCACGTTCCCGATCGCGTTTCGGACGGTATAGGGTGCGATTTGATCGGTGAAAACGATTTGCCGATTCATCTCTTGAGTTTTGTGAGGTGAATCGCGTTTAATAACGTGGATATAGTGGCTAGAGCAATGTATACCAAAAACCAAAAGCTGGAAGAGCTTGAAATAAGTAATCACCCAATCATTTCACGTTCTTAATGCTAATTAACCAATCAGATTGCTTGATTCTCATAACCTAAACTTAATCATACAAAGTTTTCTCCCCTCGTCGTGGGGGTGGGGGTCACACCCATCAGAAAATTGAAAGTTTCGAGAAAGTGGTCACGTGACCTATCAAATTGAAGGTCTCTACGAGTGGAGGGGTCACGACCAGAGACGGAAAACGTCGTCCTTTTTACAAATCCAGGCATGTGAGGTATTAATATGAAGGGCTCGATGAATACATTACAAAAATGACGTCTTTTATTTTATGTGGGGGTGGGGGTAACGCCCATCATAAAAATCGATAGTTTCGAGAAGGTGGTCACGTGACCTATCAAATTGAAGGTCTCGACGAGTGGATTAAGAAGATCGTAATTTTAACCCTCGTCGTGGGGTGGGGTCACGACCAGAGTCGAAAACGTCTTCCTTTTTACAAATCCAGACATGTGAGGTATTAATATGAAGGGCTCGATGAATACATTACAGAAATGACGTCTTTTATTTTATGTGGGGGTGGGGGTCACGCCCATCATAAAAATCGATAGTTTCGAGAAGGTGGTCACGTGACCTATCAAATTGACGGTCTCGACGAGTGGATTAAGAAGATCGTAATTTTAACCCTCGTCGTGGGGTGGGGTCACGACCGGAGCCGAAAAACGTCTTCCTTTTCACCTATCCAGGCATGTGGGGTATTAATATGAAGGGCTCGATGAATACATTACAGAAATGACGTTTTTCTTTTTATGTGGGGGTGGGGGTCACACCCATCAGAAAATCGAAAGTTTCGAGAAGGTGGTCACGTGACCTATCAAACTGAAGGTCTCGACGAGTGGATTAAGAAGATCGTAATTTTAACCCTCGTCGTGGGGTGGGGTCACGACCAGAGCCGAAAAACGCCGTTCTTTATACAAAGCCAGGCATGTGAGGTACTGATATGAAGGCTCGATGAATACATTACGAAAATGACATTTTTCATTTTATGTGGGGGTGGGGTCACGACCAGAGACGATAAACGTCTTCCTTTTTACAAATCCAAGCATGTGAGGTACTGATATGAAGGGCTTGATGAATACATTACAAAAATGACATTTTCCACCCCCGCCGTGGGGATGGGGTTAACACCGATCAGAAAATCAAAAGTTTCGAGAAGATAGTCGTTTGACCTATCAAATTAAAGCCATCGACAAGGATATTATGAAAATCATAATCTTTCCCTTCTTATAACGGCGGAGTTGGGACCATCTTGAAAATCGAAAGTATTAAGAAAAGGTAGTTATGAAAAAACAACAAGTTGAATCTGATGCATCATTCATTTTTGATATCTGTGTTAAAACGTGAAGTATGTTTTCAAAAAATATATGATTGTTATGCTAATTAGAGATGCACTCGCTTATTAACAAGTTACGCCTTAAGATGTTTCCTTCAATAATAACTCTGTTTACTAAACCATAGATTTGTCAATAAAAAAATTATAAGTTGATCTTCTAACGTTTCTACATATTGAGGATAGCCTATTTCACCATTTCCGAAAAAAGTGTCAATCCAAACTATTTTGTGTAGGACAAAATGCCCACGTTGAGAAGACATTACAAAACTAAACGAGTATAATCTTGACTAAATTCAAATAAAACCATTTGTCACGTGTTAGAAAACATTTGTAAACAGTCTAAACGCACGTGTGGAAAAGTTGTTTTGTTTTGTTTTTTACAATAGGAGTTAAAATATTTTAAGATAGGTGGCGTTATATAAATACAGCAACAACAAAAAACAGTGTTTACAATGTGTCAGCGTATGACTGAATGAAAATGAGAAAAAAGCTCTTTTTCTAACCACCTGATAGCGAAGCATTACATCAGTAGTCGCGATATTGATGTCATCCAACAGCAGCCAAGACATTAAGCTTTTTTACGTCGACATACCATTTGTCCAAAACAATTCTCTTTTAACGCTATAAAACGGGTGAAATACATCTCGGTAACGACTCCCTTTTTTCTTGATCAGACACAGTTGTTGGTGGAACGTTGACTGGAGGGTCGTTCAAAACAATTGATCAAATATATCGAACGAAAACGACTCATTTTCTAACTACGATTGTCGCCGTATTCTAACGTCACCACACTAATCATACAATACGATATTGGAACTGCACTACCTCTTGAATATTACAAATTTACGATTTGTATTGTCTTCAACACAAATCGTAAATTCCTTCCCGCATCACCATACTTATACTATACCGCATCGAATTTGACATCGTCATCATCCTCTTGCTAGATAAACTTGAAATCGTCATCCGAATGGTGTTGCGAAATGAGCCTATAGGGGTTGATTAAGCTCGCAAGCTCGGTAAGAGCTCGAGCTCTTGAGGTTTTTTGAGGATTCAGTGGACTCATGTTTATTCAATGAACCTGATATCGTTTGGTAAGGAAACACAAAATTCTAGAGCTAGTGAGACCTCACAGAACTGCCAGTTATCACAACGTTTATAGTCCGATCTTACGATCTCTGATCGATAAATTTTCCCTAACATTCCGTAACAATGGTCGATAATAGAAAGTAGTATAGAAAATCGTGTGAATTGTTCTCTGAAAATTGCATTCGCTTGTGCAGTATTTCTGATTTTTTTACAGATTGCGTTCAGGGTTCAGTTTAAAAAAAAAAAAACCTTGTCAAATGGTTAGGTTCAAGGGAAGTAACTCTGCTAGGTTCAAAGGAAGTAACTCTGTCATCCGTAGGTAGAGGTTTATTATGAGGTCATCAGAGGTCATAATACAGGTTTGGTTCATGGAAGTAACTCCGTTCATCCGTTGGTAGAGGTTTATTATGAGATCATCAAGGGTCGTGATACAGGTTAGGTTCAAGGGAAGTAACTCGGTAACAACTCATCCCAAAGTAGAGGTTTATTATGAGTATATCAGAGGTGATGATACAGGTTAGGTTCAAGGGAAGTAACTTCGTAACAACTCATCCGTCAAACGGTTATGTTCGAGGGAAGTAACTCTGTAACACCTCGTCCATAGGTAGAGGTTTATTATGAGGTCCTCAGGAGTCATGATACAGGTTAGGTTCATCAAATGATTAGGTTCGAGGGAAGTAACTATGTAACAACTCATTCATCCAAACAAAATTAAAATTCGATGCACCATACTAAGAAGTGCTTGAAAAAAAAACATTTTTTAGGTTAGGTTCGAGGGAAGTAACTCTAACAACTCATCCGCTCAAACAAAAATTAAAATTCGATTCACCATATTAAGAAGTTATTGAAAAAACCTCCAGGTTTTAGGTTATGTTCAAGGAAGTAACTCTGTAACAACTGATACGTTCAAATGGTTAGGTTCGAGGGAAGTAACTCTGTATAACAACTCATCCGAGGTTTATTATGAGGTCATCAGGGGTTATGATACGGGTCAAAGGAGGCAGCTCTGCCATCCATAGATTCAAGGAAGTCACACTATAACACACCTCCCACTTCCCCAATTCCCCTCCCTCCCTCCCCTTCCCTTCCCTAACCCGGTCCCCTCCCCTAACCCCCTTCCCTAATCCCCTCCCCTCTCATTCCCTCCCCCCTCCCCTCCCCTACCCCACCCCCACCCCCACCCCCTACCCTTCCCTAATCCCCTCCCTTCCCTTCCCTAATCCCTCCACTGTCCTCCCCTCCCCTTCCCCCTCCCCTCCCCATTCCCTAATCCCCCTAACCCCCCTCCCTAACCCCCCTTCTCCAATCCCCCTTCCCCAATCCCCTACCCCCTACCCCCTCCCTAACCCCCTCCCTAACCCCTTCCTAATCCCCTCCCCTCCCCAATCCCCCTCCCCACCCACCCCCTTCCTCCTCCCTGTTTTGTATTTCATTTTCAGATTTCCAAAAAAATATGATTTATGGATGAACTATCCGTTCAAATGGGTTGTGATAATTTTGAATATAATGAGGGAAAATTGTGATTCACGATTTTATTAGGCAGGTTGTGAAAGGATTTTTTTTTTTATTATTGGTAAAATAAATCTGTGAAAGTTGGCGCTTCGACATTTGATTTGTCCCAGAGACGTTTCATCCTGAGACGTTTTAACCCACGAGGCGTTTCGTCCTGAGTCATACTTTTCACGTTTCACTTAAAAACAAACATTCAAACCTCACTTCATTTCTGACCCAACACCCCTACGGTGAATAACCAATATATTTTGGGAAATTTTGCGTGATCCACCAGGCGTTTGGGTGGGGGTCGAATTATCATAAACAACCTCTCGGGGAGAAAAAAAAAAAGACCGCCCGCCCGAATGCTTTTTTTGTGGAAAAAATGGTTTGAGAAACAGACAATCAACTTTGTATGGTCTTATTAATTTTTTCTATTATCGATTTTTAATATATATAATTTTTCTTTTTGGAAAAGGAACAAAAACTGCAACGAATTGTACTTTATAATATTTATTTGTTTTGTTCCGAGTTACTTTTTCCTCGAACCTAACCCGTATCGTAACCCCTGATGATCTCATCATAAACCTCGGATGGGTTGTTATACAGAGTTACTTCCCTCGAATCTACCCTGATAACTTCACAATAAACCTTAGTGTTACAGAGTTACTTCCCGCGAACCTGTTACTTTGTCCTCGTACCTAACCCGCATCGTAACCCCTGATGACTTCATAATAAACCTGGGATGAGTTATTACTTCCCTCAAACCTATCCTGACGACTTCATAGTAAACCTTGGTGCTACAAAGCTACTTCTCTCGAACCTATGGATGATAGAGTTACTTCACTTAAACCTCACCTGTATCACGACTCCTGATGACCTAATAATAACCTAGGTGTTACAGTGTTACTTCCCTTGAACCCACGAATGATAGAGTTACTTCTCTTGAACCTAACCTGTATCATAACCCCTGATGACCTCATAATAAACCTCTACCTATGGTGTTACAGAGTTACTTCCTTGAACCTACAGATGAGTTGTTACTTCCTTGAACCTAACCGGTATCTTGGCCCCTGATGGTCTCAATGTGGTGTCTAATGTACTCATCATGACCTTTGCTGTACTCATAATTCACCTCTACCTACGGCGTTACAAAGTTACTTCACTTGAACCGAATTATTTTGACTGATGACAGAGTTACTTCCCTTGAACTTAACCCATATCATGACCTCTGATGACCGCATAATAAACCTCTACCTATGGTGTTACAGAGTTACTTCTCTCGAACCTACGGATGAGTTGTTACAGAGTTACTTCCCTCGAACCTAATCATTTGAGAGCTGAGTTGAGAGTTACTTCCCCGAGTCTACGGATGATAGCGTTACTTCCCTTAAACTTCACCTGTATCATGACTCCTGATGACCTAATAATATACCTTGGTGTTATAGTGTTACTTCCTTGAATCTATGGATGACAGAGTTACATCCCTTGAACTTAACCCGTATCATAACCCCTGATGACCTCATAATAAACCTCGGATGAGTTGTTATACAGAGTTACTTCCCTCGAACCTAACCATTTGAACGTATCAGTTGTTACAGAGTTACTTCCTTGAACATAACCTAAAACCTGTAGGTTTTTTCAAGCACTTCTTAATATGGTGAATCGAATTTTAATTTTTGTTTGAACGGATGAGTTGTTAGAGTTACTTCCCTCGAACCTAACCTAAAAAATGTTTTTTTTTCAAGCACTTTTTAGTATGGTGCATCGAATTTTAATTTTGTTTGGATGAATTAGTTGTTACATAGTTACTTCCCTCGAACCTAATCATTTGATGAACCTAACCTGTATCATAACTCCTGAGGACCTCATAATAAACCTCTACCTATGGACGAGGTGTTACAGAGTTACTTCCCTCGAACATAACCGTTTGATGGATGAGTTGTTACGAAGTTACTTCCCTTGAACCTAACCTCTATCATCACCTCTGATATACTCATAATAAACCTCTACTTTGGGATGAGTTGTTACCGAGTTACTTCCCTTGAACCTAACCTGTATCACGACCCTTGATGATCTCATAATAAACCTCTACCTTCGGATGAACGGAGTTACTTCCATGAACCAAACCTGTATTATGACCTCTGATGACCTCATAATAAACCTCTACCTATGGATGACAGAGTTACTTCCTTTGAACCTAGCAGAGTTACTTCCCTTGAACCTAGCCATTTGACAAGGTTTTTTTTTTTTAAACTGAACCCTGAACGCAATCTGTAAAAAAATCAGAAATACTGCACAAGCGAATGCAATTTTCAGAGAACAATTCAGACGATTTTCTATACTAATTTCTATTATCGACCATTGTTACAGAATGTTAGGGAAAATTTATCGATCAGAGATCGTAAGATCGGACTATAAACGTTGTGATAACTGGCAGTTCTGTGATGTCTCACCAGCTCTAGATTTTTGTGTTTCCTTACCAAATGATATCAGGCTCATTGAATAAACATGAGTCCACTGAATCCTCCAAAAAAACCCTCAAGAGCTCGAGCTCTTACCGAGCTTGCGAGCTTAATCAACCCCTATAGGCTCATTTCGCAACACCATTCGGATGACGATTTCAAGTTTATCTAGCAAGAGGATGATGACGATGTCAAATTCCTTATGGTATAGTATAAGTATGGTGATGCGGGAAGGAATTTACGATTTGTGTTGAAGACAATACAAATCGTAAATTTGTAATATTCAAGAGGTAGTGCAGTTCCAATATCGTATTGTATGATTAGTGTGGTGACGTTAGAATACGGCGACAATCGTAGTTAGAAAATGAGTCGTTTTCATTCGATATATTTGATCAATTGTTTTGAACGACCCTCCAGTCTACTTTCCACCAACAACTGTGTCTGATCAAGAAAAAAAGGGAGTCGTTACCGAGATGTATTTCACCCGTTTTATAGCGTTAAAAGAGAATTGTTTTGGACAAGTGGTATGTCCACGTAAAAAGCTTGATGTCTTGGCTGCTGTTGGATGACATCAATATCGCGACTACTGATGTAATGCTTCGCTATCAGATGGTTAGAAAAAGAGCTTTTTTCTCATTTTCATTCAGTCATACGCTGACACATTGTAAACACTGTTTTTTGTTGTTGCTGTATTTATATAACGCCACCTATCTTAAAATATTGTAACTCCTATTGTAAAAAACAAAACAAAACAACTTTTCCACACGTGCGTTTAGACTGTTTACAAATGTTTTCTAACACGTGACAAATGGTTTTATTTGAATTTAGTCAAGATTATACTCGTTTAGTTTTGTAATGTCTTCTCAACGTGGGCATTTTGTCCTAAACAAAATAGTTTGGATTGACACTTTTTTTCGGAAATGGTGAAGTAGGCTATCCTCAATATGTAGAAACGTTAGAAGATCAACTTATAATTTTTTTATTGACAAATCTATGGTTCAGTAAACAGAGTTATTATTGAAGGAAACATCTTAAGGCGTAACTTGTTAATAAGCGAGTGCATGTCTAATTAGCATAACAATCATATATTTCTTGAAAACATACTTCACGTTTTAACACAGATATCAAAAATGAATGATGCATCAGATTCAACTTGTTGTTTTTTCAATTTAATATGTTCCATAACTACCTTTTCTTAATACTTTCGATTTTCAAGATGGTCCCAACTCCACCGTTATAAGAAGGGAAAGATTATGATTTTCATAATAACCTTGTGGATGGCTTTAATTTGATAGGTCACACGACTATCTTCTCAAAACTTTTGATTTTCTGATCGGTGTTAACCCCATCCCCACGGCGGGGGAGGAAAATGTCATTTTTGTAATGTATTCATCAAACCCTTCATATCAGTTTCTCACATGCTTGGATTTGTAAAAAGGAAGACGTTTTTCGTCTCTGGTCGTGACCCCTCCCCCACATAAAATGAAAAATGTCATTTTCGTAATGTATTCATCGAGCCTTCATATCAGTACCTCACATGCCTGGCTTTGTATAAAGAACGGCGTTTTTCGGGTGTGGTCGTAACCCCATCCCACGACGAGGGTTAAAATTACGATCTTCTTAATCCACTCGTCGAGACCTTCAGTTTGATAGGTCACGTGACCACCTTCTCGAAACTTTCGATTTTCTGATGGGTGTGACCCCCACCCACACATAAAATGAAAAACGTCATTTCTGTAATGTATTCACCGAGCCCTTAATATTAATACCTCACATGCCTGGATTTGTAAAAAGGAAGACGTTTTTCGACTCTGGTCGTGACCCCACCCCACGACGAGGGTTAAAATTACGATCTTCTTAATCCACTCGTCGAGACCTTCAGTTTGATAGATCACGTGACCACCTTCTCGAAACTTTTGATTTTTCTGATGGGCGTGACCCCCACCCCCACATAAAATGAGAAACGTCATTTCTGTGATGTATTCATCGAGCCCTTCATATTAATACCTCACATGTCTGGACTGGTGAAAAGGAAGTCGTTTTTCGGCTCTGGTCGTGACCCCACCCCACGACGAGGGTTAAAATTACGATCTTCTTAATCCACTCGTCGAGACCTTCAATTTGATAGGTCACGTGACCACCTTCTCGAAACTATCGATTTTTATGATGGGCGTGACCCCCACCCCCACATAAAATAAAAGACGTCATTTTTGTAATGTATTTATCGAGCCCTTCATATTAATACCTCACATGCCTGGTTTTGTAAAAAGGACGACGTTTTTCGTCTCTGGTCGTGACCCCACCCCACGACGAGGGTTAAAATTACGATCTTCTTAATTCACTTGTAGAGTACCTTCAATTTGATAGGTCACGTGACCACTTTCTCGAAACTTTCGATTTCCTGATGGGTGTGGCCCCATCCCCACGACGAGGGGAGATAACTTTGTATGATTAAGTTTAGGTTATGAGAATCAAGCAATGTGATTGGTTAATTAGCATTAGGAACGTGAAATGATTGGGTGATTACTTATTTCAAGTTCTTCAAGCTTTTGGTTTTTGGTATACATTGCTCTAGCCATTATATCCACATTATTAAACGCGATTCACCTCACAAAACTCAAGAGATGAATCGGCAAATCGTTTTCACCGATCAAATCGCACCCTATACCGTCCGAAACGCGATCGGGAACGTGGCAGTGGTTTGCGTGTTCTGAATCACCTTTTTTCCATGTACCGTAGGCCCAAATCGATTTTAAAAAAAATCCTAGATGAGTAACTACACTTTACACCACTTTTCACCGTTGGCGAACGTCGAAAAAACGTTTTTGAGGTCGATTTTCCTGATCTAGAATCCGCAAATGATCGCACTTTAACCGTTCGAACATTCGTTGGTGAACCTATACCTACTTAGGTGATACAGAATCCGCAAACCGCTTTTTGATGCTGATACAGAATCCGCAAAACGTTTTTTGCTCGCGTTCACCAACGATAGATCGATGGTCTAATCCGCGATGGGAACGTAGAGAAAAAAATTTAAATTATATTTTCTTAAAATTTCGTACATTTTATTCACTTTTGAGCGACGTGTCGAATGTACGCGTTCGCCAACGGGTATTTGAACGTTAAAAGTGCTATCTGTGAGCCTCAAAACCAATGGCGGATTCTGTATCACCACGACATTTTTTGCACTTGTACACGATTTTAACACTGAATCCCTATGGCGGTACACGTACATATACGTGTACATGTACAAATCGTGTAGAAGTGATACGGAATCCGCATTTATTAACTACTAACATCTAATACAGACACTCATTCTTTCCATTAATATAATTGTCCAGGAGTGGCTCAGTAGGTAGAGGTGCAGGCTGCAAGCCGAGAGGTCCTCGGTTCGAATCCCACCTGCGGCAACCGCGTTGTGTCCTTGGGCAAGACACTTCATCTCCATTGCCCGCGCGGGGGACGGCGACGTTGTGTACTGAGGCGTACTGCACGTTGATGGTGAACTAGTCTTCAACCAATGCTAACCCTGCTTGTGTGGAGCTAGTATGATGGGGAGCTGACAGTTGCTCGCCGTTGCTCGGCGATTCTCTCCGGGTACTCGGCTTCCTCCACCCGTAAAGCGTGATTACAGCGGTCGAAGACACGTGCACTATCGACGAACAGTACGCCTTAGTACACGGTGTCCCCATGTAGGCTACCGAGATAAAGTGCCATGCCCAAGCACACAACGCGGTTCGTTCTGGATCGAACTAGGGACCTCTAGCATGGAAGTCCAGCAGTCTACCACTGAGCCACCGCGCTCCCAACTACTATTATTCTCAATTTAAACTCATTTAAAAATAAGAAAAACACAGCTTTCACCATCTTTGATGTTCTGTAACCTTTTTTATTTTCATTATATCAACATCTAATACAGACACTCATTCTTTCCATTAATATAATTGTCCAGGAGTGGCTCAGTAGGTAGAGGTGCAGGCTGCAAGCCGAGAGGTCCTCGGTTCGAATCCCACCTGCGGCAACCGCGTTGTGTCCTTGGGCAAGACACTTCATCTACATTGCCCGCGCGGGGGAACGGCGCCGTTGTGTACTGGGGCGTACTGCACGTCGATTGTGCACTAGTCTTCAACCAATGCTAACCCTACTTGTGTGGAGCTAGTGTGATGGGGAGCTGACAGTTGATCGCCGTTGTTCGGCGATTCTCTCCGGGTACTCGGCTTCCTCCACCCGTAAAACTGTCACGGTCATGCTTAGCCATTGTGCATAAATATGTGACCTTAAACACCATTAAATAAATAAATAAATAAATTGTCTAGGAAGTAAGATTTGCTAATTGTTTCCCGGGAAGAATAAAAAATTCCTATAAAAACACATTCGCTAAACAAAGCGCCGAAGGGGATACTTTGCCATAAAAAGCAAAGTTTCATTTTGTAACTTTTAATAAATGAAAACAACAGAGAGATCAGAGAGATCCTTTGTTGTTTTTGTTTATTTAAAGTAACAAACTGAAACGTCGCTTTATTTTCTGCTAATGTCCTTGATGTTTTTTCAACAAATTACCCCCTCATTGACTGGATCTTCCTCGCCCTTCGAACAATTTCAAGGGAGGTAACTTGATACAAAATCGCTTTTCATGACCAAATAAGTTAGGGGTGTCCTAACTTTGCCGTTGATTACTTTGAACACAAAGCGTCTTGAATTGGAATGTTGTTAAGTAACCAACTGTTGGAGAGGGACCCTCGATCCCTTTCCAGCACCCAGACCCGTAATGATCTACAGATATAGGGGTGTGGCCCATGTTTGCCCGACCATGACATGAATTTGCCCAGGCACAGAGGCCACCAGTTATTCTGTTTGCTAGAATGTGATGTACCTTTACTGACAAAGATATACATATTTTCTTTCGTGTTCCAGTTGTAGATATTCCAAGCAATATGTATTACTTCACTTTGAAAACATCAAGATATCGACACAATTTGTGGAACTATGCGGCGTAATCATAAAACTCTGGCTGTGGCGAGTCTTCTTTCCTGATGGTAATGTCATCACAACTCTGTCAAATCAAGATTTGACTCAACAAAATTTCTGGCGTTGATTCAAAGAAAATGAATGTTCGTGGTGTTTTTCAGATTTTATTATCTGGAATATATCAATTGGTCGAAAAAGCGAACCGCCCACAAGTTCGCTTTTCCGACCAACTGAAATACTCCAGACAAGTGAATCTAAACAAAAGCGGCGGACTATTAATCCTTTGAACCCTTTAGCATCTTCCGTGTCAGCTCAATGACAGCCATGGAAGCGTCCAAATTCAATATTTGGGGGTACACCCGGGGGGGGGGGGGGGGCACCAAAAATTTGCAAGACGTGACGTGGGGGTGGATGGGTCTCTTGAGTGCGCCAAAAATGTGCATTTCCAACTTGTGCAATTTTTAAAATTTTTTAAAAATATATCAATATATCAGCTAATATATACCATCATTTGTGTTTCAAACCTTAAAGATGATGTACATCACACTCTGAACATAAAAACAACATCAGGAGGCTTTATATGTGAGAATATTGGGCTTAATCTGGGAAAATGTCACACGTTAGTAGGGGGTGGGTGTCTTGTTCGAAATGTAGAAAATGTGCAGACAATATTTTGGGAACAATTCAAATGAAAATTTGTTCCCGTATATGTACACCTGCTCTGGCCAAGCCTGATAATGAACAGCTTGTCATTTGTAGATTGGGACCCACAGCAGCCCACAGAGGTTTAAATTGGTGGTACCAGTTTAACCCTTTACCTAACATGAAAAGCAGATGACACTTGCCAAACAATGATTGAATAACTAATTTTTTTTCATTTTTTTGTCTCAAAAACATAGGTTATGACCCCTCATTGGAACGAGCTCGTTCCAATGAGGGGTCATAACCTATGTTTTTGAGACAAAAAATGAAAAAATAAAAAAAATTAATTGGCGATTTTTTAGAATAGCGCTGGCCGGTTTTGGCCATTACGTTGGGTAAAGGGTTAAGAACATTATGAAAACCCCCTAAAGACAGTTGTGCCTACTAAGTTTATAAGTTTATTTTGGATTTTAATGGGAGAATGGGGGTGGGTGTCTGAGAACGGTAGTAGAAAATTTGCACGTAGTGGGTGGGTGGGTGTAAAAAGGAGCCGAATAAAAAATAGGACGTCACGTCTTGCAAATTTTTAGTGCCCCCCCCCCCCTCCCCCCTGTACACCAACTAATATTTTCAACGAGTAGCCTTTGGCTGCACGTTGGAATTGATTGGTCTACCCCACACATTCACTCAGCAGCCATTCTACTTAATTAAATTACGACTTATCATGTTCCTGGATCGGAAAAGCTGTCTCTTAGGTTCCAAGGGTTAAATGGCTAGACTGGGAGCTTGGAATTTACCCTACAGTCTTATATATTGTACACATACGTTTACATCTTTGTTCAGACCAGAAGTCCATAGTCGTCGTATTTAGCCACACTTCGACAATGTCGTGGCAAAAATCGTAAAAGACAGCGGGCTTTTACCATGGCATTACCGATTGCTGTGGCTATTTTCTAAGACTGGTCGAACTCGCATATCACGCAGCTAGCAACCTTTGATGAATTTTATGATTTTGCGAAAGTCTTTGAACATTGTAACAAGCGGGCAATTGTACCAATATAATGAAAATTACATAGCAGTGAAATAAGCTGGAGGCATTGATGCTTTCCGAACTTATAGGGTAGGGAATGGTTCACGTCGGTAACAGCTGCGCGTTGAGCGCCCCAACCGAACGGGCGCCCGATTGTAATAGAGGGTTCACGGGTACATCTCCGGGTAAATTGTGATATTGTATACCACAGATTCTTCAGAAGAAGTGAGTTTTGTTGTCTAGGTGGGGTTGAGCGAGCTAAACACAGCTAAAATAGGTTTAGTGCAACCAGCAATACGAGTGAGTGCTCGCTGTGCTAGGTATTCGTGAAGACATACCCATTGCAGGTCTTGCATTTGGAACGGAACGACGTCCCAAATCAGACAAAGGTAGGAGAATTACACCCCCACCCGCGTTCCACAAGTAAGGCTCCACTAGCTGGGCGTGGTTTTGGTTTTAGTGTGAGGTGGGGTAAAGTATCAGACAGACTGCTGAAATGTTCTTTTACGGCGACAGTCAGTTAGAATGAACATAAATTGTGTGTGGGATATACAAATAAAAAGAACATTTGGTCAATTAAATTTTATTACAATGACTGAGAACGTACTGTAACGACCTTATAATGTGTCGGATATCCAGTCGTGAGCGCTGGCCACATCAGAATACACGGACAGTGGCAATGCATCGCAATCTTCGTTTTGCTGTAGCTCACATGAAGTTTTAGAGATGAGTCCTCTCAAGCGATATGTGCCATCTGTATCAACACACATCAACATACCACCATGTTCACCCTGCAATGCACAAAAATATCAGATAAACATGAACCAATACTATAAAACTTTTTCAATTGTATTTTCTAGAATTGTATTTTCTATCTATTAACATAACTGACTGAAAAACATCATTAGCATTTTAAAAGATATGGCAGTTTGCCAAGTGGCGAATTGCTACCAATTTAATTTCATAACTAGAAAATACAATTCTACAAAATACAATTGTAAAAGTATACTATTGGCCACTGGTGAGTTACCAAATTGTTTTTAAAACTGAATAACTGAATTTGCGATGAAGATTATTGGTTAAATATTACAAAGTATTACAAGTCAATCAATACATTCGACTGGTCCTTTCAAGTAATGTCCGATACATGGATTTATTGCACGCCTTTGCTTTTATTGTCATGAAATACACACTTTTTCTGCAAAAAGCGAAGCAAGCAATAATTTTTTTATTGTCCTTGACCAATAAGGATCACGTGCGCGGACTATTTAACTATTTGTTTTACGTTTTGGTAATTTTTGGCAATAATTTGGGTTTTTAATAATTTTTCAGTAAACTGTAGGAATGCAGTTATTACAGAACAGAATACTCGGTCGAACATGTAATTTTTTACCGCAAGAGATCGACTTTGGAGGGGAGATAATATTGAACTCGTTGCTTTCGGCGTCTCGTTCAATGTTATCCAACCGCCAAAAACGATCTCGTGCGGTAAAAAATGACTTCGAACGCGAATGCCGTTCTGTCTATTTATTTATTAGATATGATTTTCTTTTCCAGAACTGCCCATTCTCAAACTCGGCAGATATGATTTTAAGCTCAACCATGCTAGAGTTGTCCGACCCATGCGTTACTAGGCGCAACCAAGTTGATTGCGTCAGAATCGTTCACTGTTATTCGTCGAACTCAACAAGAACAATTGGTGTTACCAGGCATAATGAAGTATTCTCAAGCTGAGTTTTGTATGGTGAGAAATTAATGTTGTTAACAAGTAAGGACTGGATGGATCAAGAGAAGAAAGAAGAGAATTATGCTCAAAAACTCAACGCAAATTGAGATTTGTAATCGGAGATTCGTTGAAGTGGGGGTGGGTGGGGTGGGGAGGGGGAGACAGTTCAGCTATCCGAACGTCGAGACTTCTCCAGTGGAGAAGCCGAAACGCTCGAATAGCTGAACTAGGAGAAAGGGAAAGGTCGAACTTTGTGAAACGAACGAGAAACAATAAAACTGTCAGAAAACTGTAACAGATCTGAGAACATTATGTAATCATTTGTTTTGGTTTAATAAATAGAAAAGTTATTACACAATTAGTTTCATAACGGACCGAGATATCAGCCCTCGGTAACTTCACATCAGCCTTCAACCTGCATGCCTTGATGATGTAGTTGGAATATTACCCAGTAAGGATTTCTGTTCAGAAACAGAAACGGGTGTGAGAATTCTGTACTGGGCATTGCACGGGGCTAGCCGCTAACAACCGTGAGCTCATCGTCGATATTGCTTGAGAACTTTAAATTTGTTTTCAACAGTGATGGGGACAAATGAAACTGGAATTAGCGAGGATGGTGCCATGGGTACAGATGCTTTTTTATATTAATATAGCGGAAATTACACTCAGTCTATACATTTCAGCACTATTTATGTACAGTTTCTATCTCAGCTACACAATGTTCAATTACTTCAAGAACATTAGTATTCAGAAAGTATCTTTATCAAACTTCATGCAGGACGTTTGTGCCCTACACAAACCTTTTCTTGTCATCATTGAAGCATTTTTTTTAAAATTCCATTCGAAATTGTCTGGGTACAGATGGCCAACAGTTAACAATTCTGTAGTCAGCACAACAGAATAAATGTAGTGTTAGAAAATAAGTCCATTGTGTTTAAATATGCAGTTATAATTTTTCGGCATCCTAAGCGACTTTAACCTTCTTTTAAACTGTGCTAAATAGTTGTTGTTTACGTTTTGATTTTGGAAAAGGGATGAGAATTAAAGCTATTCTATGAAGGAATAAATAAATATATATATTTAATTCCTTTTCATATATTTTAATTTCCAAAAACTACTTTTAAATGAAGGTGGAGTTTTCAATTTTTTGAAAGTAAGTCACCTATTTTCACTTCGACACTCGCACATTGATCACGAATCTCCGAAGAAAAACCCCAGAAATAAACATGAACACAGTTGAAATATATATCATAAAATAGCCTTTTCTTAAATAAATTTAACTTACATCCATATTTTACTGCTTCGTGACTTTTTACCAGAGTTTGAAATGCATGTGATTTGACTCCGAACGTTTTTCACAAGTTACAACGGGAACGAAATATTTGACTGTTGTTGTCCGGGATTTTTGGTCCAAAAATGATTCCCGACCGGGAGGCCGGGAACTACACTGAAATTCCGGGATTTTCCCCGGGCATTCCGGGAGAGTTAACATGTCTGTTTATACAGAATATTCATTAGGTTGTTGCTTGATAAGTAATAGGAACAAAATCTTCACCAGAAAGATTTTGTAGCAATACATTTGAGGGTATCAGCAGGCACTTTGCAACAAATTGTAACAAATCAACTAGTTATAAACAAAATTTTCTAACTCAAAAGAGTGAAAAAGTACCACAACTCTGAAAAAATGTGGGAAGAAACACATGCTACAGCAGCTACACAGGCATTGTTTCCCCAGGATGCTCGATCACAACACCAAATATCCTTCAAATTGGAGTAGCAATGGTTGAGATACAAGGGAGAATGTTGGTACATGAAATGATGAATGGGTAAGACTAAGACTAAGAGGACAGAGGTCATCACTGCACGGCCCTAGATGTACCTTTGATTTTCCAACTTCCAGGTCTGGGGCATAATAATCGCAACACATCCACCTTATCAATTCATAATTTCAGTAAAATAAAAGGAATTATCAATTTGAATTAATTTATAGATGATGGGGAATATTTGGCTTCTTTCGCCTTCTCGTACTATTAATTACCACAAACAATATCAGTTTGATGCCGACAAACGAAACTGAACGCATGTGGTCTGGTTAAAAAGTAACTCGGCATGGATATTGGAGAAATTGCGAATATTTCGTGTATTTCATTTGTTTAAAACTTATTAAAAGCCAATTACAGCCAATTTTGACCGTGGATTCGATAATTCGTTTCGGTTTTGACCACACGGTCACGCTGACAGCGGTTATGTTTATTGTGATATGCAAATTGGGAGATAGTTTCCGGTGAAGGAGATTTGTCACATTTGTCAGTGTAAAACGATGACAAAAGACACTGATCGACGCTTATGTTAGTATGGTTGGTTGCAAGAAAAAACTAAATTCTCAGCATCGTCCCAGCGCACCTTATTTAAAAGCGCGGATGCATCATTTTCAACCCATGTTCAATCGGTCCTTTGCAGACATCACACACAGCCGCGACAAATTCCATGGTTACTAGGAAGTAAATAACTTCTCAACATCGGAGGAAATCAACACGCTCAATATAATTCCAGGTCACTGGGAATATACTTCGTGAAAAAGTGATTTCTGAAGCATTCTTCTTACTTTGTTATGAATATTGCCTTATTTTATGTGTATCGTCCCTATTTTATACACTCGGTTATTTCTTTGCAAGTGGTTCGTGTTGTCTTTCTAGTGCGCAATAATTCAGATTTTTGTCAACAAAAAAGTTCAGACGGCATGTAAACACGAGAGAGAATTTCGAACCATATTTTGCAGTTATGACATTAACAGCTCAAGTATTAGCTGTCACCTGTTTGCAAATCCGCCCAAACATTGTCTCGAACAAATAAAGGGCGTGATCACGTCCTTGCATTCTTACTATTGCCCAAATTGAGTATTTCTGCAAGAACTACATCATAATCACATGACCGGAATAAACATCATTGAAACATGGCCACATCCGGAACATCCAAAATTTGTGTTGGTGTTATTACATTCAAACATCAAAACCCACCAGAGTGTGTGTCAAACAAATGCTTTCTCCGAGTCTGTAGTGTGTTACCATGATATCGAGGACAAGGCTTTCGAATTGCCGATTATTTTGTGGTTTTACCGGTTCGTTACTTAAGCTATTGGCAAATTAATCTTCTTCAAAATCATAAAATTCACTTTTTTCCTGAAAAAAAGTATATGTGCCTCTGCTATGCACTTTACTCATTATTTTGATATATAATTTGCCTTTCCTTACTTCTCTTATCTGTTTCTGAGACATTGGGAAAAATGTCAAAAAATTGACCAAAGTTAGGTTGGACGACCCCTTAAGTTGCTTCACAAATTTTATAACAGTGTCAAGTTTTGTCAAGATAATTATTTCCATCACAAACTTGAATGGTCATACACACCTCGTCGCAGGCATCATTTCCACGTTCAACGGGTTGTGCACAAAATGTGGTGTTGTCTACCTCAAATTTAAGTAAATCGGCAACGGCTTCACAAACATGGTGTTCAAGTGGTTTGGTTCGAGCGATTTTGAGCTTCGTATTGCCACCTGAAAAAGAAGATAATTGCAACAGATGAGAGTTAAGAGTATTTGTTATTGTTTATTTCGAACACAAGGCAGTGTACAATTAGAGATGAAAAGTTATTTTTTTATGATGCTGGTTACAAACATTCGTTCTGACAGTGGTTGCGAGAGTTCTATTGGTTCTTGGTTTCCAACGCGTCATGGACCTTCATTATTATTTACAGACAATCTTCCTTGATAACAGACAATCTGGGTTTATCGCTGCAGAGGGGTGGTGCCGAACGGGGGTGGGGGTGGGTTAGGGGGTGGGAGGGTTGGGGCTACTGCATCTCGGTCGGCGAGGTTTAGCTCCCTCCTAGCAGGGAGGTCGATCACGTTGCCTGAAACTGTCTCCTTTGTTGAAGGCTTGATGAGATGATACTCTAGCCTCTCCACCCGGTCAAGGAACATATGCCTCCTCCTCGGGGAAATCTTTATGTTATCACTGTCGCCGTAATATTTCCGAGAAGAACTTTGAAAGCTTCGGAAATTACATCGTTGCTAGCTTGAAGAGGGGATTACAGAGACGCGGTGCTACTATTTCCGACAGTACAAAGCTCCAGTCGCAAAGGTAAGATGTTCGTTGCTCACAGAGCGGCACACAGCAATTGTTGTGTGTCGCCTTGTACACAAAGGAACTCTTACCTCTAGCTTTTCCGAGCTTCCGAAAATAGTCATGGAAGTTAACTGTTCTAAGTGTTTGTAAACATACGCGTCGCTATGACCGATAGTACACTAGCATCTCCTATTGGAGGAACGGCAACGAGATCATCCTCTTTGTATAGAAGTTGTTGGGAAGAAATGTCTGGAAAAGTCGGATGGAATGTGTCAGAGCTTCTGGGTTAATGAATAAAAACTATCTATTATCACATTATGCGAAGCTCTGGGCCCAGCGAATCACACATATTTTATTCGAATTCAATTCAAACTTCGAATCGAATCGAATCAGTAGCTTCTTGAAGAAGAACGATAGGTGAGGTGCGTTTAAACCTGATTTGTGATGGCTCACGTCCCGACTGATAAAATATTCCAGCAACATCATCATCAAGGCATGCCCTCGTCGAAGGCATGCCTGGGTGATGTTGTTGCAATATTACCCAGAAAGGGTTAATGTTCAAAGAACGAGAATTACCAGTACTATACACTGCCAACAGCTCATTGTCGACATTTTTTGGAAAATTTAAATCTGCTTTCAACAGAGGTAATGGCCAATAAGATTGGAATAAGCATACAGGTTGTATGCTTATGTTTCCGTAGCCTCTTCCGGATTACATGGAATAGTGTGACATGCGCAGTGAAGATACAGAATAGTAATCACAAGGAAACAGCAAATTGCACTTCAAATGTAAACCAGAATGGAATTTGAGGAAGTGGCGCTCGCAATTTTTTGTGATGATATTGTCAATGACAACATGGATGCTGTTTTGCTCATCTCAGTGCCGCATCTGTCCTATGGATAGGTAGGTCAATATGACCAGATTAAGAAGAAACACAAAATTTACAAACAAACGCTGGACAGAGCACTTGAGTTGTAGGTCAATATGACCAGATTAAAAAGAAACACAAAATTTACAAACAAACGCTGGACAGAGCACTTGAGTTTTCTTATTATTTCGACTCCCATTTGTCCAGGGACGTAGCCAGGATTCTATAATTGGGGGGGGGGGGGGGGGGGGGGGGGGGGTAGCCATTTCTTTTTGTGTGGAGCGGGGGCATACCATGGTATTTGTAATGTTGTGGGGTTTCAGGGGTCCTTGCCTAATCCAAGCTAGCACCCTCCCGTCGTTACCCCTATCCCACTTCCCTTCATGGAAGTGGGAGGAGGAGGTAACGATCGGAGGTCCTAGTTAGGACAAGGACGTGAGGTAGGCGGGTGACGACCAAAGGGTCCTAGTTTGGACAAGGCCTCCCTGAGAAACTTTTGCAAAAGTTAGTGCTCCAAGATCGAATATGAGGCAATTTGTAAGCATTATAGCCCTATATTAGAGAGCACTTAGGTCAATATTTCTTTTTTATTTAGGGGGGGGGGGGACTGCTAAAGCTTTAGGCTGACCTGGGCCTCCAGTCCCCCATGACTACGCCACTGCCCAGGACGCCGGCTGATCCGGTAGATTGGGGACATGTTCTCGCCATTGTGTCCATACAACTCTGCTCGTTGACGTTATTTCAGCGTGAATTGAAAAAAAAAACAGTATTAATTTTGGTGGTTCACTATTTGTTGGTTATGAGTATACTGAGAACTAGCAAAGCCCGTCTGTGCTCTCTACCACAGAGTTCCCTTGGACAAGAAGGTCATGAATGCACTGCCGCGTTGTGTTAACGTTCAGTAACAATACCCGATCTCCGAGGGGGAAGGTGGGG